>CM044002.1:36327618-37010118 GCA_024085815.1 Flaveria linearis
AAGAAGAAGAAACCAAGCAAGATGGTGACCGAGAATGACGAGCAACCAACCAAGTCAAGCCGTCAAAAGTGGCCTAGAAGTGATGAGGTGTTGCTTGCAAAAGCTATGCTTCATACTTCTGAGAATCCAATCACCGGCAACAACCAAAATGGAGATGCTTATTGGAGTAAAATTGAAAAATACTACAATGAAAGTCAACCTTCAGTTACAAGAGATGCTCATAATTTAAGAAGTCATTGGCATATGTTTAAATCTAAGTTAAATAGATTTAACGAGTTGTATTTGCAAGTAAAGTCTCGTTATAGAAGCGGTTGGTCGGACGAACAGTACCTCAAAGAGGCTAGACAGTTGTATATAAACGACCCACCCAACAAAACTTCTGCTGATTTTACACACGAACATGTATGGGAAGTTGTTAAAGAGCATGGTAAGTACAACTCTTCTACCCATGTTCATGGCTTTCAACCCCCTAAAAGAACAAAAACTAGCAGCTTGGGGGGGGGGGTATACGAGTTCTGCTTCTGACGCCAACAATTGGCAGAATCCTGAAATCACAATATCGCTTGAAGATGTTGATGAAGATGGCATTCAGTTTCAGCAGACACCTCTAGCTCGTCCAATTGGTAGGGACAAGGCCAAAGCAAAATCCAAAGCAAAACTAAAAGGTAAAGCAGGAATAGAGTCGTCTGAGTACGACCAAAAGAAGTTAAGGCTCATTGATGACTTATCTTCGAGAAATTGTGTTGAGAGTCAAAAGATGGAGAAATTCGAGAAGAAACTTGAGAAATTTTATGAAATGGAACAAATGAAGTTCGAGGTAGAACAAAAGAAGATGGAGATGGAACTGAAGAAGCTGGAGATCAAACAGAGAAAAATGGAGATGGAAGAGCGGAAAATGCTCTTAATTGACTCGACTTATATGAATCCATATCAACTAGCGGAGCACAATGCACTGTGCGATCAAATCCGAGAGAAATACGGCATCGAGCGTCATGATTAAGTTTATCTTGTAATTTTAAACCGTCGCTCTTGATTTTAAGTCTAGTTTAATTTAAGTTCTATTATTTTAGGAAATTGTAACTTTTATTTTAATGCAAGTTTAATATATTTTAATTTCCTAACGGCTAGTTTATTAAAAAATACATTAAACAAATTTCCTCTAACGGCTATTTTTCTAACAGCTAGTTTTTCTTAAAGGCTAGTTTTTGTAACGGCTAGTTTTTCTTAACGGCTAGTTTTTGTAACGGCTACTGAATTTTCACAATATCTTGAGAGGTTTAAATCCTTACGAAGCAAAGACACTCACATCGCACTACGCAACGATCTTATGGAACATCTTTGGGATCTTAAGCAAGTCCGTCAAGAGTAGCTTCGTCTTAAGAAACTTAATTTTATCTTTTATGTTTTTTATTTTAAGATTTTAAGTGTGTTTAATTATGTAATTTTATTTTAAGTTTTAGGAAAATGTAATTTAATTTTTATGTAATATCACTATAATTTTTATTAATTTGTTTCTTGTTTTTAGTATTTTTTATTATTTAATTATATTTTATATTTATTTATTAAATATGTTTTTATATTTGAAATTATTGATTTAAAAGAAAAATAAAAAAAGAAATAATGATGTGGAAGAGAGAGAGAGGATGCATGTAATAAGGATGGGTTGGAGTTAAAAAGAGGAGAGATAATGCATTTAGTAAGGATGTGTAAAAAACTAAGGTGTCACTGATGATTAGGATGCATATAGTAAATACGGGTGTATGCATTACGGGTAGTCTAAGTAGTTAAGTGCAAGCAAAGGCCGATGCTAAAAGCATCATAACCGTATGTTTGTGTACGTACAAACATACAAAGCTGTTTTGTGACGATCGCATATATAAGTTCTACTCTATAACAAAGGCATCAAGAAAGTGTCATGAGGGGTGACAAGTGGCAATGAAGGTCATGTGGGTTGGCAAATGGCATCTAATATTTAAACAGTTTCTCTAAGTGATAAGAGACAAAGAGTGATTATCTCCATGTGAGGGATTGTGGATATTAGTGAAAGTCTAATGGCACTCTTTAATGTTGTGGGTTGTCTTCATATTATATTAAAATCTCTCAAATTAAGCTCTAAATTTGTGGCTGAGGATCATTACTAATAAAGGGTGTATTTAGTCACCAAGACCATTGTGATTAAGGTTGGTACTTTTGTCTAGTTCTAATTCTAATTAATAAATAAGACAAAACACAATTATCTAGATGCGTTACATGTGTTACATGTGTTGTATACTAGGTTCAAGTGATTTAAAGAATTCTTTTAATATTATTTAGTATCTTATACCTGTTTATATATGCATTAATTTTTTCTGACAAACAATAAAGATCTATATGTATGCTGATACTAGTTATAAAAAGCTAACCAATATAACAAAAGAAAACTACAAGAGATAGCGGGTTTTTTAGCCCTTATCCCAAGCAAACTTCATGTCGGTTACTATTTGCAAACAAAATGTGCAAAATTCGACACATAGAATCAACAATGCAATCCTTTTCAAGTCGTGCCCTTTAAAAGTAGTATTTTCTTGCCTTTCAAATAATCCCCAAGTTGTCCACGAAACCACTCCCACAAGATAATTCTTTTGTTTTGTCATAAATATTCAACCAAGTTAACAAAATTTCACATGCAATGTATGAAGAGAGACACTGTTCATTACATACATTTAGAAGTAAGGATTTTTAGTTCTACCATTGTTTACTTAGATGATCAAGATTCTGTCATCGTCATGGAAAAGACCATAATGAAATTAAGTCCAATGTTTTCTAAATATGTACTAAACCAGTTTAAATGAATGAACGATGAAGCTTCATTTTAAATGTAGTTTGCTAAGTCCAATGTTTTCTAAATATGTACTAAACCAGTTTAAATGAATGAACGATAGAAGCTTCATTTTATATAGTTTGCTTTTGTACTTAAAGTCCTTAACTAGAATACGTCTAGTACCAAACTTTATAGTGTGCAAAGTGATTTTGATATCTGTCTGTTTAAAAGAATTTAAACTCCAAATACCAAAAGTTGCATTTTAAAAATATGTGATCTTATATTTCTAATTAAAAATATTTCAGAACTCATGAGTTATATATTAGAATATAATATAAAGTTTTTTTAGGTTAAGAGGAGTAGAAGGATAAAATAACAAGCAACGTATTTAAACTCATTGTATCCCTTTCATTATGTATTTTTCACCTTTATGAATTTTATATGTACATATCGAATCAAAGTGGCTCAACATCCTCGAACCTTATACGTAGGGGAGCCTTATGCATAGAGTTTGTTCTTTGCCCTCCAGTCAAATATTGTTTTCTCTTGCTTTTTATCCTCTCTTGTATTTTCTACCTTTTTATTTTTATTTTTTAGGCTGAAAAATCTTTTAGTATATACATGCAAAGTAAATTGATGCATTGTCAAAACAAATCAGACACCTCTGCATTTGTGCGAGAGACTTGTACATTAAGTTTGTCTTTTATCCTTGAATTATGCCATTTTTTCCTACTTTTTATCATTTCTCTTATTTCTCTACCCTCTTTAGCCTTATAGACTTTTTAATATATATATGTAGGATAATAGGATATATAGAGATCAAATCATAAAAGAAATTTTTTCAAGAGAAGTTTACTAAAGATTGGTGTGATGTTAAAATTTTAACGGTCGATATTGGTGTGATGTTAAAATTTTAATTGATAGAAAGTAAATATTGAAAGGGGAACACAAGAATAAGACATAAATATTGTCTTTTTAGTTTAAAAATAGTTTTATCAAATTTCTAAAACCCAAATAACTTTATTTTCTTTAATTATTTTTGAAAAAAATTATGCTTTATTAAGAATATAATTGCAACATATATAATTAAAAAATAACTTTATTTATTAAATTAGATGTATTGGTGTGACAATATGCTTATCCAAGTTGTTTACGTATTATCCATAAGTGAAATGTGTGATTACAATGGTTCTTTCAACATATTATAACGACGAGTCTAAATCACTTATAATTTAGTGTTATTTCTCGATCACTCTAAAATACATATGTTGTATCTTCAAAGTACAATACCACAAATAAAGACAAACCGTGGTTAACATGAAGATATGATTAGCCATGAGCTATTGTCACTTAGTGAAGCTTATCGAGTTTAGCAAGAAAACAAACAAAACAAAGCAAAAAGCTTACTCAAAAGGGTCATATGCACTTTTTAACTGGTTCACAACTCATTGATGACTCATGTCAATACTTCTTTTTAGTCTCTGACAAAAGTACTAATCATTTTGTTTAGTGACTTAACCCACACTTAATCAAGCCTTTTAGTGAATGGACATGTGCCTTGGGCACTAGAGCCTTGGACCCGTACCTTTTAAGATAGTGACTACCTGTCCTAAAATGCTTTACCCTTGTGTTTCATGTCAATATTAGTCCACAAATAATCTTATAACCTACTCATTAATCCATTATTATATAACCGCTGGTGACCAATCTTTGTTGTAATTCGCAATCATATTAGGGGGTTTTTATACTCTAATGGGCAAAATGGTCATGATCTACCTCATGTTCTTTGCCCATTTGGACATTTCTGTTCATATCGTCTTTAGTTTGTATTTTCATCTCTCAAATTTCTATTAAAACGTGTTAGAATGATCAACATTAGAAATGAATGTATGATAAGAACATATGTTAATATTTTAATCTGGTTCATATATACTTCTTGTATAATTTAATATAACATTTGTATTCTAAACTTGGCCCTGATAAAAATTTGACTAGCCTTGTCCGAAAGGTAATGCGCGTGTATTGCAATACAATTGTCCAACTAATGACTATGAAAGAAGACAAATTAGAGTTTATTAACTGGGAACATCATAAGTTCAAGAAAGATTATGAGTGGTTAACAACAAAACCTTGATTGATATTAAAGAGACCCATGTTAGGATTTAGTCATTTTAAACTTAGATTTATTAGGGTTTTGGTCTAAACTAAAGATTATGTACTTCTTGATGTAATTTTGTTCTTTCTTTGTCCTTTATTTTGCTTTAGGTTTGGTGTAGATAACAAGTTGCTTAGACCTAACTTAACAATATTCTTTTGCCTTCACACCATTCTCAATCACTTATTACTCTCACAGTAAACAAGTTTTTTCAAATTAACATTCCCAAAAGAATTAACAGTCTTTATGTGTTTATTTTTGTTTCAATAAAGAATAATGTGCTTTTTTTTGTTTCTATAAAGAATAATATATATATACTTTTTTTTGGTTATTTATTATATTTTTATTTTTTATTTTGTATATGGATACTTAAAATCCTAGTTTTGAAATAGACGAACATTAGAGAATGTCGCTATTTAGAGAAGATTTAATGACCACTAAAATTTCATATTAACATGCTTAATTATGTAACAGCTCGTTTGATTTATAGTTTAACCTCAAATAGTTAAGGAAGAAGCTTGTGAAGTGTGATATATGTATGTATGTTTATACGACCATCCAATTAAATCACGACCATCCAACTCAATCATACTATATATTAAAAATCAAAATGGAACACGACTTTGATTTCTAATAATAGTATAATATTTTCAAACAAAAACAAGTATGTAGCTTTGGCCCGATTGTTTCCTTGTGCATTTCTAATCCTGGGGCTGAATTTTTTTCTTTTATATTTTAGAAAACTCTTGAACTTAATCTGATATGCATAGCATTGATCAAATGTAACAATGCTACTTTTTCATGCATGACATAAGTATGCATCATATAGGCCATCCATAATCATGTATAGCATCATCTTCATCTCCAACTTAGGGTACGTTTGGTAATTTTTAAATAATTAAACGCTGAATTAATAAGAGATCTGAACCATTAAGTGCTAAACCAATGTTGTTGGGACCGGATTTGACCGGCCGGTCCAACCGGTCCGACCGGGGATCGGCTAGGTGGCCGGTCCGGTTCGCTATGATTCGTTTTGAACTGTTTGAACCGGCCGGTTCGTCCCTAACCGGTGGTCGGACCAGGAAATCGGACCGGTTCGGACCGGAATTTGATTTTTTTTATTTTAATGGATAAAAAACAGGGTGTTGAACCATTAATTAGTGTGTTGGATATACAAATATAGTTAAGTTTTATGTATAACTATAAAATACATATATAAATCATATATAAATTACTTAAATTTAATTATATATATTACTATATATAATATACTATATATATAATTATGACGTCATCTGGTTCTTAAATTCGGTCCGACCAGTAAGGCGTCCGGTTCGACGTACGATCCGGTTCTGAAAATATTGGCCGAACCATTAAGAGGTCTGAACCATTAAGAGGTCTGAACCATTAAGAGGTCTGAACTATTAATAGCTAGTATATCGTTTAACTATTGAAAAACAAATATCTGATCAATTCAGATAAAATGTCTTAACCATTCAGAGGCAAATGTCTGAACCATTTAGACATTTGCACGCGAAACAAACAGTCTGAACCATTAATTACTAAACCATTCAGACAACTAAACCATTAAAAGAATAATTCAAATACTATTAAACAACCTCTTCTTCATTCCCATCTTAGTTCCTTCATATATCATTCGAACTTGATTAAATTTCCTTTAAATGAACCAATATGCATCAGGCTCAAATAATAAATTCATAATCTACACCTAGGTTGATGTTAGGGTTTTTCTTCACCTCAAATTGATTTCAACACGAATCAACATCACCATTAATTTACTTTTTGTTTAATTTTTATTAGCTTTTTCAATCAAACATATTTTCTTCAATTTATATTGCTACGACGTGTTTATTTTTATGTCGTTGCAACATGCCGGTATCTATCAATATCTATTTTAAAAAAGCTATGAACCTGGTCATAATGATAGTAAAAGTTTCTCAATAACATATAATAGTCAGATAAAAACAAAACAACCAAAG
Source organism: Flaveria linearis (assembly GCA_024085815.1). Taxonomy (NCBI): domain Eukaryota; kingdom Viridiplantae; phylum Streptophyta; class Magnoliopsida; order Asterales; family Asteraceae; genus Flaveria; species Flaveria linearis. The sequence continues at coordinate 36,334,574 of CM044002.1, forward strand.
TCTATTTATTACTTTTCAAGATTAAACAAAACAACCAAAGCCTAAGGGACCGAAGGTCTCGGGTTCGATCCGTGGAAACGGCCTCCCCATAAAATGTGGGGGAAAGACCGCGTACATCTTCCCTTAAATGGGACGGACCCTCCCTGGACCCTGCGAAAACGCGGGAGCTCTTTGCAGCACCAGGTACGCCCAAGATTAAAGGATACACGTTATATTGTTATTGATATAAACATAATTAACTCTTTCCGAAAATAGAAGATGATAACATCTACTTTGGATTTTTCATCATATTAGACGCTTTTCTCATTTTTCAAATTAAAAAAATAGAAAAGAAACTATTAGAAACCATCAAACGTAAATAGTTACTTTTAAAGTTAACTTTATATAATACCATGAGTAGTTGTGTTCTTAATTTCAATCATCCCAAATTGAAAGTAGCATAAAAAGAGATCATTTTAACTATTGAAATCGAACATATGGTTCTACTTGAAACCGACAACTTGTCGATTTAAAACCGGCACGACTTGTTTCCTGTATGAATGGAAAATACGTAAATATCGAGTTATTATGTTTGGAATAAAGCTTATTGTTGAATTGTTAGAATTATCTAACAAGTATTACTTGTCAATTCATATTCTAAAACTAGTAGTTGTTATTAGTTGTTATTGTTTAGTAAAAGACTTCTTGTTGATTTCAGGTTGTCTAAAGGTCAGGGTTAGTTTTGTAAAGAATAGAAGTCAAGGGACTGTTGGTGTAAAGCTTGAAGGATTCAAGGGTTGTAGCTGAAAATGCTTGTGAGGTGCAGCTGTGGTTATAAAGATATTTTGAGTCAAGTTGAGACGTATCACATACTCATCACATTCACATTCTTTCGTTCGACCTTCCAGAGTCTTCTTCTCAACCTCCGAAGTCTTCTTCTCAAACCCATTGATTAGGGTTTGTTATCTGTAGCTTGATTCTTGTTCTAGATGATTTAGATGTACTAGAACTTGTAGAGTTTTGCGTATGTTGTTATCTTTGGGTTGTGTTCTTTAATCGAACCTTGTTCATGTTAGGGTTTCAAGTTGTTTTAATCATTTTACATGAGTATTGACATTAAGATCGTTGTTTTCAACATGGTATCAGAGCCTCGTGCTCTATGCCCTCTGTAATGTATAAACTCGTTAACTTGAAAATAACAAAACCCTAATTGTTTGTTTGGGCTGGATTCTGGGTTACTATGGCGCTGATTGTTGAAGGCCTCTTGATTGATCGTGTATCCGTGACCGAAGTGATCTTCCGGTGCTGCAGATTGATCAACACGCTGAGAATCTCCCTCAGATCAAGATCGGTAAATTGGTGTCAGTGCTCTTCAACCACTGTAAGGTTTTCTTGTTCCCTCCTGACTCGTAGCAAGTCCCTTCACAAGGAGTTTCTGTAAAAGACAGGAATCAACTGCCCCCTGTGTTAACACTTGGACTATGAGCAGGGCCTAATCTGTGATTTAATCCTTGTTTGAAGTTGTTCAACTATATTGTTACCTCTGTGTTTTTCTCTTGTGTTTCTGCTTCTGTGTGTGCGCTATTGTTACTCTTCTTTATCACTGCCACCGCTACTACTTGGCCAGTCAATAAATTGACCGGGTATCTGGTTGGTTAACGGGATCTTGTGCAGTGTTGCATGTTCTTGATTACTTAGCTGTTGTGTTGTTATTGTATTGATTCTTTCATTGAATTGTATCTTGTGCTGTATAGTGTGTTCTTGATTCTTAGTTTGAGTGCTGTGATTATATTGATTCTTTTTCTTTGGTGGGTTCATAATGTCTGATGATAAAAAATCTGAGGATGATACCCTCTCTAATGAGGGTAGTGTCCCCTATGTTGGTGATTCACAGATCAGTAAACTTGATTTTGGTAACCCATTATATCTTCATGCCAGTGATACAAGTAACAGCTCTATTATTTCAATAAAATTGAAGGGGACTGAGAATTATTCTGTGTGGGCTAATGCTATGCATCTTGCACTTAATGTAAAAAATAAGATAGGGTTTATAGATGGGTCATGTGTAAAACCTGAGAGTGAGGAGTTAGGTAGGCAATGGGATAGATGCAACTTTGTGGTGCTATCTTGGATCTTAAACTCCATATCAGAGGACTTGTATGTTAGTCAAATTTTTTCAAAGGATGCCTCTGCAGTTTGGCAAGAACTAAAAGAGACATATGACAAAGTGGATGGTTCTGTCATATTCAAACTATATCAAAACATTAATTCATTGACTCAAAATGGGTCATCTATATCAGACTACTATCATAAACTAAACTCCATGTGGCGTCAATATGATACTCTAACTAACCTACCTACATGTACTTGTCAAGCTGCAAAAGGTTTTACAAGCTTTAATCAAAACCTAAAACTTATGCAATTTCTTATGGGCTTAGATGAAGTATATCAACCTATCAGATCAAATATTTTAACGAAGGATCCCCTTCCATCTGTCAAAGTTGCATTTTCTATCATCTCTACTGAAGAATCTCATAGAAATGCATCTTCTAAACTAGGAACTAAGATTCAAGCAGCAGCCTTTGCTGCTAAAGTCTCAGATCCTAAGAAAAAACCTAGAAAAGGTTCTTCACTACGATGTTCACATTGCAGTCTAACTGGTCATATAATTGAGAGATGTTATGAACTCATTGGATATCCTGAAAATTATAAAAAGAAATCAAATACCTCTAGGGCTGCTGGGCTAAGTAATAATGCTGTAACTAATAACAAGACTATTCCTAATGATTTTCCCTTCACCCCTGATCAGATTTCAAAACTTTTATCACTGGTTAGTGAAGGATCCTCATCCACTTCTCAGATTAATGCCAATATGTCAGGTAACATAAACCTAAATGAAAACTGTAGGAGTCATCTCTTCAACATTATAAGCTCCACCAGTTCAGGTGAGTTTAATCTCACTCAAGGCTGGATTATTGACTCAGGTGCCAATCAGCACATGACTGTGTCTGAGTCAAATATGTTCAATATTATTGATGTTTCTGATGTTGGGTTATCTGTTGGACATCCAAATGGAACTAGAGCTAAGATTACAAAGATTGGTAACCTTAAACTTACAAATGACATAACCTTGGTTGATGTGTTAGTTGTTCCTGAGTACTATGTAAATCTGATGTCAGTTCATAAACTCTCTAAAGATAATAATCTTAAGTGTTGTTTTGATGAATCCTCCTACTCTGTTCAGGATTCACATCAAAACAAGTGTCTGATGAGTGGTAAACAGATTGATGGTCTATACTTCTATAAGGATGTGTTTAGAGGTATTCTAACTGGTCCTTGTAACATGTTCTCTTGTTCAGACTCCCTGTCCTTGTAGAGTTTTGCGTATGTTGTTATCTTTGGGTTGTGTTCTTTAATCGAACCTTGATCATGTTAGGGTTTCAAGTTGTTTTAATCATTTTACATGAGTTTTGACATTAAGATCTGTAACACCCTCAATCTCATAACAATATAATATAATATAATAAGGAGGGTGCTACTAGTTGGGTTATTATAACAATTCAGAGACTACAAACGCAGCGGAATTTTTACATATATTAAAAACTGTTTACGTTGTTAAACATATTTACAAGACTTTAACCAACATTCAAAACTTTGTTAAACTTTAAGTACTTCATTCCCAAAAACCCAACTTTGGTGGCCAGTATCATACACCATAACCGGAAGCTAACTCTCTGTGGGGACCATCACGAACACCTCTATTACTACCTGGCATGCATTAGAAAAACAAACACAAAATCAGATAAACTGGTGAGTTCTAACATACACCACATTTTAATAACAACAACCCATCAACTGTTTCCACACCGAATGAATCACACACACCTTCATCAGTCCATTTACTTATCACAGTATTGATATGCATATCGAATACCCACAAGGTATTTATGGACATCTTTTATCGATTTTAATTTGGTGGGTGAAACCTCCACCTCGCGCGTTGACGGGTCAAACCTCCGTCTATAGTTTGGTGGGTCAAACCTCCACCTCGCGCGTTGACTGGTCAAACCTCCGTCTATAATTGGCATTGACGGGTCAAACCTCCGTCTATAGTTGGTGGGTCAAACCTCCACCTCGCCATTCACCACAATTTACCATTTTCTATTTATTTATATGCATGCCAGTGCCCGATTTTGTCAAACAGCATTTATCAAACGACATTAACACATAAAAAGGGCAATTAGAACTCACCTTAATATTTTCCAACAAGTGGTTATCAATCCAAATATGCTAGGGTAGCTAAAACTTCTCTTTCTCAAAGCAAATCTAAAATAATAACCCTAACTTAGTCAAATTTCCCCTAGCTGACCACTTCACACGACTAAGACTATGCGACTGGACTCATTCGTGCGACTGAACATGCGACTGAGCTTAGTCGTACGAATGGACCATACGACAGAGGTGCGAATGAGCTATAACAGGGTTTGTGAGAATGACCTCCATTCGTGTGATTGGTTCATGCGACTGAACTTCAGTCGCACGATTGAACAATGCGGTTGACTCAGTCGCACGAATGGGTCATGCGACTGGGCTCATTCGCCTGAAACGAATCAGCAGCTGTGTTCTTGACATATTTGATCCCAAAAAATCGAGTTTTAACTATTTGGATTATACCATATTCACAACAGAACGTATATACTTCATTTACAACCATTTCGGGTCTTTATTTCATCAAACTTCCCAAAAACTAGGGCCCGAACCTTCATTTTTCAGTTTAACAAAAAGATTGAACAGAAACTCTGATTTAAACATGTTTTTGGATCAATTCCCACCACCCACACAGCTTAACATATTCAAAATCGATCCGTACCAAGCAAAACTTACTAAAACGGAGCTAGTTTGATCAATTTGGGCAAGAGCAGGGTGTTTGGGTTCGAAAGGGAACAAGGGAAGGAAGTTCAGCAGATAAAATCTGCTTGTTAATACCCTTAACCGTCCTACTTATCCTTCATGTTTATTTTTAGCCGACATACTCAATCGTACGACTGGCTTGTTCGCACGACTCAATCGTGCGATTGAGCCCATACGCCCGTCATTCGTGCGATTGAGCTTCATTCGCACGTATGGCATGCGAATGAACACTAATTTTAATTAAATAAATAAATTTTGAACTTTTAGATGTTACAAGTCTACCCACCTTATTTAGGGTTTCGTCCTCGAAACCTGACTAAAACAAATGAGGGTAGTTCCGTCTCATATCTTCTTCTGGTTCCCAGGTTGACTCAGATCCTTGGCGATGTGCCCACTGCACCCGGACTAAGCTAATGCTTTTATTTCTAAGTTTCTTCTCTCTACGATCCATAATGGCCACAGGTTGTTCAACATAATTGAGCTTCTCATCAACCTCAATATCATCTAATGGTACATATTGAGTTTCATTAGCTAAACACTTCCGTAACTGAGAGACGTGGAAGGTTGGATGAATAGCACTTAATTCTTCAGGCAAGTCCAACCTATACGCCACGTACCCTACTTTCTCCACTATTTGGAAAGGTCCAATAAAGCGTGGACTTAGTTTGCCTCTCTTTCTAAATCGAATAATGCCCTTCCAGGGAGAAACTTTTAACAAGACAAAATCCCCAACTTTAAATTCTAATGGTTTCCTTCTACGATCTGCATATGATTTCTGCCTGCTTTTGGCCTCTCTAATACGATTTTTAACTACTTCAAACTTTAACATTGTTTCTTCAACTATTTCACTATTCCCCAATTCACGTTGCCCCATATCTCCCCAATAAAGTGGAGTTCTGCACTTTCTTCCGTACAACATCTCAAACGGGGACATTTGAAGGGTAGCTTGATAACTGTTATTGTATGCAAATTCGGCTAATGGAAGATGACTATCCCAGCTACCTCCAAAATCAATACTACATGCTCGTAGCATATCCTCCAATGTCTGAATAGTTCTTTCACTTTGACCATCTGTCTGGGGATGATAGGCTGTACTAAAGTAAAGTCTAGTTCCCATGGCTTCGTGAAATTTTCTCCAATACCTGGAGGTGAATCTGGTATCTCTATCAGACGTGATACTTTTCGGAACTCCATGCAATCTAACTATTTCTTTAGTAAAGATATCAGCTAACTTTTCCACCGAATAAGTTTCCCGTATTGGTAGAAATAAATCACTTTTGGTTAGCTGATCTACCACTACCCAAATAGTATCATAACCTTTGGGTGTACGGGGCAACTTCGTTATAAAATCCATAGTCAGATCGTCCCACTTCCAAACTGGAATAGCTAATGGCTGCAATAATCCATAAGGTTTCTGATGTTCAGCTTTTACTTGGGCACAAGTCAAACATTTATTTACATACTGCATCACATTAAATTTCATCCCTGGCCACCAATAATCATGCTTTAATTCTTGATACATCTTAGTCATGCCTGGGTGAATGGAATACCTAGATTCGTGAGCCTCATCTAGTATCATATCGCGTAAAGCCAATGGAACCCACATTCGACCAAATCTGATTTTAACACCATGACTATTTTCTTTTAAATATTTTTCTTGACCAACCATTCTTTCTCTCTTAATGTTTCCTTCTTTTAATGCTTCCAGTTGGGCTTCTTTCAGCTGTTGCATAAAATCAGGAGTAATCACAAGTTTATACGCCTTAACCTTAATCGGTTCGTACTTCTCCTTTCTGCTCAATGCATCAGCAACCACATTTGCTTTCCCGGGGTGATACAAAATTTCACAATCATAATCTTTGATTAACTCCAACCATCGCCTTTGTCTCATATTCAAATCTTTTTACTCAAAGAAGTATTTCAGGCTCTTATGATCAGTAAAGATGGTACATCTCACTCCATATAAGTAATGTCGCCATATCTTAAGAGCAAAAACTACAGTTGCTAATTCTAAATCGTGGGTAGGGTAATTGACTTCATGGGTCTTCAATTGTCTAGAAGCATAAGCAATAACTCTCCCACGTTGCATTAAAACACACCCCAATCCCTGATATGATGCATCAGAATATATTACTAAATCATCTACACCTTCTGGTATTGCTAATACTGGGGCTTGTGTCAATCGATTCTTCAATTCCTGAAAAGCAGCTTCCTGTTCCTTATTCCATTCATACTTAACGTCTTTTCGAGTTAATTTCGTCAATGGAAAAGCAATTTTAGCAAAATCTTGAATGAATCTCCTATAGTATCCTGCCAGTCCTAAGAAACTACGAATTTCTGAAGGACTTTTAGGAATCTCCTAATTCATCACGGCCTCAATCTTCGCAGGATCCACCAATATTCCATCCGCATTCACCACATGGCCCAAAAATTGCATTTCTCTTAACCAAAATTCACATTTCGAGAATTTTGCATACAACTTGTTCTTTCTTAAAGTTTCCAATACTTCTCGAATGTGACAAGCATGATCTCCTTCATTCTTAGAATAGATCAAAATATCATCTATAAACACAATTACCGATTTATCCAGCATCGGTCTACATACTCTGTTCATCAAATCCATGAAGGCAGTAGGAGCATTCGTTAACCCAAACGACATCACCAAAAATTCATAATGCCTGTATCGTGTACGAAAAGCTATCTTTGGTATGTCCTCTTCTCTTACCTTCAACTGATGATACCCGGATCTAAGATCTATCTTTGAAAACCAATTAGCACCTTGGAGTTAATCAAACAAATCGTCTATATGAGGTAATGGGTATTTATTCTTGACAGTCAGCTTGTTTAGTTCTCTGTAATCTATGCACATCCTTAAACTGCCATCTTTCTTCTTTACAAACAGAACGGGAGCACCTCACGGCGAAGAGCTGGGTCGGATAAAACCCTTGTCTAATAATTCCTGTAATTGCTTCAGGAGTTCCTTTAACTCAGCCGGTGCAAGTCTATAAGGGGTCTTAGCGACAGGTTTTGCCTCAGGTATTAAATCAATTCTAAACTCAATTTCTCTATCAGGAGGTATACCCGGTAGATCCTCTGGAAATACATCGGGGAAATTACAAACTACTGGAACATCTTCTAATTTCCTCATCTCCTTAGCAGTATCAACTACATATGCTAAGAATGACTCACAAACCCTATTCAATAATTTCTCAGCCTTAATCATAGATATGACTTTCACCCCACTATCATGATCATCACCAAAAACCGTTACCGAATTACCATCTGGTGCTCGCAACACAATCATCTTTCTTTTGCATATTATCTGAGCCTCAAACGTAGATAACCAGTCCATTCCCAATACTACATCAAAACCTCCTAATTTCATCATATGTAACCTAGCAGGAAATTTTACACCTTCTAATTCGACAAAACAATCATCTATTACCTCACTAACAACTATAAATTCATTAGAGGCAGTTTTTACTGAAAAGGCAACATCTAGCTTTGATGGTTTAACTTTTATTAAGGCATGGAATTTTATTGATATGAAACTTCTATTAGCCCCCGAATCAAATAAAACTCTAGCAGGTACATCATTAACAAGAAACGTACCCGACACAACATCCGGTAATGCCTTAGCCTCCTCCGTAGTCATTGTAAATGCTATCCCCGCAGTACCGCTACTACCACTCATGCTGACTTTACTCGGTCCTCCCACTGCACGAATAGGAACCGGTCCAGGTCTAAACTTTGGACATTCAGATTTCATATGTCCCATCTCCCCGCATCCATAACACCGAAGTTCTGGACATCTGGAAACGAAATGTCCAGGCTTCCCGCATTTACGACATGCCGGGTGATTCAATCTACATTCCCCTTTATGAAACTTCCCACATCTATTACACCGAGGAGGGGGACCTACAAAACCCCTAGCATTAAACTTTCTCTTTTTCGGCCCACCTTGTCCATACATAGGCCTAGAACTCAGTGAAGCTTCCTGATGACTAACCACTTCCTCTTTCACCACAGGTTTCTCAGACTCAGCGACCTCCTCATACATATCCGCAGCCAAATTCACCGTGGCTTGGTAAGTAGAAGGAGAATTAGACTTTACCAGCATTCTTACCTTAGGGGGTAATCCCTGGATATATCTAGTAATTCTTTTTGCCTCAGGAGTTACCAAATGAGGCACCAAACAAGCCATTTCTTCAAATCTAGAAGTATACTCTTTATGACTTAAACTGCCTGCCTGAAATTGCAAAAACTTGATCTCAATTCCGTCCATCTCGCCTTTCGGACAAAACTTTTCTATCACCAGTTCTTTAAAAGTTTCCCACGTCATCTGACTTACGGCGGCCTCACCCATGGCCTGTTCCACTGTATCCCACCAGTACAAGGCTTCTGCTTGAAAAGAATGCACTACAAAGCCCACCTTCTGATCTTCCTCGCATCTACTAAGTTTAAACGCTGCTTTCATCTCTCGTAGCCATTTGTAAGTTACTACTACATCCTTCTGGCCTTCAAACTTAGGCGGGTCACATTCCTTAAAATGCTTATATGACACTGGTTTCTCCACTACAGGCTCAACAATAACAGGTGGAGTTGGTTGGGAAGATGATTCACCACCTTTCCTAAGGTCACTCAACATTTCAGGTAAGGTAGTACGCAACACTCGGGCGACTTCATCACCTATAGCCGCCTTAAGTTCATCACCTGAGATCCTAGCTTCGAGTCTAGGGTTTGTATTACCAGTTTCCTCCATCTACGATAAGAAATAAACCATTATTAAATGATGAGTGATACCAGGATGCTGCATATAATGTAAATTGCTCATAACATTGGCCTGGTGTTATCAATTATTTACTTATTCACACCATCCTGCCTCTTCTCATTATCCTTTCGCAGTTTATTTCTAACCCTATCTAAACCACAAAATCATGCATACACATAATACTAGTCTTTTAATTTAAACAATCACTTTCATTCAACATTTGACTGAATCATCACCAACAATTAAATACTCATCCACACAATACTTCACCCCACCTCCGGTTATAGATACTGGCACTTCCCATATATTCAGTTAAAGTTTGAAACAATTAATTGTTTAAATCCCTTTAACCAAGGCTCTGATACCAACTTGTAACACCCTCAATCTCATAACAATATAATATAATATAATAAGGAGGGTGCTACTAGTTGGGTTATTATAACAATTCAGAGACTACAAACGCAGCGGAATTTTTACATATATTAAAAACTGTTTACATTGTTAAACATATTTACAAGACTTTAACCAACATTCAAAACTTTGTTAAACTTTAAGTACTTCATTCCCCAAAACCCAACTTTGGTGGCCAGTATCATACACCATAACCGGAAGCTAACTCTGTGGGGGACCATCACGAGCACCTCTATTATTACCTGACATGCATTAGAAAAACAAACACAAAATCAGATAAACTGGTGAGTTCTAACATACACCACATTTTAATAACAACAACCCATCAACTGTTACCACACCGAATGATTCACACACACCTTCATCAGTCCATTTATTTATCACAGTATTGATATGCATATCAAATACCCACAAGGTATTTATGGACATCTTTTATCGATTTTAATTTGGTGGGTGAAACCTCCACCTCGCGCGTTGACGGGTCAAACCTCCGTCTATAGTTTGGTGGGTCAAACCTCCACCTCGCGCGTTGACGGGTCAAACCTCCGTCTATAATTGGCATTGACGGGTCAAACCTCCGTCTATAGTTGGTGGGTCAAACCTCCACCTCGCCATTCACCACAATTTACCATTTTCTATTTATTTATATGCATGCCAGTGCCCGATTTTGTCAAACAGCATTTATCAAACGACATTAACACATAAAAAGGGCAATTAGAACTCACCTTAATGTTTTCCAACAAGTGGTTATCAATCCAAATATGCTAGGGCAGCTAAACCTTCTCTTTCTCAAAGCAAATCTAAAATAATAACCCTAACTTAGTCAAATTTCCCCTAGCTGACCACTTCACACGACTAAGACTATGCGACTGGACTCATTCGTGTGACTGAACATGCGACTGAGCTTAGTCGTACGAATGGACCATACGACAGAGGTGCGAATGAGCTATAACAGGGTTTGTGCGAATGACCTCCATTCGTGCGATTGGTTCATGCGACTGAACTTCAGTCGCACGATTGAACAATGCGGTTGACTCAGTCGCACGAATGGGTCATGCGACTGGGCTCATTCGCCTGAAACGGATCAGCAGCTGTGTTCTTGACATATTTGATCCCAAAAACTCGAGTTTTAACTATTTGGATTATACCATATTCACAACAGAACGTATATACTTCATTTACAACCATTTCGGGTCTTTATTTCATCAAACTTCCCAAAAACTAGGGCCCGAACCTTCATTTTTCAGTTTAACAAAAAGATTGAACAGAAACTCTGATTTAAACATGTTTTTGGATCAATTCCCACCACCCACACAGCTTAACATATTCAAAATCGATCCGTACCAAGCAAAACTTACCAAAACGGAGCTAGTTTGATCAATTTGGGCAAGAGCAGGGTGTTTGGGTTCGAAAGGGAACAAGGGAAGGAAGTTCAGCAGATAAAATCTGCTTGTTAATACCCTTAACCGTCCTACCTATCCTTCATGCTTATTTTTAGCCGACATACTCAATCGCACGACTGGCTTGTTCGCATGACTCAATCGTGCGATTGAGCCCATACGCCCGTCATTCGTGCGATTGAGCTTCATTCGCACGTATGGCATGCGAATGAACACTAATTTTAATTAAATAAATAAATTTTGAACTTTTAGATGTTACAAGATCGTTGTTTTCAACACTTATAATGTCTGAAAAATAAAACAGGAAAAGGAAAAGAAGATCAAAAAGAAAATAACTAAAATTCAAATGAAAACACAAACTTAATTGAACGTGTGTCATGTGGTACATAAAACTAATTTTAAGTAAGAATCGCAAGAGCATGTAGCGTTAACGTATATAGTTGAAAAGAGGGTTATACACTTTATAACTTCTGCTAGGTTACAATCTCATGTAATACACGAGCTAAATAAATTTATTGTTATATGGTTTATAATATAAAAAGTTATGTCTTAAATATTGTGTGTTATACGGATTAAATAAACCCATGTATTACATATTTGAAAATATGAAGTTAACATATTTCAAATTTTAAATATTGATAGTTATTAATTAATAAATAGCTATTATAGCATTAATAATTAAGAGGAGAGCGAAGCGGAAAAACCAATTATTAGATGTCTTAGAATGGTAACAAGTGTCCGGATTTATTTTTATTTATAGTAAGAGATGTTATTATATGTAAATTTAAAATATTTTATAGCTTTTTACTTAAAATTAATTGAAGTATTTAGTTATGAAGTTATGTGATGAATGAATAAGGATAACAAGTATGATTTACTTGTATTCAGATGATAATTAGCTGTTGAGTAAATTGTCATTTTCGTCCCTGTAGTTTGGTGAAAATTGTCACTTTCATCCAATAGTTTATTTTTTCGCATCTGGGTCCCTGTGGTTTACAAATCTTGTCATATTCATCCAGTTCGTTAACTCCATCCAACATTCTCTGTTAAATGAAGGGTATATTGGTCATTTTACATATATGTTTTATTTTTCTATTTTTTTAAACCTCATTTATTATATCCCCTTTAAATAAATTGCTATTTTAGTCCCTATGGTTTGGATATGTTTGTCAATTCAGTCCAAAAATCCCACTACCTTGACATAAAATACCATATCACCACCACCCGTGATGGAACCACCATGTAGATGTAGGGTACAAATAACCCACACAAGACCAGGTACCCGAACCCGAAAGCCCGGCCCATGTGGGCGGAACGGGTAAGCCAGCAGGACATGTGCCCCACATTTAATTACATCGGAATCACCCCAATCATAACCGATAATTCAGTAACGGTCGGAGAATATAAAAGGTAATGGATTTGTCGGGGAATAATCCCTGTAAATCAGCACACGATTGCAGCAAGTAAACACTATAAATACCAGGTAAGGAGGATCGAGATCCTCACAAAAGAATACACACAAAAGCTCCCCCTTAATTATCCCTATCACATATTTCCATTCAACCAATACTTACTCTCACGCCGGAGGGTCGTTCCAGGGATATTTCCCCCTTGGAACGCCTTAACTGGTGTTGTTTTCATTGTGCGTAGGTGTGAAGCTTCAGAGAGCATCGGTAAATCGAAGTTCAACAAGACCGGAACTATCTAGAGTTGGACCTCGTATTTACACACCACACCACCACCACGCCGCAAAACCACCACCACTCCATCAGAACCACCAAATCATCACCACCACCCTATCATAAAACCACCAACACCACACCAGACGGGCACCACCACCGCACATTAGATCTCCACCACCACACATTTGATCTCCGCCATCACACACTAGATCACCACCACCATGTAGACCCTAGAAACAAACCGTTAATCTCAAACTTATAACAAACCCCTTCGAAAACGTATATGGAACCCTTGAAAACGAGTATTGTAGAGGTATTAGTAGGGTTTGATATGCATTTTCAAAGTAGTATGTTACAAGTCCAATATTGATTGTCGATTTTTAGGGTTTACATGGTAGCGACGATCCAATGTGTGGTGGTGGTGGTGGGCGCTCTGGTGTGGTGTTGGTGGCTTTGTGATGGGGCGGTGGTGGTGGTTCGATGGTTCTTGTGACATGTAGTGGTGTGGTGGTTATTTTTTGACTAAATTGGCAAATACGCTCAAACCACAGGGACTAAAACAGCAATGTATTTAAAGAGTATATATTAAATCAGGTTTAAAAAAAAAGAAAAATGAAACATATATGTAAAATGACCAATATACCCCTCATTTAACGGAAATTTTGGATGGAGTTAACGGACTGGATGAATATGATAAGATTTGTAAATCACAGGGACCCAGATGCGAAAAAAACAAACTATTGGATTAAAGTGGCAATTTTCACCAAACCACACGAAAATGGCAATTTACTCTTAACTGTTTTAGTAGTACTAAGTCCTAACCTTTAAACTCGTAATTTAGAGTAAGCAGAGGAGAGTAGAGGTGCACACAGGAACCGGTTAACCGACCCGACCTGGAACCGACCCGGTTTGAAACCAGTACTAGACCGAACCGGTTCCAACCCAGAAAAAACTGGCGATTTGGGACCGGTTTGGGATATTTTGGGCCAAACCGGTTTGTAACCGGTTTTGATCCAACCCGGTTTTGGAACCGCTCCTAAAAAACCGGTTTGGAACCGGTTCCGACCGTTAGAATTTTTTTTCAAACGGTAATATAGCCGTTGGAGCCTTTTTTAAACCTTTTTTTAAACTTTTTTTGACCATTTTGTTCTTATATGATAGTATAAATAGGTAGAGGGTGTAATGGTTCAGTCACAACACTCAAAAGCTCAAAAACGTGCTTAAGAACGCAAAAAGGCTCTCAGTTTCTACTTTCTACTCTCTTAAATTATATAATATGACTTCTGAAGCATTCGTTTTAACTGAGGATCCTCAAGCCTCGAGCCAAGGGAATAGAAATCATTATAAAAGTTGGGTTAGATCGATATGCTTTTGAGCCCAAATTCTTACTTTATTTGGGCCATACGCATTGTTCATTTGGTGTTGATGAGTTGATTCAGTTATTGGTCTATAAACTTTTCTTTGGGGACTTGTGTTTGATTTTGTCCGTGTACGAATGAGGTTTTTAGCCTGAACCGATTTAAGTTAAATCGGGTCGGGTTGTATCAACCTTCGTCAAACCCTGTTTTTGGTGAAATATTAGTTCGGTTTGAAACCGGTTCGGATTTGAAATTAGCTTTTATCCGGTTCGGATCAGTCTTAAGTGGTTTCAATGGAGGGGTTAGAACTTGCAAACCTGTTTTGACCCTACGATTCGGTTCACGTCCAACTAGTTTCTATTAACCCGGTTTCTAAATCGATTTAGGTTGGGTCTGAAACCGGCATTGGTTCCCATCCTGGTTTTTGCACCTCAACTTTTCAGCATTATATATATTTTTATTATCCATTGCATATTATTATAGATTTTTATTTTCAATGATTTTCATAATTTACAATATATTTTTATTACTTGAAACACGTTATTTTCATTTATATATAGGAGTTTTACAACATTTATTTACTTATAATTATATAAAATTTAGCTACAACCAAAGGAAAAACTATCGGTTATAAATGCGTTGCTCATCAGCTGGTGAACTATCAGTCAATGTTGGTGAAAATAAATTTGTTTTTGATGCGCTGGTGAGTTATGAATCGCTAATCCGTTGTGATCCACCGGTAATACTCCTCATTAATCTCTTTGTAAAATATATAGGCGTCGATCAACTGTCAACAATATCAAACGTTGATCTGTCACTCGTATATTCACCCATGTTCAGGATCATTACCGATGGTTCTCATCTTTTAATTGTCGAATTTTTCGATCAGTAAATTTTCTCTAATTATATGCATTTAACCAAACCCTATGCTTTAATACACGTTCTGTTTATTTACAAGTAGCATTAGTAAATGAACAATAGAACTTCTCATCTATCTTCCAAAAATAAACATTTACATAGAATTTGCATGTGTAGGGGTCCATGCATGCACACTATATATACACTATACAGTATACACTAATCTTAAATCTCTCATATTTACTTAACACTAAATAATCAAGGTTAATAAGGAAGTTAGGTCTAAAGATTTAAAAAGTTGATTAACATCAACTGAAAGGTTTAATTAACATGTTAAATGTCACATTAGCCTTCCCCTATAAAACCATCACCATCTTCATTATCTTTCTTTAAATCCCCCTCTCACTCTTCCATTGTACTCTCTCTCTCTACCTTTCTCTCACAAAACTCTCTCTTTCTCTACAAATTTTGCATAAAATAAAAGAAAGAAGTTGATACATAAATGAAAAAAAACTCTAGCAATTCTTCGATGGATGTTGAGGTTCGAAAAGGGCCATGGACAATGGAAGAAGACTTGATTCTTATAAACTACATCGCGAATCATGGCGAAGGTGTTTGGAACTCACTTGCTAGATCTGCAGGTAAGTATATGTGTTGATAAAGTGGATTTTAATAATATAAACTATGACTACTGACTGATAATAATCTATACTGACAATCTGATTACTTATTTAATTAGGTTTAAAAAGAACTGGAAAAAGTTGCCGGCTTAGGTGGTTGAACTATCTCCGCCCCGATGTAAGGAGGGGCAATATTACACCCGAAGAACAAATCTTGATCATGGAGCTTCATGCTAAATGGGGTAACAGGTTTGTAATATGTTTTTATTTGACTAAAATCTTCGTTTTTAGGTCAATATATATTAGTTTTCTGTTCTCTATATATAGATATACATACATATGTATGTATCATGTATGCATATACATTCAGTCACTCAAATATTTATTTTTATTTGTATGCCGATAAAAGTCATCTGTTTGAAAGTGTATTCACTTCTTTGGTTCTTGTTTACTGACTTATGATCCATGAAAATGTTTTAAGTTCCTTCCTTAGAAAAGTTAGTGTACGTACTTTTATTTTTATTAATTATCAAAGAAACTAATTTAACAAAGGTGGTGACTAATTCTAACAATAATGAATAGTAATTACAATTACATAATTACATGACTCATCATACTTTGGAAACTATAATTACTTTTAATTAACCGTATATACTAATTGGACTTAGGAAAGATTTTTGTTAAATAATCATCAAAGGGTATAACATGCGCTTTAAGTATCGACATCACCCATTTGCGGGTCCAAATTGCGAACCAAGAAAGAACAAGTCGAAAAGTAAAAGAGTTTCCAATTTTAGAAGTAACTCTTATCAATGTGTCACGCGTTTAAGTTTCATTTCATCGAGTCGCAAAAGAAGGTTCCCACATTAAGTGATATTTCGAAATTGACAGATTCCATATTGTTTATGGCACATTAAGACAATGTGGTGGTCCTTTATGTTTAGGGTTCGTGATGGTGCACTTGATTTTATTTATTCATATCTTGTAACATATTCAATTCTTTGTAAGAAAATCATTTTCGGCTTCCAAAAGCATTATTTTTCTTTAGTTCTTTTTCTCTCTCGATATAATGAATATTAATTATACAAAACAAAATGCCAAAACCTAAAATATACATTATGATTTTGAAATTTATACTTTACATATCTTAAACAAAATAATAAAAATAAAGGGATTATATATTCCCTACAAATTGTTTTTTTTTCTTGAAAAGATTTGTAAAATTTTCTTTTACACATGAAAAATAATATGTTTGATTTCCTTTACTTACCTAAATAAAACATGTAGCATTTTTCTAATCTTTAATCATGCACGCGGTACGCATCAATGCTCTTTTCAAATTAATCTTTGGACCATTGACAAGAAGAATATCAGATTCTAAACACAAGCTTCTTCTTTTTCGAGTATATCAATGGTGTTTGCTACATTATGAACGAAACGCGAGTTAATCGAGTGTCCTTTATATATACATTGCACGAAGAAAAGTGATTTCATGAATTTGAAACGACATGGTACACATGATCACTTTTAATTTGCATGTGGAACATGTTGTGTTGTTTGGTCCTATATAATTTTACATGATCTCTTGTGGGCCATCATATCCATATCATTTTTTCTGGGGAAATAGATTAAAGATGGTAAATAAACAATTTTAACTTTAGAGTATTTATAAATATCGGTTTTCTTTAGAAGAAATATTTTGAAAGTTATGGATGTTATTGATTTGGGTTCTCATAATTTAATATTTGTGTTTGAAAATGGAATTTTGTGTTTTTAACAAAAAATCTAGTTTTTGCATATCTTCTAAGTTGAATGTTATAACTTTGGTTAGATGGCACATATAATGTGTAGTTTCGAATTTTTTGAGCTTATGCAATATGTTTTCAACTATTTAACTTCAAAAAAATCAAAACTTTTTATAGATGGTCAAAAATAGCTAAACATCTTCCGGGAAGAACAGATAATGAGATAAAGAATTATTGGAGGACAAGGATTCAAAAACATATTAAGCAAGCGGACAACTTTAGCGGGCAGAAATCTGCAGTGCATATTGATCAAGCCACCACAAGCTCAACACAGACACACAATGCCATAAATCCGATGGAGACATACTCTCCACCCTACAACAACTTTCAGAACTTTTCTAGTTCATTTTCAACCGAAGCAAACGAGAACATGTGGAACATGGAGGATTTATGGTCTATGCCGTTACTAAATAGCGAATGAATATTTTAAATAAAAGCATACAAGAGTCTTTAATAGATTTATATAGTTTAATATATAAAATCATGAGTTAAAGTTTATATGTAGTCAAACAAGAACCTTAATCACCATGTCTTCTTGATCGACTCATGTAGCACTATATCGAAGTTACTAAAATCCTCACATTCATCTTATACAATAAAACCTTTGAGTAACATACGCATGGTGAATATCATAAAATAGTTTTTATCTTACTGTTTGTGTTTTACTTTTAGTATTTCATGATCCAAAAAGTGCATCAACGATACTACAAACAAAGTTTTGTTTACAGATTTTACTTAAGATTTTAAATATCACTACTTAGATAAAAAAATATATATGTGTGAATTTTGTTCATACTATTTCATATATATTTTACATAAATTTGTATTTCCTAAAAATAAACAAGTTGATTAGAAACGCGAGGCACATCAAAGTCTATTTGTAATCTTATTGACGAACCCTCTCACGCAAATCTTAGACTTGTCAAACAATATCATCGTTGTTCGCTACAAAATGTGAGCTCTATTTCGACACTCCAACAAGGACGCCGTGACGAAGACTCTTTAATCAAATATATGGCAACAATCCAAATCATAATACTTACCCAATATGACAACATGTGATTTCACCTAATACGTTTGATTTGATTGGTGGAAAATAGAAAATCTCATAAAAAACACATAATCATTAAATTAACCCTTTTTTTGATTTGGTGTAGTTATCCAGATTCAAAAGTAATTGCTTTTTCAGTTGATTGGTTATTCTTTATGTAATGAACGCATTCTATACTATAAATCTGTTTTTCTCGTAAAATAATCACACTCACACTCTCTAATATTTGAAACCATAACATTTTGATTACGAGTACATCACTTTATCAATGTACGTTAGGGACGATCAATCATTAATTTTTGGTATTACTAATTAGAGTCATAGGTGAGACCGAGATTAATCATATCGAAACATTATTTTCATCTTTATTTGGCATCAAGGCTAATTTATGTTGGCATCTAGTTTAGAGAAACGACAAATAAAAAACATCTACCAAACCACACCACTAGGAGAGCGACACGTGGAAAGATGTGGAACGGTCTTATTTTTCTATTTTGGGAAAGTTCAATCTTTGCTTTCTATTTCTACCCAAACTAATGCATGAGTTTGTGAGAGATGAAGGAGACGTAAGCCTAACTTTTTTAACCATTTAATAAAAGTCTTCACACGCATTGATGCTATTAGTTTCTCTTTTTAACTAAAAACATTTACAGTAAAATCTTTAAAAATATGTAAGTATGTTTGGTATATTATATATAATGGTTTTGAATGGTTGTAAGTGAAAAGAGAGAAAATTATAATGCTTATCGGTATATCTGGGGAATTACTGTTCAATCCATATAAATACTTTAATATTTTTAAAAATGGTTGTGAGTGAAGAAAAAAAAAACAAGTAATGACAAGGGTATAAAAAGTATTATCTAATTAAAAAGGAGAGATAAAAGATAATGATTTTTAGTATAATTATGTGTATAAAAATAAAGAATGCACTGTTAATGCTCTAAGAACTTAAATTTTAGGGAAATTCTCAAGATATTTTTTTTTCAATTTTTTTTAAATATCTTATTCAAATTTTTTTGCTCAAAATGTCTCTATAAGAGAAAACACCAACCCTATACAGATGGAAACAAACGTCTACATGGCAAAACTAGTAAAAAATGAACTCGCATGTTTAACTAGAAGCCTGCCTGAAGACACGTTAGCGTTTTGTCTGGAGATGACATTTTGAGAAATAAGTATTTGGGGAGACATTTTGAGTAAAAGGTTGAGAAATAACATTTTGAGAATTTTCTTTAAATTTAATATTATTCTTATATTACTCCTATATTAAACAAAATATAAATGAACAGTTAAAATAATAATTAAATAAAATAATTTATTTATTTATTGAATAATAGTAATAATAATAATAATAATAATAATAATAATAATAATAATATTATTATTATTATTATTATTATTATTATTATTATTATTATTATTATTATTATAAAAAATAAGAATATTTGTTTATTTATTTGACATGTCACTTTGACCCTTTAAGTTTCTAAAGTTATGGGTTTAACTCGATACAATTTTACTTAAAACTCATTTTTGTGTTGATACGAGTCCGGTCTAATATAGATTGTTTTATGCATATTTTTATATACACTTTGAGATGATCTACATTCCAACGTTCGACTACGTTTTGACATCAATTTTATTCAGAAATGAGTTGGGTAAAATATAAAACGTTTTCTACTCTACGTTTCAACATAAATCTAGTTCTAAAACGAATCGGACGATTGTAATTTATGTGTTTTTTATGTATTTACATATGGCGTTTTGACATAGTTTTGTTTGGGAAAAAGGAGGGTCAAGTATAATACGTCTTCGTTCATTGGTATAAATTCTTGTTAGTTTACAATTCAACTTGAAATAATAGTAGTTAGTCTGGAGACAAGTTGGGCCAATTTATACTTTATCACGTCGCGAATGCGCGATTAGTAAAAAGTTAGTTACAGAAAAAATGAAATAGACATTAACACTTAGAAATAATAATAATAATAATAATAATAATAATAATAATAATAATATATTTTCTATTAAATTATATAATATAAATAGTTAAATAATAATAATAATAATTGTTTATTGAATTATATAGGTTGTTTAATTCAAATCCGACTGGTAAACTTTTCGATACAAGTCAGGTCACATATAAAACATTTTGGTTCATATTTTTACATACATTTGAGATTATCTGCATTTTTACATTCGTCTACGTTTGACATTAGTTTTATTCAGAAATGAATCGGGTCAAATATAAAACGTTTTCTACTCTACATTTCAATATAAATTTAATTCGAAAACGAGTCAGGGCGATTTTAATATATGTGCTTTTCTTATGTATATTTTCACTTGGTCTATGTTTCGACCCAGTTTTGTTTGAAAAAGGGGCAAGTCAAGTATAATAAATATCCGTTTAACGATATAAATTCTAGTTGCTTTAGGGTTTGACGTGAAATTAGTCCAGAGACACGTCGGACCAGTCTATACTTTACACGTCACTTACCATTTTCTCGTAACACGGAGCCGGTAAAAAACTAGTTGTATTAGCTTACTAGTTGTATTAGCTTAGTAATTTAGTTGATATAATGAATAATTCGACTAGAGTGGGTAGAGATGCAGTGACGTAACCGGAGCTTTTAAGTCAAAGAGTTACCATAAGATTTATTCTCTCTATCGATTATAAGAAATTGCTTTAAATCATGTTCCTTTTAAATAACTTAGCTTTTATATATAAAAATTTCATAAATTTTGGTGACAGAGGTAGCTGAAACTCTTGACCCTTACCTCGTTTTGCCCCTTTAGGGCTAAATTTATGCATTCGGTACCGATGTCATGTGATACTATAATCATTTTTAATTTGTCATACACTGTATGGTTATTGTTTTTTCATGTCTTTTGTGTAAATTAGGACTAGCATAACAAGTCAGACACGACACGATAAGACACGATAATCTGACATGTCAGAAACGAACACAACACGAAAACTTATCGTGTCATTTTTTTTAAAAACACGAACACGAACCTGTTAAGAAACAAGTTACACGTAATGACCTGTTTAGAAACCTGTTATTTAGAAACCTGTTTAGAAACACATGTAATATCACATATTTAAAAACTTGTTTAATGAATTAAATATTATCGAAGGACGAAGTTCATAAAAGTCTTACGTCTTAACAACACATAAAGACATGAATATATGATTCTTAACATAATAATCTTATAATCCATAATAAATTTGAAACAAAAACCCATAAAAGTCAATGTCAAACAAATTTAAAACAATTTTAAGTTCCGATTGGTCTTTCTTCTCAAAATCTTCACCAACCCCATAATATTGCCAACTTTGTAGATGATATTCCAATTGTTCAAACATATACACAAAATATATAGTCATATTAAGCAAGGACATAAATCGATTCATAAAGTTTATTGAAAACACTAAGAGAGAATACCTTATGATTATTTACTGTTTAACGCATCTGACTCATGACTAATGTCAATCAACATTATATCTTTTATGAGTTCATCCAATTTAACTTCATCAGAACCCACCTACAAACATACACTATAAATAAAATATTATGAAAAACTAAAAGAATATAAAAATAAAAGAAAAAAGATATTACAACTATCATCAAATAACCAATCTTTTGTGCATATTAGAGCCTCAACAATATTTTTACTTAGTGAACTTCAATGTTCATTAAATATTCTTTCTCTTGTACTAAATGTAGACTCTGATGCAACACCGGAATAGTTAAAAAGTCTCTTGTCATCCTTGAAAGTATGAGATATCTAAACTCATTAACTTTCCAAAAAGCTAACACATCTAGCTCTAAGTTTCTATCAATTGTAAACGTATATCGCTCGAGTGATAATGATTATATGTGATAAATACTTGAATCCAACCTACTTTTAACGAACTTGATTTCACTTGTATGGTTTTTCATTTTGTTCATAATTATTATTGTAAATGAAATCGAGTGAAAATACATTGTAAATGTTTAATAATTATGCTACTGAAATTGTAAATAACAAAATTAAAAGTTTATGAAGTCATTGGTCAAATTATTAATATGACTTACTATGGGTCAGTGAGTTATAGCTTAAATTATTAAAATCTAATTTGTTTTAAAAAAAACCACAAATATACTCGCAATCTTTTAGTGATTAATATAAAGTTGATTGTCTTGAATAGATCAATTAAAATTTATATTATCATTATTACTCTAGATTAAACAAAAGTTTCAGAGTTTTAAGTATTTTTGTTGTTTTAGGGCATGAGTTATGTTCCACGTACGCGTGAAGCTGGATGAAGCTCGTGTTGTATAATCTTAATGGTTTTAACTTTTAACTGAGACAAGCAAGCAACACAGACGCTCACTTCTTAAAAGCATGCCCCTCTCACTCCGAATAGTGGCGTAAAGTTTCACACTTCACGCCCTGCTACATCACCTGCGCTCGCTCGCTCACTCACGAAGCATAGAACATGACTTTATAAGTTATCAAAATTTTCCTTTTTTCCTAAATCAGCCAAGACAAAACCTAGTTGATTCATAAGAGTGTTAACACTTAATTCTCACGCGGATGATCAATATTGTTGTTTCGTTAATCGAGAGCTCATTACTTGAATATTGGTTTTTGAGTGAAGCTTTTTGACTAATTTCAACAAATGCAGAAATTTCAAGAAAGTTATGAAAGATTCGATTTTGTTCAAGAAAGTCAATCAATATTCTCTAATCTCATTTAATGTGAAACCCATGATGAAGATAGTATGCTTTTGAATTTCTTTGTATTCTCCCAAGAACTTAGATATGGAAAATATATTGATTGGTTATTTGGGTTTTAAGAAGAATTATTAAGATCGATCTTCATATTTATAGATGCAGAAAAAGATAATGTTATCCATCAAAATTATGTTTTAAATGGATCATGACACATAAGACAAATTCCACGTCATTCTGTACTGTTCTATCCACGGGTGCAATACTGCAACACTAGAAATGCTTTGTCTCGAATACCACCAATATGTATTGAACATTTTTGTTTTGGATAAGAGGAGATCTCCTCGGTTAATCGTGTTTGATGGGAAAATCTAAGAACGAGTGACCTCCTGTGAAATTTGCATCCGACCAACCAAAAACAAATTCATAAGTTTATCATAGATAAAACTGACAATATTTGTTGGTATAAGAGTTTAGGTGTTACATGAAACATAATACAATTAGTAATAAATTGATAATTGCTTCAACCCACTCCCTTTTGTGTTTGTCATCCATGGCTTCTTCATAGCACTCGGGTTCTTCCTCATCAGTAAGTAAAACATACTCATCAGTAAGTAAAACATACTCATCAACTGAATAACGACTAAAAGGATGATGATCTCTCGTAGACCGCCAATGGCTCTGAACCACTCTGATGGGGAGTAAAAAGATCACAATCGACCACAAATGCTAGATAACACGCAACGAAACCAAAACCTCGTTTGGTCAAAACATCCCCCAACCTGAATGAACATGTGAGGATGCAAACAAATATGGTATACAAACACAACAACAACAAGACACCCAATTTTAACGTGAAAAACCCCTTAAAACTGAGAGTAACAATCACAGGACTACTATAGCCACTTAAAATCTATTATCACCAAAATCAACAGAACAAGAGTCTTCATTAGGTATACTAGAGGCAAACAACAAACATCATGTACTTGCAATCAACTAACATCAAGTATATGGAATCAAACAAAAGCAAAAAAGAGAAGATATCACCTAAAATTGCAGCTCCGAACAGGATCTGTAAAACGGAACTTCTGGACTTAATTAGAACATTTCTACTGTTGGAAAAGGTCGCCCAGGTGTTGTGAAGATGTCCAAATTTCACAATGAACTAACGATTCAATCTTCGAAAAACAACTGATCTCTGCCGCTAGGTCTAAAAGTTACGGGAATCACCATCTTTTTGTCTATTCTCCGCACTCTCACTTTTGCATCCGCTGAAAGTCTTTTTATACTGCACTTTCTATCTACTAAATAATGCTCTCTGACTACTGATACTCATCTTCCGATTCTCTTATATGCTGAAACATGGGCCACAACAAATATTAAAATTCATTAGACACTATTAACAACAACAACTTGTTAAACAACAAATAAGTTGTAAACATGAATAAATAAACAAATTGATATATAAAAAAATAATTTTTTTTTTATAAAAATGTAAAAATTATGTGGGACTTTTGAATTTTCATTGAATATCATGCTTCCCCTTTTGTACATGCAAAAATAGCGTAGATGGTTCTCCTGCAAGTTTCTTGATTCAAAAATCAAAATGATAACTTTTGTACTCAAAAAAGCACAAGAATTGTATACTTTTCTTTTCTCCCATCTAAAAAGAATGAATTATTTGAACATCCATTAACGAATTGATTCCTCTTTAATCAGTTTAATCTTTAAACTCCTATATCCCCTGCTCATCATACCAACGAATTGCAGAAACAGAGAATCAAGAAGAAATGGGTAGAGATTTTGTTTATGTGATACTTGGTGGAGGTGTTGCCGCTGGTTATGCAGCTCTTGAATTCACCAAAAAAGGTGTTGCTCATGGTCAACTCTGTATCATCTCCGATGAACCTGTAATTATCCTCCATCATCACGGGTTTTCTTTTGATTCTACTTAATTAGGGTCTTAATTTGTGTTTGTTTGATATTTTGATTTGATAATTCGGTTATGTTTTGTAGATTGTTGAGCATTATGAGTATGCATGATGATTAACATATTGTAATTCGTGCTCTTGATATTGACACGAACGTAACACGAAATTCGCGTGTTTAGGTTTAATATAACAAGTTCGGGTTAGTTTCGCATCGAACCCACCCGCGAACCAGTTTAGCTCAGCAGGTTGTGTTCGTGTCAATTCGTTGGTTCATGGGATTTAACTTATTTATTATATATTATAACTTTTTATTTTAATTTTTAAGCATGTTTTATGCATAAATAATTGGTTGGATGAATTATTTTGTAATTTAAAACTTAATAGAGAGATTTATATAAGACTCTTCACAACGCTACAACTCATCCTTCCCCAAACAGTTCTAATCAGTATGTCACATCAGCTTTTCACTTAACTTCACCCATTCTTCCCAAAAACACTTTTTCCCCCAACACCATCCTTCCTACAAACACCTTTATTTTTCCACCTCACATTTTCTTTTTTAATTTACTTTAAATAAAGATATTAAAATTATTATAAATATATTTAATTAAAATTAATAATGGAATTAAATATCAAATGATCAATTGAATACTTAAATTAAATAATTCAAAAAAGATTTTAAAATATAAAAAGATAAACTTTAATTAATTAGTTTAGTATTGTGATTTAAAAAAATTATAATTTTTTTTTATTTAATTAACACATTTTAATTTAAATATTATACTTAAATTGTTATTTTAATTAAAAGATTTATAATTTTTTAACTAAAAACATTTTAATTTAAATCAATTAAAAATCATTTTATAAAGTGGGGCTCACCACTTTATTTGTATTTTTAAATTAGTTTTAAAGAGGTGGGACCCACAACCATCATTTTTGAGCAACCCTTGGGGACGGATGGATGTCCTCCCGGTCGTCTCCTCCATCGCCGCCCTTCCGGCGGGCGCGGTCCACATCGGCGGCAAGCCGGCCACGGGCACCGCGATGGAGACCGTCTAATATGTGGTAACTAAGATAAAAGTGTTTTATATAAAATTGCATTTTTATCGTTAAAATAGGAATTACAAAGTATTAATATGTGAAAAGAATATAAAAACTAGAAAATTCAAGTTAGAGCATTCACAACCCGTGCCCTATAATCATGTGAGTGTGTTTGGTATATTATATGGAATGATTTTGAGTGATTGTGAGTGAAGGAGAGAGAAAATGTTATTGTGGATTGGTATATTTGAAGAATCACTGTACAATCCTTATAAATTTTTTAATATTTTTGAAAGTGGTTGTGAGTGAAGGAGAGAGAAAAGGTAATGAAAAAGGTATAAAAATATATTATTTAATTGAAAGGAGAGAGAAGAAGTAGTGATTTTTAATGTAATTATATGGATAAAGATAAGGAATGGACTGTGAATGCTCTTAAGCGGGTCGTTTTCCGGATTTGATCGTGTCCGGGTTCAAGTAGGACCCACCAACCGTAAACACGACTAGTTTAACACCCTTAGGTCATCACATGTTTGATTGTTCTTGAAAATGGAGTTTTTATAATAAATATTTTTGCAGGTGGCTCCTTATGAAAGACCTGCACTTAGCAAAGGTTTTCTGCTTCCAGAAGGTATTGAAGTCTTATGCTGCATTTTATTTATATTTTTCAAAGGCTTATGGTTCTCCTGAAGAATTTCTAGAGATATACAATAACATAAATGCTTCATTTAGGATGATAGTACATGATGTCACAATTTAAATTTATGAAGTTTGTGGTTGTGGCATTCAGCTCCTGCACGCCTTCCTGGATTTCATACTTGTGTAGGTGCCAATGAAGAGAAGTTAACACCAAATTGGTACACAGAACATGGTAAATGTTCTTGAATCTTGATTATACGCTAATTAGTATTCGTATGCGTAAATTATGTTGGAATGATTGGCTGAAGGCTTTTTATTTTTTCAAACATTCTTCAGGAATTGAATTGATCCTGGGAACTCGAGTTATATTTGCTGATATGAGGCGAAAAACACTATTGACAGCAACAGGAGAAACCATTACCTACAAATTTCTCATCATTGCAACTGGTGCTCGGGTACTAAAGCAGTAAAACTTATGGGGTGTTTTGATGTGCGATTTAGACGTTGTAACTTGTAACTTTCAGTTTTTATTGTTTGGATGAAGTGGTTCTGATTGTTTAGGGTCTAATAATCTTTGTATATTATGAGAATAAGCAGTTAGTTCATTTACATGAATTGTTCTTTATGTTTTCATTATAGGCGTTGAAACTTGAAGAGATTGGTATAAACGGATCAAAAGCTGAAAATGTATGCTATTTGCGCGATTTAGCTGATGCAACAAAACTTGTGAACATGATGAGAATGTGTACGGGTGGAAACGCCATTGTCATTGGAGGTGGTTACATTGGAATGGAATGTGCTGCTTCTTTGGTGATGAACAAGATCAATGTTACCATGGTGTTCCCGGGGTCGTATTGTAGTAAGCACTTTAATCAAACTATTTCTTATAATAATTATGTTCATTACTTAACAATTTAGATGATAGATGTTTTAACATTATTTAGGGGTCAAATAATCAGTTCTGATGATAGTTTCAACTTTCAACTATGTTTTTTTTGTAGTGGGTCGCTTATTCACCCCCAGAATCGCGAGCTATTACGAAGATTTCTACAAGTCGAAAGGGGTAAAATTCATTAAAGGCACAAGCTTGTCATCTTTAGTTTTCAACTCAGAAAGGAAGGTAAATCTCAACTTATTAAGCTTTAGCAACTCAATTGCGTTGGATTTCGGTTTATTTATAGATACGGTCGATCAAACGAGTCATGACTTCTTAAGTTTCACGGCTCAGCTTAGCTCGACTCATGAACGCCCCTAATCTTTTAAACATTTCATATTTAACTTTTACCCATTAAATGTAACTTATAACCCAAGTTCACCTAAATGTATAAAAACTGACAGGTTACGGGGGCTAATTTTAACGACGGGCGATACCTTCATGCTGACATGGTTGTCGTAGGCATCGGGGCCCGCCCCAACACGAGCCTATTTGAAGGGCAGCTTGCTTTTGAAAACAAAGGAATTAAAGTAAACAGCCAGTTACAATCAAGTTACACCTCAGTTTATGCAGTTGGAGACATTGCATCATTTCCCATTAAGCTTTTTGGTGACACCCGAAGGCTCGAGCATGTTGATGCGGCTAGGAAGACCGCCAAGCACGCTGTGCGCGCAATCATGGAACCAAAAACCATTTCAGACTTTGATTACTTGCCATTCTTCTACTCGCGGGTGTTCTCATTGTCTTGGCAGTTTTATGGAGACAATGTTGGGGAAGTGGTTCATTTTGGTGATTTTTCGGGGGGTAAGTTTGGAGCTTATTGGGTGAATAATAATCGTGTAGTCGGGTGCTTTCTTGAAGGTGGAGGAAGTGAAGATTATGTCGCTATAGCGAATGTGATCAGGCTTAAACCGGTTATTTTGGACTTGGGTGAGCTTGAGAGGGAGGGTGTGGATTTCGCGGTGGCGGTGAGTCAGAGGCCGCCAGTATCGCCGCCAGTTGATGGTGGCGGTTCTCGTGTTGTTTGGTGGAAATCATCTTCTTTGTGGTATTCAGCTTCTGCTGTTGTTGTGGCTGCTTCAGTAGCTGCATTTTCATATTGGTATGTTAAGTAGGTGGTAAACAAACTGTAAATGGAAATTGTATGTATAAGATAAATAATGTATATGAATAAAAAGGTTAAGACGATAATAAATGTGGGCATTTGGTCTAGTGGTATGATTCTCGCTTTGGGTGCGAGAGGTCTCGAGTTCGATTCTCGGAATGCCCCTTTTTTTTAATTAGGCTATTTATTTGTAATTTTTGGCTTGAACGGGTGGGTTCAGCACATTCGGGTATAAACCGACCAAACCAACGACCTGAATGAGAATCGACGAGATATTAGCCTGATTACATTCCACGATCAAGTCCTTGGGTTATCAATTTCTGGTTTCGGGTTAATATGGTCGGAAAAAAAATAAAACTAACTTTAATCCAACATGATAAAAAAGGGCTTAGATAGTACATGATACATTTATTATGAAATATTTGTTATTTAAGTTATAACAGATGTTGGTAAATAAATGTTAGGATCGGACGTTATCGCACACACGAACACAATCAACACAACCACAAGAACAACACAAAGATTTATAGTGGTTCGGTCCGGCTCTGACCTACGTCCACTCTAGGTAACTAGGAGGTTTTTATTAAGCTTGGTACAATTACAAATACAGATTTAGATCCTATATATAGGATAAACAAGAAGAAACCAACTCCACCACTATTATTAGTGGTTTACCTGCTTTCCGTGTGAAATTGTGGAGTGGTTTCACACTCAACAATCTCCCACTTGAAGCCACGGAACAATCTTCACCTGTGCTTCAACTGTGTATCTGTATTTCTGTAAGAAACTTTTTATCTTCACTATCTTCCTAGTTACCCCGGCCTTCTCTTCAATTATCCTGAAGGCCAGTTGAAGCTGTGCAAAGCTTCAACTTCTCTAAGGTAACAACCTTAGTCAACATATCAGCTGGATTTTCAGTTCCTTTGATCTTCTTCAACTTTACAGTGCCATCATTAATTCTTTCTCTAATGAAGTGATATCTCAGCTGTATGTGCTTTGTCTTCGAATGAAAGACAGGATTCTTTGCAAGATGAATTGCACTTTGATTGTCACAGAATAGTGTACAATCAACTTGTTCTTTGCCAAATTCGTTGAGAAAGTTCTTCAACCATATAAGCTCTTTGCTTGCTTCAGCAATTGCCATATACTCTGCTTCTGTGGTTGAAAGGGCAACACTTTTCTGAAGTTTGGACATCCAACTTACCGCAGTGTCTCCCACTGTAAAGACATACCCGATGGTGCTTTTATATGACTCTTTGCAACCACCAAGGTCTGCATCTGCAAAACCCTTCAGAATAACATCTTTTCCTTTAAATTGCAATGCCACTTTTGAAGTACCCTTCAAATACCTTAGCAGCCATTTAACTGCTTCCCAATGTTCTTTCCCCGGATTGGACATAAACCGACTAACAACTCCCACTGCATGAGCTATATCTGGTCTCGTGCATACCATTGCATACATGAGGCTACCAACTGCTGATGCATAAGGAACTTTAGCCATTTCTTCTTTGCCTTCATCTGATTTGGGTGACTGATCTTTAGAAAGCTTAAAGTGACTTCCCAAAGGTGTGCTTCTGATCTTGGCATCTTCAAGGCTGAATTTCTCTAACACTTTCTTAATGTACTTTTCTTGAGAGAGTGTCAAAGAACCATCTTCTTTGTTTCTGAAAATACTCATCCCGAGTATTTGGTTTGCAGCTCCTAAGTCTTTCATCTCAAATTCTTCAGACATTTGTTTCTTTAACTTCTTGATCTCTGTCATGTCTGAACCGGCAATCAACATATCATCCACATAGAGTAGTAGAATGATATAAGAATCCTTAAACCTCTTAATGTAACAACAAGAATCATTGTCACATCTCTTGTAACCAACTCTTCCCATGAAGTTATCAAACTTCAAATACCATTGTCTTGGCGCTTGTTTTAGACCATACAAGCTCTTCTTCAACTTACATACCAAGTTTTCTTTGCCTTTAACCTGAAAACCTTCTGGTTGTGTCATGTAGATGTCTTCATCTAGGTCACCATGTAGAAAAGCTGTCTTGACATCTAGCTGCTCTAGATGCAAGCCTTCTGCTGCTACAATACTGAGAACAAGTCTGATTGTAGTCATCTTCACCACTGGAGAGAAAATTTCGTTAAAATCAATTCCCTCTTTCTGTTGAAACCCCTTGACTACTAATCTTGCTTTGTACCGTTTGGTACCATCATGTTCGTCCTTGACCCTGAAGACCCATTTGTTTTGAAGAGCTTTCTTCCCAGCTGGAAGCTTTGTTAAGTGCCAGGTCTTGTTCTTCTCAAGCGACTTCATTTCATCTTTCATTGCTAGCTCCCACTGCAATGAATCTTTCATCCCCATGGCTTCTGAATAACACTGGGGCTCACCATTTTCTGTCAGAAGTATGTAATTGACAGATAGTGAATATCTGTTTGGTGGTCTGATGACTCTGGAGGATCTTCTTGGTTGAAATTGAGGTGTTACTGGGGATTCTGGAGTTTGAGGAGCAACTTCTTCTTCTTCCTCCTCAGAATCATTACTAGAATCATCCCTTGAGCTCTCACTATCGCTTGACTCATTCCCATTTTCTGGAATGTTGACTGAAGCTTCTTTTCTTTTTCCACCACTTTCAAACTCAACACTTTCTTTCTGAACTTCTTGTCTCTTGGTGTTTCTTTCTTTGTATAATTCGTTTTCATTGAAGACGACATTCTTACTTCTGATTACTTTCCTGGCTTCATTATCCCAAAGCCTGTAACCCATTTCTCCAGACCCATAACCAATGAATGTGCACTTCTTGGACTTTGAGTCTAGCTTGTCCCTGTCATCTAACAAATCGTAAGCACTACAACCAAAGACACGTAAGTGTTCGAGACTTACCTCCTTTCCTTGCCACATTTCTTCTGGCAATTTAAAATCCAAGGGAGCAGATGGTGAACGGTTAATCAAATAGGCTGCAGTGTTAACTGCATCTGCCCAGAATGTTTTGGGCATCCCGGCATTCAACCTCATGCTTCAAGCCCTCTCATTCAGTGTTCTGTTCATTCTCTCAGCTACACCATTTTGCTGAGGAGTTCCTGAAACCGTTCTGATCATCTTGATCCCTTTCTTAGCACAATAGCTGATAAACTGTTTGCTAATGTATTCACCACCATTGTCCGACTTCAAGCACTTTACCTTCAGATTAGTTTCATTTTCAACAGCAGATTTCCATATCTTAAAAGCATCAAATACACCAGATTTATGTTTAAAAAAATAGACCCATACCTTGCGTGTTGAATCATCGATGAAGGTAACATAGTAGCTTGAGCCTCCTAGAGATGAAACTGTTGTTGGTCCATATACATCCGTGTGAACAAGCTCTAATTTTTGAGCTTTTGGTGTTCTCCCTGTTTTCTCAAAAGAAACCCTTTTTTGTTTGCCAAGAACACAAGGTTCACAAAATTCGGTTTCCACTTTCTTCAAGTCTGGAAACTTCCTTTTCTGAGCCAAAATCTTCAATCCCTTTTCGCCCATGTGCCCGAGTCGATTGTGCCATAAAGTTGATGGACTCGGATCTGAGGTCGTTGCATGAACCTCTTCGGCTGAAACATCTGCCATGTACAAAGTGCCTTTCTTCTTTCCTTTGGCAATCACCATATTGCCTTTGATCACTTTCTATATTCCACCCCCAAAGTGAACATTGAACCCTTCATCGTCCAATTTTCCAACTGAAATCAATTTTCTCCTCAAATTAGGAATAACCCTGACATCTTTTAATGTCCATATAGTTCCTAATGAGGTCTTCAAGTCTACATCTCCAATACCTGTGATATCAAGCATTTAATCATCGGCTAAACGAACTTTACCAAAGTTACCTGTTCGCAGATTCTTTGCCATATCTGGGCATGAGATAGCGTGAAAAGAAGCACCCGAATCCATAATCCAGGATTCCACATCATTCTCAACACAACATATGAGAGTGTCATCGGATTCTTCAGATGCAACATGATTGACTTCTTTCTTGGATGTTGATGGTTTTGGACATTGGCTTCTAAAATGACCCTTTTCTTTGCAATTCCAACATTCAATGTCTTTTCGGTTCTTAGACTGCCCCCTTCTTCTAGATTTTGACCTGCCTCGATTATGACCTCTTTCGTTTCTTCTTCCTCTACTTTCTGTGTGTAATAAAGAACTAGAACTAGAAGTCTTGTAACATCCCACATCGGTTGGGAAGGCGAACGAAAGTCTCTTTATAAGGGACTGGATACCTTCCTCATTGGACGCGTTTTAAAACCGTGATGGGGCTATTCTCCCCAAGTAGCGGATAATATCCGATGCGGTTTCCTGCTTGTTACAGTTGGTATCAGAGCCAGGGCCGGGCCGTTGTGCCAGCGAGGACGCTGGTCTCCCAAGTGGGGGAGGATGTAACATCCCACATCGGTTGGGAAGGGGAACGAAAGTCTCTTTATAAGGGACTGGATACCTTCCTCATTGGACGCGTTTTAAAACCGTGATGGGGCTATTCTCCCCAAGTAGCGGACAATATCCGATGTGGTTTCCTGCTTGTTACAGTTGGTATCAGAGCCAGGGCCGGGCCGTTGTGCCAGCGAGGACGCTGGTCTCCCAAGTGGGGGAGGATGTAACATCCCACATCGGTTGGGAAGGCGAACGAAAGTCTCTTTATAAGGGACTGGATACCTTCCTCATTGGACGCGTTTTAAAACCGTGATGGGGCTATTCTCCCCAAGTAGCGGACAATATCCGATGCGGTTTCCTGCTTGTTACAGTGATGTAACATCCCACATCGGTTGGGAAGGGGAACGAAAGTCTCTTTATAAGGGACTGGATACCTTCCTCATTGGACGCGTTTTAAAACCGTGATGGGGCTATTCTCCCCAAGTAGCGGACAATATCCGATGCGGTTTCCTGCTTGTTACAGTTGGTATCAGAGCCCATAACTATAGGGAATTAGGTTATTAGAAATGGTGACCTAGACTATAGTTGCATGAACCTCATAGAAAGATCATCATACTTTTGGTGCTTACATATTGTTTGAATGCTACATAATGCTATGCCTTTTGTGCAATTTGATGCCTTAGCATAGGATTGCCTTATGTATGCTTAAAACTTTGGTACTTGTCTCCCTAAACTTAACTTTGACTCTTTGACTCTCCCCGACAAATGAACTTTCTAAACCTATTCTCAACGACATGTGGAATCTACACCTATCATCGTGGGTTCAATTCCTTAGACTCTATGTCTAATCTATGAAAATCTCATCAAGGTTTTGATTTCATAAACCAAAGGAATTTGTGTGACACATAGACACCTGTATTCTGGATTTCCTGGCAAAAGGCCTTCGGGCTAAGGCAAGCATATCGTATAAATCTCATTGCGAGACCAGTTATGCTTACCTGGGGATTTCTGGGATGAGTGATAAACTATGGTCAACATACACAAGTCTCTAAGGCAAGTGGGTCAATTTACCTTGACGTGTCAACGATTCCAAATGGTAATGCGTTACTAAATGGAACCATCCTCTTTGTATCTTAAAAATCTTTGATTCCTTGAACTGGTTTCTTCTCATTCTTATCATACATAATGTTCCTGTGATATTGAACTCGTTTTACCTTTAAACTTCTACGTTTAAACATCGTTATACGTTAGGCGTTTCATGTAGCTATTTCTATACCTTGATCAACGTGTACATGACTCTTGTTATACCCAAAGATATTGGGAGTCTAAACCGAATGATCTTTAAAACTTTAAATCGTTACTTATGGTTTTCAAATCTTCCTAAGGGTGTGTCCCATAACTAAAGACATTCAATGTTGTAGGTGGAATTCCTACATCTCAGGATACTTTGCTAATTGAATGTTAATTTTGTTAACTCAAATATTATAAGTGGTCACTCACCTCAATGATCGAATAAACTAATTATAACTTTGTTACCACTTATAAGTACACGTGTCTTCAATAAGGTTATGGTTGACCACATAATTTGAGAAGTTCATGCATTTCCTTTCGATTGTGAATCGAATGTTCACATCTCATTGTGGTGTTGAATAATTTCTGTCCTTGATTTCATTTTTCCGATTTAAACCATCCAAGATTAGAACACCATAACAAATTCTGTCATCTCAAACCTTGATCTTAAGCTTGTAAGAATGATTTTCTCTTTTGTTACATTGATGTAACTTGAAATTTTCTGAATTTCTAATTGATATTCTTTTCTTTTCGCTGTTATGTCAAACTTCGTACCGTTTGCATCGTGGGAGATGCAAGAGTTTGTAAGTCAACCTATGACTAAGAACATTCGTATCTCCTAAATGATTCTAACTCATCAAAACAGGGGCGATTCCCTTACTTTGATGATTCTTTATTCGTTTCGATAAATGGTTTCCAATCGTGTGTTTTATGAAATTTCATCCTCTGGATTGAGGTGATTACCTTATCTTGAGGATTGACTTTAATTATTTTCTTTGGAATGGCATTTCACAAATGACATGATCTCACCAAAATAGGATTGAAACCCGTACTTTGGTGACAATTGTTAATTTCTGATTTTTTTCTTGTTATTATGAAATTCAATCATCAAGATAGGCGTGAATTCTATACCTTGATGATAATTTCATTCTTATGTATTTTATTTTCTCAAATGAAACGACCTCATCAAAGTAGGAGTGAATTCTGGATTTTGATGAAGAAGTTCATCCTATTATATTTTGTTTTTGTAAAACTACATCGATAAGATAGGGGAGACGTCCTTTACCTTAATGGTGAGTTACCTCATTTTATTTCTGTGGATCCTCAACAATGAGTTGGGATCGAGCTTTTTGATTGGTAAGTTAGAGGTCATGCCTTGGGAATACACCATCAAGTTAGGAGTGAAAACCACACCTTGATGACTATTCTCATTTCTTGATCTTCAACTTACCAAGGTTGTAATCAAGTGGCGAGAAGCATGTAGTAACTTGAAGGGTGAAACAATGTTAGTGTTTCGACCTATCAAGCCAAAGCATGATCTCCGAACTTGAAAAGAGACCGATCGCTTTAGGTTGATTTTGATTCCAAGCTTGGAGCATTTAAATTCTTAACTCGATTTCTTTTCCTTTATCCTCATGTTTTGATGTGATCTAGCTATATGGAACCATTTATTCCTTACTTATCAACTTTCATTTTGAGATATTATCAACACATGATTGAGTGATGGTAGCTTTCTTAAGCAATCTTTCTCCTAAATAAAGACATTATCAACTTGTGATTATGTTCTTCTAGACATACGAATGTCCTCGACTGTACTTATGGGTTTGATGAATTACATATGCAATCTGCATTTGGAAATTTGTTACCTTGCAAAACATGTTTACAAATACCTTTCTTATTGTTTGTGTCATTACTTGAATCGCTTTTGAGTCCTTAACCTTGGAAATCTTTAAAACTCTATTTGATTTCGATCAACAAGACTCGTTATTATCCTCATTGTAATGTGGATATAATGGTTCATAAAATTTCGTAATTTGCAGTCATGGGTTTGGCATAAAAGAAAAGACATAACTTGGCATGTGTACAAGTGTCTTACCTTTACATATGACAAAACCTAACCTACGTGTTTCCGTGAATCTCCTGTTTAACTCTTCATTCATTAAATGCTTCTTATTTTAAATGTCATGATGACAATTGGTACATTATAGACGATTGGCTAATTTTATATTGACTCATGTGGGATAACGGGTCGAGGAATTGACTTGTATCTGTCTCAAATAGTCGTATACCGTGGTATGCCGTTAAACGTCGATCGTTAATTTGGATGATCGATTCATTTTCTGCTATTAGCAATGTTCTTAATCATCATTGTGAACTCATCCCAAAATCTTCACATATCGTATTATTCTTAGACCGATGGTTGGTCAAAGAAGAAATACATATTTACAATAAATGCGTTAAGATCATTTTATATAGTGACGTTTGGGATTCTTAAATTCCGACGGTTAACCTTTCTTATTATTGTTGGTCTTTTATTGGTTTCTAGACATCACATTACCACGAATATATATTCTAGAAATTTTGACTTATAAATCTAATTTACCATGGTAACTCGTCATCATTTTCTAACGTTTCAACTCAAAACGTCTTGTATTTCACTGTAAGGGTTCAAGGTGGCATATATTATGTCAAGAACCTTGTAAGATTCCATAGAGTAAAGCGTTTCATCTCTAATTAAACGTCAATCACTGTTCGTTTGTACACTTATCTTCCATTTTAACTCCTTTTGCTCATTTAAGTTCATTCTTAATTTCGGGACGAAATTCTTTTAAGTTGGGGAGATTGTAACATCTCGTATTTTACGTTAATTAAAAATTTAACATCATTTAATCTAGTAAGGACCAATGTCGTGAATTATGAAAAATCAAAGGTTATTTATGCTTATTTGTTTGTTATTAATCTTTGACATGTAAAGGTTAATAATCAAGCTATTAAATAACAATAACAATTTTAATAATAATAACAACAATGGTAATATTAATAATAATAATAATAATGATAATAATAATAATAATTACTAAAATAGTAGTAATAATAATACTAAAAGTATTAATAATAATAATAATGATAATGATAAAAAAAAATAATAAAACTTGAATAATTAACAAGTTAGGTTAAAGTTTAAAACTTAAAGTTGAGGGGGCCTTATTGTTATTTTGTAAACTTTAAAAGGAAGTTTATACATAAAATAATGACAATTCAAAGTATAAGGGGCCAATGTGTAAATTATAAATTTACAAACCCAACCCCCCGCCCCTTTTCCCTTCCTCGCTTTTCCGGTGGGCACTCCGGCCACCGCCGGCAGCCCTCCGGCCACCCCTCAAACACCGAATTTGGTCGCCATTTTAACCCCGAAACATGTAAAAACGCTCATGAATCAGTTTTCAACAGAATAAATGTAATAATTAAACTTTAAACCCGACCTTTAACTCACTCGAACTCAAACCGAAACCCCCTCAAACATCAAAACCGTTTCCACACTTAAATCGCATTAATGATGCAATTAAACATGTATATACGTTCGTATAATCATTTAGAAACTAATGGCGTGTCTAATTTCACCTGAAGCACACTTAACCCTTTCGAACAACCTCCATCTTCTTCATTGACCTGCAACTATACGGTTCGACTACTTATGGACTTTTCAAGTCCAAATTGAGTGAGGGCTATTACTCAGCATCACCATCCGAATCTTCATACAAGTTTAATTTGGTTATCAACCTCGTTTGCATCTCGAATCGACTTCAACTCAGTTGCGGCAGTCCTTAACAACATCTTCATCGATCTGAACATAATCACGTAAGTTTCCTACATCATTATACTCGATTTTATAAGGGAAATTAAAGCCCTAACATTCCATACCTTAATATTAAACATTTGGGGTTCAATTTAAACCAAATCGAATTAGGGTTCGTGAGCATTTGGAGGGAATAAGCAGTTTATGTTTTTAAATTTTCAAAGGGACAATTTAACAGATCTGGGCTTTAGCCCAACCGGTTACCACTTCACCCTTGAATGCAGGAGGTCTCGGGTTCGAACCCGGCCTCCGACATTTATAATTTTTAAGCTATTTTTGAATGTTTTAAACTCCATAAATTATACTAACATGTTATTGAATCAAAGAAAAAATAATTTGTTAATTAAAACATTTCAGAAATTATTAAATTAATTTTTAAGGTTCTTTTAAAAAAAACTTATAATTTTATATTAATTACTTTATAAAAGGATAACAAAGGTTATAGAAACATTATTAATTATTTTTATGTAATTTAAATGTTATAAACCTATTATGGTTCAAATGTAGATTATTCTAAAATATTAGAAATCGATATGTCAAATTTATAATTATCCAAATAGTTATTTAAACAATTATTTAAATAATTAGTTATTCATCTATTCATTTAACCATGTTATATATAAATAGTTAATAAATTTATTCTTTACACTTTTATTTAAATTCTTAAAACTTATAAAACAATATAAATTGTTATTATACATTATTCTCATTTTTAAGGTTTGGTATTATAAGTCCTTCATAATAAATCACTTAAAGGTTTAAAACTTTATAAAATTATTTTAAATGATTCTAAAGTCATTTAAATAAGTATTCAATTAATTCTCTTGATCAAATTTTAATAATTAATTATTTCTTTTCACACATATCATATTTAATCGTTATTAATAAATTATTGAACCTTTCTCCATCATTCTTATTTTGTTCTATTATTCGAATTAATTATTATAACCCCTAAATTTCCAAATGAAACCCTAATTCATTTTACTCTTAAACCATATATTATCCTAATCCTAAGACACCAACTCTTAGGTTGAATCGTAAAGGAATCGTTGGAACCATCTTATATTCTCATCGTTATCTTAAGCAACTTATAGCACGTGAGTATTCATTGCCCATTTTACATGTTTTATCATTTGGGGAAATCATGTGATATCATACGCAACCATGTTTATTCATTTTTATTCTATTTCATACTAATATTCAATTCATTACGTGTTATGTTATTTACTTGCAATTATGT
Source organism: Flaveria linearis (assembly GCA_024085815.1). NCBI lineage: Eukaryota > Viridiplantae > Streptophyta > Magnoliopsida > Asterales > Asteraceae > Flaveria > Flaveria linearis. The sequence goes on from CM044002.1 coordinate 36,374,345, forward strand.
GTTCACATCTAGATAAACTTGATAACATGATCATTAATTCACACAACCACGGTAACAATGATAGATCTATTGGTTTGACAACCCACCCCATTTGTTTAGTCGCGTGGTGATTGAAACCGGAATCATACATTCTATAAGACTTCGTCTGTGGACCGAGTCAATTCAGTCATTAGGTTTGATCGTGTTGTTTGTCATTTATGATACATTGTTGCATGATAGTTATAACATTACCATGTGAATTGAATTGTTTTCAAGTTATTCAATCAAATTTTGTGTGTGTTTAAACCTGTGATTACTCACCGGCTAATTCCTTAGCTGACTCGTTACTTTTTCACATGATTTCAGGAAATGCTATTTAGTGGAATTCTCTCTGCTCATATAGGATTGGACCTAGTCGAAAATAAAGACGACAATATTATATTTTATGGTTTTATTTTAATTGCGTTGTAATGTGTGACTTGAATGACATTATTAAATAAATAAATGGTTATTAAATGTTATTTCAACGTATTTATTACCTTGTGCTATGAACAATCGATTCACATTCGTCCGCCTCGATGATTCCGCCATCGGTCGGGGTGTGACAAGTCTCACCATTGCTTCTCCGTCTGATATCTTCATTTATGATCAAGTCACGAATACTCTCAAAAGTGAGTTTGGTAGTGCCGGATGCACTACTAACAGCTGTGACTGTGCCTGACCAACTGTCGGGCAAGGATGATAAAAGGAGGAGCGCTTTTACTTCATCTTCAAACTTTATTTCTACTGAGGATAAACGAGAAATAATCGAGTTGAACTCGTTTATGTGAGCGGCAACCGACATGCCTTCCTTCATCTTCGTGTTAACCAATTGTTTGATGAGGAACACTTTGTTGGAAGCGGACGGCTTCTCGTATATGTTGGACAAAGCCTTAAATACTCCATAAGTAGTTGTTTCATTAACAATGTTATACGCAACACTCTTTGTTAATGAAAGCCTAACTACACCCAAGGCTTGTCGATCCAACAGCTTCCATTCATCATCGTACATGTCATCTGGTTGTTGTCCCAACATTGGTAAATGCAAACTTTTCTGATATAATAAGTCTTCAATTTGCATTTTCCAAAATCCATAATCGGTTCCATCAAACTTATCAATCTTGATTTTACCGTCCTCTGCCATTTTAACGAACAAATTACCAAATAACTACTAACTAAACAGGTTCGTACTGCTAAGTGATAATTTATGGAAGTAATATACGAAAGCAAGGGAACTTATCTTTTTTTTGAGCTTTGAACGGCGATAAACAACCAAGTTGTGGATGATGGATATTATGAGATACTTGTCAAAGTTGAGGGGTCCTTTTGGTAAAATTGAAAAAGAAACTCACTTTTCCACCTAAAAAAGGTGAATCATGCATGCCTTTTTTTTTCTAAAATTCTGCTTTCTTCTCCAAAAAAAAACTGCTCCTTTTCTTTCTTCTCTATCCACCTCCCAGAACGTTCTTGAATCCTCAAACCTGCAACTCCGATCTATCAACCAGATCTATCAACCAGATCTATCAACCAGCGGGTGAAGAGGGCGGCGGTGACGGCGGTGCTAGCGGCAGCGGGTGAAGAGGGCGAAGAGGGCGGCGATGGCGGCGTCTGGAGGCGGCTGACCTGCGGCGGCGGACCTGCGGCGACGGGTCGGCGGCTGTGTGTACAGTAGCGACGATGACTGGAACGGAAACAGAGAGGTCTCCAAATCGAAACCCTAGTCTCGATTTTAACAGGTCAGTTTCTCCTCTTTCTTCTCCCTCCTCTGTTCGATTACTGGTTCGTGTGTTGATCGAGAGCCACTGGCTCTGATACCAGTTGTTAGGATCGGACGTTATCGCACACACGAACACAATCAACACAACCACAAGAACAACACAAAGATTTATAGTGGTTCGATCCGGCTCTGACCTACGTCCACTCTAGGTAACTAGGAGGTTTTTATTAAGCTTGGTACAATTACAAATACAGATTTAGATCCTATATATAGGATAAACAAGAAGAAACCAACTCCACCACTATTATTAGTGGTTTACCTGCTTTCCGTGTGAAATTGTGGAGTGGTTTCACACTCAACAATAAAGAGATTTGTTATTTAAGTTATAGATGTTGGTAAACAAAGAGATCGCTTATTGTGGCGTGCTAAACGGATCAAACATGACATGATATGTTTAACATGAATAGTGAACCCTAACATGATACGTTTATCTAAACATGACATAAAAAAACTCCCCGGGATATGTTTCGATTATACAACGTGACACGTTTAATGCAATTATTATATATTATATTACCAGCGGTGAGTGTAACCGCTGGTAAAAATCATCTCAACCGTTAGATAAAGCTGAAATCAAATCTTGTCCGTTTAAATTCGACGGTTTTGACGGTTACGAGGTGGTTTTCAGCAGTTACTTGAAGACGGTTACATATTGCCGTTATTAGGGGTGCAGTTATTAGGCAGCAAGTAATCGTGGGGTGGTTTAAACCCCTGTAACTGTTTGATTTTGGTTATAAAAGCAGGCATTCTATAATTCATTTTGCTTTTAGATGTTATCCTTTTTCCTCCACGCTTTCTGATCTCTGAAGACCCCAGTCTCCCCACGTCGCCCGCAGCTACCTTCTTCACCCCCCCCCCCGCCACTTTAGGCTTCTTTACAAAATCATCAGCAATTCAAGTAAGTGTCACACATTTTGCAAGTAGTGGCGAAGAGAATGTATTCTCATGGTTTGCAAGGGGTTTTGATACCGCTCTTCTTTTATGAATCTTCTAGGGTTTCATGATACTCGACAATTCCAATTCTTGTTTGTTATGTCCAAGTAGGCGCGCCTAACTGGTGGTCACTTCCACGTCTCAATAACATTCACTAATGCAGGTTCTTCAATCGACCACTTGTGCTTCAATTTATTTCGATCAAGCAGAAACCTGATGGTATGGATGAAAAGGATGGTGAGATTTTGCACATACTGGGGAAGAAGTTCTACGCTTTCATTAAATTCATAGAAAGCACCATATTACAATTTGAGAAAATCATGAAAATAATATCCTTTTAGGTGTTAATAGGTGGAACAAAACATGGGATGCAATTAATGGTTCAGAAGGCTCTTTGAAGAAGAAGATTCATGAAACTAACAGTGAGTTCCTTTACATTGGTCAGTGCATCTACCTACCTTTGGGTGTGCCGTATTCTTAACATGCAGAGTTGGGGTTGGGTTTGCAAGAACATAGTAAATTAGTAAGTAAGTTGTTACTTGTTAGTAAATGTTGGAAGCATGTAATATTGAAACTACTTTAAATTCCATTTTTGTTTTTCCAGGTCAAATGGCTAAGTAATTTTTAATCCTTTTGATGTGTGGGTTTGTAGTTAGTTTTATGATTTAGACAACTTGAAAGATTAATTTAACAAAAATAATGCAACATCAACATATATGTCTTACATCTTACTTGTATTACAGAATTGGTATTGATGCTAATGGATTCCAAGATGCTTTAGAGTTGAATTAATTTCATTTATATCCCAAAGCACCTCAAGTATGATTAGTTTACCGCTCCAGTCTGTTGCTGTTAATGCTTTATTGGGTAAAAAACCTCCAAGTTTCAAGGAAATCTACAAGAACACCTTAGTATTACTACCACTTGTAAGTTCTGCAAGCATTACTGATTGTATAAGGTTGTTTTATTTGCTAAGTGATGAATAGAAGTCACTGACTCACTATCATTTAGGATGTATTGTCATGATCTTAATGAGACAGTTTCTCAAAGGCATAGTTTCATGCGTGTTCATTCAATTTGCATATGGATTGAATATTACAGCTTGAATATGGCAAATTGTACTCTCTTTTCGCTTAGTATCAGGTCATTGCACACTCTATATTTATGTTTCCTTGGTAAAAGGTAAGCTTGTAAATAACAGGTTTTGTTGGTTGCTCTTTGTTGGTAATAAGTCAAATTGCATTTTTTTTCATGCAATTATAACTTGATAAGCATGTTCTTAAGTCTTGTAAAGGAGGAGAGAAGAAACATAACCATACAAAACCATCACAAGAAAGTTTGATTAAGTTCGAATAACATGTTTTAACAATCTTTGTGCCTTTGTCATTTGTTAGGAGTGCAGTTAAAGGAGTAGAAGATGCGTACAAAACAAGTCATAAGCATACCATCTTCTAAATGATAAGATTTGTTTCATATAATGTTATTTGTTGTGTAACTTTACTAGCATATTTGTAGTCTGACATAATAGTACAGATACTAATCTTCCATATAAAATGCTAAATATTATGAACAATAAAACTTAGTGAGTATAACATCAACAAAATCCCATTGTATATAATTTAATACAATTCTCTTAATTCTCATATTTTGAAACTTTCTGCAGGAAAGCAAATGCACATAGAAAGAAATATTCAAAAAGTTTCAAGGTTTTATTGACCACAACACAAAGCTTACTTCAAAGAAGTTGATGTAATTAGATGTGGAAGAAGTGGAGGGCGGTATCTTCACATAGGCATGCTAATTTCATTTATTTCAGTTTCTTGTGTAGTTACACTTTCATGTGCACCCATCACTAACAAATATGATCCTGTATGAATCGTAAATTATAAATTTATACACCTATATGTTACCGTTAAGTAGCATTTTATAGTGACCGAATATGAGATAGGAGTGGTAAATCTATATGATTTGAGATCATTTTCTCAAAGCAATCCACTACTAATCTTATAGCACCTTGGTTTATTTAGAATATGATCATTGTAGTTGTTATATTGGTCTTTGTATTGGGATTATAACGTGTAATGTTTACGCTCATACACAAATATTTGAATATTTATGCATAAAAAATGCACACTGAAGGGATTAAGAAAAGACACTGATATCAAAACATGACTTGTGTCATATGCATATTGTTTGGCGGTGACAAGTTGGCTATACCTCTTATTTTGAGTGAACGAATTTTATCTAAAATGTTGTGTAGGGTAGCTTTTGCACTTTGCTTTTGTAGTGAATTTAAAACTAACAATATTAGTGTAGTTTTGAACAAATATTATGTTGGTATTGGTGAGATTAGTAGCGAGGAAAAGCATGATGCTAATTGTTGTACTAATAAATCAACTCTGCCGGGATATCGGATAATTTTGCTATGTATTTTCCTCCACGAGATATATTACTTGACGGTTTTGTATGATATTTTATGTTGTGATGACCAATTTAGTTGACACCGTCGTGGTTCTTTAAATAGAGTCTTATTTTTTACTCGTAAGTTAAAAACAAGCTATATTTATCTTAAACAAATATCATTTTCGATTAGAATGCAAAGAAATATAGTTTTACCATTAGGACATTATACTACCCGGTCACCGGACGGGTATAAAACTAGTTTATAAAACTATAAAAGCAGGTCTTTTGATTAACGATCCTTAATGTATCTTGTCGACCAAATAATCTATTTAACACAATAAATTAAATGTGTTATGCGTGTCATAAACACTTAAACGTGTCAAACTCAAGGCTAAACTATTAAGGTGCGTTTTAAATCATGTCATGAATGTGTCATCCAAACTCGTTTACCCTAGACACTATTTTAACTTCAATGTGAGTCGTATCATGAATTGCTAGTTCTGGTAAAACATGTGTCTAGAAACACTCTCTTCCTTTAAATATGAAATTAAGTATCCAACTTTGATATTTAAACTTCACAGAAATCAATCATTCCTGAAAATCAAATATGTAATCTATCTGTACCATCTATATAATTATTTAAAAGTGATTTTGAGGTTTCTATCATTGGATACATTTGGGATGACTTTAAGCCTTGTTTGTTGGTTTCATTCTACCTAAATCCTCTAGTTTTACCCATTCATATATTAGTTACCAAACAAAATTTGATGTTGTCATCATTGATTTTCAATCTTTCATGTTGCAATACTCGTTTACCATGGTAAACCTGCATTTTATCGTGAAAAATGACATTCGAAATCTAACAACCGACGTGCTAACTTACATGCGTGCATCTGTGCATTTGGGACATTAATCTATCAAGCTTTCTATTTGACAACTTAAATCTGAATGTTGGTTCACGTGAACTCGTGTTTATGCAAACTCCCGTTTCTTGTTCTAGTCTTTGAACCTCGTCAAGGCTACCAACAATGCTGTCGAAACAAACGTAACGTCCACCACCAGTTCTGTTCATTTCCTCGAGTACCTTTACATGTGCATCTGCTAATGTATCAACATCAACTGTTGCCAGTAAACCATGTTCATACATATCTTGACCACCTACATATTCTCATTATTGTGAGATTAGATTTCCTAATATTTGAAGTAATTTCGAGTAATGAAAAAGCTAATATGAAAAGGCACCTTTGAGGTATGCGATGGTGGATGATGGATTTCTACACAAGTAGCGAGGGCCGGTGATAAGACCTGGGCATAGCGTGGCCAGCTTCAACCCCTTTTTCTCTGCTATACGCCATGACACCCGTTCGGCTTTTAACTTGCCCAATGCATACCATAACTGTAATATTTCAAACAAAAAAATGTTTAAGATAGATTTTCCATCTCGAAAAGACAACGTTTAAGCTAGACTGGTAGAACAGTGGCTTCTATAGCGAAACTAATTACAAAAGAAGGGAAGTCGGTCGCATTAAAATTACCTTATGAGAGGTCATACTAGTATCTAAAAAATGAGGTTCCAAAACATGTCTTTTGTTTTTGCATCCACTCCCTAGGATTGTAATGTAAAACGTAACATGTTGTATTGTGTTGAATGGTATAACTCTACAAATATCGACGATCAGTCGATCATTACATCCAAATGGTGTTTTAAAGTAAAGTGGGATTTGCGGTCCTGTTTTGGATCCTTAACATTGTAGGGTTGTACTGCGCTACATAGGATGCGTCATCATGGTGTATGGTAAAACCGTATGATGCAAAGAAAACAACTCTTATCTCATTTTAAAAACATGCTTTTTCATACTATTATGATTTGATTCAAACATTTAATTATCGCTTATATGCGAGTAGACTAGGTAAAGCAGACCAGTATTTTTTAGAGTAGTATTTTTATCCTATGTAATAGGGGTAAGATTTGACTATACTGCTGTTGTTGGGTGTGTTGTGTTGTGTTGTGTTGTGTTATTATATGCGAGCAGAGTTTCCTAACCTCTTTGCTGTTGCAAAAAGATTCATCGCTCCAGCTGTCGTGGTCTACAACCAGAGAGAGGCTGCCATTGGAACCATCTCTCCATATGCAAGCCAACAGAGAAGATGTAAGCACATAGTTCTTAACAGAATCCGTTGCGGCACAGGCCTCTGCTATATTTTCTGCTGCCCTTGCTTCTACTTCCGCCATGCTTTTCTACCATTATCATGCATCAGCAGTCACATTTCATACACTCTTAAGGATCAAATTCAACTCAACTATCACACTTCTTTTAGTATCTTAAACAAAATCAAAACATAAGTAATCAAGGCTAATATCATATTAAAAACAATTAAAAACAATATTAATAATTAAACATTTTCTTGAATAACATAGGGACGTTTCAACTGAATTTAATATAGAGAAAATTGTATAAATAGTCCATGTGGTTTGATCAGATTGTAAATTTATTACTTGAACTTTAAAAATTACTAAGGTTAGTCTTAATTTTTGTATAGTCATTGCAAGTTTTGTCCCTAATCTTTAATAATTACAAAATTAGTCCAAACTTTTATGTGGGTTATGCCCTTTTGTTCCCTAAAATTAAATTTAAAAGTTAGTTCAAACTTCATAAAATGTATAAAATTTGAGTGAATTTAAATCAGGAACCAATTGTGCAATGAATATATAAAATTTTGGACTAACCTTGCGATCTTTAAAATTTGAGGACAAAACATGCAATTTGGTTAAATTTTTCTCTTAAATATATGTTGGGCTGTTGGCCATGTGGCCCCCCTCAAAAGTTGGACAATGACAGGGTTCGTGGACGGATCTAGTATAGTGGGTACGAGACACGAGTATCTTGACACGGTCCATGAATATCTTATTCGAATAAGTAATCCAATTATTCTTTCTAAATGATTAATGAAACTTACGGTCATGGTCATGATTATCTTAAAAAGTTCTATCAATTGCAACCTCAAGTTATGTGACCCGACCCGACCCAGTTTAAAAATTCATATTATCAAGTTAAGAGACATCAAAACACTAAAAATATCAAACGGGGTAAAAAAAGTTCTCAGATCTACCACTCAAACAGTTTGTTATTGATTTCCGTTAGTGGAGCTAGAATAGAATTATAGATATGCTTCCAGAACTACAGAAAAGTAGAAATGTAGGATAGTAATATAATTAATAATGATAATAATAATAAATTAAATTCTAGTAAGGTGAAACACATGATATCCTCATAGATTTGCTTATAAAAATTAATAATTTTTTGGGTTATTAGATCTTGATAGTCTCAACTTTCATTTATTAGCTGAGTTTAGTTCCAACTCAAAAAATATTTATAGACACTCTTAACTTTGAGTTTATTTTCCTATAAAGATCACTTACTAACTGATATTTAACATCGTTAGTTTTTTCATGACAAGAACTGCTTATTTTGCCAAAACACCAAACAGAAAGTTGAAATCTACGATCATGTTCGTCAATCTGAAGCTTCTGCACCCTAAAACTTGTTAATTTTTACCTCCTGACTCGAATCATTTGACTCATTGGAGGTAGATTTCAAATGATGATAAAAGCTAGGTACGGAAAACGAACATTATGAAGGCTGGACGGCGATGAAGTTTTAAAATAGTTCAAGTTGGCCGCATTTCATTAAAAAAAAACTTACAATGGTTAACGATCAGCTAGTAAATGATTGTTAGAGTAAAATAAAATTAAAGTTAAATGTGTTTGTAAATATTTTCAGCCTTAGGATTAATCCCAACCAATATATAAAAGTTAGAGCTATTTGACAATTTTTGAATTCTTATCTAAACCATTAAATGCTTAAACATTAAGATATCTGAACAATTAAAAGTTAATATATAGCTTAATTATTTAAAGGTAATTATCTAGCCAATTCAGATAAGATGTTTTAACCATTCAATATTACACCTCTTAACCATTCAGCATTAATATAATTTTTAATCATTCAGAGACATATATCTAAATCATTTAAACATTTGCTCATACAATATGAACCATTTAAGTGCTGAACTTTAGTATTACGTGCTACGGTAGACTACATCGAAGAATTGATAAACTCACCGAGTAACCAGAGAGTCCGTTTGGATCAATGAACGACGTGGTGTGAAACACCGAACAACATCCATCAAACGCTTGAATTAAGCTCTGACGTTCGTTGAATTTCGCCATAACAACTCCTATCAGATTTTCGCTCGTAGTTCCGGATGATCCTTCATTCTCCCCTAAATTCTCAATCTCCCTCAGTCGCTCTATATCATCTGAAATCTCAACATTCTCCAGTCAATTCCAAACAATAGCTAACGCCTGATCGGTCAATTTCTATCATTTTATGTAATCAGTGCATATCGATGTTGAAATTAGTTCGTCGTTGTCGGTTGCTCATAACTTCAAAATTAAAACAGATAATGAAATGAGAGCGTATAATTAAGCATTACCTTCGTTATCGACGATGATCCGAACGGAATAGCCTCTGATCAGAAGGTGTTTGACGATAGCGATGCCGAGGAAGGAGACGCCGCTGGTGACGCAAACGAGCTTCTGATGAACTGCGTGTTCGTTTCTGCAGTTGCTTGCTGTCGGTCGCCGGAGATTGCTGACGTCGTCGGTGGTGACTTTGTCTGTTTGTTGGGCAACCATTGAAGAAGTGTGTTGTAGAGAAGAAGAAGAATGTATGGGAAGTGGGGATTTACAGGCATCATGCGTAAAGCGTTTTTTTCTTTATATAACGAATAACAAACGTCTTTCGGCTTATTTACTTTTTCTTTTTCGTTTGTTTTTGTATTATTTTATGGAATTAAGTTTCATAAAACTAGTTTGGTAACGAAGGCTCAGAACTTTGTCATCATAGCCGCAAGTTGACACTTTGACCAAACAATGAGCCAAAGACAAGATCTAACATAATCAGAACATCCTTCATAAAAACTAATGGCCGGTGTCAACTAAAGAGCATCGATCAATAGTAACCGTCCATACTCCACCTCAAAACTCAGACACGTAACATGTCATCATAGCAAACAATGTCCAACGATAATTATAGAACTCGATGCCTTACGTATAAGAACACAAATGTTAGAAGCTCAGAAGCGGTTGTTCGTTGCGGCTGCAAACATTAGGTTTAACTCGCCGTAACAACAAATATAACCTTATTTTTCATCATCATCGCCTCTAGACCATCCAAGATTAACCACTAAACATGCAATGAACAACGAAGAACATGCATAGGGTCTCGGATGATGTTAGGATCATCGTCATCGACTACTACACCATGTAAGGGTCTCTGATGATATTAGGCTTATCGTCATCGACTACTACACAATCTAAGAGATGAGAAGTAAGAATCAACTCAAGAAGGTTTAAATGACCACTCTTTTTTGGGTCTCAGATGAGCCAACCTCATTATCATCAACAATAATATTTCAAACCAGAAAGGCCTAAAAAGCCCTAACACTACAGCACACACAGGTGTGAAAAACAGTAAACCAAAAATCGTGGATGTGAAAATCAACAACACCAAACCAATACTTTTGTCGATATGTAGCGCGGACACCACCAAAAGCGACCGGTGATGGCCACCGGCGGCATCCGACCATTACAAAAGAGAGAACCGTAGCCAGAAATGGCAGGCCACGCCGCCACCGTTCATGATGACAAACCCAAACAATACAACAGAGGGCCACCCATCACCGGAATAACCAATAACTTGCCGTCGATTGCGAAGCAACGGCCACCTTTTCAAAAGAAAGCATATCTGAACCGACGAAGGGCGGTAGTGTGGTAATCGAGCATATCGGCGGCAACGCCATGGCAACCACGGCCAGAGGCCCAATCATCACTGCAACAACCCCTAAGCCACCGCAGGTTGCGAAACCACCGCTACCATCACAAAACTACCCAGATCTCAACCGAGAGAGGGCGGCGGCGATGCATGCAACCACATCGGCACCAGCGCCATGGCAACCACGACCATAGGCCCAGTGGGTTGAGCCACCGCCGTCCGACGATCACAAACAGCCGGCTCGGAACTCTAAGTGAAGCTCAACATACGGGCTAGCAGAACCCTGACCGTGTTTTGCCATAAGCCTGTGGGTACTGTGGACCTCGAACCCGAGCTTTAAGTTGCTCATATCTTCAGATTATTCTCAGAGGACTTTTCACAAATAGTTGGTGGGTGTTGAATATACACTTGTGATTCTGTAAAGAACAGTTTATTCTTTTAGTAACACTACATAATATTCATCAATCTTTCACAAAACACAAAATTACAGTATGAAATTGATAGGATTTTGTTAACATATGTATATACACAGATTCACAATTGAATCTTTATGAAAGATCATCAGTTCACTTTTTGAGAAAGAATCAACTTTTTAGAGATCAAAAAGGGGGAATCAATGATTTTGATCGAGAATTTAGAATATTTATATGCTGTTGTTTCAATTTCAAACATGTATTCGTTTTACCCCCAAATTTCAGACTGAAAGCAGTTTAGAAAAAAACATGAAGATCTTCAAGAACAACAACAAACTGAGCTTCAATATCCCAGGTTTTCAAAGGAATTAGAAAATCATAAACCACAGAGCAGATAAAGAAGTCAAAACCTCATACGAAAACTTTAATTTTGCAATAGAAGTTCAAAATCAACATCTAATTCTTCAAATCGAAGCTCAATTAAAACATCTATTGATATATGTGTGTCAGTGTGTGTGTGTGTATGTATATAGCTATCCAATCATCATCATCATCCTCTAAAACACAAACAATTGCGGTAGTGTGGCAATCGAGCATATCGGCGGCAACGCAATGGCAACCACGGCCATAGGCCCAATCATCACTGCAACAACCCCAAAACCCCACCGGTTGCGAAACCACCGCCGCCATCACAAAACTACCCATATCTCAACCGAGAAAGGGCGGCGGCGATGCATGTGACCACATCGGCGCCAGCGCCATGGCAACCACGACCATAGGCCCAGTGGGTTGAGCCACCGCCGTCCGACGATCACAAACAACCGGCTCGGAACTGATCACAATCTCTCTCTCTACACACACGAAATGTGTGTACTCGGCCAAACAGGAACTTAAAAGAGGCAGATTAAAGCAACGCAACAGTCACTTGTACATAACGCATTAGAGATTTGTACAACCACTGTTCATACTGTTCATTTCGTTTTATTATTAATAGTATATAATTAAAGTTTAAGGTCAAATAGTCGATCCCTGAATTATTATAATTGTGGTAATGAGATTGTTGTGTTGGTTTTTGTATATTTTAAGTGCATGTTGGACCGTGTCTTGAACTTGTTTTGGAAATAAGTTAAATTTTTTATTTTTTTGAATTTAATTTATGAAATCTGTTTATGGGTCATATTGTAATAACTTATTGTGACTAGTTAATGTTTCTATTTTTGGGTTTTAATATAAAAAGTTTAGAATACAAAATGGTGTTTTCGTGCCAAGTGTACAAAGTGGAAGGATGGGGATTACACTTGCGTGAAATTATTACCCAAAAATAAAAATATTAGGCAAAAATACCTTCCTGCGTGAAAATTTCAATCCTGCGTAAATAATTTCAATTCTTGCTTCTTGCGTAGTAAGTTTGTATGCATCACATGAAAAAAACAGTTTGTGTTTTAACTTTCCTTATATATATAAATGGACGTGATCTCAAAACGAATAATATTTTAAGAACTGTGAAAACCGTTATTCTACTTTTTATTAAATACTTTGACTAGATCACATTAGGATTTCTATATATTTAAAAATTTTATTTTTGAAAAATATCATAATTTAAAGTTTTTTTATAAATGTAAAACATATACACTATATGCATGATATAAGGAAGTGGTAAAATACGTGCGTGAGCACGCGTTTTATAGAGAGTAAATAGAGAGAAAAATATGTGTATAATACAAATACATATACACAATATTTATAATACAACTAACTACTAATTTGTTGTTATAAATAAATAAATAAAATAAGATGAGGTGCAATTAATATCAGCCAAGATTGATTTAAAAGGTGGTGATGGCTTTGTGGTTCAAAGTGGAAACATACGATCGTTTGCTTAAAGTCATTAAACAAAAACATGGTAATGGTTTTTGGTTTCAACATGTAGATTCCAGTTCGAAAAAATGTGCTTGAAAATCAATTATTGGTTGCAACTAGCAACTAATAAGTTGATACAACTTGATGAACCTTATTTATTTTAATCTACTCTAACAAAACAAAATAATTATTAATTACATATTTATTTTTTAGCATGTTAACGTCATATACAACCAGGATTTATCTATAATATTGTTTGCATATCACCACCACAATAAATTTACAAATTTTAGTAAAAATCTTGATTTTAAGAAAGTTTCATTAATAACTCTCATTTAATGTTATACTAACTAAAATAATTTCTTTCAACAAATAAATAACATTTTATTAAAAATACTTTAATGAAATTTAATTTTGTTACAATGTAAATTAATTTGTAGCTAATAATTTTTAAAATTAAAATATTTTTAAAATGTATATAAAAAGGTTTTTGAATATTTATGAATAATATTTTTTTCCTTTTTATACTACTATTTATAACTTAAATATATTTGTTATATAATAATTTAATTGATGTGTTATCTATAACATATATTAAATTATTCATATATGTAATCTACACGGGGAATAAAGTGAATATGGGTTTTCGGAATGAATTGGCTTGAGGATAACACTCCATTAATCTTAAAATTCTATTAAAAGCTATTACTTTTTGTTTTTTCAACACAAAATCTTTCAACCATTTTTAAACATTAAGTCCTTCACACTTAATTTTTTTTACATTATTATCACTTAAAGATCAACGAAATGACGATTTAAAAATCTACAAAATGTTAGTCAAATCATTACTATAAAATAGTTATGTTGCTGATCTTAAGTAAAATACATATTGCTTAATTAATATACACTTTCGTAAAAATACATAGCTAGATTTTTTTTAATTCAAACATTTTCTCATTATTAACTTCTGTTATAAACATTTTCTCATAATAAAATCATTAGATTCCAACATGTAAAAAATTGTTACGATAAAATGTAATTATATTGCATGTTTTAACGTTTCTGTTAAGACTAACTAATGTCATCCTAAAATTCAAAGACTTCCATTGAACCTAAAAACAATTATCAGACATGTAACCGAAAAAATAATTACGAGCAAAAAGCAATTGGAGAAAACGAATACAAGTTGGTTTTTATTTAAATATATTTTACATGTGAAATAACTTTTATGTATAAATACATGTTGCTTGAATTTTGTGATGTTCGTTTCTTATGAATAAAAATGATTGAAATACTATTTATGAGGAAATACTATTTTAAAATGAAATACTATTATATTGAAATTTTGAAATCGGTCTTTAAAATTTAAATCATTGAATATAGTTCCTAACATGTCTTTCTCTTTTATATATGGTCCTTAGATCTGTTAGTTAACCGTTAGTGATATTAAATATTGTAAGAATTAGTATTTTACTTGCATTAGCCATCTATTTAATTTAAATTTTAAAATATAGCATTATTTTTATTTAAGAAAATTTTATTTTATTTTTTTTCAAAGTTTATTGTTTTTTATATTATTTTTATAATTTCATTTTCAATAAGATTATTATATAATAAAATAAGGTTTAAATACACACAATTTTTTTTAAAACATGTTTTTTTTTAAATGTTCGGTTTTTAAACTGTTCATTTTTTATACATCATTCTAAAACTTTTTGATTTATTAAACTGGTTGATTTTCTAAAGTCTTTTTTAAACCATTCGTTTTTTAAAATATCTTTTTTAAAACAAATTCTTAGTTTTTTAAATATTTTTTAAAAACAGCTCAGTTTTAAACATCTTTGTAAAAGAAGACGTTTTTAAAAGGGTTTAAAAAACCCTCATATGGTTTAAAAAAATTTATAAACCAAACATTTAAAAGAATAAATTTTTAAAATAATTTTTTTGTGTATTAAATTATAAGCATATTTATAATAAAATGAAATTACATTAATGAACACTACAAGTAAAATAATTATTTTAATAAATTTAACATCACTAACTGAACTAACAAGGTAGGAACCATTGATAAAAATAACTATAACATTAGGCACTATATTCGCAATTTTAAAACTTTAAGGACCAAATCTAAAATTTTAACCAAATCACAGGGACCATCTGTGTAATTTACTCGTTTTTTATGGTATATGTCATTTCACTATCATAAAAGCTTTTATAGTTAGTATTTTTCATGTATTAATTAATCTTCTCTGTTAAATTTTCTTGAAATGTAACTGGTGCTTAGGTTAACAAATAAAAAATCTTTTTGTGGATTTCTATTATTAGTTAAATAAAAAGTATCCATCTCAATAAATTGAGGGTTTTATTCTTATAGTGAATTTAGATATAGATTTAAAAGCAAATTTAAAGAGTTAACGAGCTAGTTTTTACGAAAAGTAGCAAGTATAATACTTATTTTTTTAGTTTAAGAAACATAATTTTAAGATAAATATTTAAAAGGTATAGTTTAATAATACATAGTTTGTTATTCAGGTATTGAAAAATGTTTTTGGAAGTATAAATATTTAAAAGTTAATTATAATAATATTTTTATTGAATAAAGAATGAATAATATTTTCTTGAAATGCAAATTTCACTTATGTCGTTTACTCTAACGTGTTGCTTTGTTTTCTTATGTGCGTATTAGATTTACAAATTTCAAAATGTTTATGATAATAAGTAAACATTAAGTTAATTATAAAGAAAGTTGAAACTTTTAACGTGTTTTACATTTATATAAGTTTAAAAAACTATCTGTATACATTTATATAAGTTTAAAAAACTATCTGTAGGAAACGTGACATAAATGTATTTAAAAACAATTATCATGATTTTCAAAATAAAAAGAGTATCTTGGCTTGACGGTCGAGCCAAGAAAAATGTATGGCTTGGCTTAGAATATGAAAAGAGAATTAAAATAAAATAAGATATACCGAGAATGATGAACTTTCTATGGATAAAGTTTCTCTAGCCGAGATCTACACTCCGCTACATAAAGTTATCCAACTTTTACATGAGATCTTGATGTAAACATGTATATGAACATAGATTCAAGCTCATCTTTGATAATAAAAACATAAAATCTTACCTTTTGTGTGAAACAAGAGCTCTATTTGTCTATGATATTTATTTCTTTAAAACCAGCGCAACTTTTTCCTCTCTCTAGTTGCTTCACTCGCAAACTTTACCAAAAGATAAGGGGGTGGTAAATAAAAACACAAGTAGGGTTAATTTTTTATTAAACCCCTACCGTAAGATTTCACATTTGACACATTTTTACAAAAATCTGATGTTGCATTATTTTATAAAATGTTGAGTTGTTACATATTATATTCTTCTTAACATAGTTTTTATTTTCAAGTGAGCATGTTCTTATTCGTATATAAAGTAGTAGCTTTAGAAAACTTATATATTATACGAGTTTAATAAATAAAATATCAAATATAATGAAAATTTATTAGTTATAAAATAATATTCTAATATAAAATATGATTAAATTTACATATGAGTAAGGCAATTATTTTCCTCACGGGCCGTAAAATTCCTTTTGAATAAGATTCGGTATATATCTTTCTCGGTTTGCGTGCATTTTTAAATTTTATAATTATTTGACATAACGTATTACTCTTTTAAAAACGTAAAGCAATTATTTGATTTGGTTTAAGATTCCGTATAAACGTTATATAAATGAACATATATTACTTGTTTTATACGGTTAGTGAGAAATAAAACAGTTAAAATGTTTTCTCGCAGAGATAATAGAAGACGTCAAATGAGTCCTCTTCAAACTCACGAGATATTGTGAAAAGCATTCCCGATCCAATAGATAACCATAATTGACAGAATGAGAGGAACTGGTCTGAAAATGTTATTCAGTTTATCCGTAACGGTGATTCTCAAACATGTAGGGTGTATTACATGGGTCATTCCGATATTCAGTTAGAATTTTGGCGTGAATTACTAGGAAACGTGTCTTTATATACAGTGGTATGATTTTATGTTTTTAATTGTAAATTTTATTTTATTTTATAATTCTAACAATTAAAAAATTTGTTATTTTACAGCATGTTCGGGCGTGGACAAATAGACTTACAATATGGAGATACGAAGAAATACGTAGAACAAAAGAGTTACCGGGTAGTGATTGTTGGACGATTCTCCAATTTGAGTGGTTTAACTTAATATACTCGGGATCCGTTAAGGGTAACGAGTATGGTGACGGGAGTGACTATCTATATCCCGTGTTATGGGAAGTTGATACGGTAATACTGTTTTCATGTTATACAATTAAAATCATCAATTTATAATCGTGAATTAAATTTGTAGGTTTACATACCAATCACTGATAATGAAGAAAATTGGTATCTTTTTAATATTTGTATGGACTCACTACAAGTTCATATATATTCTTCATACGAATGCCGACCAAATACGTGTAATGATTCATGGTGCACTCATCATAATGCCCGAACGATTTTCGTACAATTCGAATCGTATTTTTTATATTTTCTGTCACTTATACAATATTGGCAGCACTCCGGACAAGAAGAAATTGAAGAACTGGTTGTATCCGGTGAAGCCATGTGGCCTCCTAATGCTGGTCATATTGGTCGAGATTCGGGAGTTGTAATTTGTATCCGTGAAGGAGTTCACGGGTCGTGAGGAAACCAAATAACGGGCCATGACTAAGCTAACGAGCCGTTACATCTATTGATCGTAACCTCTTTCACGGGCCGTTAAAATTTTAAATGATTGATTTGATTAACCTACAGTGCTTACGCCCCGTGAAGGATCGTCTCTTTGGTAGACCCCCTTAATTATCTATAAATTAATTTAGGGTTAGGCGGTACATACCTACTCTTATGAGTTATGACTTGTCATACTCCTAAAAATAATTTTGAAACTTATCATATTTCATCTTCTTGAAAATTCTTTAGTTTTAGAAAAAAGTTTTTTTTAAAGTTCAAAAACAGTTTTTATATAATGATATAAAAATATATTAATTAACTTGAACATTTTTTAGATAAAAACACGATATAAAAACATTTTCTACTTCATGTTATTGTGAGAGCTGGCAACACAATTTCTTTGAACTTTTTGCTTCCAGTTGGGTTAATATGGGCATTCCTCTAAAGTCAAGGGCTTAAAGATGAATCAAAGTGGTGTCAAAAGGCATGAAATTTATCCAACCAACCATAAAGAAATTAACAAAATGTTACAAGTTTCGATCCATTCAACTTTAAAGAAATCAACAAAATCTAACAATTTTAACATATCTTCAGATGAGCAGCGAATGAAAATAAGAAACTAAACCAAAGAGCTATTTTTGTGAAATATGTATACAATAAGTTAGATATCCATGTATTACACGGATTGAAATATAAAAAATTATATAATAGATTCTATATATATATGTATAATCTAATATATGTTATAGATAAAATATTATTATATAACAAACATATTTAAGATATAAATAACATTATAATTTTTATTATTATATGTACATATCAATAAAAGACTAATTTGAATGCCACATGGTTTTTTCCTAGGATGTACACCTAGGATTTGTCAACATGTTATCATCACAATAAACTTATCATCACCCCTATAATATAAAATCAATAATAAGTATGTAAAAATCTATAATACGAAAATAATTGTTATACCAATAAACAAAAGTATTATAACAAAATAATCTGATCTACTTAGTTAAGCGAATCGTGAGACTCGTCTAACGTTTACGAAATGAGTTTAGATTGGATAAATGGTAGTGGGTTTGTTAATTAGTTTGCTAACTAGTATTAAACCCCATGTGTTGCAGCAATAGCGTAAAACCATGTCAAATAACACCAATTACACATAACCGTTAGTGTCCGCCAATGCAAAAAAAACTCATATTAAAAAAGAAATAAAAAATGAGAAAAAATAAAAGATCTAAAACATTGAACCACACATGCAAAACATAAAAGAAAAAAAGAAATAAAAAACGAATAAAAAGTAGACGTAAAGCGTTGAACCACACATGTGAAACATAAAAGATCTAAAACAATAAGTAAGTCGATCTAATATCAGTGCCTTGCAATAAGGGTAGTGAAACGGGGAAAATACAGGCGTTAAAATGTTAAATTATATACACACGTTGTGATGTGTTAACTCGTAAAATTTAGACAGAAAAGTAAAACAAAAAATCTTTAAAATAAGAAATGTATATGGGAACAAAGTTGAAAGTAAAAAAATATGGTCCTAAATCGTAAAATATATAAAAATACTGGGTTAAAATAAAAAGTTAAAGATTAAAAAAAGGACAAAATTTAAATAGAATGGTACAACTCATGATTTATAGCCAAGTTAGTAATTAGCACCGTCAACGACCATGAACATCAGAAAAGCTTGTATAAAAAAATTAAAAAAAGAACTGCACGAAAAGTAAATGTAAAAACGTTAAACCATAGGCATGAAACGCAAAACATTTAAAATAACAACTAATTAGATATAGGTTCCGCACGTTGCAACGGGTGCGTTAAACAGGAAACAAATAGGCTTAACGACATTGAACCATACGGGCACTTAGCATCAATGCCACACTGTCGCTAGCGACCACTAACACTGAAAAAACTAGTAAAACAAAGGAAATAATAATGAAAAAATAAGACCGAACAAAATGTAAAAGATGAAAACTTTTAGGTTTGAATGTAAGAGATTGAAAACTATTAAGGTTAAAAGTAAAAAGATAAGAAAAAACAAATTAAGATACAACTAAGAAAAAACAAATTAAGATACAACTCATAAATCTTAAAGTACTAATCGTATTGCATAATGTAGTTGTAAATTAGTAATATATAATTAATAATAGACTATAGTTGTTTTTAAAAATATATATGTATAATATATATATAAACAAACAAACAAACAAATAAACCCAGTATATCCCACTTATGTATAATATATATATATATATATGTATAATATATATATATATATATATATATATATATATATATATATATATATATATAAAATTTGGGCCACTGAGAAGACCGGGCCTTGGGCGGTTGCCCACCCCGCCCCCCCTAAGGCCACTATGCTTATTATTTTAAATAAAAATGAATTATGTTAAACATTTCAAACTTATTCTTAGTTTTTAAATTTTAATTTAAACAATATAAAAAATCAATTTAGCCAGACTTCACAAATTTGTTAATATTTTATAAATAAATATATTTTTATTTAATATGATAATAATATCCTAATAGTTAAAAACTTGATTTTTTTAATAATCGCAACTCAAGTTTTAAAGTTTACATATCATATGACTTAATATGATAATATTTTTTTAAATTAAAACTAATCAAATAATTATTGTATATATTCATATTTAATTCGTATAGTACATGAGTTACTGACCTAGATCATAAATATACGTAAAATCTTTTTATATATTTTTTAACAAAATTAAATTTAATAATGATTAGCTACAAACTAAATCATATTTTAACATAATTAAGTCTTATTAAAATATTTTTAATACAATGTTATTTATTTGTAGAAAGAATTTATCTTGATTATTATTGTATTAAATGAGAGTTATTAAGTAAACTTTTTTAAGTCAAGATTTTATCAAAATTATAAATTTATTTTGATGATAACACATGGACAATACTAGTTGAAGCTTAGGTGGAGATAATGTGGACATATTTAAAATTAGTCATGTAACTAATAGTTATTTTGTAAATTTTTAAATATGTAAACTTATGCACGGCTAGTGCGGTTTATACGGCCGGTTTCACTTTTTAAAACCGTAAACCGGCTAAATATCTACAGTTTAGATGATTATGTTTATATGGTTTGAAATACATATTTTAAGCCGGTCAACAAGTCTTCGCTTCACTGATTTGGATGGATAAATATAAACAATGATAAATAAATAAAACTTAAAAGTTTTTTTAGTTTAAAAAGGGGTATTACGGTAAATAAAAAACAAACAAACAAACCCAGTATATCCCACTCAAGAGCAGGGTCTGGGAGGGGTAGGTGGTGGCAAGTCTTTCCAAACGGTAAATAAAAAACATGAAAGAAAAATTAATCATTTTAAAAACTTAAGGAGAGATGTATAACAAGTAAAAAAAATAATTAGAGGGGAGGTACATATAGAAACATTCTTAAATTAATACATGAACCATACTAGATTCGTATCCCGTTTATTACACGGGTTAGATAAATAAATTATTAAATAGTGAGTAACCAAAAATATTAAATATGAAATGATATTTAAGATAAAACATGATTGAAATTATATATGAGTTAAGATTTTAAATAATAAAATATTATATCAGTTTAAGTTTTTCTTTTTATTTTTTTGTTTAAATTTTTTTCATAAATATTTTGTTTCAAAATAAACCTTATTTAGAGAATACCATTTTTAAAATTGTTCTTACTATAACTTTAGATTTTAATTATGTTCATTTCATAAAAAAAATATTTTTAAAAACACAAGTTTTAAATATTAGGGAAAATTTAAAAATATTTGATGTTTAAAATTTTTTTTATTTTATAACTAAGTTATTTGATTAAAAATTACATCTATAGAAATATCTTTTTTAATATAAAAAAGAATTAAATAATATGACTGGCAGTTAATATGATTATTTACTAGGAGAGCAAGATGAAGTTTAAGAGGAGACACCTCGACTTTTCAAAATGAAGGTCATGTGTTGGAGTCTCATTATGTGCAATATGTTTCAAGTGGGCCAAAGGTTTTATCACAGTGGGTCTTTGAGTGGTGAGTTTTCCTTGGAATGGTGGACGAGCCAGGTCACCAGTGTTGTTTGTGTTCGCGGGAGTGAATGGCCTTTCGATAACGGGTTTATCCGGATAACCGGACTTAAAAAATATTCGTGTTAAAAAATAGCAAGATGAAAATTTTTGATTTATGAGGTGTAGATTTGTGACACGTGGATTTTTTTTATATATAATAGATAGATAAACATTAACAATGTAGTATTGTAGTTTGCGAAACACAAAAGGCCGAAAAGGTGAGCACGTGGTTAAATGCGTAACACACGATAGAAGCCACCTTCCTCCAGGCCCATCAAGAGGCCTTTCTAGATGATTATTATTAATTAATAATTAATTTCCACGTGACTATGTATTTTTGATTTCTTTAATATATTACATATATTAGTTCTATGTAATATACGGGTTGAAAATATAAAAACAATGTAATTCATAAATATATAAATATTTCACATGATTAACTTACGTATTGCTATAACAATGAAAAATAAAAAGTTATATTTACAAATTATAAATATTCAAATACCTTTTTAATAATATAATATATAATTGACTTATTTAAAATTAAAATCAGTTTTGTTAAAATCACACTAATCTAAAATAAATAAATATATCAATAAATATTTGTTTATTTTTATTTTTTTTCAATTGAATATTATTTATATATAACAATATGTATAGTTCAAAACAATATGATTACACAATTAAGTTGATAATATAAAAATTAATTTAAAATAAAATAAATTATTACTATTAATTGAGTTTCTTAAAATAAAAAACTTAACTAAAATAATATATTAATTTAGACGACAAATGTTTTTTGAGAAGTAACATTAGAGTGCCACATGACATCCTAGTTATTCTTTTATTATATAGTATATATTACATTTATGAATCACATATATTACATATAAGTGTGTGAACCCGCGCTTCGCCGCGGGTTGTTAAAATATATAACATTTTATTTTAATTACTTGTACATTAGTATTCAATCCGTAGATATGAATAAAAATTATATTGACAACTCTATTTAGAAAAAAAATCAGGTCGAAACGTTGATATAATTTAGCACATCAAAACTATAATTTTAGACTTTATAAATCATCATATTTTTATGATTATAAGAGAAAAATGATATAAAATTCAGAATCCTGAAATAGTTTTGAGAGCTTGTATATTTTTAGTTTAATTAGTTTATATTATTACACATTATTACTTAGTACTAAAATTTTTATTTTGTAGATAACTATTATAATTACTTTAAATACTATTACTATTATTATTGGTATTATTATTAATTTCAATGAATTCATATGAATTAAAAAATTAAATTAAAATCCATCATAATATTACCATACTAACCCTATAGGTGTCTTAAGTTCAAAATAAAATTATTATTTTGACATACTGAAATGTTTTATAAATAGTATATAGATAATATAAATACTCATTAGTGATTTCTATATATTATGCATAATGAATTGGCTCGTGTGATACGTGGGTGCTACTGAGTCTTTTTTCCGATCGGACTTAAATACTGACTATATTATTATTATTATTATTTATTTTATTATTATTATTATTATTATTATTATTATTATTATTATTATAACTATGTAAATATTTGATAAATAGTATTTAGTTAACAATATAATATTTAATTTAAATATTAAAAATATAAATATAATGTTAATTTAAATTATTATAAATAAAGTAAAACTTAATATAGTGAATTTAATCATATGTATTAACTTATGTATTAATTAGAAGAAGTTTATTAAATAAGAATAATTTAGGAACACTTGCATAAAACACTTGTATTATATACTTAAATAGTTGTTGTAGGTGTTTTACAAAAATAGAAAATTATTAATCTATCAATGGGTTTTATATTATATAGTAGTATAGATATTACAAACATATTTTTTTAATTACGTTTATTGTCTTTTAGCGCAACCATCTATTTGTTTTTCTTTTTATCTAATCTATTATGTAACAAAACTTATTTTGGTGCACTCAATGAGCAATATGATGTCGACTTGGTCCATTTACTTTCATTTTCTTTCCTTTTTATTTTAATATACTAGTGGTAATGCCCGCGCGTTGCTGCGGGTGTGACGTCTTTCATGTTAGGGTTGCTTGGGTGACAACCCTAGTATGCAATTTCCCTGAACTATTATGTAATGATGTCCACCTAACATTGATCTTTGAAATTGGCTTATGTATAAAAACATTGAGTTTCATGGTATTTTGGATGTTGCTGGAGTACGTTAAGACTCAATCAAAAGCAAAAAGATTCGTGATCGCAATGCCAAAATGACCAAATGCAGTTCCAATATCATATTTGACAACTCCATTATCTTAAAACAAAAGTGTATATGTTGGGTCATTATAAGGCTGGTGCAACCAAAACCACTTCACATAGTCATTTTGGTGCTACATTCAAAAGTATGAGATCTTCCGAAGTCTGAAGAAAGAACTGAAGACAAAGTCTGAAGACTTCCGAAGACAAAGTCTGAAGGCTTCCGAAGACAAAGTCTGAAGGCTTCCGAAGACAAAGTCTGAAGGCTTCCGAAGACAAAGTCTGAAGGCTTCCGAAGACAAAGTCTGAAGACTTCCGAAGACAAAGTCTGAAGACTTCCGAAGACAAAGTCTGAAGAAAGAACTGAAGACAAAGTCTCCTTCCGAAGACAAAGAAGACTCCAAGCCTCAGAAGAAGCAGTCTTCCGAAGTATAAGTGGCTTCGGAAGAAGTTATTCTTCCGAAGCAATTTATCCTTCGAAAGACATTGCAATGTCCAGTAGACATAAGTATGGTCTCTGACAGTCCGCTGCAGACCTCTGATACAACATGGCTTCCTCTAAAAGAACCATGCTGTTGACCATACTTTACTCTACTGTATACCTTTTTATGATAGTACATGTTACCAACTTTAGTTGGTGACAAAAGGTAAGGGGGTGTTTTTTTTTGAAAAAACATCTTCCCCACCTTTTCATCTGCGCGCTTGCAGACGCATGAAGAGTTTTTTACTTCGCAGACTGTTTGTTTTCTGGAAGATGTTTCATTAAAAAACGTCTTCCTGCCGTCTGCACAGAGAAGATGTGGAACAAGGTCTTCACAACCTCTTCTAAACTCTTCTGAACTCTTCATTTGAACCCTAACCCTTCTCTTCCCCACATACCCACCACCCCACTCCTCCTCCCCATATTTCCACCGCCACCGTCGCCACCTCGCCACTGTCGCCACCTCGCCACTGTCGCCACCTCGCCTGAGCACCTTTGGTGCACCATCGTGAGCTCACATCTACGACCACCGCCATGGGTGCAACCATCATGACTGCATCTTCGACCACCACCGTGAGCTATACAGAAATTAGTCCGTCCTTCTGAACTCTTCGTACAACCCAAGAACTCACATCTACGACCACCACCATGGGCTTCACAGAAAGCAGTTCGCCCCTCAGCTCCTTTATGGCACAAAGCTGCATGTTTGGCTCATATGCTTGAACAAACTTATTTGTATAAGCAAAATTATGTTCTGGTTGTATATTGAAATAACAATCACCTTTGTGGGTTCTTTCTTTTGGGTTTTGTTCTCGTCGTTACGTGAGTTTTGTTTTGATCTTCAAGAGTGGGTTTTTGTGTTGTTTGCTTTTGTTATTGCATAATGCAAAAAAAATGATAAAATAAACTTAAAGAAGCTTGCTTTTGTTATTGCATAATGAGAATTGAAAACAAAAGAATCTGTGTTGTTTAAAAAGAATTTGGTTAAAGGTAAGGTTTGATTTTGTTTAATTACAGACTATTTTTGCAAATGTTAAAAAACAAACAGTCTTCTTCTTGCAGACTGCAGACGTTTGGTCCCCCTCTTCTCCTGCAGATGTCTGCAGATGTGGTCCGCAGACTGCAGACATTTTACTACAGAAAAAACAAACAACACCTAAGTCAGGGACATGTCCTGACTACCAAATACCTCACCTATAGTCTTGTAGTATAGATGTTTGGTTAGAGGTTTCCAGCTGGTATCAAAGTATATCCGGCTGTAGGTAGTATTATATATGTCTTCTCTTTGTAACTCATTAGGAAGTGAGATTGAGTCTAAGAGTCTTGTCCTTTGAGTTGAGAAGCAATATATAAAAGTACCTTGAAAATTTACATCTTGTGTTTATTTACTGCTTGTTACTTGTTATATTATGATCAACTCTTCATAGACTCTTTCTGAGTGTCGTTCAAGGTGAGTTTGATAGAAAAACCACTTGTTGAGTGACCAACATACGATCCCGCAATTGGTATCAAAGCCTCCAGGCTCTTGATTGTGAGATCTTACCATCCAAATCAACCAGTTTTTCACTCCTCACTACAAACCACTCACTCAAATGACCGCTCTCACTAAGGCTGATATGGAGACCGGTACCATGACCAAGTCCCCACTGATCACCCCTGAAGACTTTGACACATGGTGCACTAGAATGGAAGGCTTCATCAAGTGTCAAGACTCAAGGATGTGGGACTCCATTGTCAATGGTCCTTTCATACCAAGCACTACTTCTGCTACTGGTAATCGCATCATTCCAAAAGATGTTGATGATTACTCAGAAGAAGATAGGAAAAGAATAGAGCTAGATCAAAGGGCTATGACTTCTCTTCAAACTGCTCTTCCAAACTCCATCTACAGAGGCTTCAAGAAGTGCAAGACTGCCAAAGATTTATGGGATGCATTGAAGCTTATGTATGAAGGATCCAAGGAAACCAAAGAGAACAAGAAGGATCTCTTGAAGCGGCAGTTTGAGAACTTTACTTTCAAGGCTGGTGAGACCTTGACTCAACAATACTTCAGGTATGTTGAGATAGTAGACACTCTGGTGGATATTGGAGTAACTCTTGAGAATAGAGACATAGTTAGGAAGTTCGTGTCTTCCCTTCCTAAACTATGGACACACTATTGTGTCGTAATCAAGAGAACCTCGGACCTTAAGACTCTTTCTCTCACAGAGTTGTATGGTATCCTAAGTGCATTCCAGATGGAGATGAACATGCAGAACTCCTCTAGTCACTCCAATAACCAACTGAGTTCAGCCCTTCATGTGGTTGAAAGGGAAATCACGGAACCACAACATCAGTTGCTGTGCTACCCCGACAACTCACATAGTGGACCCTACATTACTCCACCTGAGACTCCAAAGTCTCAAAAGGCTCAACACAACTCCTTTCAGGATAGTTGTGCCTTTGTCTCTGGAAGTGGACACTCTAGTGATTTTCAATACTGCTTTGATGATCTTGAGTGCTTCAGTCCAGATGATGTAGAGTATGTGGACATTGTCCAACAGATGGCTCTTTTAACTTACAGAGCGAAGAAGTTCTTCAAGAGAACTGGAAGCCAATTCCCTCAAAACCCTGTCAACAGCAAGTTTGGGTTTGACAAGAGCAAAGCAAAGTGTTACAACTGCAACCAACTAGGTCACTTTGCTAGGGAATGCAAGGCTCCCAAGAACAATCCGGGAACCCCACAGGCCTCCACACATCCCTCAACCTCAAAGCATGAAGAAAAGTCAACTGAAACAGCTGTAGTAGCTCAAGAAGTTGACTGGAGCTTCATGGTACAGGATGTGACTCCCGCTCAAGCACTCATGGCATGAATAGATGACGCTCAAGTATATGAACATCTTTGTACTCCAGCCTGCATTGCTAAAGTCAAACTTTATAAGGATTACAATATGGAAATCAGATATGATGTTGAGTCTTTAAATATCCTAAAATCTGATTTTAAAAGAGCTGAATCTGACTATCAAAAGAAAATTGAGGAGTTAGAGAAAATTGTGTCTCTTTTAAAACATGAAAAGACCAACTACAAGACTCAAATTAAAGATCTGATATCCAAACTGTCTGAAGTTCAAGCCCAGTTGGTCACTGCTGAGGCTCAGGCCAGGAAACAAGCTATTGCTGAGCAAAACTTCCAAGCTATTCTTGCATCATCCTCTCATTCCAAAATGTTTTATTAAAACAAAGAAAGGTTGGGAACCAATGAAATAGCTTCACCACACTCTTATGAGTTTATTAGACTACCTAGATGTGGTACTCAAGAGCAAGAGGTTCCAACTGCTGACCCTTCTCTATTGGAACTAGAGGATGAGGCAAAAATAGTGGCCACCACATGGGAGAAACAGGAAGATACACTCATTTCCACCTGTGAAGACCAAATCCTAACCACCAAGGCAAGAAGAAGCAGAGCTAAAGCTGCAAGAAAGACTGCCAAGAAGGTTGCAGAGTCCAAGCTGAAGATTGACCCAAAGCAAAAGGGCGTCTTCATCTCTGCTGGATTCCAAGTGGTAGGTACTTCTGATTCAGGAAAGGAGTGTAGTACCAGCACTCCTGTCCTACCAAAGGATCAGAAGTTGAAAGGGAAAGTTACTGATGAAGAGAAGAAATCTAAGAAACAGCAACCTGCAAATTCCTAAAAGACTAACATTGCATGCATAATGTGTGGTCTGCACAACCACATGGCTAAAGATTGTTATTACAATCCAGCAAGCACACATTATGCAAATAATGTTAGAAAAGAAGGAGTCAGGGAAGGTTTCTCATTTGGATCATTTCAAACGGTCCAAATGATGAAAAAGGGAAAATTGGTCTCGGAAGCCAAGTTGCTTTCGGAAGAAAGTACTTCTTCCGAAGGGAAAATGGCTTCGGAAGCCAAGGCTTCTAAGGTTTGGAAGAATAAGAAAGCTCCCTTGAAACCATCCCAGAAGAAGACTACTTCGGAAGAAAAGGTGGTGAAGGCTTCTTCCGAAAAGAAAGAAGCTTCGGAAGAAGACCATGCTACAAAAGCTTCAACAAGCTCATCCTCAAAGATCAACCAAGGGATGGATTGGAAGATCAAGAAAGATGTAGCAGCCCAAACCTCTTCTTCAACGACCTCTATTGAACCCTAATGCATAACTTTTGGTTCAATTATGTCATTATCTTTGGAAGAGCCCAAGACCAGCAAGGGCTGGGCTTCCAAACAAAACTAACCATCTCATCTTATGTGCAGGGACATCCATTTGACAAGAACAAAAATGTCTGGATTGTAGATAGTGGATGCTCCAGGCACATGACAGGGAACAGATCTCTCCTTCAACAATTCCAGAACTTTGATGGAGGGCCTGTCCAATTTGGAGGTGAGACCGGAGGATATATTTCAGGCAGAGGAAATATATCCAATGGCAGAATAAACATTGACAAAGTTCACTTTGTCAAACAGCTTGAACACAATCTGTTAAGTGTTTCTCAGTTCTGTGATCAAAAGCATCAAATGCTTTTCACAGAACATGAGTGCATTATCCTCAAACCAGGGATGACAATTCCTCCGGAATTAGTGCTTCTTAGATCTCCCAGGAAAGGGGATATGTACAAGCTAGATATAAACAATGCTTCTCCTATGGGTGAAGTATCATGCTTTCTTTCCAAAGCTGATAGTGATGAGTCAACACTATGGTATAAACGTATGTGTCATGTAAATTTTAAGACAATGAATAAATTGGCTAAAAATAACTTGGTACATGGTTTGCCTAAAAATAAATTTTTCTGCAAAGATAACTCTGTTGCATGCCTGAAAGGGAAACAACACAGGACATCTCATAAGTCCAAATGTGTTAACTCTATCACTACTCCATTACACTTATTGCACATGGATCTCTTTGGTCCCACAAGTATAATGAGCATTGGAAGGAAATCATACTGCCTTGTGATTGTTGATGATTTTACAAGATTTACATGGGTATTCTTTTTAAGAAGTAAAGATGAAACTGCTGAAACGTTAAAATCTTTTATTCTTAAAATAGAAAATCAAATTGATCACAAGGTTAAGATTATTAGAAGTGATCAAGGGACTGAGTTTAAGAACTTTGTTCTTGACTCATTCTGTGGCTCAAAAGGGATTGCCAGACAATATAGTGCTCCCAGAACTCCTCAACAAAATGGTGTTGCTGAGAGGAGGAACATGACATTTATTGAGGCTGCTCGAACCATGTTAGCTGATTCAAAACTACCTCTAACATTCTGGGCAGAGGCAGTTAGCACTGCATGCTATGTGCAGAATAGGGTTCTTGTAGTTAAGCGCCATGGAAAAACCCCTTATGAGTTATGGAACAAGAGGCCACCGTTCATTGGCTTTCTAAGGTCCTTTGGTTGCAGGTGTACCATACTTAACACAAAAGACAACTTAGCAAAGTTTGCTGAGAAGTCAGATGATGCTATCTTTGTTGGATACTCTTCTAGCTCCAAAGCTTATAGGGTATACAACATTAAGAATCAACAATTTGAGGAGTCATCCAATATAGTTGTAAATGAGCACACTCCTTGTGTTAGGGGGAATGGACCTGATTATATTTTTGACTTAGAATTGTTTCCAAACTATTCTAAACCATCTTGTGAGAATGTTTCAGGTGGAATAGGTGCTCAAGGTGATGCTGATGCTCATCAACTATTTGAGCTACCCAGACCTCTTCCAAATTCTCTAAGAGCTGAAAGACAACAAGCTTCAACCATCCACAGATCTGATAGTGTAACTATCTCCAGGAATAGTGAAGCTTCAACAAGTGAATCACTTGATCAACCTCAAAGTTCTTCAGGTGATCCATTACAACACCAGGTTGAAGAAAGTAGTATTCTGAAGGAACAAGCAACTGTTAATACTACCTCACAACCAACCATTGATGATGTTTCTCAATCATTCAATCAGTCCTCATTGAATGATTTTGAAACAGCAGCTGGACAGAGTGATCTAGTTCCTGATCAGAATATGTCCAACCTGGACTTATCTCTGCAACTGGAAGTGATTCCTCGTATTAGGATTCACAACACTCATCCAACTGAAAACATCATAGGGAATGTCTCTGAAGTTGTGAGAACAAGAGGGCAAACTCATCATGGGAATGTCTGCTTGTACTCATGCTTCTTATCTCAGATGGAACCCAAGAAGGTGGAAGATGCCTTGAAAGATAGTAGTTGGGTTGAATCGATGCAGGAGGAGCTGCTTCAATTCAAAAGACAAAAGGTCTGGAATCTATGCCCACTACCTTCTGGTCAAGTACCCATAGGCACTAAATGGGTATTTAGAAACAAGAAAGATGACAGAGGCTTGATTATCAAGAACAAGGCAAGATTAGTAGTTCAAGGATACACCCAAGAGAAAGGAATTGATTATACTGATGTCTTTGCACTAGTTGCAAGACTTGATGTCACACCCCAACCTAGACGGCGGAAACGTCGAGGTGTGAGGAATACGATTGTTCACAGCCACATAACGCTATTATTAATTCCAAATATATTAATCAAGATTTAATCATAACAATACAAGTAAAAGTTCAAACAAAGATACACCCAGAATAAAAGTAACAAGATCATTCGTTTATTCTCTAAGTCCAATCCTAAGTGTGATAAGCTTCAAAAGATCACTTTAAACTCGGGGGTTACCTGAAACATGATAAAAATAAAAGGTCAACTAAAAATAGTTGGTGAGTTTCCAAGGTTTTCATACATAATATGAAAAGATTACAAGTAGCAATTCATGTCATAGGTTATAAGCTAGTAAGGTTATAGAACACATATCTTTACAATCAAACCTCGACTTGATTACAAGTATATAAGATTGGCTAAGTGTATTTGGTTCCCTAGTGCATAAGCATACGGCTCCTAGGAGTCGGCAGTTCATCGACTTTAGCACCAAATAGGCTTGTCAGGCCCAAAGATCTAAGACGTCGCCAGGCTAGCAATAGTTAATGATTGTAACAAACTATGTATCTCATATAATCACTTACATCACACAAATAACCATGACAAAATATAAAGATGAATTGCAAGTGCTTTACAAGTCTCAAACGCTTATAAGTGTATGATGTATAAGTATCATGTTTCACCCCAAAATAGTGTGAAATAAAGTAAAAAGGGGCAAGGAAAACTCACATTGATGTATGCATTAAAGATGATATAAAAGATCAAACGATAATCCAATGTATTCCTTTACCAGGCACCTAACATATATTACGAGTTTATGGTTAATAATAAGATCAACGTTCTATTAGGGTTTTGATATATTTAAAGGGATTTGTCCAGTAAATAAATTTTAGAAATAAATCTTTATAAGTATTTCAGATTAATTAAAATAACGTATTGATTAATAACAAATTATTAATCTAAACCATTAGTTTAAAATGTAACTTATAAGAAATAATATTCTTAAATACTTTGTGTAATTATAAAATATAAATAATTTCTACGATTATCATGATAAATCTTTAATTAATATAGTGTCCGTTAATATTATAAAGATTTATTGTTTCAAGTCCAATAACTGATTAATTATTTTAAAAGAAACCTATTTATACATACAAGTTAAATGAACATAAAAATAATAATTATGTTTTTAGAGAGTAACATTTGGAACAAAAGATTTATTATTTATTATTTAAAACAAACGATAATTAATGAGTTAAAATAGGAAAACAATCTAATTGTCTTATTGAACATGTAATGTTTTAACAAAATAAACATTACTTAAATCTATTTTATATATAAAAAAATGAACTAATTAAACAAAATAAATAACTAAATAAATAAAGAAATTTTAAAAAAATTTCAAAAAATAATTTAATGTCTTTAAAAATATTTAAAGTTTACAAAATCATTTTTTATATTTATTAGGAATTTTCTATAGTTTATTTAAGGCTGAAAAACCATTTAAAAAAATAAATGGGGGTGCCTGGGTTCGAACCCGGGACCTCCAACTTAGCAATGAGACGGGGAAGCAGTAGACCATGGCATACAGCCGCGAGAAACTTGGTTTCGAATTCCTTTTATGCAAAGTTACAAAGAAATCCCCAATCCATATGAACCCTAGAAACAATCATCCCCAAATTGAACCCCGAATCATTAATATCAATAAAATCAAGTTTAGGGCTATTGTGCCCCATGTAAAAACGAACCAAAAGAATATCAGATTACCTATTATTTCAATGAAATTCGATGGTTTCATGATCGAACATGTCGCGGCCGTGGTATCTTTGATTTCGCAAGGTATAGGTTACTATAATCAAATTCGTTGTACCAGAAGCTTCTAATGACAATATTGATCGAAAGCCCTCTATCAATTGTAAGATAGGGTGCTCGAGATGAGGTTTTCGGGTGGTTGCAGGTCCGCGACCGAGGATGGGGGCCGACGGTGGTGGTTTGTAGTGTTTTAGATGAAATTTGAAGTGCCATTAGTTTATGAAACATATAATCGATCTTTTTGATTAGTTTATTTGCATTATTGCAAGTTGAGTGCGATCAATTGCTGGAAAGGAGCCGAAGAACACGGAGGAAGTGGAAGCAAATCGGGCTGCAAATGGGGAAGAAAGAAAGTGGGTTTCAAGTTACAGAAGTGGTCCCTGAGGTTTCCAAGAGTTAGCATTTGAAGTTTAAAGCTTTGATTTAGTTTTAAATAAGTTACAATTTAACCCCCGAAGTTTAAAGATGTTATTATTTTATGTTAAAACTAGTTAATTACAAGTTTTAAAATAATAAGACTTATATTGTTTTATCTATTTACAAGATTATCTTTATTATTATTATTATTATTTATTTTTTTTATACGTTCAAGTGTAAAGGATTAAAAGACGTATTAAAGCAATATTTCACGACATTGGTCCTTACAAGATCGAACAACGTTAATTAATTTTTTTATTAACGTAAAAATACGAGATGTTACACTTGAGGCAGTTAGGATCTTCCTTGTTTATGCTGCATCCAAGAACTTCACTGTTTACCAACTTGATGTCAAGTGTGCTTTTCTATATGGGGATATAGATAGGGAAATCTATGTATGTCAACCTCCAGGATTTGAAGACCCACAGCACCCCAACTATGTGTGCAAACTGGATAAAGCTCTATATGGGCTGCACCAAGCACCTAGGCTGTGGTATGAGACCTTGTCTCAGTTTCTCTTGAAGAATGGCTACACCAGAGGTACCATTGATAAGACTCTCTTCATCAGGAAGATTGGAGAGGACATTTTGCTTGTTCAAGTCAATGTTGATGACATCATATTTGGTTCTTCAAATGACCAAATGTGTAAGGACTTTGAGAGCATTATGAAGCAGAAATTTAAGATGAGTTCCATGGGAAAATGGACTTTTTCCTTGGAATTCAGGTGAAACAGATGAAGGAAGGGTTCTTCATAAATCAATCTAAGTATGTCTCAGACATCTTAGATAGATTTGAAATGAAGGACTGTAAACCAACCAAGACACCCATACCCAGAAACCATAATCTTTACCCTGACCTTGAGGGGGAGGATACTGATCAACATCAGTATAGAGCAATTATTGGTTCTCTGATGTATCTCACTGCTAGTAGACCTGATATCATGTTTGCCACATGCATTTGTGCAAGATATCAGGCTGCTCCCAAGGTGTCTCATTTGGCTGCTGTTAAGAGAATCCTCAGATACCTCAAAGGAGCACTTAAACTAGGTCTCTGGTATCCAAGAAATAGTGATTTCAATCTCTATGGATACTCTGATAGTGATTATGGTGGCTGCAACATTGACAAGAAATCAACATCAGGAGGATGTCAATTTCTTGGTGGAAGGATTATCTCATAGAAATGCAAGAAACAATCATGTGTCTCTACATCAACTGCTGAAGCTGAATACATTGCTGCTGCTAGCTGCTGTGCTCAACTGCTATGGATTCAAAATCAGATGTTGAATTATGGATTCAATTTCATGACTACTCCTATCCATATTGACAACAACAGTGCTATCTCCATTACTGAAAATCCAGTGAAGCACTCCAAGACAAAGCACATTGATATCAGGTATCATTTCATTAGAGATATTCATGAGAAAAATCTGATAAAGTTAATCAAAGTTGACTCAAATGAACAATATGCTGATTTGTTCATAAAATCTTTTGATGAACAAAGATTTAAGTATCTCATATCAGCTATTGGGATGAGAAACATTGATAACTACCTCTTTTGAAAACTTTTTAATGTGTAATGTCTTGTGTCAATACAATTTAAGCCCTGTTATAAAAGATCTTTTTATATTCCAAGTGTAAATTCCTTCCGAAGAGGAATTAACTCTCGGAAGATATTCTTAAATATCTTCCAAAGCCAAATTCCTCAATGGAAATTTTCTTCTCGAAAGAGTTTTTAGTCTCGGAAGAAGCGATTGATTTTGCATCAGATCTACTTCCGAAGCTCATAAAACTCTTCATTTGAAAAGCAATTTTTTATCTTCGGAAGCAATGCCTTGCTTCGGAAGAGAAGATTGCCTTCGGAAGATAATTACCTTCGGAAATGTTTTATATTCGGAAATAGAGATTTTACTGTGTAACGAATATCTTTTTAGGCCCCACTCTGTAAAAGGTAAAAATTTGATGATGATGGTCAGATTATTTAAAATTATCCCTTGCCGTCATTGTCACTTCACAGCCGAAAACCACCATTACCCTAAACAGCTACCCTATTACCGCCTCTACCACAATTCATCCCCTTTAAATAATCCAGACTATTCAATTTCATCTTCTTTTACCAATTTACTGCCCTAATTATTCCCTTCACTGTCAAACCTGAAATTTCACCCAAATTCAAGCTTACTTTCTATGCAATGGCG
Organism: Flaveria linearis; assembly: GCA_024085815.1. Classification (NCBI taxonomy): domain Eukaryota; kingdom Viridiplantae; phylum Streptophyta; class Magnoliopsida; order Asterales; family Asteraceae; genus Flaveria; species Flaveria linearis. The sequence continues at coordinate 36,410,056 of CM044002.1, forward strand.
CTAAACCCTCAGCACAACCAGGTCGCATTACTTGATTCGGCAAGAGATGTCGACTTCACTCAAATAATCACCTTTCTTACTAAATCAACCTACCTCACGGCGCTTACTGTTAACCCCACCGTTTACTCCAACCACATGGCCGAATTCTGGAGTAACGGTCAAGCTGAAGTCCTAAATGGGGTTCGCATCCTGAGAACCCGCATTTGTGGATAGGAGTTGATCATAACTGAACAACTCATCAGGGAGCATCTAGAGCTCAATGATGATGGGGCTCCTACTGAGTTTTCCAAAGAAGACTTGGATAGCACCTACATCCTCATGGGATATGGTGGGGATGTAAGCAGGTCAACCGTCTACAAGTTCAACTTCTCATATCATTGGAAGTTCCTGCTGCACATCATTCTGCACTGCCTATCCAACAAGTCTGGGGGATGGGATCAAATCCCATATGAACTAGGATGCCTAGTTCATGGGTTGGTGAGGGGTCTGCGCTTTAACTACTCCAGATTTGTGTTGACCAATTTGATTGGAAATCTGAGAAGGGACACATTCTTCATGTATCCCCGATACATTCAACACATTATCAACTGCAAGTTGGAACCGAGCAAGCTTGTCTGTGCAGCTGCTCTTACTGTTCCCCAAGTGCGGCCTACCATCTTCAAGACATTGAAGAAGGTGTCCATAAACTTTACTGGACGGTACACTCCTTTACCTCCAGAGATGATTGAGCGCATAGCTCCTGGTGACATCCCTGTTAACCCCACAGGTGATGAACCCACTCCAGTAACCTCCACCACAAATATTCCCATACCTTCTCCACCCATTAAAATTACATATCAGAGACGTCCCAAACGAACCCTTGTTCAATCTACTCTGATTTAACAAGCTCATCCAGTTCAAACCAAAAGGGCTAGAGTGGAAACATGGGCTCCCACTCAGTCCGAGGTCACACCATCCTTCTCATTTGACCTCAATTTGGGTTTTGAGCCTCCTCAGTCTCAAACCCAAGAGCCCGAACCTCAAGCCTTTAGCCCACAGGGTGAGTCTTTACACTCCCCTGTGCAGCCTTCAAGGGACAGCCCCACCAGAGGCTCAATGCCTGTAGACATTGATCTAGGTCCCGGGTCAGTAGGTTTAACCTCTTTATCTTTCACTGACCTATTACTCCGAACTGATGAAGAGATTACATCTCTCCATGGCCATGAAGTTGATCTACAACACCCTCTTAAAGATCAATAGAGCCAAGAGAGATCCATTATCTCTAGCCCCCATCAGCAGCCAACTACTGAGGTGAGTCCCACTGATGTGGAGGGGACTCATGTAGGCTCAGCTGCCACTACTCAGAGTCTTTCATTGAGCTCTAAGGACAGTGGTAATATCAATCAGACTGAGTCTACGGCAACTTTTCCCATTGACATCTCTGAAAGAGATGAATTTGAGCAAAGGTATTCAGGGTGCCAAGAAGCCACATCTGGTGGTGAGACTGAACATACTAGGTATGTAATCTCATCTCCCCGTGATTCTTCACATGAAGATGAGGGAAGTATGCAACTCACACTTTAGTACTTGCTCTCTAAGGTCTCAAACCTGGAATCTCAGGTGAGGATCTTAGAAACAAGGACAGCCACTCAACAACTTGAGATTGACAATCTCAAGGCTCAAATAGCTGAGAAACAGACGGAGAGGTCTGTTAGGCATGTACCTATTCAGGTCTCATTGGCTTCTTCCTCTAGCTCATCTAGCTCTCAAGATGATGCTACCAAAAAGGGGGAGAAAGATCCGAGACAAACATCTTGGGAACCACTGATCCAGTCTTCTACTTCCCAACTCATCACCCTACCTGAGTCATTTCAGTTAACTCTAAAGATTGACTCACAGATGCTTCATGATCTCTACAGACTTTTCACAAAGTTTGTATTGAGATCCTCCTTAGAACAACCCATCCCCGACACCACACTCATATACTTTGGGGCTGAGGAGCTTCAAAGACTGACTGCACCTTCTACCACCGTGGAAGAAGTTGGTCAACCTAAGGTCCACATGGAACCTGAGATTAACTTCGAAGGGGAAATGGGGACTGATGGCCCAGCTACTGAAACAGTTGGGACAGAACCTGCATCAACCTCTTCTTCCGAAGCTCAGGCTAAAACTTCCGAAGCTAAAGTTGAAACTTCGGAAGAACAAGATAAGTCTTCCGAAGCTGAGATGGAAGCTGCGGAAGGTTTGTTCCAAATATCCGAGGAACTGATCATCACAGATGTTATTGCTAAAATAGCATCTGAGATGAGTAGGGAGGACACTTCTGATCTACCTCCATCCCAAACACCAGCTGATCCTCTCTCTTAATCCGAACCATCTATCCAAGAACCACCACAGACAAGTTTTGCTAAAGACAAAGGCAAAAAGAAAATGACTACGGCAGAGCTTCAGGAGGAGGAAAGGATTGAGAAGCTCAAGAAGAAAGGAAGGTTTCCTGCTGAGAAGCTGCTAGCTGCTAGTTCTAAGGCAACTGCAGCCAATCAGGAGGAAATCAACACCAAGAGAAGGACAACACTCATTGATCAGCTCATCAACTTAGGAGCTGCCAATGAGGAAGTACTCCTGCTACCACTAGAGGAGTTGGTGACTTTGGAGAGGACAACCAGGCTAAGGCAAGAAGAAGAAGCCAGGTTGGCCTTGGAAAGAGAAGAAGAAGAACAAAGGAAAGCAGCCCTGTAGCTAAGAGAGGCTAAGATTAAATTTTTGCTCTCAAGAGGCTTCAGTCTTCCTGAACTGTCTCCACATGATGATGATATGATCCTGCTGCTCCACAATAAAGAGCAGGATCAAATGGAGAAGGAAAGGAAGAAAGCTACAAGGGAGAAGATGAAGGAGAAGAAGCGGAGGGAGGAGGTAGAGAGGGTCACTGCCACCAAGAAGTTCAGTGATAAAGCCTGGATGAAAGACTATCTCCGGACTCATGGCTTATCTGGTAGGCAGGTGGGACCTATGTCCGAAAGGACACTCCAACGGATTGTCAGCGAAATAAAAGCTGACATCCGTATGGGGAAAAGAAAGGAGATGTATAGGAGGGGACAGGGAATGGTCTTCACCTCAGCCACTCAACCACAACCAACCACTCAACCACAACCTACACCAGAAGAACCAATCCTATTTCCCATCAAAACCGAACCCTCAGATGAAACCTACACCCCTGAACCTACAACTCTACCCAAACCTACCTCATCACCTCAACCACTTAAACTTCCTATCCTTAAACCCAAACACAACCTAGAACCACTAAACCTAAACCTACCCAACAGAAACCAAGATCATCCCCTCAGCCTCCTAAACATCTCTCTCTTGAGGAAATGAAGGAGATCAAGACAAGGCTCACTAACTGCACTACTATGAGCAGCATCTCCTGTGAGGAAGACCTTATCAACATCACCTATATTGATAACTCTTCAAGCTCCATCACTATAGGTCAATTTCTTGAGTTGCCTAGAAGTACTTTGGGACAAGCTGTAAGACTTCTCGGTCTCAACTCTGATACTCTGAATGCTGAAGAGAAGAGACTAAGAAGGAAACTGGCGACTCTACTGGATACAAGGAAGGAGGATATGATTCCTAGTCAGTCTCCTGGACCTAGGAAAGTTATAATCCAGTGTAGGTTCGATGAACCTTCTCACAACTTTGTTGTGGAAAGGGAGAATGGTGAAACCAACCGGCTTAATGCCACTTCTCTATTGCATCTCAGCAGATTTGACATTGCTGAGCTTGCAGAGAAGCCATTCTCCAACCCCTCCAACTCAGAGACTGCAGCTATCATCAGAAATTATCTCAGCAGTCTTCATCTAGCCGAGCTAACTGCCAAGGCCAAGATCAAAGAAGAGTTGAAGTTGAAAAGACAGGAAGACAAGGAAAGACCCACCACTAAAGGCGCAGCCTTTCTACAGATGGTGGAGGGTCCGGAATTGGAACCCATAGTTAGATGGGAATATGACCATAGTTCCCATCAACTAACTCTTTTCAGAGGGCCACAACAAAGGGTGCACATAATCTAAGGTGATAGACTGGATGTTCTGTCTACCAAGGATTTGTACAAACTTCTTAGCACCACATCAGGGAAGAACAAGGACACAAATTAATATCTACTCTCCTTGGTGCTGAAAGTTTTGAGAAGAAGAGAGAAGTGAAGTTTTGGTAGCATCAGCCTAGGGGGAGTTTGTTGGGTCATTATAAGGCTGGTGCAACCAAAACCACTTCACATAGTCATTTTGGTGTTACATTCAAAAGGCTTCCGAAGCTAAGTATGAGATCTTCCGAAGTCTGAAGAAAGAACTGAAGACAAAGTCTGAAGACTTCCGAAGACAAAGTCTGAAGAAAGAACTGAAGACAAAGTCTGAAGACTTCCGAAGACAAAGTCTGAAGACTTACGAAGACAAAGTCTGAAGACTTCCGAAGACAAAGTCTGAAGAAAGAACTAAAGACCAAGTCTCCTTCCGAAGACAAAGAAGACTCCAAGCCTCGGAAGAAGCAGTCTTCCGAAGTATAAGTGGCTTCGGAAGAAGTTATTCTTCCGAAGCAATTTATCCTTCGGAAGACATTGCTATGTCCAGTAGACATAAGTATGGTCTCTGACAGTCCGCTGTAGACCTCTGATACAGCATGACTTCCTTTAAAATAACCATGCTATTGACCATATTTTACTCTACTGTATACCTTTTTATGATAGTACATATTACCAACTTTAGTTGGTGACAAAAGGTAAGTCAGGGACATGTCCTGACTATCAAATACCTCACCTATAGTCTTGTAGTATAGATGTTTGGTTAGAGGTTTCCAGCTAGTATCAAAGTATATCCGACTGTAGGTAGTATTATATATATCTTCTCTTTGTAACTCATTAGGAAGTGAGATTGAGTCTAAGAGTCTTGTAATCCTTTGAGTTGAGAAGCAATATATAAAAGTACCTTGAAAATTTACATCTTGTGTTTATTTATTGCTTGTTACTTGCTATATTGTGATCAACTCTTCATAGACTCTTTCTGAGTGTCGTTCAAGGTGAGTTTGAGAAAAAAACCACTTGTTGAGTGACCAACATACGATCCTACGGTATATTATTCACATAAGAAAATAATTTATATGTAACTATTCAGCCTTGAAATCTAATGAATGTACCTCATATGAAGTATCATGCTATATAAGTGGACGTGATAAAAGCGTAAATATAGAATTACTAATGCTACTATCCAAACCAACATTCCTTTCTTCTTTTATGGAGAGACGGTGTGACTAAAATAAGACAAATATATTAAATCACAAGTTTGTGTACGTATAAGAACTGTGGAAATTAGTGTCGACATTCATAATAGTCAGGCTTTTGTGCATTACAAACAGTAGTTTAAAGGAAGCTTACTATATACGAGTTCAATCACAAAATGAGAATCTTTTCCAAGAAACACATTCATGCATCTCTTTAGAGTGCCAACGGAAAGCATTTAATAATAAAACATTGATTTTAAGATATCTTTTAAAACTTAACCTCAACATCTACACAAGCAGAAAGATCAAGTTGCATTAACGAGTCAATAGTTTGTGCAGTTGGGTGTAGAATGTCTATGAGTCGTTGATGGGTTCTGATCTTAAAGTGAAATCTTGTGTCTCTGTGCACATGAGGAGATTTAAGCACACAATATAATCGATCTTTGCATTTGTTGTTCCAGTAGCATCCATGATCTACTTGCATGTTTTCTTGATTAAAGGTACCCGATATGATCTCCGTTTACTTCTAATTTTCACTTTGGTGCAATCTAAGATAATTTTAAGCTTCTATGACATTATGCAATAAAGTGATCGACATATGGGGTGTTGACTCACTTTAGTCTTTAGTCTTTTTTATTTTGTGACTCACTTTAATCTATTTACTATGTAGCTCTTTTTTCTTAAAAATAGGATTAGTGTTTCCTCTGTAGTTTTATGAATTGCTTGTGTAACAAGCAACGATATGTATCTTGTATTTGTTCCTATAAGTATAAACATAAAAGACATCTTAAATACTCTAAAATTTATAATCAAAGCATGAAACCTTCTTAAATGTCGTGTGCTTAATTATTTTAATAACTATTTCATGTATTACCATGTAGCGTTCATAATTCTTAATGACTATGTTAGTTTGATTACTCGAGTTATTGATAAAAATATAGTAATGCCAAAGACCAAAGCTGCTAAACTTGAAATGTAACAACTATGCCTATGGGGATTTTAAATGTGCTTATTGAAGTGATAATAGCAACTTGAATAAGGATCACACAGTCAGTGTATTAAAGATAACAAAAAAGATACAAATTTAAGTTTTCTTCTTGCATGTAGCTCCAATTTTTATTCTTTTGATCCTAAATAATTAGAAAATCCAATCTCAACCACGGGTTACTAAACTCTAAAAACCTATTTTTGCAGAACACACATCCAAACATCCTTTGCTATGAAGAAACTCAAGGTCAAGATTGTTACACATAAACCCTTCAACACCACGGATAATGTTCTTTGGAAAATGCTGGTATATAAAGAAATTAAAGTAGTATTGACTACATCAGAAATACATTGATTCTAGTTTGTTATATATAAGAACAGAAATAAACAATTTGAAAACTTCATAAAGCAATATTAAGCACTTTAGTTACCCTGCTAATTGAAAAGAATTAACGACCACTGCTTACAGTTTTAAACAACCTAAATAAGAGTTTCGGTGCTAATTGAACCAATAACAGTTCCTTACGGGTTAGCCAAACTCCAACTAACAAAAATTGTAGCTTGCAATCTAAATCTACAGAAGCAGTCATATTATTGCTCAGCAGAAATCTTGTGTACAATCACCAAATGATCATATATATAATCAAGACCAAGAAACAAAACACTTATATTTCATAACAATTTAACATATCTCGTCACTTGATGAGCACACACAATATTAACTTTCAGATTACCTTTTAAGAAATTAAAACTATAATAAATATTTGGACATAAGTTTTTTTTATTCAAGTGCTCTTCGATACCTTCAAGTACAGCACCTCTGCCACTTCTTCACCATTTGATCATTCCAAATATTCATACTTAAGCAATAAGCAAACACATATGAGAAATGAGAGAATACTACTATATATTGAATAAGTAGATATTCTTGAATGTTGAATACATTGCAAAGTAAACCTCAAACACAGGATGTAAACTTTCAATTTTGCACCTCAATTCCAATGAGCAAGAATGAGACCACACAGATGAGAAATGCGAGAATACTATCTATATCTTGAATAAAAAATAATTCTTGATTATTTAATACATTGCAAAGAAAAGCTCTAACACACCTATGATGTAAACTTTCAATTTTGCACCAACTTTGGTAACAAGCAAGATAAGTTGGTTCACAGAAAACTGCTCTGTAAATTGATTAAGTACACAAAACTCATCAGGTATTACTGGATTTGTAATTCCAAGCTCCACACACTGGATTATGTCTCTTATATCCAGGTATCCCTAAGGTTGTATCTGCAAACAGATACAAAACCGTTAGAACATTACACATTTTTTTGTCAAGTATGGTTATATACCTATATTGCAATAATAACGAGTCAAACTGTTGTCAATAGATAATTATGATAAAAATAAAACCAATTTACATTTTGATACTCATTTAGCCACTTTAGCAACCAAGTTTTATCATGGACTGTAGCAATGAATGACATGTTCAACAAGTGGGATGTCATCTTTTGTAGATTTTTTGCAATTACAGTCATCATATGAGTAACAAACGTATACACCTAAGCTTAATTTTTTTTGATAACTCATGCAATGCAGTTATCAATAAGGTAGACAAATAATGCACATACAACAATCTATAATAATGATGTTTTAGAGTGGCATACAGTTATGCGCAAAGAGGCACCAAAATACCCTGGTAAATCTTCTGCATCTTCCCACACATGAGGTCCAACTTCATCATGTGTAAGTCGTGCCCATTGCAAATACACAATGTTTGGTTGTACAGAATCGATAACCTTACCAAATTCATTAGTGTTACAACTAATTAAAGTTTGGATCTGGATTGGTTAAACATACATTAATCAATGGTTGATCCAGTTCTTTCAAACACAACCAAAATGAAACTAAATTGTCTCAACAGCTAAATCAAAACAAGAATAACAGTAAGTTCATTTAAAGCAAAATGGCTTGGTGTACTTAAATTGAAAAGCATACATGTTTACTTTAGCAACTAATTAAACTAATCAACTGCAATGATCCATCATCATCAAGCAACCCAACCTGCCCCTTTTACTATTTCTAGTAGAATATCAAGTCATATGAACAATGCACTCAATTCCCTCTACATTAGATGCAATTATGATTGCATTAACCCAAGTGATACTTGCATATTATACTCTTATCATGTTCGTGGTTGAAGAATACTCACTTTATAGTAATCTCTCTTCCACCTGAAGAAACACCGTTTGAAAATTTCGTTGCTAATGTGCAGCATGTCATAACAAAATAAAGAATGCAAATCAAACCTTTGAATGTAAATTTTTAATAGTTTGACCAAAGATATTCAAAAGGTATAGCTGTTGCATTTTGAGTTTCTGTTGTGGTTTAATTTGATGGATTTGAAAGTATTATCAAGTAATGCACATCACTGTTACACCTTTGCACCACCCAATTGTATGCACTAAATTGTTTTCAACTATGATGCGTAGCCTTTAGGTTGACTAAACAAGGGTGTTATATAATTTTATATATAAAACAACTTAGTGCATTCAATGATAAAACTTAAATTTAAGTACCATAAAAAGTTCATATTGGATGGGTTGTTTAGATCATATGTGAGTTAAATTGATTCTTTGCGAGTTCAATTGTTTATGCTATAATTTATCTATTGACATCTATCTTTTAACATAGTTATGATGATAAGGCTTTGTAACACGAGGTATATAAACATCAGAACCAAGAACGTCATCCTGATTATCAATAAATTGAACATCAAACATCAAGACTTGGGCACATTCGATAAATCAAACATCACAATAAAGAATATCACTGTAAAGTCAACTTTTATAGAAATAAAGGCATATTTGTAAGGGAAATGATGTAAGAGGTATAATGCTAACTGTGTGTTCATTTTGTACAAGCAGACATACAAAGATAGTAGAGAGTAGAGAAGTAGCACCTCAAAAACCAAAAAGTCGGTCGTACTTGTGGCCTTGATTGGTAGTTGTATGAAATCAACCAAAAGCGTGTGGCCCTGAATCAGAATGATAAATGTCTGAATTTATACAACAACATGACATGATAGGGATGAAAGGTAAAAGAGTTGAGCAACTGAATCGAATTGTACCTGATGAAGCAGTGACCCACTCACTCACATCTGAGCCATCTGCGTAAGCATTAGCAAACAATCATAACCCATACAAGAGCACGTGAGTAGAGTTAAAATCCATTTGTGAAAAACCAAGTGTAGAAGCAGTCACATAAGCAAATCCCAGTTTGAACCAAAAGGATAAGTAGACACATGTTTTGTAGGGCATGACAGATTGACAGCTAACGCAATACTCCACAAGCACCGAAGATCATCAACAACAAAGCGAATGTATCGTTCTTTTTGCCCTGCACAAAAAGGGGATTCGAGTTTGTAAAAGACGATGACTTTTAAAGGAAATTGAAGGATCGAAATGACCGACGGTATTTTGGATTTGTGTATATACCCAAACGGCCAATTACTCCTTATGCATTATAAAGGAGTAGAGATAGTTTTGCTATTTTTTTAATTTTTCCTATATATAAAGGTTAGTTTTAATTTTTCTTATATATAAGGGTTAATATGGTATAATAAATAGTTTAAGCTACTTGTATTAATAATTGTATTAAAATAAACAAATGAAAGAAAGATATTTGTTTAAGCCGAGTCTCGCTGAGAGCACCATTTCTATATGCTATAATATAGCTAGTGTTTGCTTTTATATCACTCTCAGGTCCTGTTTGGTTGGGTCTGATCAGACCTGGTCAGACGTAGGTCAGACCTAGGGTGTTTGGTTGTTTGCCTCTTACCGAAGAAGAGGTCTGACCGAAGCTCCTACCCGGTCAAACCTCAACCATTATCTGACCCGCGGTCAGACCTGAAGGTGGAGTGACCGAAGGCTGATGTCGACGGGGGGAACGATGTCGACGGTGGGAACGATGTCGACGGGGGAAACGATGTCGACGGATGTCGACTGGTGTCGACAGGCTTGCGGTTCCCCGTGAGCTCGTCATCGTCATCGTCATCACCGAACCTCATCCCCATGAGCTCCGATCTGTGTGGTGGTGGAGATTAGTGTGGTGGTCTCCGATCTGTGGTCTGTGACCGATCCTCATCCTCGTGAGCTCGTCATCGTCATCACCGAACCGGCTTGCGGTGTAGTCCGTTTTAACCGATTTTGATGTCCGATGAAGCCCGTGAGCTCACGGTGGTGGTCTGTGATCGAACCGGCTTGCGGTGAAGTCGTACGGGCAGCGGTGGTGGTTGGTGGTGATGTCGTCGGAGATGAGGAACTCTGGAGAGAGGGTGGTGGTGAGGGCGGCTAGCAAGATCTGGTTCAGACATTGGGGAATGGGGAATGGGAGAAAGTGTGTGGGCAAAAGATTTAAGCAGCTGTATTTTGATGTCCTTTGCCAATTGTTCATGATTTTAAGGTTTTTATTTTAAAAACTTTCTTTTTTACAACCAAACACACTTATTGATTCAGATCACTTATTGGTTTAGACATCTTACTAGTTCAAACCTCTTACTGGTTCAACATTTATTCAATCAGCTGTTGTCAAACCTCTTACTGGTTCAGCATTTATTCAATCAGATGTAGCCAAACAGCCCCTCATACTCTTATTCTACGAATAAGATATCATTAGGTTTGTTTTTTATATGTTTAAATTAAACTAGGTTTGGGCCCCGCGCGTTGCCGCGGCTATGCGAGTTTTAACGTAACCCTAAATCAAAATCAAAATGAAGGTTTGAAACCATAAAATCAGCAAAATACATAAAGTAAAACACACCAAAACCCCAAATTCATAACACACAAGAACATTCAGAACCCAAAACTAAATCAAAACCCAACACCATAAACAAAATAGACGAATATCAAAGCGCCACACGGTCCTATATAGAAAAACTGACGTAAATCAAAACCCCAAAAAAAACAAACAAAAGGAAAACCCAAATCTTAACAGCGTATCGATAACATGAAGAGCATGACCCATTGACTGCACCAGAAGCTTTGGGAGCTCCCCTCCACTTAAAAATGATTCAGATGAATCAATATCAACACTGCAAAAAGTTACGAAATAATAATAATTTTATCAAAACCATATTTGTTATTTACACGATTAATGATAATATGACACCTTATGATTGAGTAGTCTTACCTAGTTGTATACCAAAGATAATCACTAGTATCCCTTGTAATATTAATTTGCTCCAATAAGCCCGTTGCAGTAAGTGTTGAGCTTTCATCACTTACAGTTAAATCTTCAGTATACATCTCCCAAGAAAACATATTGGAATCACTCGATAACATTTCTATTTTTGTGGATTGAACTTCAACCTGTGTCATTTATACAATAATTACAAAAAAAAAAACATGTATGAAAGTTATAACTTGTTTGAACTTTGGTTAAACTTTACATACGTTGGTTGTATTAAATACAACATTGTTGCAATCAGGAAGGATACTTATGGACCAAGGAGGTAAAGTATAGTGTTTGTTATTGAACATCACTTTTGCAGCATTATTCGGGTCGTAATTTGAGAGAAGACATGGGCCTGAAAAGAATAATTGTTAAGATGGTTTTTCGGGTTTTTCTGTTGGGATAATGAAGTTGGATTTATGAAGATACAACCTGTTGAAGGCTTCCCAGAGAGGTCATCACGGGCTCTGCTGAAAGTAAAGCAGACTTGCATTGTTTGATAACCTTGTGAAGCTTCTTTAGATGATCGTATTTAGGTTGTCTGATCAAGCCTGTATGGGTTCATAAAAAATTGCATTTATGATCAAGATACCATTTTCAACCTGTTTGCCTAAAAATGGTTTCCAACAATTCAAAAGATGCCCATAGTGTACCAAAATGCTGACCACATCTTAAATCACTATATTCAACAAAAGTAAATCTATATTACATGGTTATAGTTATTGTAATCATAAATATTAATGAATTATGTAAACAACTTTAAAAATAGACAAAAAGTAATGGCGGTTCAGCCTGATTTAAAATTACCCGTTTTAAATGTAACTTGTGTTGATCTATTGTCCAATCAGCCCCACTAACCCATTTCGCCTTAGTTGGACTTGAATTTGAATCTTGAGGTAAAATATGGACTTATTTTGGAAACTAATAGAGTTGATCTTAAAAGTCAAAGTACAGATAGCTTCGACCTACCGTATTCATCAATTAGAGCATCATAGTCATAGCTAGTAGTGATGAACGGGCCACCAGAGGTTCGACCAAAATTTGTTCCTCCATGGTACTGTTTCGTTTTCAAACATGAACATTTCAAATGTTACTTTAAAAAGTGATACTGTCACCTCACTGAAACTATTTTATAATGGTTAAAAATAAAAGCAGAAGTAAACCAACCATGTAGTAGTTGAATAATGATCCACCCTTTTGTATGAATCGAGCAACACCAAATGCCAAATCTTGAACGGGCCTCTCGTAAATCGGCCCACCAAATTCGGTAAACCTGAAGGAATATTATGAAACATAGATTTTCAACTCAGCATATGATCTAAAAGGGATTAAGAAAGAAAATTAACTAAATCACATACCAGCCACTCCAAGCCTCGGTCCAAAGTGTGGGCTTGTAAGGCTTGTTGGGTGCAAAGTCGTCATAATAAAAACCATTGCATGTGTTTATCTGATAATAATGCCCAAAAAAAGTTACAAACATCATGCTAAACAATGTTATTTCCTACAGCATATTAAGAAGGCTTTCAGCACAAACTCAAATATGCTACCATGTGAACGGGTCAGATCGACTTACAATAGGATCGGGAGTATCATCTTGCTTGCACATTACCCATGGGACACCAGTATCCAATTCAACGGCCATGTTTGCAGCCCAAGTCATGTAGTTATAACCTGCACCTCCATACGCCTTTCCTACAGATCCATACTCATTTTCAACCTGAACCAAACATCATTCAAACTCCGCAATCAACTTAAAAGCCTCTAAATTCATGAACTTTAAGTCTTCAAATTAAAATATAATGATCACTTAATGAGTAATTACTTACAAACCATAATGCACAAACGCATGAAAGGCCTCTGCCAAGCCATGCTGCTGATCCTGCCACAACCTCAGCTGTAATTTTAAGAGATATAATGCAGAAATGAGTTCCTAAGTCCTTTAAACTTTACAGGCTTTAAAATATAAGAAGATTTAAAGAAACTAACAAACAGAAAAAACATATATAAGCTCCAAAATAGGACAGCTAAATGTTAACATTTTTAACAAACGTGGTTACAATTACAACTTACAACCACCCTTTTAAAGTCCAACTATCCATGAGCCAAAAGCTAAGACTGCCCAATTGCTTTCCAACCAAATCAGTAACATATCATGGTTCTCCTACATAACATAATCCTAGAATCATATTCCCAAAGCCACTAAAAATCTCATAAGTCCACAAACTTTAACATCAATAACAGAAAACACACATTCGCGTATGAATCGAGCAACACCAAATGCCTTTTAAACGGGCCTCTCGTAAATCGGCCCACCAAATTCGGTAAACCTGAAGGAATATTATGAAACAGAGATTTTCAACTCAGCATATGATCTAAAAGGGATTAAGAAAGAAAATTAACTAAATCACATACCAGCCACTCCAAGCCTCGGTCCAAAGTGTGGGCTTGTAAGGCTTGTTGGGTGCAAAGTCGTCACAATAAAAACCATTGCATGTGTTTATCTGATAATAATGCCCAAAAAAAGTTACAAACATTCATGCTAAACAATGTTATTTCCTACAGCATATTAAGAAGGCTTTCAGCACAAACTCAAATATGCTACCATGTGAACGGGTCAGATCAACTTACAATAGGATCGGGAGTATCATCTTGCTTGCACATTACCCATGGGACACCAGTATCCAATTCAACGGCCATGTTTGCAGCCCAAGTCATGTAGTTATAACCTGCACCTCCATACACCTTTCCTACAGATCCATACTCATTTTCAACCTGAACCAAACATCATTCAAACTCCGCAATCAACTTAAAAGCCTCTAAATTCATGAACTTTAAGTCTTCAAATTAAAATATAATGATCACTTAATGAGTAATTACTTACAAACCATAATGCACAAACGCATGAAAGGCCTCTGCCAAGCCATGCTGCTGATCCTGCCACAACCTCAGCTGTAATTTTAAGAGATATAATGCACAAATGAGTTCCTAAGTCCTTTAAACTTTACAGGCTTTAAAATATAAGAAGATTAAAAGAAACTAACAAATAAAAAAAAACATATATAAGCTCCAAGATAGGACAGCTAAATGTTAATATTTTTAACAAACGTGGTTACAATTACAACTTACAACCACCCTTTTAAAGTCCAACTATCCATGAGCCAAAAGCTAAGACTGCCCAATTGCTTTCCAACCAAATCAGTAACATATCATGGTTCTCCTACATAACATAATCCTAGAATCATATTCCCAAAGCCACTCAAAATCTCATAAGTCCACAAACTTTAACACCAATAACAGAAAACACACATTCGCGTTACGAACCAAACAAAGTGATAACAATTAACACAAAGCATCAGGAACGCACGTAACTAAAACAATACCTTGTAACTCGTTACCAAATCCATCGTTATCTAACTCAAATCACCAGCAAAAGCCACCAAGCGAATAAAAACAGGTCGTCTGCTTCCCACAACTTTACGATCAATCTAACACAAAAATTTCAAATACAAACCATAATTAGCTAGGTTTTCAAACCTATTACCAGATAAATAATTCTAAAGCTGTAGAAATTAGGGCACCTGCAATATGAACAAATTGGGGACGATGATTGGGGAAATCGGAGTCGTTTGTGAACTCAGAAGTCGTACGACACCGACTTCAGTTTTATTTCTCAACGATTTTAAGAATCAATGCTAGAAATCAATGAAATCGGAGAGATCGCACCACAAACACAGATACAACCACCAGACCCCATTCGGCTTCCTCCCCCGCCGCCCAGACCCCGCCTCAACTCCCTGAATCTCACCACCAACCACCAGAGCCTGATTTTCACCACTAGAACCAACCACCTGACCACCAGAGCCACCAGTAGACTTCGGCGGACGCCCACGGCCCCTTTTCACCACCACAGGCGTGTTCTCCAGCTGCAGCTACGGCTGCGGCGCAACCACCACACCATCATCACCCAACCCAAGTAAAGCAAAGAGGGGCTCACTTCCGTGGAGATTGCCATTGGGGGTGTTGTTTGATCGGAATTAGGGTTTTGAGAGGATATACCCACCGACCAATAGAGCGCCGGTGAAGAGGAGTTTTGAGAAGATATACCCACCGACCAATAGAGCGTCGGTGAAGAGGAGTGGTGGAGGGAGGGCGTTGGTGAAGAGGAGCGCGGAGGGAGGGCACCGAAAACCTCTTTCTCGAGCTCCTGTAATCGCTTCTGGGATTAGGGTTTGTTTTTGTTGGTGATGATGATGAGTTGATTTGAGATGGTGATGGTGTGGAGGTCGGTGGCACTGTAGCCACCGACATAAGAGATTAATATATATATATATAATAAATAGAAGTTTCTATAAATGTATTAAAATAGTACTTTTTATGATAGATAATTATTTCTTTTACGATTTATATGGTTCTGAAAATGTTTTTTTAACCTTTTTTTATAATAAACAGTTTTGCTAGTTGTTTGTTGTAAAAAATAGGACTCTCCAAATATTAGAAGCTCGTTTGAATATCACTAAAAGCAACTTGTTTGAACTGGCTCAATTTGTAAACAAGCTAAGCTAGCTAGGTTTGCAAAGAAATCAAACCCGAGTCAAGGGTGGTCGCGGCTCAGTTAAAAAGTATTCAATCTCTGAAGACCAACTCTATGTCATTTACCAGTACAATTCACATCAAAACATTCAATATAACCAAGCCTAAAGTCCTAAACTATGCTAAACGAAGGTAAACCAACTTTTTTTTAAAACCAAGCTAAAGCGATCTAAAAAAGCTAATTTAAGTTTTCAGCCGGGTTTCCCGTCAAGCTTAGCTTGCTCGGTTTAAAATTCATCAAGGCTCAGCTCACTAGCAACCCTAGTCATGAACATTGCTAACGAACGACATAAGACAAACGGTTTGTTGATTCAACTAGTAAAATAAAAGACAAACGGTTTAGGCTTACCTTTGGTGGCTTATAATATACCGACGCAGGCGATTTAGACCTGACAAATTTTAATTATAATGATGCATATTTTAGGTAATTTTTTACTGACAAAAACATAATATTTATTTTACGTCTATTTTATTTTTAAAAGTATCACACATACCTTTGTAGGATTTGAACTCGCAATTATTTTATTAGAGAGCGTATATATTAAAGACGATCTATCAATACAAACTTTGAATGTTCACATCCTTGAAAAGAACTAATGACTATCAATGAAATGATAGCTTAAGACAATAGCAAGAAGTTGTAAAATAGTACCATAGAAATTTCCTAATGACTATCAATGAAATGATAGCTTAAGACAATAGCAAGAAGTTGTAAAATAGTACCATAGGAATTTCCTTTATTCCTCGTCTATTTAAATTTCAACAACCCACTTGAAAAAGGTTAAGAAATCATGAATATTTTAAATCTCTTATGCAATCAATGTGTACCTAGTTTGGTACTCTAAGTTTTAACAATCGTAAACCATAAAATAAGTTGATGGCAATTCTTTTTATTATAATTTACCTTTTAACCTGATTTATACAAAATTTACTTTGTATACTTTTAGGCTAAAAGAATAAAATTAGAACAAAATATAGTCTGTTGTTTTAGAACACTACATTTAGCCCAAAACAATTGTGCTCTCAAGTTGGTTTCATTTAAGAGTTTAACACATAAAAAATTAATACCCAAAGAAATCGAGTTAAAGTCCAAACATATGATAACAATATCGCTGTAAAAAACAACTCTGAGTATTCGATCATTGTAATAAAATCATGTGTTTCCTGAAACCATTTAAGTTGTAAGCATGATCAAATAAGCAAAAGCCCATGACTATACAGTCAAAGTTAACATATCCTAGTAATAATGAGCAATCTAGAACATCCTAACATAACCACATTGCTTATATGATTAGCAGTTCTTGAACATCCTAAACATATGCTTGTAAATAACCCATATATATCAATATCATAATCATTTTGGTTGCATGTACTATAACTAAACAGGTTATTAACTCCCAAGATAGCATATATCCCATTTCACTATACCTAAACACTTGACACTGATTATCCATGTACAAACCGTCCTCAAATTTAGGCATTCAGGTTCATATTTACTACTGTATTGTTGCTTGCTCAAAACACCAGTGAATATAGTTTCTTACACATTTAGTACTCACCTTTCCATTATATGAAGTATAAAATGCTTGACCTCTGAAATATATAGCTATGAATAATGTGTCTAATCCATTAACTCCCTTCCTGCATACACGCAAATCACATTCACTTGCATAAGTATCATCCATAATGTGTCTAATCCATAAATGCATATATTGATACACTACAGCTATTTAAATGATTTAGTTTCATGAATAAACTCCTGCCATGTCTAATGGACCTGCCTAAGATTTTATTCCATTTTAATAGTAACTCAAAATAAAGTACAATTAAAAGCCATCTTCACTGAAAAGTTTATGAAAAAAACACCAAAGATTTGTTTTCTCTCAATAGCTTCACTGTCAAAAATGGTAACAAATATGGTGAATAACCCAAATTAACACATGTCAAACACCTAGAATATCAAGAATTAGAGAAACTTAGATAAATGTGATGGATTTCTTTTCGAAACTTACTTCCAACCATGTAATCTTAAGTTAACTTAATGACATTATCGTCGATATTAGTTGTTCCTTTCTCAATATCTTCTCAATCTCTACCAATTCTTGTCTAATAAAGATTAAAGCATCACCAACCTATCTAACTCCTTCGACAAAAGAATTTACATGCTTTAAGTTAAAGTAGTATAGTAAATTTTTACAAATATAAACCTTACCCAACAGGAAATTTAATCGACAAATGAAAAGAATGTAGAAACTGATTTGTTCCTCTCCATTAAATCTCTTGCAGCCTTATGTTGAATTTCAGCAACTCGTTTCCTCTCCATTAAATCTCTTGTAGCCTTATGTTGAATTTCAGCAATTGGTGCCTTTCTACATAAAAATTCTCACGTAAAATTTAAGTTTTTGTCAGCATATGCATTAACTATCACAACAAAGCACAAAATATGAAGCCTCTTAAAATCACAAACTATCAAAAATCTAAATACTTGATACTTGAGAAATATAAAGAAGCCAAAAATATTCATCTTCGACCTTAAGGATTTCGTCAGGTAACTTCAACACCTAGAAACACAAACAAATTTCAAGTCAAACAACCGAACAACCAAAATTAGTTACAAAAACACAGTTTACAACAATATCTATGTCAGATGGGTCAACAAAACATGAAAAATCAATTTATTTACAACATTATAAAGCCACAGAACAAAAAAAATAAAAAATTCTCACCCAAAAAACTCCATTTCTCTCAATGCAATTAGACGATGCAGAGAGTATGCATATTTGAGAGAGAAACAATCGATAAATTGAGAAAATGATCTCCGCTTTAAAACCGTGGTTTTCACTTACTTTTTCCTAACATTGTTTTCTACTTCTTGAGCTTCAGAGAAGTCGTCATTGAAATCATCATCAGCCAAATTCATCTTCCCAATATTGACCCTTGGTATATCAAAGAAGCCACAAAACAACTCAAATCAAAGTAAACTCTAAATCAAAAGCAAAATACTTAAGAACATCGAAAATTTGATTGAAAACTTATGGCTTCAATGGGTTTAAGAGAAAGAGGGAATTCTAATAGAAACGTCTATTACCCATGAACCCTCGTTACCTTCCTGAGCAAGTAATAGATTGAAAACTGATTACCATGAACCCTGTGACCTTCTTCGATAGATAAGCACAGATGTCGAAAGAGAATAGAACTTGAGGTGGTGAAAGGTTAGGACTACAACACATATCACAGTGTCACTATCACTTGCACATAAAATTCCAAAACTATCCTTGGTCACTGTAGCAACCGGCCAAGGGTTTTAATATATATCTTTAACTACTATATAAAACATATAGAGTGGGTAGTATTGTAATTTCCATATTTTCATAAGACGCGCCTTTGGCTTCCTCCTACCCATTTCCGGTCATCCGGTGCCTCCCTCGCCGGAGGTCCGTCTCACCTCCCACAACCAATGTCCATCCGTTAACAGCGTGATTCCACACCCCCACTTCAATTACCCTGCTCGTTTGATTGTTGTATTTTATTGTTGTGTTTACGGCTCTTCAATGCCATCGCAGGGCTCCATCAACGCCCTTAGTGCCTTTAATACAGGAGGCTTTAAAGCACCAAGACCGTTTCGTGGCAAATATGAAAATAAGAGCTTCTGTTCGTAAAATCATCACTTCTATTCAGTCGACGCTCAAAGGCAGTGTTGTTTATAAAGGCGTGCTTTGGATTCAATTTTGAGCACAATTCCATCTTCTATTGCTTCATGAAATCCATGTATGTGTTTGGATTTATTTAATTCAATTCTCCTTTATTGATTTTCTATGTTTTCATTTGATCTAGGGCTCTGATTCAGTAGTGTTTGTTTGTCAAAAATGATAAGTAGTGTTGACCTTGACTTGGTTTAGTGGGTTTTGTGTGAATATGTTAATAATATTTACAGTTTTTATGAATCCTTACCGTATTCGTTGTTTTTCTTTGACTAAACAAGAGGCTGCAATTTAAACATCAGTGTTTATTAATCTTTGCTTAAGATTAGTAAGTAGTAACTGTGCTAAATGCTTTTAAGGTGGGTGCTAATATGTATTCTGTTATGTAATTTGTGTTGTGATGTGTATATGCTTGTAGAGTGAAAGCTATTGACAATCGTGTTAGTGTTTCCATTCATCCATGTGAGGTGCTTTGTTTTGGAAGTTCATGAATACTTCACGTTGTGTTGTGAAAGTTCCAATAGCTTTTACAAACGCATAGGATGAGCTAATTGAGGGTAATGGAAATTTAAGCTTTTAAACATTACGATTATATGCATGTGGTTCCAAATCCACACAGAGATTAGAGGGTTGTAATTAGACTTGAATTTTTTTCCTGTTCAATTACCTCCACCTTTAGTGTTTCGGTGAACTTTTGAGGAGGATTAGCAGAAAATAAGGTAAGTTTCCTTACATTTTTTCTTACATTGGAAAGTGGATCATGTTATCACATTTTATGAGATCTTCTCTATATTTTATCCTTTAATATGATAGAATCGGTGTTAATAATCTTGATTTTTATTGCTTATTTGTTAGTATGATCACAGAAACTAAACTTGCTTTGTCATTGCTAATTTGTTAGTATGACTAAAGCAAATGTGGATTCTAAGTTGGTTTCAGTGTAATTCAAATTATTGAGTATTTTGCTTTGATAATCTTGAGTATGATAACATAGAATTTCTACTAAACTAAGTAATATAAAAAAACATAGAGATGAAATGTCTTTGGTTATTTTCAGTTAGATGCATGAGATATAAATCCTTTACTATTCTTCAAAAAGCTCTCTTACATCATGGGTTTTTGTTGAGATCCGGGTATTATTATTTTACTAGTTTTAAAGTTTTATACCGGTAATATTATTTTAGTAGTAAGCCATGTAGTTTTCTTACTTTTAATGTTATGTGTCCATAAAAAGCTTGAAATTAAACAGCTGATATGAACCTGCCCCTTAAGGTTTATTAAAGGGAAAGAAAACGGGTCAAAGCGGGTGAGATGTAGTACTTGCATTCCATTTTTTAGATTTGGATTGTTGATATTGTATGAATGGGTCGAGTTTCACTACAGAAATCAGAATTGTTTCCTTTTGGGAATTGTTGCAATTAGAGAAGCTTAGAGTGTGGGTTTCAGGGTAGGAATTGGCGCCGCGGTTCTTTAATCGATGTGTTAGTTTAAAGATGCACTGAGCTCTTTTAGTTCTGTTTGAATGATTTCATGATTTCCCATCTTAAATGCTTATTTCTTCTTGTGGTTTTAGTTGCATAATCATATAAATTACACATAAAACATGCTTTTGATAAAAGAGAACAAGGATTAGTCAAAATGTAAATTGTGCCCTTTGATGATTATTAAGGATGTAGCAAGCCAGCTGCTCTGGGATGCAAAAATAGAAGAAAGGGATTTGGGTCATGCTCATATTAGATAATTGATGCATAAATCATCTTTTAGGATGGTCAATGGTGTGAGATAAAGAAGATGGCCATAGCCTTTTTATGTTGGTTTAGTCATTAAAGTTACATTCTCCAACAATGATCATGTATATTAACAATCATCAAACAAATACAGTTTAGATTTGTTATTAAAATATCTTATATTTGCATAGCTCCATTAGTTGGTGGTGGCAAATCCAACTATTTGGTCGGTCATCAAGATTCTTGTAATCGTGTAAATATTGAATCGATATTAAAAAATTGGTTGGAAAGTTATGGATGCTTCGTTATTAGTATTTGCTTGTTTAATTGTTTAGATCATATAAGGCAGTTGCAGTTCTCTACTGCAGTGAGGGTGTTAGTGGTACCATTTCTTCAATCAAGAGGCAGAAGGTATTTATAAAGTTATATTTTGAATTTTGATGAACATATTAGTTCTCTAATAGATATCTCGGGTTCTCCTAATACTATGACCAGTGACCTTCTTGGCCTTAAACCTTGACCTCATGGTTTCCATTTCACGCACTTGGTGACACAACTAACGGATGTATCAACTCGCATGTTTCTTCACTAGATTCATGAAAGTTGATTGCAATGGTTACCTAACTGGTCTGCAAAGAAAACCAGTCTTTATGAATTTTATGGACCTTTGAAAATCGTTTGTGCGCATGATTAATCTTCTTTTTTGGTTATGTATATATTTTTACCCGTGGACGTAGCAAAGCAATATATATAAATTCGATTTCACAATTCATTATGTCACTTGATTGTAAAAGTTTTTGGTTCTATTAACATTTTTTGGTGGTGTTGAATGTTCACTGTTTACATCTACCAGAATGCTACAGGCGGCCAGATAATGTTATGACCTTCTTGCTGGCAGAATCAAGTACAATCAGAGAGATTGAGGTTTTCTTGAATTTATTAAAGTATGGCTAACTGCATGATCTATTTGTAAAGGCCTGTGATGAATAGAAGTTTTGCCTGTATTTTCTTATTGCTTTCAACAACAAAAAAGCCAAGAGATTCTGACTCCTTATTACACATACAAATACTAGACATAATTTATCACTAAAACCGCTTGGTTCATAAGAAATGTATCTATATAGTCTGATTTTGTGTTATGATATTAGACTCTTGAATGAAATCTTAATAGCCCCGGTGGTGACTGTATTTTCATTTGGGTTGCTTACTTTACCTGGTGGAAACTTAACACCTGCTATTTCTACTCATTTGGATGTCCCTCATGATATTCAGTTGGATTTTTTGTTCACAATGAATTGTAGAAGGTGCGCGTGGGTTAAAGACTAGACTTGGAGCAAAAACCGAGAAATGGTAAACACTTAACGCAACAACATTATCTAAACATCATCATAGTGCATGTCAATGAAGGTGGTGATGATGCCGGGTTGGGGATGACATGATTTGCTTGAATGTGATTAATCAAAAATGGAGTCCCATGTTTGGTAAATTAGTTTTGATTGTAATCCCTCTACTTTTAGAAAGTCTTTGATTACCATGCGTATGTACAAAAAGAAAACAAATGATGTTGATTTAGGTCCATGCCATCAAAAAGTACTTTAAAAATCTTACAAAATTTCTAGATTGTTTTCATAAAGCCATTATTTTGTTACAGTTTTCACAGGAGATGTATGAATCATTTTTTTATAATAATTATTCATGTGTTGTTGAAAGAATCATTGATATAATTAACTAAATTTAAATATAATTTTGCATGGGTCAATTTATTAACTAGATGTTTGTTTTCTACATAACAGACTTGGGGAATGTGTTTGAGGTTTTCCTTTCCCAACTCTTGTTAGACCCAAATGCTTATGTTCCGTTGAATGCAGACGCGACGACACTTTTGTTAAGTGACAAAAGAACTTAGAAGCAAGAATCAAAGGTACTCGGCCAACACTTAGCACAAAATCTTATTGTTAGTTTTACATTTTTTTACAATACTTGTGGATATATATTTCACTTTTGTGGTTTTAATGTTGCATTTTTTGCACTTGGTTGGGGATCAATTAATATATATATATATATATATATATATATATATATATATATATATATATATATATAATATGGATATGCTAAAAAAATAAAATATCAAACTTGGCTGGAAGACAATAGTCGAACATTTGAGACGTGTAATTAATACAAAGACGAAACATTTGAGACATGTAATTAGGTACGAAACATGATATAAGGCTATTTTACAAATTTCCATGAGTTACGAAGACATATAAGACTACTTTTAGAAATTGCAACCTGCCAACGTTAATATTTTATTTCAAGAAATAGCAAAGGCATGTGAGAGGTTTTCAAAAAACAAGGGTATGCAAAACACATACCTTTGCTTGCATGTAACCCAAGCTATTTTATCTAACAGGATGAACGAATATAATAATAAGTAGAATCTGAGGTCATGTGTTGTCGTGAGCCTCTTTAAGTTTAGTTATCTTATAAATTGTGATCCATGCGTTGTGATATAATAGAAAAAACCCCGTTAAATAATGAAAGAGCCATGTCTCAAACATAAACATTTATAAAACATTATAGCAGAAAGATAAACAATTTGCCAATTCAATTAATTTTAGCATTCGAAAAAATATTTTGTTAAATTAAAAAAATTAGCATTTCAATTAGTCATGGCATTTTAAAATAATAAACCATTTACAAATGAAGTTATTTTGAAAAAAAATAAAGTACTGGGATGATTTTACTACATTATAGAAATCTAATTAGAACTTTACTAATAATACCTAAATATAGTTAGTGTTTAAACAAGATCAAATTAGATTGCGTTCTTTAGAAAAGACTCGATGATACCGCGGCATCGCGCGGGTAAATCCACTAGTTATAATGTAATGATCCATAATCGATTGACACTACCTCCTAACACCTATGACACTTTTTTGGAACTGTGATGAGTTATTAAAAAAATCTAACGGTAAACAAATAGTATAAGTACGATCATGCGGGTAAATTTATCGGAAGGTCACCCACGTCTTGTAAATACTAACAACGTTTGTTACACCCTGTGATTTCAGGTTAACGTCGTTAACTTGGTTTTCTATATTGATGTATTTTTTATTTTTTTTGCCAATTATGGTTTACTGAATGTTAATGAATAATAATATTAATAAATTAAAGCAATATTTATATTAATATTCCCTATATGCTAATAGATGAAGGAAAAAACTACGCAAAGGGTATTTCAGGTATTTCAACTTTGTTTTGCTACGTGAAAGGCATGAGTGGTTGATGGGTGGCCCTACGTGTCCTTTTATTCTGCTTTATTTTCTCCACCATCTTTTGTCATTATCACCAGATTCATTATCTCTCTTCACCAAGAGAAAAAAACCACATGCTAATGAAAGCTACAATGACAGATCTGGCGACAGGCTACCGCCGTTTGCTTTTTTCCGGCTTCACACGTTGGAGAGGGGAAGGTCGAGATGGCACGGGTCATGCGGGTGTTTGCCGCCGGTTGTGGCGGCGATGTCAGTTGTCCTTTTTTTTTTCCGACTAGATTGGGGATCGATGGGTTTCTTTGGTCGCGGTGGAGCCCCCGCCGCGTTCCGCCCCGCC
Source organism: Flaveria linearis (assembly GCA_024085815.1). NCBI lineage: Eukaryota > Viridiplantae > Streptophyta > Magnoliopsida > Asterales > Asteraceae > Flaveria > Flaveria linearis. The sequence continues at coordinate 36,435,158 of CM044002.1, forward strand.
ACCACATTCCCTACACCGCAACCCACGGTTGACCGGCGGTCTTGGGTTTGTGTTCGGTTTTAAGAGGCGGCGACGGTGGTGGCGCGTGTGGTATATGTTGCGAGGAAAATGGTTCGTGGCGCATATGCCTTCGTTCTTTCTCAAAGAAACCCTAGCTCTGCCCTGGTGCTGGCGACGGTGGAGCGGATGTGGTGGCCGCTCCGGCTTGGCCGTCGCTTCTTCTCGGCCGATTATCCATCTTTCTTAAATTGCATGCAGAGGAGGGTTTTCTTAAGGGGAGGGTTCCCTATCTCGCTCCTTGGACATTTCTCTTTTGCACACCCAGATCTGATAGGGTTTGACGGAGGTCTTTGGTAGTGACCGGAGACGATTGAGTCTTTTCGGGACACCTTTGGTGGCATCTGTCTGACGATGATGTCGGGTGTTTGTAGAGTCGATGACTTTGGCTTTTGCTCATTTGAGACTAACCCTTTACTTTTCTTATTTTGGAGGGTTTTAAGTTATGCATAATGTTGTTTAATCGTTGCCTATTTGATGAAAATGTTTGTGGCGAAATATATTGTTGGGTCGGTGATGATGAGTATAACCCATTTGAGACAAATTTATAATACCCGATTTTGAGATCTCTGAATGGTTTCTTGTGTTTTGAGGTTGGCTGTGATGAGTTCAAGCTCTGGGTTACAACTTGATCTAGGTGATGTTGGCAGTTTATATCCGACCAACGCCACCTACTTCCAGCGAACGACTCCATGCTCCAACGAATGCGTGGATGGTGATGTGTCTTGTTTTCGTGTGTAACCGACAATCACCACCGTGGTCTGGCGAGTGTCTGGATGGTGGCGTGCCTCGGTTGCCGCCGCCTCGATGGACCCATTGGACCTTCTGGGTGGATGTCGCATTCCAGGTTTGATGTTATGAATCGATGGTGATGGTATTTGTTTTATCTGGAATATTAAGTCTATGATGATCGGTGAGTCTCAGATCTGAGACGAGATATGTCGGTGATTGCATTGGGCGATGATGATGTTTGTATACACATCTGAACCCACTTGATGTTTGTATTTTTGTCTGATTTCGTTGTTCTAGCTGTTTCATGTTTGGCGTGGGGACACAATCTGAGGCCATATATTCGACGATTATGGTCGATGACGATGATGTACCACATCTGAGACCACTTAATGTTAAAGTTTATGTCTGGTTTCATTGTTCAAGTTGTTTCTTAGTCGTTTAGGTTTGTCTTGGTAGACGTGTGTCGATGACGATGATTGCCTCATCCGAGAATCCGGGGATCAAGTTCGTTTTGATTTGTTCTCGGTTTTGCAGCTGTAACTGGAATTCGGTTCTGAACCAACTACTTAGTTTGTGATGCATATACGTAGGGCTGTACAAAAAGTTCGTGGCTCGAAACTCGCTCGAAGTTCGCTCGAGAAAAGTTCGCAAAAAGCTCGGCTCGAAAAAAGCTCGTATGCAAACGAGCCGGCTCGGCTCGGCTCGAATTCTAAACGAGCCGAACTCGAGCCAGGGTTAGCTCGGTTCGAGCTCAGCTCGTGGCTTGATTCGAGCTCAGCTCGTGGCTCGATTCGAGCTCAGCTCGTGGCTCGATTCGTTGGCTCGGCTCGTGACTCAGTGCATATAATATATATATATATATATATATTTATATAGTATAATAAAAAATATTATTATTACTACTACTATTATTATGATTATTATTTTTATATTAGGATTTTAGAAAGGTTTTGTAAAATAAAAGTGGATTCTTTTTAGAAACAATTAATATTTTATTTAAAAAATATATAACTTGATAGCAAATTATTTATATTCAAAATAATGACCTTTGTTATCTAAGTACGGAGTACCCAATAAAAGTAAAAACCCTAATATATATTTTTATGTTTTCATATAAATTAATATAAAAAAAAATTTAAATCGAGCCGGCTCGAACGAGCCACGAGCTGGCTCGAGCTTTTCACGAGCCGAACTCGAGCCGGTGTTTTGAGCTCGTTAAAATTTTCGAGCCGGCTCGGCTCGGCTCGATAAGCTTCGAGCTCGAGCTCGAACCCATCCTGGCTCGGCTCGGCTCGGCTCGGCTCATTTACAGCCCTACATATACGGTTATTACGAATCATCTGAGCCATGGTTAACGGTTTGTTTATCACACGCGCAAACACGCGTGCGGGAATTTAACTAGTTAATATTAATAAACTAAAAACCCTAATAAACCTCCTAACCCTAACCGCCCAACCCTTAATAAACTTTTCTTTAGCCCATTTGATAAACAACTAACTTTTGGTTGACAATTAGCAGCCTATGAGTCTACCAACGATAACCTTGTGTGAGTTGCATGAATATATTGTTTATTTATGTTTGTTTGTACTTTAACCAGACAAACTCATAAAGACTCAAACAAACGGATTTTCTTGTTCCAACATAAACGTATGGCTCGTCATAAACTGATATACATTTATGTTCGTTTTTGACTTATGTTACTTCAACTAAACAAACTCACAAACAATTAAACAAACAGATTTCCTTGTTCCAACATAAACTTACGCGGACAAGTCCACCTATGTTTGTACGGATCGTTTAAACCTAATTTGATAAAATTCTTAGCCAAACCACTAACTATGTTTTCAAGGCACGATAAACCATGATTATGATAAAATACCATAATTTGATAAAATACCAGCTGGATTTATCGGGTAAGACCCCGACCGGTTTTAGAAACATCTTCCCTCAAAACCGTTAGTTGTATCAAAGTATTAAAAATGATAAAGATACCCATGATTATGATATATATATATATATATATATATATATATATATATATATAATATATATATATATAGGATCAGGATCATTACAGAATCATTTTTTATTTTTAGAACCAAAAGAACCATTGATTTACGTAAATGTAAATTATAAACCATTGATTTACATAAATGTAAGTTAAACCTGGTGATATTTAGTTGTTTTTTTATAGTTTATTGTTCATGTCTGATATACACATATGTAAAACAGGTCAAGTATTATCAGACTTAATATACATTTATGTAAATCAATGTTCTGTAGTTCTGAAAATAAAAAGTGGTTCTGTAATGATCCTAACCCTATATACATATATATACATGGTTGCTGAATAACGATTATCAATTTTGGCTTCATTTCGTCTAAACCCCGTATTAATTCGGCGGTTGTTACTTTTCCAGCGGTTACTGGTAATTCCTCGAACTCCTCCTACAAAGGTGGTGGTAACCGGTTCCTATATAATAGGATATATTTGTTGCGTAGTGGAGTTTATTTACAGGACATCATAGGTATAACCGATTTTGGCATAGAGTGATGGTGTATATATTGACCCATCGACAAATCTATTATTTCCCTCACCGCTAATGAGATACCAGCAGAAATTTCGGCAGAGGTTTGATTTATTGCTCAACTATAAGTCTATAACCTTCTAACTATATATACACACCACTCACATATGAAAAGACCCACAAATACATGCCCCCTAAAACACAAAGTAGTATATACTTTGTTTTGTTTGTTCTTGGTTTTCATTTGTTTTTATAATTTGTTTTGGTTTTTGTAGGCGTGCTAACGTGTTTCTTCTTTTTTTCAAATGGGGTCGTGATAATGCTCATTGGATTCATCGATTTATGGTTGACAACTTATGTGCTAAAAGGATTGTAGTGAATTCAACCTCCCTCCTATTTATAATCGCCATTTTACTGTATGCAAATACTTTGGTGATAATAGGAAGATGATAGAGAAACGTGTCTCCCCAACTGCAACTTCAACCAATCCTACCGATAAACGGTTATCCTTAGCGATTAAGGAGGTAGTGAGGAGGATCGTGGGGCGTTTGCCAACATCATAGAGGATGAGTGGGAAATGTCGGTTGAATCTTTATGGGGACCTCTGAATATTTTGATTGTAGCTACATCATCATCAGCATTGGTATTTTATATATTACTCTGTTTGTATTTGTGTCATTCTCATAATTGCTGTAATGATTTTAAGGATGTGTTTTAACTATAAGATGTCCGTGGTATTGATCAGGATGAAAGGTGTTGTGGCTCCTCCACTACTTCTGTAGATGCCATTAGTATGATCTCTACACCTTCAATTGGCATGTCCCCTGCAGATCATAAAAAAGATGAATCATTTCGTAGTCAAGGCCGAGTAGGAGTGTGAAGAGGCCTCAATGATATTTGAATTAACTACAGAATCGGTTGATGTTCTATAAGTATAAAGTTATTTGAGCCAGTGTCTCCGTTCGAACACAATCTATGAACTTTTTTTTATGTTTTTGGTAGCCAGTGTCTCCGTTCGAACACAATCTATGAACTTTTTTTTTATGTTTTTGGTTCCTTTATTTGGTTTGTTTGAGTGTGTTAGGTGGTTCTCTTATGCTTTTTCTTTCTTTATCAATGCATTCTACATTTTGGTCAATTGTTGTATATAGAGTCTGTTTGTGTGACGCAATAAGTGTTCTTGTAAGCTTTTGGTTAGACATCACTGTTAGTTAGGTGTTCGATTCCTGCCCCTGTGATTTCTTGGTTTTTAGCAAGTTTGGATAGAATGTTACGCGTCTGACTAAGTAATTATTTGGAGTTGATCGTTTGGAATCCTGTATCGTGTAGCCAATATGCTGCCCTAAATTCTGATGCCAGTGTTGTCAGTTGTCACCCAATTAATTATCATAATAACTTATTTACGGCTTCGATTATTCGCATAATAAAATAATCAATTAGAAGAGTTATTGTATTATGCCAAAAATATTCTTTAGATCGTTGTTGTTTACGTGTGTCATTAATCATAACGCTGAGGCATGAAAATATTTGTGGGTGATGGTAAGAAATCCATGGATTTAAAAAGATGTGCTATTTTATGTAAACATTAGTAAAAAAAACCATTGTTAAAGTCACGATAAAGTTTTCATATCCTAGATCATTCTAGACGAATCACGAAATTCTTAGACCTAATGTTTTTTTCTTAACAAACTTTTCACACAGTTAACAATATCACATGTGGATCGCAAAAGAAGGAAATCAGAGAGCTTAGGACAAAAAATAATTAAATTAGTAGAATAATCTGCCCAACCAATAATCAACTAAGCAAAGCATCAAAAAGACCACTGACTGGTTTTGTTTAGTTGGTGTTGAAATTACGTTTCTCGAAATAATCATAAGACTGATGCATTAAATTATTTATGGGGGTGGTAAGAAATCCATGTAATAAAAAGGTGTTATTTTACGTATCAAATAGAAACACTAAAGTCATGATAAATCATTGTTCTCCTAGATCGTTGTTGATGATTCATGATATCCTGCGTCCTAATTTCTTTATCTTGATAATCACCGCCCCCAATTAAATATATCACATGTCTATTGAAAACGTAGAAAATTAGTGAAGCGTCGGTCAATAGAGTTCATGATATTCTACGTCCTAATTTCTTTAGATCGTTGTTCATTACGTGTCTTTAATCATAACGCTGAGGCATGAAAATATTTGTGGGTGGTGGTAAAAAATCCATGGAGTTAAAAATATGTTGTTTATAATTTAAGAAGATATAGTTACTACATTACGACATAAAACCTCCCGGCTACCGGACGGGTATAAAACTAGTTACAAATGTTCCCAAATTAATAATACAAATACAAAAGAATTGAAAAAAAACTCCGCTTACTCCTAATTTTAACACGAACGAAGAGTAAAACCAATACAGAAATTCTAGCAAGACGGATCAAACTAAAAAGATAACTTCAAAACTTTGACAGATAATAATAAAAGGCGTGTAAATGTTATATTTCAAAATTGAAATGGTCTTTCATCAACCACTCAAACACAAAAAATAATCCTGCTTGTATATAAAATTATTACAATATTAAGGGGGCAATATTATTACAATAACAGTAGGCAAAGCTTATGCAAAAGCCAACAGAGATCACAAACTCATGATCACTAGGCTCCCTTTCCTTATATTCACATATATGTTACATTTTTCAAAGAATAAAACTACCTGGGGACACAAAAATCAAATACGCGCACAATCAGAAGGCATGTAAGTCATTCTTCAATGTTTTGTTTCTTCATCAAATCACTCAGTTTCATTTCCAACTACAATAATAAAATGATATTGTTACTAGAAGATATAGCCTACTTGAGAAGCTATAACTAATATTAAGGTGTTCGCTAGTGTAAAAGAGCCGAGCCACTCAGCTAATCAAGATTGGCTCGCTAAGAACTCGAATCGAGCATAAATGAGCTCGAGCCGAGCTTCACATGTCGAGCTTGACTAGGCTCACGAGTCTATTATTTATATAAATGGGATAATTTTATTTAATATTATAATTACATAATATATATTATACTTATAAAACTATGATAAAAGTAACGAAATAAAATATAATATGTTATATAAAAGAATATAAGTTTATGTAAAAATTATTACCTGTGTATAAAATAATTAAATAGAAATAATAAATGAGTGACACCTGAGCTTTAGAGCTAAACAAAGAGCCGAGCTTAGCTTAGGCAAGCTCTATCTAGGCTCGGCTAGTTTAAACCCTAGTGTTCACGGTCCAGATTGGCTAGTTTTGAAGAAAAGTCTAGTTTGAACACAGTTTTGGAAAACAACCAAACCGGCTGGTTGATTAATTGGGGCAGACCAGCAAAACGGAGTGGTGATCTGAACCAATTTTTTTCAAGGTCCTTTAGTTTGTACCGAGTTTTTTAAAATGATAAAAGACGATTCATGAGTTCCGGTTCCAAGTTCCAAACTGCCAGCTAAACAGTTAAATCCAGTTTTTCACAAAGTTTAAACCATGGCCCAAACCATATGAATCTCAAACAGTCTGGACCGCCCGGTTTGCTTCCTTTTGGGTGATTATATTGGCTTCAAAAGTTTATGAACACTCCTATGAGTTACCACAGAAAATTACATGGTTACCTGTGCATTCATCATCTTCTGTCTTTGCAATTTCTCAGTCAGAATGATGTTTCTGCAATATGTCAAGTATTTTTCAGATAAAAGATTGCAGGTTGATTACAAGAAGTTGGTTTCCATACCTCTGTTGCAACTGGGTCAACTGAGATTGCAGCTCTCTTTCTCTTGGAGAAGTAAGAGGGATCTGCATGTGATGAAATTATAATAAAGCAAAAGAAAACAATGCCACTGTGGTTTATAAATTACATCAATGCAAGGTGACAAGAGGTTGTCATTTTGATCAGAACAAGTCAATTCAAGTAATCAGGATTATGTGTTATCTCTAATCAGTAGATTCGAGTGATGAGATTATGTTTTATCTCTAACATGCCAATTAGGTAAAATAAAAGGAATAGGTTTAAAGGAAACTGTACACATGGGTCAAGAGTAACCTAAAGTGCATTGTAATGCATAAAACCTCCTAAATTCATTTCATTTAAAACATAAGCTTAAGAATGAGACAATACAATTTTCAAATTATTTTACATAAAGGGGACAAACTCATTTATATCCTCCTAAAAATTATAAATTTCACACATATTTCAAAATTTCATAAGATATACTTCAAAATTTTATAAAATCATATTTACCCTGACAAGACACATTTACGTTTCCATAATAAATAACAAAAATGTTACTTATAGCAGCCTATTTCTCTCAATATACATGAGGAACATCATGAGCTATGACGATTTACAATAATCTTATTTGTTAATTAAGTGAAATTAGAATGTTATAAGTATCTAAATTTATTCTATTTGATATGGATGGATACATATGATATGTAATATGTTTAATGTTTTAAGAAGGTAAATAGGATACTATGAAATTTCAAATGATGTATATGAAATTTTGAGCTTTTAGAATAATAGTTTTGCTGCCGTTCAAAATAAAAGAAGAAGAATATGTATGAAGCTATAATGTTTTAACTTTTAACAAGTAATACCACCCCTCAGATTTAACCACCTCTAAATGCTATGCATACATGAAAAGCAATGGAAGTGGTAAGGACCGTAATAATGCCATACTGAGTGGTGACTGTTAACCAAAGTTGGGAATTGGCTTGAAAATTATCATCATCCACTTAAATGATAATAGTGTAGATGGAAGACGGACCATCGGTTGAACTTGATGGTCACACCATTCAAGATTAAAACATGCAGCAGATTTAGCAGATTTATAAATAGATAAAGACATCATTACCTGTGACAATCCACTGATTCCTGATTCCGCAGACTCCATGGAGTTGCCTGCACACAGGGATAAAAGTCAGGTCCGAATGTCAATGTATACAGAAAGTAGACAGATGACAAAAACCAAAATACCAGCAATCTGCTCAACAAACTTGATTAATCTGTGTAGTTCTTCCTGAGTACAAAGAAAACAGCAAATTTGTTGTCCATCAGACAGGATATGGAAGTCATTGAGATTAAAGATGATCAGGTGCATACCTTTTGCAATGTGCTATGATACAAAATGGTTTGCAACGAGGAAACAACTGATGCAGCTATGCTTGACGTAGATGGACTAGTGGTTCCACTGAAACTTGAATTGACAACTGGAACCTGCAGAAAAAAGGAAAGAAAACAAGGGGTGATAAAGAACACCTCAAGGTAACCAAATACAAAATAAAAACATTAAATTTCCAGAAAAGAAATGAAAGCCATGGCCGTCTATATGAAGAGTCACTATTTATAAAGAGAAAGATATGAAGAATCTATTGAAGTAGCGTTTGCAAATTAGGTCATCTCCAACCAACTTCATGACTCAATCCACATATATGGAGGATAAAACATACTTAAGGGATGCCTGTCCTCCAAGGCTCCAAATTTTCATCTCCAACCATCTACTCTAAAATCTTCAACACATTTTTGTACCAAAGCTTAACACCAGTCATCACCTTATGCATTAGGCTGCTGCTCTCTTTTTCATTTGTAGGATGGGTCAGGGGTCCGAACCCGCTTGTTATGTTGGTAATTCTGTAATTTTAGTGTTTTCAACTTATTCTAATGTAAATGGATTAGCAAATAAGACCAAAGGAAGATTAGAAACCGTATAGACCATTCATTCCAATAAACAAAACAAAAGTATGTATCAGTCCAATTGCTTTTTTTTATTAACACATTTATTTATTTTGGAAAGAATGGTTAGAAGGTTTCTTTCTCTGTAACCATGACTTAAATGTTATAATAACTGATATTATACACCAACCAGTCCAATTGTTATGTTCATTAAACTATTGATCATATTAAATACTTTTTTAGATATGGTTTTAACATGTTGAAAAGGTATATGCCAGATTTTGAACATTTAAGCTATAAAATTCTGAATTACATAATTAGTTCATAATTTTGCATTAGGCACTACAAAGTTCATAATGTGAAAGGTACTCTTTTGATTTGGTTGGTATTTCTTATAATTGTGCCTTGGACCCTTGGTTTGACTGTAGTTTGTTTGTTTTTGTTGCCTCTTTTTAGTTTAAAGTAGTAGAATATTTTAGTTTTAATCAATAATCTAGCTTACTTTCATTTTTGTAGGTTTAGTTTTACTTTCACTTTATATGGCATATATGTTTTTCACTACTTATAAAAGTTAACTGAATATAATACTTATTGACAGCAATTACCGATGAAACCTAAAATAAAATAATTAACAGATACAAGAAAATACTCATTTTTAAGGTCTGAATGAATTTTTATAATGATCAATTCAGTATAAAATACAATTGACCTTTTATGAGAAATATTTAACAAATTATATGACATAGTTAAAATATGATACCAGAAATATATAAAAACTCAATAAACAAAGGGTCAGAGGAGCCATTGGAGAAGCCCTAAGACCATCATCTTCCTATGCATTAATGGAGAGCGAGTAATCATTTTGTGTACCAACATTTCACATAAAAAGGATAAAGAAGTAATTCCACACCTTAAGCTCTGCTGAAGTGACTTTAAAACGCCCCTTGCGCTGCACTACAGCTTCCTCTGATGCATCCTCTATAAGACCAGCCAAAACAAATAAAAGATTACAAAAAAAAAAACACATGTGAAAATAAGGAAAAATTTTATTAAAGACCCATTAAAATACAAGGTGAATTAGCAGGTTAGTGATCGCTTACCAGAATAAGAGTTGGTTGCATTGAACTTTTGACGACCTTGTATTGGACCACTATAACTGCGCTCGACTCGAAGCCCCCGTTGTGTAGATTCTCTTCATAGTATTAAATAAATAAATTACAACTTAGAAAAACTGTTTAAAAATGACAAGTACATGTGCACAAAGATACAAAATGGAAGATTGAAATTTAATCATTAATAATTTAATACCTCTGCGCTGGTATTACCGACTAATATGATCTAACTCAAGGGGTATCTCCCCAAAAGAAACTTAATTTGGAAGAACTAATTCTCTCAAGAAATTAGCAAAAATTAAAAATCCACTTTGGTATTCCCAGAAGACAGTAATATTTCCACTTTTTGGTAATTTCTAAAGCCAAAACGAAAAATTTCACCCATTATTAACATTAGAAACTACAGATGCAGATTGATTTTCTCCCATAAGTTTCCTTATTGAATCTTGGTTAAAGGGCATTCATACACAATCAACTAATTCAAGAAGTACTTAAATGACTTATTATAAAGCTCGCAGACAATCAGACAAGAACTACAGTTACCTCTCAAAGTCGCCAACAAACTTCTTAGAAGAAAACACCTTATCTGGTACCAGTGAACCACTTAAATATTTTTTTGGACTACTAATAGCTGGACGCGGCAATGATTTTTTATGTTCTAAAAGCTCAGCACCATTTCGTTCAACTTGGCCCTCAGATTTTAGTGACGATTTATTGGCGCCATGCGGCTCAATATCCAATTGATTCTCATCTCCTACAGTTGGGTTCACAGTATCCTCATCATCCGGACCAACATCAAAACATCCCCTGTATTGAGATACAACTCTGAATCAGATGATAAGAAACAAAAGCACCATTGGATTCTTCTCATTCACATGTTAGTGGTTACCAATGGAAAATCTTGCATGCCAACACTCATAAATTATCCAACTGCCACAATTGTATCCAGTTACTATTTTCTTTCCTTAATTACATAAAAACCAAAGGTAAAGAGTCTGATGCTATGTATGATCTTACTTGAGTGCTTGAATAGGCTTCATAGGAAATGATGCAAATGAATCCTCCAAATTAGGAACTTCATCAATTTCATCCTGCAAGTAGCATTATTTACATTTTTGACATTGATTCAATTCAGATGTGCACAATGGTATCAGATTGCCAATTCAGCACAGTGAACATGCTACCTCAAGGTGGGAACCGGCATCTGAATGATTATCTATCTCAGGGGATGACCGCTCGGTTGAAAATCCAACATCATTGAGCTTGTCTTGTTGCTTTGAACTTGCATTCAGATCTTCCGCGATTGAATTTTCATCATAATCCTGGATCTGTCCTCAAAAGAAAACAGGGTGATAAGGTAGAACACCAAGTGCTTTTTTACAATCAAAACTGATAAAAAAAATTCAAAAATACATACAAGTGCAGCCTGATTCTTCAAGTCCTCCAAATTAAAATTCCAAGCACTTATTCCTCGAATATACTCTTGCTGCATGTTACGAAATATAACCATATCAGGAAAACCAGAATATCATATAAAACAACAATGTTTGCAGCCATGTCACCTGTGATAAATGTTCTTTATTTCCATTTAGTTCACTGTTCTGTAGAAGATCTGCTTCTTTTGCCTGGAACGACACGTAAAGTAACTAGCAAAATAGATAAAAATAACAAAAATAAGATTTTGTATAAGCAAATACCTTTAGCATCCTAAAACGATCACCTAGTGGAGGAAGACCATCAAGAATGGTTCTTTGAAGATAATCAGTTGTTCGTCCATGTTTAAAAAAAGGATGCTTTAAAAGCTTATCTGATGAGGGACGTTTTTTTGGGTCTTTCACTAAGCAAGCAGCAACCAAATCTTTAAAAGACTGCCAAAAAAATATTATATAAAATAAAATAAGCAGGTCATCCTATATATTGTAATACTTGTGTGACACAAACCTTTGAAAATTTTTTGTCCCGCTCATAATCAAGACCTGGTGGTGCATTTTGTAGCGTCATAAGCAAAACCTGGAGAAAATGAGATAAATCACGAAGAGTTGTGAGTTCTAGTTCAGTAACTCTACAATTAAATGCCATCAACAGATAAAGATTCCTATATTAATTACTTTCATTGGTGGATACTTTGAAAACGGTGCATGACCATGAGCAAGTTCAAGTGCTGTAATTCCAAATGACCAGATGTCTGCCCTGTTTACACGCAGCATAGCTCTTTAGCTTATAGTTGTATAAGTATAGATGACTAAAAATGATTTAATTAAACACATACAGTAGAACAGTAACGAGAATACGTATATATATATCACCACTTACTTAAAGTCATATCCATGTAGTTGCTGCATTACCTCTGGTGCCATCCTAAAGAAAAAAATTGAGATGTGAAATAACCACATAACGATAGGCAAGATGCAAAGGACAAGAAATGAAACATACCAACAAGGAGTTCCCACAAAGGTATTTCTAGAACGCTGCCTATCCCCGGTATCAAACATGCATGCAGACACTCCAAAATCAGCTAACTTTATGGAACCATTATTATCAACTAATATATTCCCAGCCTGAAATGAACTAACCAAGATTATTAACTGTGACTGAATAGTGCAATTGAAATCTAATAGATCCTCCTACAAGAATCAAGTGCAAAACCTTAACATCTCTGTGAATATGCCCATGTGCATGAAGATAGACCAAGGCTTTAAGGACGTCTCGAAGCACTGTAGCAATAACTGGCTCTTCAAAACCTTCTGGGTACGAAGTTTTCATTATATGGAGACAGGATCCCCCAGCCATAAATGGCATGACAACCCAAAGGTTGTGACCAGTTGTGAAAGAACAATAGGACCGTAATAAATTTGGGTGGTTGATCAAGCTCATGGTCTGTACCTCACGACGTATCCCATCCTATTTTAATTAAAACAGGATCTTAAAAAACAGTAATTGGGATGTATTATTAAAAGCATTAAGATACAAATTTTATTACATCTGAAATATCTTATTGACAAAAATTAAAGGTCATGCAAGGCATAGTAAATAAGATCATTTCATTAGCCCCCAATCCTGAGACAATTTTAATGGATACATTTATGCTATTTCAGAAGGAAATGGAGTGTATTGCAACCCATAATTCTTACTGAAATTCTTAAAGATACTGCTACCTTTCTGGCAAAGATCAAGTGTGCAAAACTTTAAATTAACATAAGGTATTGTGAATGAAATTTATGGATCAAAATCTTTTTGGAGCCTTCTTCAGTTACTGCACCAAAACGTGCTGAATATAAAGAATATAGATGATATTTTTATAGCATCCACACCATGTTGATTGTCGCAAAGGCAATTACAATTACAGTGGCTTCAGTAAAGGCAGTTTTGTCATTTCACTGTTTTGGGAACAGTTTATAGGACAACCAGTGGAACTTACATGGTCAGGGTTACCAAATACAATTGCTCAACTTTTATCTTTAAACCTACGTGAAGAAACTGAATGGACTGCTTGAATATATATGAAACTTGACTAAATCATATTATTGCAATGGTTGAATTCGCAGGAGTCAAATTTATCAAGTATGATATAAACCAACATACCAGGTCATTATTACACTTTTCCAAATCAAGAACCTTGATTGCGACTATCTTGTTCAATGGAACACAGAGTGCCCTATACACAGAGGCACTGACCCCTTCACCAACTTCCTCGTATAGCTTGTAATCCTCTGCATTGACAGGAAACTTCTGCTTTGGTGCTTCCATGTTTTCTCTTTTAATTCATAAGCATAAAACCTTTGTTACCAAAAGATGCCCTAAACATATAGAGTTGCTAGTCAATTTGATGGTCAATTCACTTCAACATGGTAACATTGCCTTTTTTTATTGGAATTTAACTTTATAAGTCCAGTCCTTCCATCAGGGCATTTAAGGTCCTTTAGACATCAAATCTTCAAGGCTACCACCAAATGATGACCTCAGCAAGTACAAGACGGTAGTTTTCTTTTTATCTCTGATAAATAAAAACACTAACTTTAAGCTCAGTTAAGCAGACTGAACAATCTTGCAATGTGAGCTGACAATTAATTTAATAAGTACACTGTAGGGATGCTCAAATCTATACGGCATCGCTTTATGTAACTGCTTGATGTTTTATAATGTTTGACACAAGCGTCCTAAGAGAACACTTGATGAAGCACAACTCCTGTAACATTAGAAAGAGAAACACTGTTAAGAAAGCAAAAAGACCATATGCATTTTTGTTATAATGTACTCCATAAGACACAGGTCAGAATAGGAAACTAATTAAACAACATGTATTCATCTAAATCAAAGAGAAAAACCAACATGTTATAACTAAACTGGGCCTCTACCAATTAGATTAAGACAATGCCAGAATGGATGTTACACAAAAACTAGTTTCAAAGCTGTCATCAAGATCTCAAACACAATCGATAACCAATTTCTTACAAATCTGCAACAATATCCGCTAATCCTGTATAAGAAACATAAGTCTGTCCTCTATTCGAAACTTATGTAGCACAATTTGCAGATAAAAACCTCAAACTATCAAAGATCCATATAAAATATCAGCAATGTCAAAGAAATCAAAACGCTCCCTAAACATTCATCTTCCTCCACCACTTCCCAGAGCAAAATCTCAAGCTATATTTCTCTTACAACCATCTCAAACAGCTAGCAAAACGTAATCCTTTGACTAATATCGACATTACTCTCCTAAGTAAGCACAATTTCCCAATCACCGACAGGATCACAGGAACATCAAAATCACCTAAAGTTCACGATCCCTACACCTTCAATTTCACAAACGAACTCCGATTACAACTAATCAACTCACAACACCCCAACATCCACTCAATTCAGTCATTCAGACATCAATTTCTGCAAATCAACTTGAAAATGAACTAATTAAGCAATCAAACATCAATCAAAAGAAGAACATATGTAGAATCAATAACAACAGGTACGGACCTAGGGTTTCGCAGACAGAGAAGAAGGTCGTTCGGCAGTAAACCGGTGGAAAGTGAAGTGAATTTTGAGCATGAAATGTTGTGCAGATGATGGAAAAACGACGTCGTAATGGGAACAGATAAGCCTTCGGCTAATCCGCCATAGCCAGCCGGTATGAAATAAGAATCGTAGAGAACAGCTGTCGTATACGACTACTTCAGATCGAACCTTCACTGTTGAACACAACAAATAATAGTATCGAAATTATTAGATCACTTCACACTTGTATGTTTATAAATAATACAATAATATACATTCGCTTATTTGATTATTTTATATACAGGGGATGTTTGGGATTGTTTATTTTTTTAAGTTATTTTGAAAAGTATCTTTTGAGAAATAACTTCATTTGATTTTTTAAAATTAACTCTTCAACACTTTAAAACCAACTTTTCAGCCATTTATTCAAATATTCTTATTAATTTATTAACTTTATTAAGTCAAAAGTTTGATAAGAAGTTGATTTGTCAAACATGCACATAGTTTTTGGAAGATAATAACTTGCATGGTTTTTCAAAGCTATAAGTTTCATATACAACTAATGAAATCATATTTATATAATACTAATTATCAAGTTTTATATACATTGTAAGTTGTATTATGTGTTTAATGGTTTGTATCCACTTTTGTTTTATTTTTTTAATTTTTTAACTATTTTATTTTAACTCGATACTTTACCTCTTTCACAATTTAGGCTCAATGTTTTTTTACTTTTAATTTTGGTACCCTATACTTTTCATATTTTATAAAATTTCCTTTTATGTTCCGGTCTAAATATTACGAGTTAACACCTAGTGTGCGTGTGTAATTCAAAGTATTTTCGCTTATTTTTTTAGTTTAATAGTACCAACACAACGTGTTGATCCTAGATCGATTTACTTATTGTTTTATATGTTTTATGTTCCGCTTGTTTCACTCGTGGTTCAGGAATTTTACGTCTACTTTAATTCGATTTATTTTTTCTTTTTTATGATTTTTCCGGTGTTTGTGATCATTGTCGGTGGTACGGTTTTACACCCTCATTGCAACGCGGGGGGCTTAACACTGTTTTTTATCTAACTGTTTGATAGGGTAGTGGATAGGCCATGGTAAAAGTGTCCTCACTAGGGGTGTTCATTTTCGGATATCCGAAATTCGGATATCCGAATTTCGGATATCCGAAAATTTCGGATAGTGGATTTCACTATCCGAATCCGAATCCGAAATTTCGGATATCCGAAATTCGGATATCCGAAATTTCGGATTCGGATTCGGATATCCGTTCGGATATCCGAAATTCAAAAAAAATTATATTTTTTAATAAATTTTATAAAAATATAATAAATTTTTATTGAAATTTATTTACATATCCAAAGTTTTTGTTAAAATATCCAAAATATCCGAAAATATCTAAAATATTTAATTAATATTTAATATTTTTAAATTTTTATATGGATATTTCGGATATTTCGGATATTTCGGATATTTCGGATATCCGAAATATCCGAAAATTCTCAAAATCACTATCCGAATCCGAATCCGAAATTTCGGATATCCGAAGTTCGGATATCCGAATTTTCGGATATCCGAAATTTCGGATATCCGAATTTCGGATTTTCGGATATTTCGGATTCGGTTTCGGTTTCGGATATTTTTGAACACCCCTAGTCCTCACATATTGTGGATCAGAGTATGGTAATAATTTATTTTGTATGATAGTAGAAATTGTTTATTGATATTTAAAAGTATGAGCAGATGAATGGGCTAGAAACCGGCTATGTAATCAGTTTGTTGATAACTCTTGAATTTGGATCGCCCAATTATGATAGACTAGTTGAAGTGTTGAATCGGACTAGTTGGATTGTGTTTTTACAATTTTTATTATGCTTATTTTTGCCTTTCAAAATCTCATTTGTTTAACTAGTTTACTATTTAGCCTACATATATTGTATTTCATATTTGATGATACTATAAATCTGCGCAGAAGATAAATTAGTTTCAAAATTTTAAATTATTAATGACATCACTGGATATTTAAAACCGGATCTAATCCGTTAGCCCAACGTGACTGCCTATAATATAAAAATAAATGATTTACATACTCCAACTCAATCCGTTAACTCATGATGTTTTACTTTTTATAGTTATTAGTATTTATTCAATAGTCAATTTCAGAATTTTAAAATGGTCTTTTTATTTTAGTTGTTATGGGTTCCAAACAAACATTTTTTTAGATATATTTCAATAAATTTAACGATGCCATTAATATGAGCTATATTATTTCTGAAAATTATTCTAGAATGAATTAATTTTCCATGTTATACGGAAAATAATGCAGAATATATTGTCAAAGAATAATGCAATTTGTAGTGGAGACCATGTGAGCGTTGATGTGGTTAGAAAGTTTGGATAGCAATAGATAGTAATCTAGATGGCATCATTTCTGTCCATTCCATTTGTTTAGTATCTATATTTTTAATATTTTTATTATATATTTATTAATTTTTTTAGTTTGATTCATTTAATTATAATTAAATTTTTTCTCCCGCACTACGTGCTGGAGTTTGGTGTATTTTTTAAACACTACACTGCATTACTTTAGTCATTATATGTCTGGCTCGTCAATATCCATAAAATCTAAGTTTGGTTGCGAAACTTAAATATACTAAACTTGAGTGGAGGAACTCGAAAAATAAAACATCACTATAAATAGTTTTGTGGTCAAACTCTAAACACCTAATTTTTAGTGGCTAAAGTAAAAAAAATCAGTGGCCAAACTCAAGCGCTAGACAGTAGGAGTTCGCTCAATTGTTCCACATGTAACGTTGCGTTACTTTGATCATTATTTGTTTAGTTCGTCGGAGACCATAAAATCGAAGTTTGACAACGAACTCAAAGATACTAATCGCTGTCAAACTTTAGTGGTCAAACTCAAAAAAATAAACTTTAATATTAATATTTTAGTGATCAAACTCTTAAATCCTATTTAGTGGACAAAGTAAAAAAAACAAATCGGTTGTCAAACTCTAAGATATTAAGCTTTAGTGATCAAATCCAAAAATCAAATCGATGATCAAAATATAAAAATACTAAACTCTAGTGGCCAAACACGGTAAAACAAAGTTTCAACATAAATAGTATAGTAGCCGAACTTTAAGATCCTAAACTTTAATAGCCAAAATTAACAAAAGTTAACGTTAAAAATAATTAACCAAAAAAAAAAAACTCAAAACTAAGGTGAGAAAAAAATTAAAAGTTAAAAGAAAACTATTCATTTTTCATCTTCTATAATAATAGAGTAATATACAAATTTTATGTGTTGCGATTCCTTATACTAAATAACTTAACTCTAGGCTATTACGGTCAGTCTATTAAACAAGTCAAATAGAACATATCACGGTTAATTAATGGGTATACTAAAAAATGGCTCGTTTTAGTAAATGAGTTAATTCGTTAACCTTTTTCAAAGGTATTTACATATTTCACTTGCTAAAATCATTAATTCCTATTTATTCAAGCCAAACAATCAATTACATATTTTCACTTTTTAAAACGTGTATATTACACATATATTCATTTCATTATAACTAACTTATTTAATGGTTATTTACCCTTAGAACATTCACGTAAGCTTTTTGATCTTTAACCTTTACAATAAAAATTATAAAAGGGTTCATTTGATGGGAGAACATCTGCTCTTTAAATCGTTTAAGTTAATAGTATATATTTATAAAGAATAATAAATGGGTCGTCTCAAAACACATGACATGATTATAAATCTACTATCAAGACATGAAACGATACTACATAAATGAATATATATTAGTGTTTGGATCATATATATAACCCGTTACCCCACATCGTTACCCTCCTAGTTATATTATATTTCATGACTTTGATATTTGTAAACTTCTTGTTAAAAGATTTTGTTTTAATTTATTTTTCTCTACAAATTTGAATGCGGGATACGTAAGGTCCAAAAATAATAATAACAAGTATTTTTTTTTCTCAATAGATGGACTTGAGACTCTTGTAACCCAAGACGCTTTGAATGCATTGTTGGTTTGCACAATCTCTTGAGTACCAGTTGTTTTCATCGAAGGTGTGCATGCCGAGGTAATTAAGTGAATGGTTCAGTCACCGTCTTGGGGCTGTTTGGTAAGATCTGAACCATTAAGTGCTAAACCAGTAAGAGATCTGAATGGTTAAGAGCCTCTGAACCAGAAACTGCTGTTTGGTTGGATCTCTGAATAACTATATAAAATGACTATTTTACCCTTTTGAATTATTTTATGCTGAATAAACTGTATCTGTTTGCTTAGATGTTTGAATAACTATACTGAATGATCAATAACTAAAAAAAAAATACAAAACATCACAAAAATTATTCCAAACACAAACAATCCAAATACAACATACTAAAATTCAAATATAAAATAATCCAAATATAACATACTAAAATTCAAATATAAATTAACCCAAATACAACATACTAAAATCTAATTTTATAATACACGAAAATATAAATAATACTCAACTTTTCCCATTTATAAACCTCAATATATTATTGTTCAGAACACTTTCTCCAAAATCAAATCCTTCAACAATCAACAATCAAGTCAATGAAACCACCACCTCCACGCACAAACAAACCAACCCTAACAACACCACCACAACCTCAACACCATAAAAAACTCACACACAAAGCAAAAACCACAAGAAAAAAGTTAGATCACAGTCATCACACAATCACCACCGATCTAGAGCTGACCGCAATACGTGTGACATCCGTCACCAAAGGTCCGTCTATTGACGTAATCTGTTAACTTTTGTAGTCGGTCATTCCTCACCTTTAAAGCCCATCTATGTGAATGCTATGCCTAATTGTTTGCTTGGTTAACCTTATGCGTGTGCTATCGTAGCTTAAATCGCCATCATCTTGAAACCTTATTTAAGATTGCCCCGTTAACACTAAACGCGTAATTTTTACATAAAAATAATTGTCATGAATAAAATCATTTTTAACTTATAAATAACATTAACCACATTTTATCATTAATGAAAACAATACTAATAAATAACGTTTTCAACCGAAACAAAATTTAGGAACTCGGGGCAAAATGCAGGGACTAAAAGTGATATTTTGCAAACTTGGGATGGGTATAAAAACCCCTTTCCCAGCCACATTCTTCATCATCTTCACTTCTCCATCTTTTTCTTCTTCTTCCACCTATCTTCTTCATTTTAGCACGAAAAACGCCCTATTTGGTCTCGTTTTTGTCGTCTACAAGCCACCTACAACTTAGATTGTTCCATCTTTGCAGGTAGACAATTTGTTCGACCCGTTTATTGCTCGATTTAGCTGCTGCGTTTTCTAGGGTTTCGGGTGCTCGGGTTCATCCGAGCACATGAGGTCGTGTGGGCTTGCATGTTATGTTTTTGAGTGTGCTTCTTGTCTAGACATGTTAGGATATGGATCCTGGAGGTTCTTGGTGTGTGAAACCAACGCCCGGAGCAGCTGGACGCTGCTCGAAGTCTCAGCAGTCGCGATCTGCTGTGCAGGGCGACTGGGCCTTTCGGCCGACTTAGCCGTGCGACTGGGGTGCGTCGTGCGACTGGGTCAGGCGTATTAGTGTGTCGCGCGACTGAGCAGTGCGGTTGGGCAAATCGCACGACTGAGTCATGCGTATAGGTCCATGCGAATGAATGTGTGTGCGATTGAGTCAGTGCGAATGAATGTGTGTGCGATTGAGTCAGTGCGAATGAGATTGTGTGCGATTGTGCGTGAATCGCATGACTGAAAGGCCAGTCGCACGAATGAATGTTCAATCGCACGAATGAAGGTCCATTCGTGCGTATGGAGGTTGGGTCGCGTGATTGGGTCTTGCATGGTACGACTGAATGCTTAGTCGCATGAATGAAGGTTCAATCGTACAAATGAAGCTGATTCGTACGACTGAAGGTCCATTCGTGCGAAAGGAAGGTTGAGTCGTGCGTCCGGTCCTGTTGTGTGACTGATGATGGTGTGTGAGTGTGGATCCCCTTTTCGGAGATCTTACGACGGTGAGGTAACATTAATAAAGTGTCATAGCTTGACCACAAAGATTAAAGTCAACGCTAACAACAGGCACATACTATTTCCATTTAATAAAGTGTCATAGCTTGACCACAAAGATTAAAGTCAACGCTATCAACAGTCACATACTATTTAAAATAACCTAGTCTGATACGTGCATGCCTGCTTGTGTGTGTACTACCCACGACCGAACCGAAACTGCCCGAACCTATTGACATCATCTTATGCTTTATGATCATTATTAATGCTTGTCAGTAACTGTCATTAGGTGTTTGACGGTTCATAGCACCTTATCCTTGGAATCTATCATCCTTTGAGCTTATCAACTATTCTGTGAGTTTCATGGCCCCTTTTTACTCTTATAAAACCTTTTCAAATATTTTCAACTTGGGGGAAAAGAATGCTCACCTATTTAACTTGCTCTCAAGCACCTTCCCTATTGGAAGTTGGCTGCTACTCTATGAGTATCTTAACTTGCTTATCTTGTGATTGCTGCTATGTGAACTTGAACTATGTGCTATGTTACCCCTATGTATGACTTAGTGGTATCACACTACTATGCACTACTACT
The DNA here is from genome assembly GCA_024085815.1 of Flaveria linearis. NCBI lineage: Eukaryota > Viridiplantae > Streptophyta > Magnoliopsida > Asterales > Asteraceae > Flaveria > Flaveria linearis. The sequence continues at coordinate 36,456,921 of CM044002.1, forward strand.
TGATGTTATGTGTTGATTGATGCTACCTGTGGATGCCATTGACCTTGGATGCTCTCGGCTGTGTGGTTCTTCTGTGTGGTTCTTCTGTATGGTTCTTCTAAGCCGATCATCCACTACAACCATTAATCCCGGTAATTAGGACCTAAGGATTGGTTTGGTTGTAACCTAAACGTATGCGCTGTGTGGATCTTGCTACGTCACCTTAAACTTATTATGCTATGTAAAACCTTTTTATATAACCATTAATCCCGGTAATGGGACCTAAGGATTGGCTTGGTTATAAACTATACGTATGCGCTATGTGGATCTTGCTACGTCTTAATAAACTATTTAAGATTTGGAAATGTTTCTTTACAGCCATCAATTCCCGTGTGGAACCGATGACTAGGTTTGGCTGTAGCTATTTATAACTGGTAAAACCGCCTATACATAAGTATAGTTGCAGTAACCCTTATTAAACTTACTGTTTTCATCATTAATATTTTCATTACTTAAAACCTGCGAAGCTCACCAATAATTATGTTGACCATTTTGAGCATTTCTTTTCAGGTGATCAGGGTAATTGAAGATCTAGGAGTGCTGCCTTTTAGAGGAGACCCTAGGATGCATATTGTAATTATTACCCTTGTAAAGTTTGAACATGTTCTTTTGTATACTTGTTCCCGAGTTGTGGGAATTTACATTACCAGTTATTCCTTAATGCTTATGTGATCATTTATGTTATGTTTATGGCTATGCTGTCGTGAACTTGACTATACACGACACAAGTCTCCAATTGTGCTCGGGTGTCGTCATGACACACTCGTCATCATATTATTATTGCTACTCTATTGCATACCATGTGTTATGACGATCCTGTATAGCTCGCATTCCCTGTGTTTCTGCTATCAGCGGGGGAGTGACAGACTGGTATCAGAGCCATTGGTTATAGAGAATTAGGCAATTACACATGACCTAGACTATAACCTAGGAACCTTCATGTAGATTTGCATGCTTAAGCTTATGTGCATTTATATATCTCGTGTATGCGTTCCTCCTTACATGCTTGGTTATCCTTCTGTTTTATGATTTTTCACCTTATACTTGAGTCCTTGTGCTCGACCTTGTTGGACCAAAAGAACCAATGAGCCAAGATCAGGAAAACCTCTAAGTCCCACATGTCATCACAACAACTGCTGAAGACCTTCATCAGCAGTTTGACAAAGTCTGAAGAATCAACAGCTGAAGATCAAAGTCTAAAGTACAACAACTGAAGATCCCAAAGTACTGAAGATATGTACTGAAGTCTGAAGTACTAAAGCATACAAGTACTGAAGACTTCAAGTACTGAAGACAAGTGCTGAAGGTCAACAACTGAAGAACTGAAGACTTAAAGATCAACAACTGATGCACAAAGTCTGAAGACAAAAGACTGAAGACATCAGCTGATGACATCTACTGAAGTCATCAGCTGATGAATCATCTGAAGACCAAAGTCTGAAGACAAGTGCTGAAGCCTTAAAGTTTGTCACAACAGCTGAAGAAGTCTTCTTCAGTTGTTGTGATGATCTTTCCTTTCAGTTGTTTTGTTTTTCTTTTCAGTAGTTTGTACAACAGCTGAAGAGTATGTTCTTCAGCTGTTATAGTTCAGTAGTTATAAACGACTGAAGAGTTTGTTCTTCAGTCGTTGTAGGCTTTCAGTAGTTTCCTTTTTCAGTACTTGTAATAGGTAGACATTTTGTAAGAAGATGTCAGCTGTTGATATCTTCAGTAGTTTTATGTTCTATCAGTAGTTAGTTTAATAATCGGTTGATGTCACTGTCAAGTCACATCATCACTCATCCTTTTCTGTCTATAAAAGGATGGTGAGCCATATTGTATTAGGTGCCGAAACACGCCGAAACGTGTAATGTTATAGAAAACATCTTTTCGCAGAATTTTTCTCTCTCTTTATGTTTGTAACTTTACATGCAAAATCTTTTGTGTTCTTGCTGTAATCGCTAATTTCTATGCTAAATCCGCTGCAAAAACAATCTGATTGATCAAACTAGAGGCTGAGATCCTGTCAAATGGTATCAGAACCGGTTAATCATTGATCGATTTCACTATTGATCATTCGAAACTGCTCTTTTGATCTCTACGTTTGATCGAATTAGCAATTTGCAAGAATTAGCTATAGAGAGTGAGATTCTGCTGTTTCGGGCCATAAACTTAAGGTTCTCTCGTGGTTTTGAGCTACATTTGTTTTGCTTAAACTTGTTTTTGACTAAAATCTGAGATGACTACACCAACAAACGATCCTCACAATACTGGTTCCTCAACCAAGCCTCCGATGCTTGTGAGGAATGAGTATAACATATGGCAACGTTGTATGCTTCACCACTTGTCTGTCAACAGTGCTGGTTGTTGGAAGTCAGTGGTGCATGGACCATACAAGCCTATGGTGAGCGTCCCTGAATGAAATGAACAGGTTCCGAAGAAACCTGAACAGTATTCGGACGAAGATCTTAAGCTGTTCGAGATTGATGCTAGAGCCCATGGAATTTTAGCTATGGCTATTCCAAATGAGATTTATTCAGGGCTTTTGCATCATGAAACTGCTCATGACCTATGGGTTGCTCTGAAGGAACAATCCGGAGGCACTGATTCGGTCTTAGCAAACACTACGGAAATCCTCGCCCAACAATATGAGACATTCTCTCATAGGAAGGGTGAAACTCTGACTCAGCAGTTTGAGCGGTTCTCTTGTTTGATTTCTGAGTTGAAGATGGTCAAACAAGAGTACTCTAACAGCCAGATGAACAACAGATTTCTCAGATCACTGCCTGAGAGATGGGACACTTATACTATTGTCCTACGCTCCAGCGCAGATCTGGATACTCTATCTATCACCCAACTTCATGGGAAACTACTCACATTTGAGAGAGAGATAGAGTAAAAGAGGAAGTTGTCCACCTCTGGCAAGCTCACTGATGACTTTGTCCATGGCAATGCTGCCTTGATAAGTCAGGAGTCGGAATATGCTGCATCAGAAAGTTCTTATGATGAGCATATTGATTTCTCTACCAACTCTGAACAAGCTTTTGTTGGTGTTAGTAGTAGTTCAGAAGGTAGTGGTGATAATCTGTGTTTTCTGATTGAGGACTTGAAGGGCATTCCAGATGATGATCTGGAAGATATGGATATTTTGAACCAAATGGCAATGATAAATATCAGATCTCAAAAGTTTTACAAGAGAACTGGCAGGAAATTCCCAGGACTCTCTGGCAAAACCAAAGTTGGTTTTGACAAGAGCAAGTTGAGTGTCACAAGTGCCAAAGGCTTGGACACTTTGCTAGAGAGTGTAGATTATCTGGATCTAACTCCTCTGCACACTTTATGACTTTTCCAAGCAATAGCTCACAGCACAGAGGGCAACATTCCTCCAGTTCTGGCCATCCATCACAAGCACAGGCATCATCAGCTTATTTTGTGCCTCAGGGTCATATGCCATACCCATACCCCTGCTACTATGTTCCTCAGCCCAGTCAAACTCAAGCACCTTCTGCTCAACCACCACATGCTCTTCCTGAGCCTCAATCTTCCCAATCTTATCATCAAACACAACCTCAACAACACAGCTTCTTCACCCCAGGAGTTGTTGACTGGAGTAGTCTGCCAGATGATCTATCTGGTCAGGAACAACTACTCCAAGGTGCTGGTCAACATGGTGGTGATAATCCATTTGGAAATCTTGCTCTGATGGCCTTTGAGTTTGCTGAGGGGTCATCATCCAATGCATCATCGAAGGTATCCTCTGAGGCTAAAGCCAAGCTTTGTTCTGAATCATGCATAGCAGTATTTGCTTCTATTAGAGAAGCAAATATAGCTTTAATAGATAAAAACCTTGAGCTAGAGCACATCATTTCCAAAAAGAAAGCTGATTTTGAGGCTGCACTCAATGAGAAAAATGATGAGATTTACAAGCTTAAATGCCAAATAAAAGATGATAAGGCTAGGGAAGATGTACTTCTAGAGAAGTACAGAGACCTCAAGGAAACTCTTGCAACCACCCAAGTATAGTGTGATCGATGGGTACAATCATGCAAGGGTTTTGAAATGCTTCTCAGCAAGCAATCAGCTTCCAATGTAAAGTTTGGCATTGGTTATAATCACACTGCTCCTCCAACAGATTTTACTTCAAGAGCAGAAGTGGAATCTGATGGAGAGAGTAATAACCAATCCTTCTTATCATGTGACCTACTATCTTCTGATTCAGCATCATCAGAGATAAAAGTCAGCATTAACACCTGCCAAAACCAATCAGCTGATGCTACAACAGCTGATGGTTCAAATGCTGACTGTCACATGATCAAAAAGTTGATCAACTCAGGTGTTATCTCTAGAAGTACTGAAAGTACTGGAGAGCAAGTGATAAGACCCGAAGTTCAAACCTCAACTACTGACAGCACTAAAGAGAAGAAAACTGTCAGTAGAAAAGGTTTAAAGACAGCTAAGGAGGAGGTCAGGATAGCAGGTACTACAAGGAAGAAAACTGCTAATACTGATAGCAAACAGCTGAAGAACAAGTCTTCAGCAGTTTCATCCTCTTCAGCTGATGATCAACATAAGATGAAGAAGAAGCCATGTGAGATATGTGACTTGTTCAATCATCTTACTGATGATTGCTGGTACAAAAGGGGTTCCAAACTCAAACAGAAGGAGAAAATTAAAGAGAACATCAATAAAATGAAAAATGAGTTTGAGACCAAGTTTGTACTAGCAATATCAAAGCCTGAAATCCCTAAGCCCAAAGCTAAATCTAAGAAGGTAGGGGTTACTCAGGCAACAGCTGAGGTTGCTCAAAAGAAGATGGTGCAACATAGGAATCCATCATCAGCAGGTCCCAATGTGTCTGAAGAGCTGAAAGCTTTATCACAAAGTCAGACACAACTGGTGATGATGGTTCAACATCTAATGGGAAGAGTCAACCATTTAGATGCTCCTGTGTTAAAACCACAGAAAAGGAAGCCCAAGCCAAAGGGTTCCTCTTCTGCACCATCTCCTTCACCTCAGGCTGTCACACATAACACACCTGTTAGTGTTGCACCTGTTGTTGAGAACAGACCCAAAACCAAACAGGTTTGGGTCTCTAAAACTAACTAACATGTGGTTATGATTGCAGGGTTCTTCAACATGCCATAGAAGCATCTGGTATGTAGACAGTGGAGGATCTATGCACATGACAGGATGCAGCTCCCTTCTTAATGACTACTCTCAAGGAAAGAAGGGATTTGTCTCCTTTGGCAATGATGCAAAGGGTTACATCATCGGTAAAGGCTTTGTTTCCAATGGGGAAATAAGGTTTGATGATGTTAATCATGTGGAGAATCTCAAGTACAACCTCTTGAGTGTCAGTCAAATGTGTGATAAAGGTCATGTTGCCCTTTTTACAAGCAAGAACTGTCGGATTCTGTCATCCAAAGTTCTAAATTTGATTGACAAGGTGTTGGATGAATACAATCTCATGAAGGCCAACAGGACAGAAAGAGTGTATGCCTTAGATCTTTCCAAAAAGATAGATCCAAAAGGCCATCCTTGCCTATTCTTCAAGGCCTCTCCTCAAGAATCTACTCTATGGCATAGAAGGCTGGGGCATGTTAATTTCAAAAACATGAATCAGCTGATAAGTCATAGTTTAGTAAGAGGATTGCCTTTGAAGGAGTTCAAGTGTGAAGATAACTGTACTGCTTGCTTGAAAGGAAAACAACACAAAGTTTCATTCCCTTCAATAGAAGAACCAAAGTCCACTGCCTGCTTGTAGCTCCTGCACATGGATCTCTTTGGTCCTGTCAGAGTTATGAGCATGGCAAAGAAGAAATACTGCCTGGTAATTATGGATGACTATTCCAGGTTTGTATGGACTTTCTTCTTGCACTCCAAGGATGAAGCAGCCAAGACTATCATGAACTTTGTGTTATTTATAGAAAAGCAGTATTCCCTACAGGTCAAGTGTGTGAGGAGTGACAATGGAACAGAGTTTAGAAACCACACACTTAATGACTTCTACCTGTCCAAAGGAATTAAAAGGCAGTTTAGCATTCTTAGAACTCCTGAGCAGAATGGAGTGGTTGAGAGAAAGAACAGGACTCTCATTAAAGCTGCAAGGTCAATGCTGGCTGACTCAGGGCTGCCACTGACCTTTTGGGCTGAAGCTGTCAATATAGCTTGCTATGTACAGAATAGAGCCTTAGTGAATCAGAGGTTGATGAAGACTCCCTATGAAGTTCTTCATCATTTGGCCCCTTTAATTTCATTCTTTAGAGCCTTTGGGTGTCCTTGTTTCATTCTCAACACTAGCAACCCACTCCAGAAGTTTGCTAGTAAGGTGGATGCAGGGTATTTTTGTTGGTTATTCATCAACTTGCAAAGCATACAGAGTCTTCAACTGTAGGACAAAGGTGGTTGAAGAAACTCTACATGTTAAGTTCAATGAATCTCCAAAGGACAAGATTCCACAAAACCCTGTGGAGTTGTTTGATCTGGACATACTGCAATATGTTCCTTATCAACCTCCAGCTGTTGAGCCTGTCAACAGTTCTCCACCTGGTGGTACTGATGATGATGAACTCAGTACTCACCTCTTCAGGTTTAGTGACAACCTGCCTGAGTCCACTAAACCTGATACTCCTGTAGCCTCAGCAGCTCCATCCACAATAAATGCTGATGAGATTTCTGCTTGCTCTACTTCATTTGAGCTGCCATCTTCTACATGGTTTCAGGAATCTCCATCACCATCTGTTGCTGCTGATGGGTCTACAAACACTTGCACAGATATCATAGTCTATCAAGAGCTGAAGAATCACCCCACATCTCAAATCATGGGTGATATCAATGCTGGAGTTTCAACCAGGAATCAATTGTCCAACTTCTGCTTCTATACTCTCTTCATCAGTCAGCAAGAGCCAAAGAACTATCATGTTGCCTTAAGAGACAATGGATGGGTGGAAGCTATACAGCTTGAGCTTCTTCAGTTCAAGAAACAGCAAGTGTGGGAGCTTGTTCCATTACCCCAAGGTAAGTGTGCAATAGGCACCAAATGGGTATTTAGGAACAAAACAGATGAGAAGGGCCAAATTGTCAAGAACAAGGCCAGGCTGGTTGTCCAAGGGTTTGCACAAGAGGAAGGCATCGATTATGATGAGACCTTTGCACCTGTGGCCAGACTGGAGGCAATAAGACTGTTCTTAGCTTATGCTGCCTTTCACAGTCTTAAGGTTTATCAAATGGATGTCAAAAGTGCCTTCTTATATGATAAAATAAAAGAAGAAGTTTATATGTGTCAACCACCAGGCTTTGAGGACAATAAACATCCTGATTGGGTGTACAAGCTTGATAAGGCTCTCTATGGACTGAAGCAAGCTCCTAGAGCCTGGTATGAGACACTCTCAACTTTTCTTCTACAGAATAAATTCACTAGAGGCACCATTGATAAAACCTTATTCATCAAGACTGTGAGACAGCATAAGCTCCTTGTTCAAATTTATGTAGATGACATCATCTTTGCATCCTCTGATCTCAAGTTGTGTGATGAATTTACAATGCTTATGAAGCAAAAGTTTGAAATGAGTGCTATGGGAGAATTACAGTTCTTTCTAGGGTTGCAAATCAAACAACAGGCTGATGGTATCTTCATTCATCAGTCCAAATACACCAAAGAGTTGTTGAATAAGCTTGAGTTACAAACCTGTAAGCCCTGTTCTACTCCCATGAGCAGCATCAGACAACTAGATGTAGATCAGAAAGGTAAAGCGGTTGATGAAACCCTTTACAGATGTATGATTGGGTCCTTGATGTACCTTACAGCTTCTAGACCAGACATCATGTTTTCAACATGTGTCTGTGCTAGATTTCAGGCTGCACCTAAAGAATGCCATTTGATTGCAGTCAAAAGGATCTTTAGATATTTGCAAGGTACCCAATCACTAGGTCTTTGGTATTCAACTAGGCATTCCTGCAAATTAGTTGCTTTATCTGATAGTGACTATGCAGGATGCAAAGTTACCAGAAAATCCACTTCTGGTGGTTGCCAATTCCTAGGAAATTGTTTAGTTTCTTGGCAGAGTAAGAAACAAACATCAATTGCTAAATCAACTGCTGAAGCTGAGTACATTGCTGCTGCAAGCTGTACCTCTCAGATACTTTGGCTTCAGAACCAACTTCTGGATTATGGCATTACAGAGACTAAGACTCCATTATTAATGGATAGTGATTCAGCTCTTTGTATTGTTAAAAATCCAGTCCAGTATTCTAGGACCAAACATATTGAGATCAGACATCATTTTATCAGGGATTGCTATGAAAAAGGTCTGATTGATCCTAAGTTTGTGCCTAGTGCTGATGAGCTTGCAGACATTTTTACTAAGCCTTTAGATAGTGCCACATTCCAAAATTTACTAAGGCTTGGTATGCTGCAGCTAGACTAATTTGACCAATGCTGATGCTCTCAGTTCACAAATACTGATTAGCATTAGTATGCAAAGGTCAAATATAAGTACTGATGAGTAATTTAGTCTTCAGCATTTTCACAACTACTGAAGACTCAAATGCTTCAAAGTACTGATGTACATTATTTGTTGAAAACAACTGATGTAGTGAAGTGGATTACAACTATTGATGTATAATTTTCAGACAAATAAGTACTGAAGAACAAATTTTGTTCACAAGTACTGATGTGTAATCTTACACAAGTACTGAAGACAAAATTTGTTCACCAGCTCTGAAGAGTATTTCATCAGCACTTGTGAACATCTGATCACAAGAGCTGAAGGCATAAATATTCAAAAGAGCTGAAGGGTCAATGAAACATCTGAAAGTCAGCCAAAGAGCTGATGAGTAAATGTGGAGGTAAGCATGAAACAACTGAATTGACGGAAACAGCTGATGAGTAATTTTACTCTTCAGCTGATGCCAACAGCTGTTGTTTCATACCCAAACAACTGAAGGACAAAACCATGTCTTCAGTAGTTTCACAACTACTGATAACTAACACCAAGTCCTTAGTTGTTTACAACAACTGAAGCAATACCATGTCTTCAGTAGTTCACAACTACTGATGTCAGTAGTTTACAACTACTGAAGGCTAACACCAAGTCTTCAGTTATTACAACGTCTGAAGATGAAAACCATGTCTTCAGTAGTTTATAACTACTGAAGACTAACAACAAGTCTTCAGCCGTTTACAACATCTGAAGGACAAAACCAAGGTTTCAGTAGTTTCAACTACTGAAGCCTAATACCAAGTCCTCAGATGTTACAACCACTGAAGGTTAAAACCACGTCATCAGTCGTTTCAACCACTGATGACTAACACCAAAACCTTCAGTAGTTTTCTTTCAGCCTTTTCCATACCCTATAAATACCCAACCTTCAGAGCTTTTCATTCCCACTTGACCTAACTTTTCAAAAACCTCTGACCTTCCCATACACCATTAATGGCGTCCGTGCAACTCAAACCTCGACACAACTGTGTCGCTCATCTCACTAAATCGCCATTTTGGGCCAAATTTCATAATGTCGTCGACCTTATGCACGACTCACCGTATCAAACGGCATTCCTTCTCAACCCCACCATCTACACCGACTCCCTATCGGAGTTCTGGACGAACATCACCGTCCACACCGGAGAGAATGATGGCGAGGTCTCTCTCCGGTCCTCCGTAAACAACCACCCGGTGGTTATCACTCCAACAACTATTCGCCAAACCCTAAAGCTGGAGGATGCCACCTTCCCTACCTCCTACCCCAAAGGCGCCCTTGATCTATCCTTCACAGCAAACGACTATCAGGGTGACCTCTCCGCCTCCACCTTGTTGAAGAAACACTTCCCAGACCCTCAACGTCTAATTTTTCATATGGTGAATGTGTGTCTGGCCTCCAAAACTTCTTCATGGGACCAGATGTCAACAAGGTGGCAACAGGTATTATTTTCTATCTTTGAGAAACAACCTCTGAACTTAACTAAAATTATATTTTTGGAACTCAAAGACATGGCTGTCAAACCTTTTGCTAACCGATGGATTTTATATCCTCGGTTCATTATGGCCATGATCGAAGACCAGCTTCAAGCTGAGGGACTTGTTGGCTCTGGGGTCCCTGCCATGGCTGTTCTAGCTGAGGTATACTCCAGGCACAACTCAGACCACACACTAAAACAGGCTGCCCGGCTGCGAAAACCCACGCAGCAGGAACCCACAGCCTCCACTTCCAAATCCAAAGTCCCCACCAAGCCAAAAACCAAAAAGAAGCCAACAAAGGCTACTCAGGGAAATGAGTCCCCTGAGGATGCCCCTGCAACACAAAGGCAGGAAGTGGCTACTGGTCAGATTCTCCCAGCAGCCACCACAACTCCACCTACCACAACCGCACAGGCTTCCTCTCAACAGGAACCTGATGCAACCACTTCTGGGGCACCCACAAATCTGGAATCTGTCTCACTTGAGAAGATTGCCATTGAAATGCATAGTCCTCCCCATGTGCACTCTGCTTCAAGCCCCTCACCCACTGAAACTGCCCCACAAAGCCCCACACTCATAATAGCCAAAGTGTTGACCCATCTGAGCACTCCATCCTCTCCCCAGAAACCAATCACAACTGGGGAAACTCCAACCGAAGAGAGGGTAGACACAAGTGCTGATGGGAGCCCACAGCACAGAGAATCACACATCCAATCTCCCAGTGTGGCTAGGGAGATAGGATATTCTGGTGAGGCTGCCACTTCCCCTGCATCAACATCTGATCAGGGTGAAGCTGGTACCATCCATAAGACCTCACCAGAGGCAACTGCCGATGATGGATCCAATCCGGAGGCTGGAAGTCCCCAGTACCAATACCAAGGGGCACATGCTACTTCTGAGCCTCATTCAGAGCATGTATATCCTGACACAGTCAGGAGGTCAGGTGATTCAGTTCACGCTGATGATGACCTGTGCTTCTTCTACGATGTAGTTGCACAAAACACTATGCTCGAGGATGAGGTAAGCAAACTCAAAGAGCTGCTTGCCAAAATGTCTCAGGATAGAAGTCCATCTGCCACCATTGACCCACAGATAGCACCTTCACCTGAAGGTCTCATAAACACTTAACCACTCCCACAAACTCGGCCACCTGCCCTTGCTTCTGGCTCTAGCTCTCAGGAACAGAACCCTCCTGAGCAGCTAGATGCTATCCTCCAAAAATCCATGCCTCTCATCACACCTATAATCACAGAGATTGTGATAAAAACCATTGATGAGAGGCTTCCCACACATATACAACCCCTGGTGGAGGTTGCTGTAGCTAAGGCGCTTGCTGATAGTCAAACCCCAACCAATGCACCCAAAAAGGGGGAGACATCAGTACAAGCTAAGAGGAAGAGGGGAGAGGAGGAGTTAGAAGTAAGGAAAGAGGTGGAAACTGAAAGGGTGGTGGTAGAGGAGACAGAGAGGGTGAAGGGGAAGGAGAAGTTGAGGGAGGAGAGTGAGCAAATAGAAGTGGCTGAAATCCAAAAGGATTTCAGTGTCACTTATAAAAAGAAGAGAGGAGAGAAAGAGGGAGAAAATGGGGATGATGATCTAGCAGTCCTTGTCAAGGAGGCTGATGCTGAGCATAGCCGATCAATGGACTCTGTCATTGATCAGCTGTTCAGGCAAGGCTTTGACTTGGACACTCTTTGCTAGATCAGGAGATTAGGAGAATAGAGACTGGGGAAATAGAGTACCGATGGTCTACTTATAGCCAAGAGGATAGAAATAGACTAGAGGCTATGAGTAGATTCATTTCGAAGTATCTGGGCAGGCCAGTCCTTGACATCAAAGCTTGGTCCAGGGACAGAATCTTGGCTATAACCACCAAGATCTGTTCTTCTGGTGAATTCACCAAGGGACTGGTCGTTGAGGCCCTTTCTAAAGCCGGTGCTGGGAACAGGACCATGCTAGCAAAACAGACCAAACCTTCTCTTATCTCAAAATTGCTAGCAGTGCCTGCCAACATTCCCACACCAACAACCCAAACACAACCCACAAAACCAACCCCTTCACCATCAAAACCTACAGCCAATGATCCACCCTTGCAGAAGAAGAGAAGGGTGCTGAGGCTGCAAGAAGAAGAAGAAGAGGAGGATGAGGAGGATAGACTGCCTCTTTCTGCAGTCATCCCTCTACCCAAAGCCAAACCTCAAACCATCACTCCCACCTCACAGATGGATACTGTGAGGGTTAAGTTAGAAGAAGAGAGCAACATAGATTACATGATGAAGAGATGCTGAAAAGCATTGACAAATCATATGCTGCTTCTACTTCTATTATGAACATGAAGAAGGAGGCTCTGAGACTCTTCACTCTTAAGCATACCTTTCAATATGAGAGGGATAGAGTGAGGACTTGGCCTGATCCTAGGGTGGCTCACAGGATAATCAAGAAAGAGATTCCTGTGAGATACAAGAGCTAACTTAAGAGGATTGTAGATGAAGTGATCTCTGTGGCTCTTGTAATAACACCCTGGGAGATAGTAGAGGAGTTCGAGAAAGCCTATAGAGCTAAGCTGCCACCCTAATCAATGTTAGACAATAGGGTGGTGAGGAAGGGCTTAGTCTATAAGAGGTTTGAGAACTTCCATAAGGATGAGCTCAACTTGTTGCTAGAAGGCAAACACCCAGATGAGTTTGCCTATAGACAAGTTACAACAGTTGAGCTTAAAAATGGCAAACAGGCCAAGTTTGTCTCAGAGCTGTACGGTCGGGAAGGTTTATTCGAAGGTGAGGCTGAAGACCTAACCAAAGAAGAACAAATGATTTTTCTTCAAGCCTACACCAGAGAATCCTACCGGCTAGTACATGGGAAGTAGGTCTCATGGATGGGACAACAGCTCTGTGTCCAATTCCCCAAAACAGAGCTCCCATCCATACTTAGCCAAACAAACTATAGAGACCTCTTCCCAGGCCAGTGCTTATCAGGGTCAACTTCTGATCTGATCTAGAAGGAAATAGACCAATATTTCTGCCAACAATAAGTGGGACTCCAAATAACTTAGAGGTTTTGGCTGCATTGGTTCAGGGGGAGTTTGTTGGACCAAAAGTACCAATGAGCCAAGATCAGGAAAACCTCTAAGTCTCACATGTCATCACAACAACTGCTGAAGACCTTCATCAGCAGTTTGACAAAGTCTGAAGAATCAACAGCTGAAGATCAAAGTCTAAAGTACAACAGCTGAAGATCCCAAAGTGCTGAAGATATGTACTGAAGTCTGAAGTACTGAAGCATACAAGTACTGAAGACTTCAAGTACTGAAGACAAGTGCTGAAGGTTAACAACTGAAGAACTGAAGACTTAAAGATCAACAACTGATGCACAAAGTCTGAAGACAAAAAACTAAAGACATCAGCTAATGACATCTACTGAAGTCATCAGCTGATGAATCATCTGAAGACCAAAGTTTGAAGACAAGTGCTGAAGCCTCAGAGTTTGTCACAACAGCTGAAGTCTTCTTCAGTTGTTGTGATGATCTTTCCTTTCAGTTATTTTGTTTTTCTTTTCAGTAGTTTGTACAACAGCTGAAAAGTCTGTTCTTCAGCTGTTATAGTTCAGTAGTTATAAACGACTGAAAAGTTTGTTCTTCAGTCGTTGTAGGCTTTCAGTAGTTTCCTTTTTCAGTATTTGTAATAGGTAGACATTTTGTAAGAAGATGTCAGCTGTTGACATCTTCAGTAGTTTTATGTTCTATCAGTAGTTAGTTTAATAATCGGTTGATCTTACTGTCAAGTCACATCATCACTCATCCTTTTCTGTCTATAAAAGGATGGTGAGCCATATTGTATTAGGTGCTGAAACACGCCGAAACGTGTAATGTTATAGAAAACATCTTTTCGCAGAATTTTTCTCTCTCTTTATGTTTGTACCTTTACATGCAAAATCTTTTGTGTTCTTGCTGTAATCGCTAATTTCTGTGCTAAATCCGCTGCAAAAACAATCTGATTGATCAAACTAGAGGCTGAGATCCTGTCAGACCTTTATAAGGTGCTTCCTATTGGATCTCCCGTTCCCTCTGTGCGCCAAGTTATCATAACCAAATTCAGGTATTGAGACCCGAAGGGATCTTCACAGATCATACATTGCGCTTGACCTCAGCAACTGAGACCGACCCGAGGAGGCCATGTCTGAGTTCTTTCAAGGACGTGAGATAGACAACCTCCGCCAGACTATACGTGATTACATGTTTAGGCTCTCAGTTGACTTAATGGATTATTATGGATATGATGTGAAGGAAGGTCGGATGTCATGTAACCGGATTAGGCATCATTCTCGGTACATCATGGGTGTGGTGGGAACGCTGCGGGGAACCCTATATATAAACATCATCAGTATACCGAGAATATGCTTGAAATGGGCTGCATGGTGATCCTGACTGACCGGAACATGAAACGTTGGAACTTGATAAGTGGAGTATTTGTGTATCTTAAGGTGACTAAAGCTTATATGTTACCTCTTTTATGAATAGAACATGCCGCCTCGAAGATCTAACCGCAGCAGTAGTAGTGGAAGTGAGGCCCCGAGGGGCAGAGGCAGAGGCAGAGGTAGACCTTCAAGAGCAAATAAAGGCCCTTCTGGCAATACTCAAGGGACTAGAAACCCTGATATGGCAACCCTAATTGCTCAACAATTGACTGCCCTGATTCCAACCATTGTAGCTCAGGTGAGCGACGCTATTCAACAGCAAAACCACTCCTACGGGGATGGTGGTAACGAGAACGAGGGTAATGGGAACCCGACTGGGAATGAAAGTAACCAGAAGACCAGGAATGGTGGTACAGCCGGTAATGAAACTGGGGTTGCTAATACTAAACGGGGCTGTTCTTATAAGGAATTTATGGCCTGTAAGTCCAGGGAATTTGATGGCAAGGGTGGGGCGATAGCCCTGACTAGATGGCTCGAGAAGTGGAGGCAGTAATTGGCATCAGTGAATGCCTCGACAGTCAAAAGATCAAGTATGTTACGTGCTCACTAAAGGGCAGTGCACTAACCTAGTGGAACACCCAGGTTCAAGCTAAAGGAAGAGAAGCTGCAATGCAAATGACTTGGGATGAGTTCAAAGCCCTGATTACTGAAGAGTACTGCCCTCTCAACGAGATGCAGAAACTTGATCATGAGTTTTGGAATCATGCTATGGTAGGTACTGGGCATGCAGCTTATACTGACCGATTCCACGAGCTGGCTAGGCTAGTTCCACACCTAGTCACTCCGGAATCTAAGAGGATTGAGAGGTACATTTGGGGACTCGCGCCTCAAATCCGAGCAATGGTGACTGCAGCTCCTCCTCCTACAATTCAGAGCGCGATTCTGAAAGCTGGCGCTCTCACTGATGAGATGATAAGAACAGGGGTACTGGGTAAGGGAGCAGAGAAAAGGAAGGAATCTGGGGAATCGAGTCGGTCCGGGACAGGAAAGTTTGATAAGAGGGCCAAAACGACCAGAAACTTCGTGGCCGTGACTCAAGGGAAGAAGGAATATGCTGGGCCGTACCCGAGATGTGACAGGTGCAATCTTCATCATCCTCCAGCAACGCCGTGCCGGGTGTGTTTAAACTGCGGACGCCCGGGGCATCAAGCAAGAGACTGCAGAGTAGCGCCAAACCTGGTGGCACCTATCAACGCGGTTAACCCCGCCGGGAATGCTAGGGCGTGCTACGAATATGGAGGCCTCGATCACTTCAGAAATATGTGCCCCCAACTAAATAGGGCACCGGGTCAGCAGGGAAACAACCAGCAACAGATAGTGGCCATAGCGGGTGCTCAAGGCCACGGAAACCAAGGTAATGCTGCACGGGGACGCGACTTCGTCATTGGAGCTAATGATGCCCGTCAGGATCCGAACATTGTCACGGGTACGCACTTACTCAATAACCACTTCGCATCTGTACTATTTGATACTTGGGCAGACAATAGCTTTATATCATCTGAGTTTGTGCAAATGCTTGATTTGAGTGCCAGTAGACTAGAAACTAGTTACTCTGTAGAGATGGCAAATGGTAGGGTTGAACAAGCAGAGGAAATTATTAAAAACTGCACCCTAATGTTGGAAGGCCAGGTCTTCAATATAGATTTGATACCCTTTAAGATAGGGAGCTTTAACGTAATAGTGGGGATGGATTGGTTATCGAAGCATGGAGCCGAGATTGTCTGCCGAGATAAAGTAGTGCGGATTCCTATGTCAGGCGAGAAAGTACTCAGAATACAAGGAGAGCGACCGAGAAAGAACTTGAAGCTTATTACCTGCATGAAAGCACGCCAAGGTCTACGGAAGCAGTGTTACACTTTTTTGGCTCAAGTAGTAGAAAAGAAAGAAGAAGAGACGAAATTAGCAGACATTCCGATTGTACGGGATTACCCGGAGGTGTTCCCTGATGATTTGTCTGGATTGCCTCCTCCACGACAGGTGGAATACCGTATAGAGCTAGTTCCTAGAGCTACACCGATAGCAAAGACACCGTATCGGTTAGCACCCTCAGAGATGCAAGAGTTGTCCAGCCAACTACAGGAACTACTGGAGAAGGGTTTCATTCGACCGAGTCATTCACCGTGGGGAGCACCGGTGTTATTTGTCAAGAAGAAGGATGGGTCGTTCCGTATGTGTATCGACTACAGGGAATTGAACAAATTGACCGTGAAGAATCGGTATCCTCTCCCTAGAATCGACGACCTGTTTGATCAGTTGCAAGGAGCCTCGTATTTCTCTAAGATCGACCTTCGATCTGGATATCATCAGCTAAGAGTATTCGAGGACGATATTCCGAACACAGCATTTAGAACTCGTTACGGGCACTATGAGTTCTTGGTCATGCCGTTCGGGTTGACCAACTCACCAACTATCTTTATGGATCTGATAAATTGGGTGTGCAAGCCTTATCTTGATAAGTTTGTGATCGTGTTCATAGACGACATACTTATCTACTCTCGTTCGAAGGAGGATCACGAAGAACACCTTCGAGCAATTCTGCAACTGTTGCGGGAAGAGAAACTTTTTGCCAAATTTTCGAAGTGTGAATTCTGGCTTCGAGAAGTGAGGTTTTTGGGTCATGTGGTTAACAAAGATGGAATTCATGTGGATCCCGGCAAGATTGAAGCTGTGAAGAAATGGGATACACCCTAGACACCTTCAGAGATACGGCAATTCTTAGGATTGGCCGGATACTATCGTCGCTTCATTGCGAATTTCTCAAAGATTGCCCAACCGTTAACCTTGTTGACTCAGAAAGACAAGAAGTTCGATTGGGGGAAAGCACAAGAACAAGCGTTCCAAACATTGAAGGAGAAGTTGTGCAACGCACCGATATTGTCCCTCCCAGACGGAACCGATGATTTTGTGGTGTACTGTGATGCTTCACATCAAGGTTTGGGCTGTGTACTAACGCAGAAAGATAAGGTAATTGCTTACGCTTCGTGACAACTCAAGGTGCATGAAAAGAACTACACAACCCACGATTTGGAGTTGGGTGCCGTAGTGTTTGCACTCAAGATATGGAGGCATTATCTGTATGGAACCAAATGCATCATCTACACAGACCATAAGAGCCTTCAACACATCATGAATCAGAAAGAACTTAACATGCGACAGCGACGCTGGGTAGAGCTACTTAGCGACTACGATTGTGAAATCCGGTATCATCCGGGGAAAGCTAACGTGGTGGCTGATGATTTAAGCCGTAAAGAACGCGTGAAACCATTACGTGCTCGAGCGCTAGGTTTGACTATTCAAACTAATCTAAAGGCTCAGATTCAAATTGCACAAAACGAGGCAGTGAAAGAAGAAAACCTTACGGGGGAAGAATTCCGAGGGTTGGATAAACAAATGACTCGCAAGGATGACGGTGTACATTACTTCATAGATTGTATATGGGTCCCCAGATGGGGAGGTGTACGTACACTAGTCTTGGATGAAGCACACAAGACTCGATACTCTGTTCATCCTGGTGCGGACAAGATGTACCACGATTTGAAGGAGCTGTACTGGTGGCCAGGTATGAAGAAAGATATTGCTATATATGTGAGCAAATGCTTGACTTGTTCAAAGGTCAAGGCTGAACACTAGAAACCATCAGGGTTGTTGCAACAGCCTGAAATTCCCGAGTGGAAATGGGAGAACATCACTATGGATTTTATTACCAAACTCCCAAGAACGCCAAGCGGGCACGACTCGATATGGGTCGTGGTGGATCGAATGATAAAATCCGCTCACTTCTTGCCTATCCGATGTAACAACCCAGGCAAATCGCAACGTGGTATTGTCCGCTTTGACCGCAGCCTCACGGTTTTAAAACGCGTCACTTTGGGTGAGATGAGTAATAGCCCTCCCCTTGTGGGAGTATTTGCAGGCATGTGTCCATCACCACCCACCGAAGTGTACATCAGAGTCGCACAGCGGTGTGATACTGTCCTCTTTGCCCACAGGCTCAAGGATTTAAACGCGTCACATTGGGGAAGGTATCCAGCCCCTTATAAAGAGACTTTAGTTCTCCTTCCCAACCGATGTGGGATGTTACATCCACCCCCCTAAGGGAGCCCAGCGTCCTCGCTGGCACAACGGCCCGACCCTGGCTCTGATACCAACTGTAACAACCCAGGCAAATCGCAACGTGGTATTGTCCGCTTTGACCGCAGCCTCACGGTTTTAAAACGCGTCACTTTGGGTGAGATGAGTAATAGCCCTCCCCTTGTGGGAGTATTTGCAGGCATGTGTCCATCACCACCCACCGAAGTGTACATCAGAGTCGCACAGCGGTGTGATACTGTCCTCTTTGCCCACAGGCTCAAGGATTTAAACGCGTCACATTGGGGAAGGTATCCAGCCCCTTATAAAGAGACTTTAGTTCTCCTTCCCAACCGATGTGGGATGTTACATCCACTCCCCTAAGAAATGTGACATCCGGTGATTTTCCGTTACCAAACTCCGTTAGTTCCGTTAAGTTTTACATACACGCGTCGTAAGCACACACTAGTTGTCGTTTGACGTTGGTGACCTAAATAATAATTAATAATGTTAATTTAATAATAATCTACTTGATTAGATGATTATTGTGTTATGCTTATGTTTTTACGTGATTTAAAGACTATTCGGGAATTTTATCGCGTAATGCAGAAACGCGCGTGTTATTTCCTATGTCTTGTGTTTTTATAAAATAAAATATCTAAGAGTTACCATTAGTTTATATGTTAATATTATTAAGTTAAAAACACATTACAAATAGTTAAAAACTTAATTTTTATAAAAATAACAAAATGCAAGTTTAGAGGGGGTATAAATGTAAATTTGTTAAAATAAAACACCCCAAACCCCACCCTTTTCCCCATTCCATCGACCTGCAGCCCTCTCCCTCCCTTCTTTGCGTTTTTCAATCTAAAACCCTCAAATCTTCCCTTTAAATTCTTAAATCGATTTCTTTCCCTTTACCTTCCTGTATGACTTGATCTAGCTACATCGAACCATTTATTCCTTACTTATCAGCTTTCATTTTGAGATATCATCAAACCCATAAGTATAGTCTTCCTAAACAATCTTTTGTCAAATAAAGATATTATCAAATACCTATCTTACTGTTTGATGAATTACGTATGCAAAACTGCATTTGGAAATTTGTTACCTTGCAAAACATGGTTACAAATACCTTTCTTATTGTTTGCGTCATTTCTTGAATCGTTTTTGAATCTTTAACCTTGAAAATCATTGAATTCTAACTTGGTTTTGAACAACAAGACTCGTTAGTATCCTCACTGCGATGTGGATATAATGGTTCATAAACCTTCATAACTTGTAATCATGGGTTTGGCATCAAAGAAAAGACATAACTTGGCATGTGTCCAAGTGTCTTACCTTTACATATGACAAAACCTAATCTCCGTGTTCCCGTAAATCTTCTGTTTAACTTTCCTCATCCCTGAATGCCTCTTATCTTAGCTGTCATAATGACAATGGGTGCATTATAGACCGATTGGCTAAAAACTTCAATTCGACCCATTATCTCACAACGTTGAGAAATTGACCTGTATCTGTGTCAACTATTCGTATACCGTGGTATGACGTTAAAACATCGATCGATATCTTGAATGATTGATTCATTCTTTGTTCTTTCTTAACCATAGTTGTGAAGTTATTCCAAGATCTTCGCATAGCGTGTTATTCTTAGACCAATGTTTGGTCAAAGGAGAAATACATAGTCACAAGATATGCGTTAAGATCGTTTCATATGGTGACATTTGGGATTCTTAAAATTCCGACGGTTAACATTTCTTACCATTGTTGGTCTTTTATTGATATCTAAACATCACCTTACCATGAAATTATATTCTGGAAGTTGTGATTTATAAGTATAATATACGATGGTAACTTAGCATCGCTTTCCAACATTTCATCTCAAAACGTCTCACATTTCACTGATAGGGTTCAAATTGGCATGCATTATGCCAAGAATCTTGTAAGATTCCATCAAGTGAAGCGTTTCATCTGTAATTAAACGTCAATCACTGTTAGTTTGAACACTTATCTTTCATTTTAACTCTTTTGCTCATTTAAGTTCATTCTAAATTTTGAAACGAAATTCTTTAAAGTAGGGGAGACGGTAACATCTTGTATTAACGTTCATTGTTAATCAACGTAAAAGCTTATAATGATAACTAGGAGCCACACACTTTAGACACTCTTTTTACCTCTAATGGCTCTGTCATTGCACATAAAGTAAACACTAAAGCGGTCAGCTTAATAGAGGATGAATTTTCTTCTTTTGACACCTTATCGAAACCTGAAAGTTCTTCAGAATGTATCTCAGGAAATGAAAACACAAACTGTATCAAGAAAGAAAAAGAGAATCACTATGATCTATCTGTGGCTTCATGCTCACCTTCTGATTCACTTGAGAATGTGAGGATCAAATGTAGTCCAAGTGTCCTCATCTTGTCATCTCAGCCTCCTCGTAAACAAATTTCAGGACGAAATTTCTTAAAGTAGGGGAGAATGTGACATCCGGTGATTTTCCGTTACCAAACTCCGTTAGTTCCGTTAAGTTTTACATACACGCGTCGTAAGCACACACTAGTTGTCGTTTGACGTTGGTGACCTAAATAATAATTAATAATGTTAATTTAATAATAATCTACTTGATTAGATGATTATTGTGTTATGCTTATGTTTTTACGCGATTTAAAGACTATTCGGGAATTTTATCGCGTAATGCAGAAACGCGCGTGTTATTTCGTATGTCTTGTGTTTTTATAAAATAAAATATCTAAGAGTTACCATTAGTTTATATGTTAATATTATTAAGTTAAAAACACATTACAAATAGTTAAAAACTTAATTTTTATAAAAATAACAAAATGCAAGTTTAGAGGGGGTATAAATGTAAATTTGTTAAAAAAAACACCCCAAACCCCACCCTTTTCCCCATTCCATCGACCTGCAGCCCTCTCCCTCCCTTCTCTGCGTTTTTCAATCTAAAACCCTCAAATCTTCATGATTTTGATCGATTTCAAGTGCTAGAACGCGATTTGGATCTTCATTAACAAGTATACACGCGAATTGAAGGTTAGTTTTGATGTTTTTGTGGGTTTCTTGACTTGGCCGAACCCTGCTGCGAAATTAGTGTTCAATAAGCTGAAATATTGATGTTTTGATGTTGTTCACATGTTAGTTAGGTTGTATGTATGTTGTTTAAAGTTGATTATGCAAGAAAACAACACTTTTGATTGATTGATTATGAAACTTGATGAACATGAACCCTAATTTGAAAATTTTGGGGATTTTATGGAATTGATTGTTGTTTGATGTTGTTAGGATGTTAATTAGTTAGTATGAATGCTAGGAAACATGAAACATGCGTATGTATATGCTTTCATGTGAAATGTGTACACGTTCTGATTTCTGGCAGATTGCATACCTTGTTTTCATCATGACATAATCAAATGAAGAAGAATCTAAAAACTGGTTTTCTTGAGTCTAACATGTTCCTCATGGAGTCTAGTTTTCAAAACCTTCAACCTTGTCCAATTTGGATGTGTAAAACGTGAGTTATGATCATTTTAGTGAAGGGTGGTCAGAAACAAACTTTCTGACAGATTCTGAGTCTCATTTTGTATGTGCCACAAATAGGTCATAACAGGTCCAAATGATGTGTTTCTAGTGCCCAAATTGTTTGTTACTGAGTCTAGTTTCCAGAAAGTGTAACCACACTCCAATTGGAGGTGGTTAAATTGGTGTTTTACCTGTTTTGGATAGAAGGGTCAATTCTGTCCTCTTGGACAGCATGTATGTGTTGACTTGTTTGATATGCCATTTTCATTTCATAAAACCTGAGACCAAACCCTATGGTCAAACATTTGTCCTTGGAATCCTCTGAACTCCAGAAAAAGAATTAACCCAATAGATATTTTCAAATGGGAGTTATGCACAATTTGGCAAGCTAACTCCAACAGCCCTCCGGTTGAGAGCTGCTGTAACATTTTGAGTTTTTCTAGTAACTCCAGGCCTTTAAAACCTAAAACAACTTTTCAAATACTTAATTGACTCATAGGAGAGCCTACTGGAGTTTGGCCTTGGCCTAAATCCTTGCTTGGTTATGTGTTTGACCGTATCGTCCGAACACCTATAATCTGCCCGAAAACGCAGATTCTGGAAAACGAATACCTACAACCTGTAACATATTTACTTGGCTTTTGCGTGTAATGTTAGTACTACTAGAACTTATTTTGATGGTATAAGTTGTGAATTGGACATGTTGAATGTGTTGTGATTAGTATGGATGATTATTTGGTAGATTATCTGTTTTGACCCGTATATGCTAATTCATGGTTATAGGTCATATAAGTAGGTTATGCATGATCTAACCTGTTATATGATACACTAGTTGTGTTATGAACACACTGAGTATGCTAGATACTAAGAACTTACATGACTTGTATGTTATATGCTCATGTCTGTTTAAATGGTTTACAACACATAATGTCACCAACGGGTCAAACGGGTCAACTGGGTCAAACATGTCTATTCCTCTAAAACCTTGAGTCCTTGGTTATGGTGCACTTAGGGTTTCTCATATTCACTGTTTACATAAACTCATGTACTTACGTGATCTAGGTAACCTTTGAAGGTTGAGTGTTCACTTTCTTTCAAGTAAACTCTAGTACACAATACGCGTATCAAGTGAGTATTTCTATACCCCTTTTTCTTATTTTCACACTTTGGGGTGAAACATGTTAACTTATATCATTGCACTTATAAACTTATTCGAGACTTGTAAACTTATGGCAATTTACTTGTGAGTTGTGGTTAGTTGAACTTTTGTGGTTACCATGTTATGGCATTATATGTACAATCATTAACTATTGCTAGCCCAGCGAAGTCATAGATCTATGGGTAAGACAAGCCTGCTTGGTTGATCCAAGTACACTTAGCTGATCGTATATACTTTTAACGTTAATAGAATATTAACGTCGTTTGATACTTGTAAAACATTGTCGAGGTTTGATTGTTGCATTGTTCATAACATCCCTAATCACTTTATTCACTAACTTATAACTTGAATTGCCATCTTTTATATACTTATGTATTCAAAACTATAGAATGCTCACCAACAATATGTTGACCTTTTATTTTTAACATGTTTCAGGCAATAGCGTTATGTGGCTGTGAACAATCGTAACTCTTACGCCTCGACGATTCCGCCGTCAAGGTTGGGGTGTGACATCCGAGAAGACTACAAAATGGGTAAGCTGGCAAGGTTGTACATCAAAGAGGTCGTGACACGGCACGAGGTGCCGGTGTCAATCATATCCGACCGAGACAGTCGATTTACTTCACGATTTTGGCAGACGCTACAGAAAGCGACGGGCACTCGATTAGATATGAGTACAGCCTATCACCCCCAGACAGACGACCAAAGTGAACGAACAATACAGACGCTTGAGGACATGCTGGGGGCATGTGTCATTGATTTTGGTGGTAGTTGGGACACTCATCTACCGTTGATTGAGTTCTCCTACAATAACAACTATCATACAAGCATTGGATGCGCACCATTTGAAGCGTTGTATCGCCGGAAATGTAGATCACCAGTTTGTTGGGCCGAAGTTGGTGAGAGCCAGCTTACGGGCACAGATATCATTCAAGAAACCACCGATAAGATCTTCCAAATCAGAGACAGACTTAAAGCTGCTAGAGATCGCCAAAAGAGCTATGCCGACAACCGTCGGAAGCCGCTAGAGTTTAACGTTGGGGATCGAGTATTACTTAAGGTCTCTCCTTGGAAGGGGATCGTTCGGTTTGGAAAGAAAAGGAAGTTAGCCCCAAGATATGTTGGACCATTCGATATTGTAGAAAGGATCGGTCCGGTGGCGTACCGATTACGGTTGCCACAAGAGCTTAACAGTGTACATGATACCTTCCATGTATCGAGCCTCAAGAAGTGTCTAGCTGACGAATCACTTCATGTACCTATTGAGGACATCAAGATTGATGAAAGCCTCCATTTTATGGAGGAACCTATTGAGGTCATGGACCGAAAGGTCAAAAGGTTGAGGCGCAGCAAGATACCTATCGTCCGAGTGAGATGGAATTCTAAACGAGGGCCAGAGTTTACATAGGAACGTGAAGATCAGATGAGACTCAAATATCCACATCTGTTCGAGGATGACACTCTTGGACCTAGCACCAGTTGAATTTCGGGACGAAATTCCCTCAACTGGGGGATACTGTGACATCCGTCACCAAAGGTCCGTCTATTGACGTAATCTGTTAACTTTTGTAGTCGGTCATTCCTCACCTTTAAAGCCCATCCATGTGAATGCTATGCCTAATTGTTTGCTTGGTTAACCTTATGCATATGCTATCATAGCTTAAATCGCCATCATCTTGAAACCTTATTTAAGATTGCCCCGTTAACACTAAACGCGTCATTTTTACATAAAAATAATTGTCATGAATAAAATCATTTTTAACTTATAAATAACATTAACCACATTTTATCATTAATAAAAACAATACTAATAAATAACGTTTTCAACCGAAACAAAATTTAGGAACTCGGGGCAAAGTGCAGGGACTAAAAGTGACATTTTGCAAACTTCGGATGGGTATAAAAACCCCTTTCCCAGTCACATTCTTCATCATCTTCACTTCTCCATCTTTTTCTTCTTCTTCCACCTATCTTCTTCATTTGAGCACGAAAAACGCCCCATTTGGTCTCGTTTTTGTCGTCTAGAAGCCACCTACAACTTAGATTGTTCCATCTTTGCAGGTAGACAACTTGTTCAACCTGTTTATTGCTCGATTTAGCTACTGCGTTTTCTAGGGTTTCGGGTGCTCGGGTTCATCCGAGCACATGAGGTCGTGTGGGCTTGCATGTTGTGTTTTTGAGTGTGCTTCTTGTCTAGACATGTTAGGATATGGATCCTGGAGGTTCTTGGTGTGTGAAACCCACGCCCGGAGCAGCTGGACGCTGCTCGAAGTCTCAGCAGTCGTGATCTGCTGTGCAGGGCGACTGGGCCTTTCGGCCGACTGAGCCGTGCGACTGGGGTGCGTCGTGCGACTGAGTCAGGCGTATGAGTGTGTCGCGCGACTGAGCCGTGCGGTTGGGCAAATCGCATGACTGAGTCATGCGTATGGGTCCATGCGAATGAATGTTGTGCGATTGAGTCAGTGTGAATGAATGTGTGTGCGATTGAGTCAGTGCGAATGAGATTGTGTGCGATTGTGCGTGAATCGCACGACTGAAAGGCCAGTCACACGAATGAATGTTCAATCGCACGAATGAAGCTGATTCGTGCGAATGAAGGTCCATTCGTGCGTATGGAGGTTGGGTCGCGCGATTGGGTCTTGCATGGTACGACTGAATGCTTAGTCGCATGAATGAAGGTTCAATCGTACGAATGAAGCTGATTCGTACGACTGAAGGTCCATTCATGCGAAAGGAAGGTTGAGTCGTGTGTCCGGTCCTGTTGTGTGACTGATGATGGTGTGTGAGTGTGGATCCCCTTTTCGGAGATCTTACGACGATGAGGTAACATTAATAAAGTGTCATAGCTTGACCACAAAGATTAAAGTCAACGCTAACAACAGGCACATACTATTTCCATTTAATAAAGTGTCATAGCTTGACCACAAAGATTAAAGTCAACGCTATCAACAGGCACATACTATTTAAAATAACCTAGTCTGATACGTGCATGCCTGCTTGTGTGTGTACTACCCACGACCGAACCGAAACTGCCCGAACCTATTGACATCATCTTATGCTTTATGATCATTATTAATGCTTGTCAGTAACTGTCATTAGGTGTTTGACGGTTCATAGCACCTTATCCTTGGAATCTATCATCCTTTGAGCTTATCAACTATTTTATGAGTTTCGTGGCCCTTTTTTACTCTTATAAAACCTTTTCAAATATTTTCAACTTGGGGGAAAAGAATGCTCACCTATTTAACTTGATCTCAGGCACCTTCCCTATTGGAAGTTGGCTGCTACTCTATGAGTATCTTAACTTGCTTATCTTGTGATTGCTGCTATGTGAACTTGAACTATGTGCTATGTTACCCCTATGTATGACTTAGTGGTATCATACTACTATGCACTACTACTTGATGTTATGTGTTGATTGATGCTACCTGTGGATGCCATTGACCTTGGATGGTCTCGGCTGTGTGGTTCTTTTGTGTGGTTCTTCTGTGTGGTTCTTCTAAGCCGATCATCCACTACAACCATTAATCCCGGTAATTGGGACCTAAGGATTGGTTTGGTTGTAACCTAAACGTATGTGCTGTGTGGATCTTGCTACGTCACCTTAAACTTATTATGTTATGGAAAACCTTTTTATATAACCATTAATCCCGGTAATGGGACCTAAGGATTGGCTTGGTTATAAACTATACGTATGCGCTGTGTGGATCTTGCTACGTCTTAATAAACTATTTAAGATTTGGAAATGTTTCTTTACAGCCATCAATTCCCGTGTGGAACCGATGACTAGGTTTGACTGTAGCTATTTATAACTGGTAAAACCGCCTATACATAAGTGTAGTTGCGGTAACCCTTATTAAACTTACTGTTTTCATCATTAATATTTTCATTACTTAAAACCTACGAAGCTCACCAACAATTATGTTGACCGTTTTGAGCATTTCTTTTCAGGTGATCAGGGTAATTGAAGATTTAGGAGTGTTGCCTTTTAGAGGAGACCCTAGGATGCATATTGTAATTATTACCCTTGTAAAGCTTGAACATGTTCTTTTGTATACTTGTTCCCGAGTTGTGGGAATTTACATTACCAGTTATTCCTTAATGCTTATGTGATCATTTATGTTATGTTTATGGCTATGTTGTCGTGAACTTGACTATACACGACACAAGTCTCCAATTGTGCTCGGGTGTCGTCATGACACGCTCGTCATCATATTATTATTGCTACTCTATTGCATACCATGTGTTATGACTATCCCGTCTAGCTCGCATTCACTGTGTTTCCGCTATCAGCTGGGGTATGACAATACGCAATCACCACAGGCTTCGAAGTGCTCCCGCTGGCAGATCCGACCTTCTCGATCGCCTTCACGACATCCATCCCCTCAACAACCTTCCCAAGCACCACATGCTTCCCATCGAGCCACTTAGTCTTCGCAGTGCAGATGAAAAACTGAGATCCGTTGGTGTTCGGACTGGCGTTCTCCATCGACGGAATACCTGGACCGGTGTGCTTCCTCACGAAGTTCTCATCGGCGAACCTGTTGTCGTAGATCGACTCACCTCCGGTGTCGTTGCCTCTGATGAAATCGCCGCCCCGACACATGAAGTACGGGATCACGCGGTGGAACGTTGATTCTTTGTAGTGCCACGGCTTGCCGGAGGTGCCTTTCCCCTTCTCGCGTGCAGAGTGTTCGGAAGATCTCGACGGTTTGGGCAAGGTGAGAAAAATCTCAGTCAGATATACTCTCAAGTCTGACCTAATAAGAGGTTATTCAGAGGCTATTTTTCGGTCAGACATGCTCGAACCAAACACCATGTCTGACCGAATCAGACATATATGTCTGAATGGGATCATTAAGATCCAATCAAACAACCCCTTGATTGGTTTACTCGTTTAACATAAAACTGAATCGTAAGACATAAACATCTAATATTAATACTACAGCCCTGTTTGATTGCACTGACCCACCCCTGACCGTTGACTGCTGACTCGGTTAGCCGGTCAGCGTGTTTGATTGCATTGACCCACCCACTAACCCGGTTCAAGCCATCTGACCCACCCTTTCCTTGCTTCTGACCCGGTTTGGATTTTTGATACTTCTGACCCGGTCCGGTCAGAGCTAAACATTCAAACAGCTCCTACATGTTTATAATACGTAAGCTCTAAACTTATATTGATGAGATTGTATGGGTTGCTAGATAAGTAACAGAGGCACTTAATGCCCTTTATATAACATGATTGATTGTTAATTTTCTGGTTTTATGTTTTTGAATTCAGATTGAAGTATTTCAATAATATTCTTAAAATCTCAATTGATATTAAAAAAAAAACAAAAAAAAACAATAGCAGGTACGTGATAATATCTTATGAAAACATACTAAAAAAATGATCATATACATGTGTTTCACAACAGAGGAATCATCACAACGTATAAAGGAGACGATCTTTATATGTTGAACATAGTTGCTGCTAACGCTTCCTTGAACCCCAGGTTTGTTAGTATTTATTTAGATTTTTCTTTGACCTCGAGTATATTTTAAAATTTTTTGATAATACTAAAATTGCAAACACAAGTGGTCACAAATTCATCAATTGTTGTTTATTTTTCTATTTTTCTATTTTTCCTGTACCTACGTTTATATTTTAGACGCACGTCAAGGGTCCCATCACACTTGCAATGGATCATGTGAAACATTAAAACTAGACATGTGAAATACTCGTTCCTAGAACATGAACAAGTGGTGGAGCTTGAGCTAAAGGTTAAGAGGGGCGGGGTGAAAGTAAACTATTTTAGGAGGAGCGGACTTTATATTTATTGAAAAATTTTCACTACCGGACCAAAAATTTACACTATCGAGCCGAAAATTTACACTACTGACGAAAAAAAAGCCCCCGCCCCCAATGAAGCTTCGCCTCTGACACGAACCCCCGTATTATCATATCCATTTTGAAACATTTTTCTTATCAAGTTATCTTGAAAATTGGTTTTAGTAGAATTGATAGAAAAATGGAGTCCATTTTTCTTTATAACAAACAAAGATGCTATGTTTATTATATTAAAAACATAATAAAATGTAATACTGTATAAAAAACTGATTACATAACTATAAAATATGTTTGCTTTGATGTAAAAGAATTTGAACTAGAACTAACAACAATGTCTTTAGCTGGTATGACCGAAAATTTGAAAGAATTAAAATGTGTTTGAGTTGGTTGAGGGCTAATCTTTTGAATGGTTCTCTTAGACCAGATTTTGCCCTCTCATGAACCCGTTTCCCAAAGTACAAAACCGGAATAAATGGTTGTACTATTGAGGATGGACTCACGAGATAAGATAGCAACGAGTTTTTTGGAGTTTTATCGTTTATGAGAAAAGAATGAAGTAGATGTTTACTAATGAACAAGAGATCTTGATCTCTTAGTATGGAACACTATCTCCAACATATCCCGAGCTTCTCGTGTCTATCCAATTATTATAAAACAGATGAACGAATTTATTTTATAGTTATTTAAATAGAAGTGTTGAATAATTTTAATTAATTATCAGTAAAGACTTTTAATATGCGATTAATCTATTTAATAAAATTCAAAGAAACCCCTTTTTTCTTAACTACAACAATCACAACTTGTAATCATTTAACAATCTTAATAGCTTAACATTTAGAAGTCTCCGGAGCAAAAAACG
This sequence comes from Flaveria linearis, assembly GCA_024085815.1. Lineage (NCBI taxonomy): Eukaryota > Viridiplantae > Streptophyta > Magnoliopsida > Asterales > Asteraceae > Flaveria > Flaveria linearis. The sequence continues at coordinate 36,486,818 of CM044002.1, forward strand.
GGCACTCAAGCCCAAAGATTTTTAGTCCACTATTCATACTCGCAAATGTAGAAATCTTATTATACTTAACAATCTGAAACTTTGTAGAACATAAATTTGGTCAACAACAATCTTAAAACAAAGTTACCTTGTTGTTTTCTTTCTTGCGAACCGAGATGAAGAACAAGAACAGAGAATCGAATCAGAGACCAAAACTTGGATAGAATCTCAGAAACGTGATTAATCACTATCAGATTAAACCAATTTGACCGCTACTATCAAATGTTTAATCGGATTTTAAACTGAGATTTGAGAATCTGAATATTGTTTTTTTGAAGAAAGTTAGCGACCGAGAGACCAGAGAGTTCCGATCGATCAAAAGGAACCGAGAGCAAAAAACCGTTTGGAAACCGTCGACTGGAGGTTTCTTTGCTCCGACCAAACCTTGCTCCGACCATGGAGATCCGATCTGGAAGACTGGAACCCCTGTACCCATTGCTATGTTCCTTTTCTTTTGATTCCTTCGAAGTTCGATCTGATTCAATATTGAAGAAATGGATTAAGAGTTTTGGGTTTTACTTTGGGCTCATATATAAATAGTTATGTAAGCCCAATTGATGTTAATAATCAAACCCAATCCAATAAATCAACATATATATATATAAATATATATAACTAATCGTATTAATGTAAAACGAGCCCGCACTCCCGCGTCACCTAACTCGTTTAATCATTATCACGATTTATCAGATCAACAAATTAATCCAATATAACTAAAACTATTGATAACACTAAAATTATCAACATTCCTCCCCCATTTTAGTGATATCCATGATTAACTTAAATTCCTCTCACATAACACAAACTTATGCATAAATGAAAATATCCTGTGGATTGAATTTCCATGTTAGTATATTACATTCAAATATTAGAATATCAGGGTGTCACAATGGATTGAACCCTTGCTATCCATATAAATAATTGAATTTAATATACACATAAGTTCACAAATTTAGATTCTCACTTGACACAACGTTTTACTAGCCTGTGTCCTAATCCTTCAAAGAATACATCGAAGCCAAGTCCAAGCTTCTTGAAGCGGCTAAACTTCATATTCTTATAGGTAGTTTCTTTTAATCTTGCACCTGCAATGCAATTTGTCAAAGAACTATTAAGAAGATAAACTTCATCCTACTTTATCTTGCAGTCTGAACACAAACCTGGGGATGATGTATTGATGTGTTCCAATTTCCACATGACAAGCTTTCCACATTGAATTCAGCATCTAACATTGTATTAGATGGGAATTGGGTGTCTTGACACAAGAAATTTAAATGGACTTTAAACCCATCCCTATGGCTGATCTTTTCACGAGATCTCTCCCTAACCCTTTTGTTAGGTGATCAGCCAAATTAAATTCAGATCTTACAAACTCAACAGATATCAAACCATTTATGATTAATTCTCTAATCATGCTATGTCTAACACCTAAGTGTCTAGACTTCCCATTGTACACTTGACTATATGCCTTAGCCAAAGTAGCTGCACTATCACACCTGATAGAAATAGATGATATCGGTTTTGGCCACAATGGAATCTCAAAGATCAGATTTCTTAACCATTTAGCTTCTTTACCAGCTGTAGCCAAAGCAACAAATTCAGATTCCATAGTCGAATTAGTTATGCAAGTTTGTTTCTTTGATGCCCAGGCAATAGCACCACCACCAAGTAGGAATACCCACCCACTTGTAGAAGAATGATCTTCCATATTTGTTATCCAACTTGCATCTGAGTACCCTTCTATAACTGAAGGAAAACCAGAATAACATAAACCATGATTTATGGTTCCTTTCAAGTATTTAAACAACCTATTCACAGCTTGCCAATGATGTGTGCTAGGATTAGTGGTAAATCTACTCAGTTTTCCTACGGCATATGCTATGTCAGGCCTTGTGCTTATCATAGCATACATCAAACATCCAATTGCTTTGGAGTATTCTAACTGTGAAATAGAATCACCTTTATTAGGCATAAGCTTGATATTAGGATCTATAGGAGTACTCACTGGCGAACAATCAAAGTAATTGAATTTCTTCAATACCTTTTCAATGTAATGAGATTGAGTTATTGATATCTCATTGTTGCTTCGTTTTATCCGTATACCTAGGATAACTTCTGCCTCCCCCAGATCTTTCATATCAAAATTAGAAGACAGTAATTTCTTAGTCTTATCTACCTGATCTTGGTCAGTACCAAAGATCAACATATCATCAACATATAGGCAAATAATTACTCCTTTTCCAGAGGAATTGAATTTGCTGTATACACACTTATCTGCTTGGTTTAAGAGAAAACCATTAGATAAGATAACCTCATCAAATTTTTGATGCCATTGTTTGGGAGCTTGTTTTAGACCATACAGTGATTTAATTAGTTTACATACTTTATGTTCTTGTCCTGGTAAAACAAAGCCCTCAGGTTGTTTCATGTATACTTCTTCATCCAGTTCACCATTAAGAAAGGCTGTTTTTACATCCATCTGATGAATTATAAGTTTATGAATTGAAGCTAAAGCAAGTAATAATCTTATAGTGGAAATTCTAGCAACCGGAGCATATGTATCAAAGAAATCAATTCCTTCCTTTTGTCTAAAACCTTGGATAACCAATCTGGCCTTAAACTTGTCTATGCTACCATCAACTTTCATTTTCCTTTTAAATATCCACTTACAACCTAGAGGTTTACATCCAGGTGGTAAGTCAGACAATTTCCACGTATTATTATGCATGATAGAATCCATCTCATCTTGAATTGCCTCTTTCCAGAAAGCAACATCTCGAGATGCCATTGCTTCATTATATGTCTTTGGATCCTCTTCGATATTAAAACAATATTGATATTGATAGCTGATATCACTCCTGGAACCTTGAACCAAGTAGAGATGAAAATCAGAACCAAAGGATTTAGCCTTTCTAGTTCTTGTACTTTTCCTTGGTTCAGAAGGACTAGATACACTATTAGCATTTGACGATGCTTTAACCGAATCAACTGCTTTATTCCCAACAGGAGCAAGAATCCTTGTTTGAGAATTTGTGATGCTGTCCTTAGGCTTAAGCATAGAAGTGAATCTATCTTCATCAAAGATCGCATCCCTTGATTCTATAACAGTGTTTACAGACACAAAGTCATTGGGTTCTATAACATAGAACCTATAGGCTTTTGAGTTTTCAGCATATCCAATAAATATACAGTCTATTCCTTTCTCACCTAAGTTCTTTCGTTTAGGTTCAGTAAGGCGAACTACTGCTCTACAGCCCCAAACTTTTAAATAGTTTAAATTAGGAGGCTTCCTTTTCCATAACTCATAAGGAGTTATTTTATTTCTTTTGTTAGGAGTTCTATTTAATAAATAGCAAGCAGTTAGCATCGCTTCTCCCCAGAATCCATCACTCAGACCAGAGTATGATAGCAAGGAATTAACCATTTCTTTTAATGTTCTATTTTTCCTTTCAGCAACACCATTCTGTTGTGGTGTATAAGGGGCTGTTGTTTGATGTATTATTCCAGTGGACTGGAAAAACACTGGATCATAATACTCCCCTCCCCGGTCAGTTCGAAGGGTTTTAATTAGATTACCATGAAACAATTCAACTTCTTGTTTATAGACTTTAAATTTATCAAGTGCTTCATCTTTAGTATTAACAAGATATACATAACAATATCGAGTTGCATCATCTATGTAAGTGACTACATACTTTTTATTACCAAGAGAAGGTGTGCTATGAAAGTCACATAAATCAGAATGAATAAGTTCTAACACCTTAGATTCCCTTTTAATATCCTTAAATGGTTTTCTAGTAATCTTGGTTAATTTACAAGTGTGGCAATTGTTATCATGTATGTCAAAAGCAGGTATCAGACTCATTTTTGACATATCTTTTATTCTAAAGAAATTAACATGACCTAGTCTAGCATGCCATAATTTAGAAATATAATCTACTTTACTAAATGAAGAGGAAACAACACATGCCGATTCATTATCAAATGGAACATGAATATTAAGTTTAAACATGCCATTGGATAAATACCCAAATCCAACAAAGGTTCCATGTTTAGATAAGATAAACTTATCTGACTCGATGACCTGTTTATAACCACAACTGTTCAACATAATTCCAGACAAGAGATTCTTTCGAATCCCTGGTACATACAATACATTATACAGTATTAATTGTTTTCCAGAAGTAAATACAAGTTTGACATTTCCAATTCCTTTGATAGGCTCAGTTGCCACGTTTCCCATTCTCAGCACGGATCCATCTTCAATTGTTTTAAGATCCTCGATCCACCTTAGATCCTTGCACACGTGACTTGTAGCACCCGAGTCTACCCACCACGCAGTTTCATCATCCTGGACATAGAATGATTCAGAAATCAAGGAAACATAATTCTTAACAGAATTAAAAACTGAGACAGGACACAAACCTGGTTTTCCATTTGGGTCTTTTGACCCGCTAGGACCGGCTATATTAGCCTTACTTCCACCTGACATTTTCACCCGACAGTCTTTCTTGAAATGTCCCGGTTTTCCACATCTCCAACAAGCAGGTTTTGCCTTCTTATTAGGATGTTTGTTATCACTGCTAAACTTGCGTTTATTACCCGTTGACTTGTTGAACCTTTTGAATTTCCCATCATCTTCAACATTATTAACCGAGGACGATGCTGGGTTTTTACCCTTGGTTTTATCCAATTCTTGAGCCCGAAGTGATTCTTCAATACGGATATGACTACCCAATTGAACCAAAGTCAAATCCTCCTTTTGATGTTTTAGAGTATGTTTAAAATCCTTCCACAAAGGTGGAAACTTGTCGATTATACTCGACACAGAGATTGACTCATCCATATGCATATCATGTTGTGCATATTGACCCAAGATATGAAGCAGTTCATTATATTGTTCCATTACTGGCCTAGAATCTGTCATTTTGTAATTATTGAAATTACTTACTAGGAATTTCTTGCTTGATGCATCCTCGGCCATGTATTTTGCTTCTAGTGAATCCCAGAGGTCTTTGGCAGATTCTGCATTCTGATATACATCGAATAGTGAATCAGTCATCCCATTGAGTATGTGGCCTCTGCAGATGTAATCATCATTTTCCCACTTGAGTCTCCTTCGTTGTTGATCCAAAGTTTCATCTTCCATTATGTCGGGCATCGGCGTAGAGAGTTGACCCTCAAACTTTTCCAATTTTGCAAATTTGCTAGACATATCACGAACAGATTCTCCACTTCCCATATTGAATCAGATTGCTCTTGTTGTTCAACACAAAATATTGTTCCAATTAGATGTTCTTAATGAACATACAACCGACTCAATCAATTGTCAAACAAATTAAACACAATCGATTATATTGAGTCCCAATTTTTAGATTACAAATAATCTAGACTTCAGATTGCAAACAATCCCCAAATTTCAGATTATATATATAAAAAGAACCCAAAATTTCAGATTATATATATAAACAGAACCCAAAATTTCAGATTATACAAACCCAAAATTTCAGATTATATATATAAACAGAACCCAAAATTTCAGATTATACAAACCCAAAATTTCAGAATATAAACAGAAATTGGTTTAATCTTTGTAGAAATCTTATTATACTTAACAATCTGAAACTTTGTAGAACATAAATTTGGTCAACAACAATCTTAAAACAAAGTTACCTTGTTGTTTTCTTTCTTGCGAACCGAGATGAAGAACAAGAACAGAGAATCGAATCAGAGACCAAAACTTGGATAGAATCTCAGAAACGTGATTAATCACTATCAGATTAAACCAATTTGACCGCTACTATCAAATGTTTAATCGGATTTTAAACTGAGATTTGAGAATCTGAATATTGTTTTTTTGAAGAAAGTTAGCGACCGAGAGACCAGAGAGTTCCGATCGATCAAAAGGAACCGAGAGCAAAAAACCGTTTGGAAACCGTCGACTGGAGGTTTCTTTGCTCCGACCAAACCTTGCTCCGACCATGGAGATCCGATCTGGAAGACTGGAACCCATGTACCCATTGCTATGTTCCTTTTCTTTTGATTCCTTCGAAGTTCGATCTGATTCAATATTGAAGAAATGGATTAAGAGTTTTGGGTTTTACTTTGGGCTCATATATAAATAGTTATGTAAGCCCAATTGATGTTAATAATCAAACCCAATCCAATAAATCAACATATATATATATATAAATATATATAACTAATCGTATTAATGTAAAACGAGCCCGCACTCCCGCGTCACCTAACTCGTTTAATCATTATCACGATTTATCAGATCAACAAATTAATCCAATATAACTAAAACTATTGATAACACTAAAATTATCAACAGCAAATAGAGGGCATGCACAATTTCAACCACTTTGGTCATTCGAACTAACCTTTGCACTCTCGTACATGTGCTTAAGAATTGGAGTAAACATAATTAAATAGGATGAGTAACCGAAATCTACGCTCTCGTACATATGCTTAAGAGTTAGAGTAAACACAATTAAATAGGAGTTGGATGACCATAATCCCAATCCCTAGTGAGAGGGCCAATGATCTCCGTCTTATTGCCTCCTCTATAAGCATCAGTGTCCCCGCATTCGACCTAAGCCTTAGACGGTGGTCGGATCAACTTGTGTTTGGTTTGTATACTTGTGAAATTAATGACATAGCGTTGATGGGTCAGGATTATTGCATAACCATTTTTTATTTTCAGAACTAAAAGAATCATTGATTTATATAAATGTAAACTATGTAACATTGATTTATATAAATGTAAACTATGTAACATTGATTTATATAAATGTAAGTTAAGCCTGGTGATATTAGTTGTTTACATAGTTTATTATTCATGTTTGATATACACATATATAAAACAGTTTAAGTATCATCACATTTAATTTACATTTATGTAAATTAATGGTTGTTTTGATTTTAAAATTAAAAAATAGTTTTGTAATCATCCGACCCTAATGTTGATAGATAAGTTGATATATATGACTGCATACGAGGAGTTGCAATGTAAATGCCGGTGAATATACCAAGTTGAAAGTAATGTGGTCATGAATATAACCAAATCTTTTACGTGATCTTGTGGTCATAACTCAAACGGGACATTAATACCTTCGGTCCATGTAAATAAGCCCAATTAAGGCTCATTCGGACCGATGCTCCAAAAAGCCCATTACTTGAGAGCCAGGAGTCAAAGAGAAAGAGTCCCGATCCATCAATTTACAAAGCCTTTTTTGAAATTTGAATTACTAAACGTCTAAACACATGCTCCAAATTCATGTACATGAAATGAACCTATGAAATGGGAAGACCATCTAAGAGGTTATTTGACAGCATTTTAACAGCTTTTTAATAATTCAGATATCTGAATGGTTTAACATTTAATGTTTCAGACTGTTTGTTTCGTGAGCCAATATCTGAATGATTTAGATATTTGCCTCTGAATGATTAACTATTATATTAATACTGAATGGTTAAGAGGTCTAATTCTGAATGGTTTAGACCTCTTATCTGAATTGGTTAGAGATTTGCCTTTAAATAGTTAAGTGATATACTAGCTCTTAATGGTTCTGATCTCTTAATGGTTCAACATTTAAGGGTCCAGACCTCTTATTGGTTCAGCACTTAATCATTCAGAAGTTGTCAAACAACCTCGAATTCTCTTGAAAAGACTAATTGAAAAACTTTAGTTGTTTCCGAAAGAAAGATAGTAAATTATCATATTGTCACTTAGAATAAATGGTTCTATGTGAAGGAACGAAATAACAATTTAGTATGAACTAGTTTCTGCAACATAAACCTACATTGTTAAATATAGTCTAAATTGTAAATTCTTGCTTAAATTAAATTTTATATGTTAAAGTTATTAAACCTATCTACGATACATATAAATTTGAACTTCTTTCAACTAATGACTTTTGAATAAAGTGACATTCAACTTTGTTTTTAAAAGAATTTTATACCATTTTATTTTGAACAGATTAATAGTTAGGAAGACATTGTTGAAAAAAATATTTGAATGACACGTTTAAGAAGTTTAATTAGGAATTAGTGTAACAACTTTTTTCATGTATTTAATTAAAGCTTAAACACCTTTATATATCAAAACTGGGTTGAGTTTTTTTTTTTTTTTTTTGGAAAATAATAAAGTATATTGGTTTTTTTAATAATATTAACCATAAAATTTTCATTTAACTTGATTCAATACAAATTATTAACAGTATTTTTGTAAACTATCTTTTTTTAATTGATCAATTAGATGAAATAACAATCAAATTTATATTTCTTGTGATATTGTGTTTGAAGTAATGTTATTAATTTTAATACAAAGAAGTTTTGTTAGGTGAATGTAACCTTAATGTATAGTTAACATGAACAGAAAAGACAATTAATCAGTTAGAGTGTTGGCTTCTGAATTTGAAATTTATCCAAAATTTTTAATTTATTCTATCTAATAAACAAAGGTTTTTTATGCCACATGTCACTCTCTTAAACCACCAATCTGCCACGTGTCGTTCTCTCAGCCAACATCTATTTGCTATTCCCGCCTCTCTCTTCTATTAAATGATTACCTTAATTACTAATAACACTATTTAACACTTTTTTAATTTAATAAATTAATAAAGAGATTTATTTATTAATGTTATTTCTAAATAAATAATTTTTTTATAAAATAATAAATTTATTTAAAGCATAAGACTTTTTTTAAAATAAGAAATATTTAAAATTGGTATTTTTAAAAAGTTATTTTTTTAAAACTAAAAATAATTAAATTTAAGAGTTATAATAAAAAAAATTTAAATGATATATAAATTTGACATTTTCTTGATGAATTCATATGAAATCTAACAACACAATTTCTTTTTCATAAACTAATTAATAGCGTAGAAAACATTCAAACTCATATAAAAGCTAAACAAATAATATTTCGTAAATCAATTTTATGGGGTATGGTTTCGTGATTTAAAACTGAGAGTAAATAGGGACTTATTTTTAGAACTTAAAATTCCTTTAAAAAAAGAAAGATTTGAGTTATTCTTAGTTAGTATTGAATATTAAAAATATAGTAAAAATAAATCTTTCTAAACCAAAACCCTAAATCAAATTTAACGAAAAAATCAATTGTTTTTTCTAATAATAGATTAGAAATATATTGGAGTTATAACTCTCAATTTACACATTATAAATGAAATATTAAATAATTATAACTCTCAATCTCTTTACATAGGTTTTTTTCTAATAATAGATTAGAAATATATTGGAGTTATAACTCTGTAATTCTTAATGTTGCATAGGTTTTTTTTTGCAATCTCTTTACGCCAGGACTCGCATTTATAAAGAAAACAAAACTTCATTCTATTTTGTATGTTGCATGGCCTTCAGATGTGTTGGAAGGAAGTTGCTACACTATGTAACACACTTTTGTGATCTAGGGACTAAATTAATGTACAGATCATAGATGTTATCTTTTAATTAGTATTTAATTAGTTAAGTTTTATATATGATCATTAAGTAACTTTTAACCTGATCAACAACTACTCATGGAATTATACCACCTACATCGTTAATCATACTTGATATGGAACCGTTCATAGCTTAACAATCCAAGCTCAATGAACTGGAGCTATTTATTAAGGAGATAAAAATTACAGAACTTGATATGTAGGTGCTAGATGGATCCTAAGATCATCTATTCTAATAAACTAAGGTTTTTGAGGACGCATGATACAATATTATGCATTCTCGTGTTGAATTTTCCAACTAAACGTATATACACATTTTAATTAAATAATTTCAACAATTATTACAATCATATTCTCCTTTACTTATTTGAATTTCTATTTTTCTTTCCTGTATTGCTTTCTTTCATATTAGATTAATAATATTTTTTATTTCTTAATATAGTCAAACAACCTAAAAATTTCCAATATAAATTCTAAAATCATTTATATGATTTTGTTTGAATGATTTAATTACTCGTAAGTAGTTTTTAAGATATTAATTGATAAGGATTTTAAGTAAATAAGCTAAACAATTATATATCTAGAATGTAAGTTTTTTATGCAAATATTTTATTAACATTTACTAAATTATAATATCTAAATTCTATCATATATTAAAATATAATTTTAAATCTTAATCTTAATTATGTGTCATTTATAATTTTTAAATATTTATTATTTCTTAACTTTAATGGTTGATAACATCTATTATAAATATAATGATTTTAAAAAGTTAAATTTATTCCACCCATGTAATACATGGGTTCTAACCTAGTTCGTAAATATATCTAACCCAACAATATAGAGAGACTTTCATAAATTTTAAGTCTAAAAGCCTAACATTAACTCAAATTTGCGAAACCGTTAAACCTTAGCATCACGACCAATATATCTTCATATTCCCTCCAAGAAACACGCAACTTTCATCACCACTTTGCCACCACTAAAACACCTGATTTTCACGATTGTGGTATAGCTTCACCCTTAAATCGCCATCTGTATGGATGAGTGCATTGATGATGTGGGTACATGAAGCCATTTATGGTTAATGTATGTTTCTACACAAATAGCCAATTTGGTGTAATTTGGTTTATTTGTTGGTCCTTCAATGCCAAATGTTGGTGACAACCCTCGGACCTTAGATATAAATATGTCTAGTTGGGCACAACCAACAAGAACCAACCATGTTCATACACGTGGATATGCTAACTAATGTTTCAAAAAGTTATAACCTAACACTAGCTCGTAGGTTCATGGCCTGGTGTCATTAAATTTTGTAACAAAGAAATATATAATTTTAAATAGAATGAGCATAGATCAATTAGTCCGGGAAGAAACATCCTTTAACTTTTTATAATAGAGGTCATGAATTCTAGTCCTCATCTGGTATAATATGCTTCAAGTGAGTCAGAGGTTTTATCACAGTAGGTCTTTGAGTGGTGTGTTTTTCTGGAAGGAAGAGTGGTCTGGGTCACCAGTTCTGTCTGTGTTCATAGGCGTGATTGGTCTTTTGCCAATGAGTTTACTCGGATGATAGGGCTTATAGTATCCGTTGACCATTAAAAAAAGAATAGACACGTGTACAAAATAAGTTCTTGATCATATATGTGTTCAAACACGATTCATTCTAGTTTCTTATTCAAAGATGTGATTTATTAGTGAGGTTTGGTGCAAGTTGAAAGAAGAAGGGGATACCATATAACCAAAAGGGGCCATGGCTAGGCGTACAATACAACTTACACGTATTTATATCACATAAACAATTATACATAGTGATGATACATCATTCATGCACATGTCTAAAATGACGTGAATTTAGTATGCAATTTGTGGTTCTGGGTTTGTATTAAATCGCTTCGTGTTCTGGTTATATGTTGACATGTTTTTCAGGTACAAATTCATGTCAAATTTCTACAATCATGTTAAGTTCAACCAATCAACTTGAAAACATGACATGTTAAGTTTAACACCTCTACAAAATATAATAAAAAAGAGAGTGTCTTGAATGGTTACATAACCACCATATATATTGTAGTTCAGTTATGTGTTTTAAATAGAAGCATGACCATTGACCAGAGCCAGCCGCGCCACTCTCCCCATGACACCCCCGACGTGATGGGGGCGTGATGCACCCAATGTGACAGTTGTCACAGGAGAAGCCGACTATTTCTTTGAGGTCCAATGGTCATATGGTCGTATTAGTTTGTGATGATGTCTATCCTGAATGTTTTACATGTGTTAATCATTTGTATGTTTGAGAGAGGGCGACAATAAACAAATGTATTTCAGAAAGCTCAAGAGGCAGCTAGAAAGGATGTGAAACAAACATTCGATGTTTTTATGTCAAATCCTATTACATGTGACTCTTACGTGGCATGCACTTTTTGATTATCAAGCTCCTCAAAGGCTTGATAATAACACATACCCTTTTAGTATTAGGTGATGTGTTTATACAATTTTTTTAATAACATATTTAACTACTCTTTATATAATATATCCTATTTTCTTTGTCATAACCGTCTTTTTGTTTTCTGGTGGTTTAAGTTTACATGGTTAGAATATATAAAATGTCTTTTAGTAATAAAAAGCAAACAAAACTGGTGAGACAAAAACACTTTAAGAAAAAAATATCTAATTTTGAAATAAAATAATATGCTTACTATTTAGGAAAATTACAATTAGCAAATGAATTTGTGTTAAATTATTTCATTAATGAATTTTGCAAATTATCAGAAAAATATATAACGTTTCATCAAAGATAATTCTTTGTTTCTTTTGGAAGCTATATTTCATTAAAGATAATCTTAAGCTAGTAACTTGTCAAATTGTCATCATGTCCAACGAGTTATGAGTTATGACTATGTAACAACCCGAGCGTTTGGGTCATATGAACTTCGGATTTCATATATTGTCAAACGAGTAAGTAATGAGTAAATTGTCTATTTAAAGATTGAAGTTTTAGATGAAATTTTTATGTTATAAGAGACCGTTTGAATATAATAATAATATATTATATTCGAACCTGCTCCGTTTTTTACGAAACTTAGGTGGACTCGTAGAGAAAAATAAGCTCGTCACAACGACATATTTGAAATTTCATAATACACTATATATTAAAAGTTATAAGAGAAAAACGAGTTAAACAGTTGAATTAATTAGAATAATATAATAATATATAATAATATAATAATATAATAATATTATCAATTGCAATTGCAATTGCATCGTAGTATCCCACATCGAAACTCCATCAGAAATTCATCCCACATCGCCTCTGAAACTTTTTCACCTGCCTTCTGCTCCCTTATAAATAGAAGACTTAAGGTTGAATTTAAAACATAAGTTTCTTTGAAAACACTCTAATATAAAGAGAATCCCGAGTTTTCAATACCCTGTTGGGTGTTACTAGTAGTCGTTTTGGTACGCGAGTAGGAGCGCGAGTAGGGGAGACTCTACATCAAATTACCGTAGATAGTTTTCAGGTACGCCCTTGTTTAAGGTTATGTTTAATTATTATTATAGTCGTTATTATTATTAGTATTATCATTGTAGGTATTAGTATTAATATAGTTATTATTAATATTATTATTATCATCTTTATAGTTATTATTATTATTATAGTTGTTATTTTTATTGTTATAGTTAGTAATATTATTATTTGTTATTTTTAGTGTTGTAGTTGTTATTATTATTATTAGACTTTAAGGTTATCATTAGGGAAGGTATTGAGTAACCCCGAGGGTTGGCTCGGGTATGATAGAAACGCCCGAGTTATGCCAACTAGTAAGGGTTGTACCAAAGAGTTGACATATGATAAAAGAAAGTGCTTGAATAAAACCAACAAATAGAAAAAGATAACGAATCATCTCTAAAATTGTTACTACCTAGAATGTAGCTTAAATAATGTTATTTTGCCTATAAGATAATACCTGATAGTAGTGAACCTGAGCAGACGATATCACTGACTTGATTGATTGAGGTGAGTTCCTCTGAACTGTTTTTCTAAAACGGGATATGATGTTCTGATAACTGGTAATAATTGTATAATTGACTATCAATAGCATCTGTGATATGTGACAATGCTTGATAGGATGCTTAAGGGCTGCTTGTATGATTCTGCTTTAGCCAGTGGATTTTGTATACATAGTCTGGTTATGTGAATTTATACTGTGCTTACTCTGTTCCTATCTGTTTGTCATGGCTGTATCTGCTTGATGCAATAGTCAATAGTAACATGTTTTGAATTTTGAAGAATGCCATGTTTATGAACTCACAAGCTTTATGTTGAGTCCCAAATGTTTTGTATTTTATGGACACACATCTTAGGTGCCAAGTGATTGCAGGGATTGAAGATTACGAGGTAGTTTATGAGAAAATAAAGTTCTAGAATGTTGTTGAAGATTTGGATCTTTAGTATAGTTAAACTGATGTAATGGTATTATCTATTATAACAGATGTATTATACGCTTTTGATGTATAATTAAAGTTAGACTTCCGCTGTGTACTCTATAATTCCTATGCGTTCTGTATACCCAATGCGTAACGCTCCCCGCGGTAAGCCCTGGGAGGCGGGTGTTACAAGTTGGTATCAGAGCCATAGTTTAAGTGAACTAGGTACAAAGATAGTATCTAAACTTAAACTAAGAAAGATGCTTTAACATAATTTGATTAATTGCATAGGTATTGGGTAATGGGTTTTGGTGAACCATGGAAGATAATGGCTTGAACATTATAATTGTAATAGATAAGAAATGACACCTGGCCACTGTTATTTCTTGTCTATTAATACTATCATGTTCTGGATCATAATCCATTATGTGAATACTAAATCCCTGCTCCCTCATGTAGGCTTTGACTATGCCAAGAGTAGGAAATACTCATGGTAGGGGTCGTGGTAGGCCTCCTGGTAGTAAAAGACAAATCATGTCATCTACAAACGATGATCATGAAAATCTTCATCATGCTGAACATGAGTCACCATAATTTGCTGGACCACAATTCCAAGCAGCTGTAGCAGGCATAATTAGATATGCTTTGCCAACTATTATAGCCGAGGTTATGAACGCCTCTGGAGGGTATGTGAGCAATGGTGGTAATAGGCAGGATGATCATATAAATAACACCAATGGTAATGGTGATAGCGCTATGGAAACTGAACCTAAGCAGGGTTGTTACTACAAAGCTTTCAAGGGATGTGAACCTCCAATATTTGATGGCAAAAGAGATGCCATGGCCACTTTTTAGTGGATCCATGAGATAGAGGCTGTTATTGAAATTAGTGGATGCACAACCATACAAGCCGTCACGTATGCCACCCACTAATTTAGGTCCGAGGCATTGTCTTGGTGGGACAATGTTAAGCAGGCTAAAGGATCTGGAGTTGTTGCTACTTTAACCTGGAATGAACTAAAGGAGCTTGTGATGGAAAAATTTTGTCCTGAAATTGAAATGGATAAAATTGAAAGAGAATTCTTACAACTACAGGCCTGGGCCATTACACATCGTCAGTACACGACCAAGTTTGATGAGATGGCTCGACTGCTTCCTGAGCATGTAACACCTGAAGCAAAGCACGTAGAAAGATACGTGCAGGGGTTACCCCCTCATATTCGACAGTTAGTTAAGATGTCTACTCCCAAAACCTATGAGTCTCCAATTGCATTAAGTGCCATTGCATATGAAGAAGAAGGTATAATGACTGATAACAACAAAAGAAAGAGAAATGGGGATGGAAACCAGATGCCAAGAAAGGACAGAAAGATCACACGAAATGAAGGGAACCGTGTCAACAAACCGTGGAGGAACGACAAAAATGAGTCTTAGAGAAAGTATCAAGATTCCAAATGTCTTAAATGTCCAACAGGTGATCATTCATGAAAGAACTACCTGAAAATT
Source organism: Flaveria linearis (assembly GCA_024085815.1). Taxonomy (NCBI): domain Eukaryota; kingdom Viridiplantae; phylum Streptophyta; class Magnoliopsida; order Asterales; family Asteraceae; genus Flaveria; species Flaveria linearis. The sequence goes on from CM044002.1 coordinate 36,502,255, forward strand.
AGATGCTTTAACTGTTGGGAGTATGGACATTTCCGAAGTGATTGCAAGAACCCTCTACAAGCACAACCTACGGAGAATCAGAACAAGTGCAAGGGTCGAGTGTATGTGTTAAAAGAAGCTGGAGATGAAACCATAGCTGGTACGTTTTGTAACATCTCGTATTTTCGTTGACTTAAAAGTTAACTTTGTTAAATCTTAAAAAGGACCTTTTATGTCAAGTTTGAAATTTTGAGGTTTGTTATACTTAATAATTAATTTGGTGATTAACAAATTAATTTAAGGAATAATAATAACATTTTAAGTGTTATAATGTTTACTTATTTTCTAAATTTTAAAGTAATAATAATAAACAATAATGATAATAATAATAATAATAATAATAATAATAATAATAATAATAATAATAATAATAATAATAATAATAATAATGATATTATTATTACTATTATTGATAGTAATACTACTAATAATAATGTTAATAATAACATTAATAATAATGATAATATAGGTTTTAATATATTAAAACTTATAATTAATAATATTTTTTACATGAAATAACAACAATTTAGAACTTCAAGGGCTAAATTGTAATTAATTATAACTTAATCAAAACTATAAAACTCAAATGGAAACTCTTGGAATTCACAGGGACCATTTGTGTAAATATTTTAAAACCCAAACCGGATTCCCCCTACCCCGTCTTTCCGGCCGATTCTCCGGCCAAGATCCGGCCGAGCGCCGGTGAGGCCCAAACTCAACAAAACGACTCCAAACTTTAAAGAAAATGATGCCAAACGATTCGGTGGAGCGTTTTGAACTTGAATGCGAGGTTTAATTGAGTTCTTAACTCGGTTATGGTGGCATTCGAACTTATAACCGAAACATCAAACGACCACTAAGCATACAACGTGCAAATCATAATAATAATCAAATTAATTGAACAAAAACGTTCATATAATCATTACAAAGATGAATGTGTAGTTTAATTCAAGTTAAACACCCATTTAATCACTGAATCATAACCGAAGCAAACGAAGCAAAGACGAAACTCGTTCGAGACTGAATCGACTAAATTGAACCTATTTAACAGAGGGGAATCACCACATTCGATCCCTTTAAACTTATTACACACTCAATTGCTCGAAAATACCATAAAAACATTGATTTCAAACTTCATGTTCATCGCGAGCGAACCGAGACAAAACCCGAGCACAAACACTTCAATTGGATTGTAATCAAGCAAGTTTAATACATATTTATGCTCGATATTACCTTGGGATCAAAAGCCCTAACGTTAATTGGGTTGAAACATTTGAATTGACAATCAATTTGGTTGATTTTGAATTAGGGTTCATAAGAAAATTGGGGGTTTCTTGTGATTATGGTTTTAAGATTTAAAAACCATTCTATAACACGGCCACGGCCCTTAGCCTACTGGTTAAGAACACATGCTCACATCCTTGAGGTCCCGGGTTCGAACCCGGGCACCCTTAACACATTTTTTAAGCCTTTTTAGTCTTTAAAAAAATTATAGAAAATTTCTAAAAATTATAAAAATCAATTTTATAAACTTTGGTTATTTTAGAAGTTATCTAGTGATTTTCTGTAGAACTATTTCTTTAAAAACCTTAATAATTTTTATACAAAATATCATTAACAAATGTTATAATTAGTTTATTTTTATAAAAATAAACTTTAAATAGTTAAAATCACTAAATTATTATTAGCCATTACGTTATCTTTAATTATAGATTAATTATGTTAATTATAAAATTTTATTTACATTTTATAATTTAATCTTTATAATGATTTGATTTCTTATAATTTCACAAATTATTATTCTTTTTATAAAATATACTAACTAAAGGTTGAGACTAATAAGTTGCTATTAATAAAACGTCATTCCAATTAATGTTAAATAATTATAGAACTGTATTTATATTGAATCTTATAAATGTTTATACTTAGGGGCATTTCTAAAATATTTACATATATAATTCTTCAAGAGGATTAAAAATGTAAATAATTACTTTATAAACTTATTACTTATTAAAAACCCCATCTGAACCCTAATGCTTATTTGAACGTTAATCTTATTATTAACCTTAATCTTTATCTTGTAAATTATATATGTTAGGTGCCTTGTAATGGATACGTTGGATTGTCGTTTAATCTTTTATTATCATCTTGTAATGCTTATATCAAAGTGAGTTTTCCTTGCCCCTTTTTACTTTATTTCACACTATTTTGGGGTGAAACATGATACTTATACAATTTACACTTATAAACGTTTGAGACTTGTAAAGCACTTGCAATTCATCTTTATATTTTGTTATGGTTATTTGTGTGTTGTAAGTGATTATATGAGATACATAGTTTGTTTACAATCATTAACTATTGCTAGCCTGGCGACGTCTTAGATCTTTGGGCCTGACAAGCCTATTTGGTGCTAAAGTCGATGTATTGTCGACTCCTAGGAGCCGTATGCTTGTGCACTAGGGAACCAAATACACTTAGCCAATCTTATATACTTGTAATCAAGTCGAGGTTTGGTTGTAACGATATGTGTTCTATAACCTTACTAGCTTATAACCTATGACATGAATTGCTACTTGTAATCTTTTCATATTATGTATGAAAACCTTGGAAACTCACCAACTATTTATAGTTGACCTCTTATTTTTATCATGTTTCAGGAAAACCCCTAAGTTTGAAGTGCACTTATGTTGCTGGCATAATCTAGGACTTGGACCTAGTTAATAAAATCAATTGATTGTACTTTGTTATGTCATGTCAAATATTAGTTTATTGTTGAAACTTATGATTGTAATGTTACCTTTGAAACTTATGAATAATATATTTGGATTTAATAATAGCGTTATGTGGCTGTGAACGATCTTAACTCTCACACCTCGACGTTTCCGCCGTCAAGGTTGGGGTGTGACAGATTGGTATCAGAGCCCATAACTATAGGGATTTAGGTTATTAGAAACGGTGATCTAGACTATAGTTGCATGAACCTCATAGAAAGATCCTTATACTTTTGTGCTTATATATTGTTTGCATGCTACATAATGCTATGCCTTTTTGTGCAACTTGATGCCTTAGCATAGGATTGCCTTATGTATGCTTAAAACTTAGTTACTTGTCTCCCTAAACTTAACTTTGACTCTTTGACTTTCCCCGACAAATGAACTTCCTAAACCTATTCTCAACGACATGTGGAATCTACACTTATCATCGTGGGATTAATTCCTTAGACACTATGTCTAATCTATGAAAATCTCATCAAGGTTTTGATTTCATGAACCTAAGAAATTTGCGTGACACATAGACACCTGTATTCTGGATTTCCTGGCAAAAGGCCTTCGGGCTAAGGCAAGCATATCGTATAAATCTCATTGCGAGACCAGTTATGCTTACCTGGGGATTTCTGGGATGAGTGATAAACTATGGTCAACATACACAAGTCTCTAAGGCAAGTGGGTCAATTTACCTTGACGTGTCAACGATTCCAAATGGTAATGCGTTACTAAATGGAAACATCCTCTTTGTATCTTAAAAATCTTTGATTCCTTGAACTGGTTTCTTCTCATTCTTATCATACATAATGTTCCTGTGATATTGAACTCGCCTTACCTTTCAACTCCTACGTTTAAACATCGTTACACGTTAGGCGTTTCATGTAGCTATTTCTATACCTTGATCAACGTGTACATGACTCTTGTTATACCCAAAGATATTGGGAATCTAAACCGAATGATCTTTAAAACTTTAAATCGTTACTTATGGTTTTCAAATTCTTCCTACGGGTGTGTCCCATAACTAAAGACATTCAATGTTGTAGGTGGAATTCCTACATCTCGGGATACTTTGCTAATTGAATGTTAATTTTGTTAACTCAAATATTATAAGTGGTCACTCACCTCAATGATCGAATAAACTAATTATAACTTTGTTACCACTTATAAGGACGCATGTCTTCAATAAGGTTATGGTTGACCTCATATCTTGAGAAGTCCATGTATTTTCTTTCGGTTGTGAAACGAATGTTCACATGTCACTGTGGTGTTGAATAATTCTTGTCCTTGATTCAGTCTTCCTGATTTAAACCATTCAAGATTTGAACACCATCATAACTAATTCTGTTATCTCGAACTTTGACCTTAAATTTTGTAAACATGATTTCCCTTTTGTTACATTGATGTAACTTGAAATTTTCTGAATTTCTAATTGATATTATTTCCCTTTCGTTGTTATGTCGAATTTCATACCGTTTGCACCGTGAGAGATGCAAGTATTTGCAAGTCAACCTATGACTAAGAACACTCGTATCTCCTAAATGATTCTAACTCATCAAACAGGGGTGATTCCCTTACTTTGGTGATGATTCTTCATTCATTTCGATAAATGATTTCCAATTGTGTGTTTTATGAAATTTCATCATCTGGATCAAGGTGATTTCCTTATCCTGAGGATTGACTTCAATTATTCTCATTAGAACTTGCATTTCACAAATAACATGATCTCACCAAAATAGGATTGAAACCCGTACTTTGGTGACAAATGTCAATCTTCGATTACTTTCTTGATTTTATGAAGCTCAATCATCAAGATAGGCGTGAATTCCATACCTTGATGATAACTTCATTTCTATGAATTATATTCTTACAAAGGAAACGATCTCATTAAAGTAGGAGTGAATTCTGGATTTTGATGAAGAATTTCATTTTTCTATATTTTATTTTTGTAAAACGTCACCGTTAAGATAGGAGTGATTTTCCTTACTTTAATGGAGAGTTACCTCGTCTTATTTCTGTGGATCCTTAACAATGAGTTGGGGATCGAACTTTTTGATTGGTAAGTTAGTGGTCATATCTTGGGAGTACACCATCAAGTTAGGAGTGAAAATCACACCTTGATGACTATTTCCATTTCTTGATCATCAACTTACCAAGGTTGTAATCAAGTGACGAGGAGCATGTAGTAACTTGAAGGGTGAAACAATGTTAGTGTTTCGACCTATCAAGCCAAAGCATGAGCTCTGAACTTGAAAGGATACCCGATCGCTTTAGGTTGATTTTGATTCCAAGCTTGGAGCATTTAAATTCTTAACTCGATTTCTTTTCCTTTATCCTCATGTTTTGATATGATCTAGCTATATGCAACCATTTATTCCTTACTTCTCGACTTTCCTTATGAGTTATCATTAAAACCTGGTTGCGCGATGATAGCCTTTCCTAAACAATCTTTCTGCTAATGACATTATCAGCTTATGCTCATGTCTTTCTAGACATACAAATGTTCTTAGATGTGCTTATGGTTTGTTGAACTGCATATGTAAACTGTATTTAGAGATTGCTACCTTGCAAAATATGTTTACAAATACCTTTCTTATTATTGCGTCATTACTTGAATCGCTTTTGAATCCTTAAACTTAGAAATCTTTACAACTCTATTTGATTTCGATCAACGAGACTCGTTATTACTTACATTATGACGTGGAGGTTCATAAACCTTCGTAACTTGTAGTCATGGGTTTGGCATAAAAGAAAAGACATAACTTGGCATGTGTCCAAGTGTCTTACCTTTACATATGACAAAACTTAACCTCCGTGTTCCCGTGAATCTCCTGTTTAACTTTTCATTCACTAAATTCCTCTTATTTTAAATGTCATTATAGACCGATTGGCTAAAAATTCAATTTGATTTATGTGGGATGACGGGTCGAGAAATTGACCTGTATCTATTTCAAATATTCGTATACCGAGGTATGACGTTAAAACATCAATCGTTATTTTGAATGATTGATTCACTTTCTGTTTTTAATAATATTCTTAACCATCGTCGTGAACTCATTCCAAGATCTTCGTATAGCGTATTATTCTTAGACCGATGGTTGGTCAAAGGAGAAATACATATTCACAAGATATGCGTTAATGTCGTTCCATATGGTGACGTTTGGGATTCTTAAATTCCGACGGTTAATCTTTCTTATCATTGTTGGCCTTTTATTGATTTCTAGACATCACCTTACCACGAAATTATATTATGGAAGTTGTGATTTATAAGTCTGACACACCATGGTAACTCGTCATCATTTTCCAACTTTTCAACTCAAAACGTCTCGTATTTTACTGGAAGAGTTCAAGTTGGCATATATTATGTCAAGAATCTTGTAAGATTACATAAAGTGAAACGTTTCACCTGTAATCAAACGTCAAACATTGTTCGTTGTACACTTACCTTGCATCATAATTCTTTGTTCATCTAAGTTCATTTTTAATTTCGGGACGAAATTCTTTTAAGTTGGGGAGACTGTAACATCTCGTATTTTCGTTGACTTAAAAGTTAACTTTGTTAAATCTTAAAAAGGACCTTTAATGTCAAGTTTGAAATTTTGAGGTTTGTTATACTTAATAATTAATTTGGTGATTAACAAATTAATTTAAGGAATAATAATAACATTTTAAGTGTTATAATGTTTACTTATTTTTCTAAATTTTAAAGTAATAATAAATAATAATGATAATAATAATAATAATAATAATAATAATAATAATGATATTATTATTACTATTATTGATAGTAATACTAATAATAATAATGTTAATAATAACATTAATAATAATGATAATATAGGTTTTAATATATTAAAACTTATAATTAATAATATTTTTTACATGAAATAACAACAATTTAGAACTTCAAGGGCTAAATTGTAATTAATTATAACTTAATCAAAACTATAAAACTCAAATGGAAACTCTTGGAATTCACAGGGACCATTTGTGTAAATATTTTAAACCCAAACCGGATTCCCCCCCTACCCCGTCTTTCCAGCCGATTCTCCGGCCAAGATCCGGCCGAGCGCCGGTGAGGCCCAAAATCGACAAAACGACTCTAAACTTTAAAGAAAATGATGCCAAACGATTCGGTGGAGCGTTTTGAACTTGAATGCGAGGTTTAATTGAGTTCTTAACTCGGTTATGGTGGCATTCGAACTTATAACCGAAACATCAAACGACCACTAAGCATACAACGTGCAAATCATAATAATAATCAAATTAATTGAACAAAAACGTTCATATAATCATTACAAAGATGAATGTGTAGTTTAATTCAAGTTAAACACCCATTTAATCACTGAATCATAACCGAAGCAAACGAAGCAAAGACGAAACTCGTTCGAGACTGAATCGACTAAATTGAACCTATTTAACAGAGGGGAATCACCACATTCGATCCCTTTAAACTTATTACACACTCAATTGCTCGAAAATACCATAAAAACATTGATTTCAAACTTCATGTTCATCGCGAGCGAACCGAGACAAAACCCGAGCACAAACACTTCAATTGGATTGTAATCAAGCAAGTTTAATACATATTTATGCTCGATATTACCTTGGGATCAAAAGCCCTAACGTTAATTGGGTTGAAACATTTGAATTGACAATCAATTTGGTTGATTTTGAATTAGGGTTCATAAGGAAATTGAGGGTTTCTTGTGATTATGGTTTTAAGATTTAAAAACCATTCTATAACACGGCCACGGCCCTTAGCCTACTGGTTAAGAACACATGCTCACATCCTTGAGGTCCCGGGTTCGAACCCGGGCACCCTTAACACATTTTTAAGCCTTTTTAGTCTTTAAAAAAATTATAGAAAATTTCTAAAAATTATAAAAATCAATTTTATAAACTTTGGTTATTTTAGAAGTTATCTAGTGATTTTCTGTAGAACTATTTCTTTAAAAACCTTAATAATTTTTATACAAAATATCATTAACAAATGTTATAATTAGTTTATTTTTATAAAAATAAACTTTAAATAGTTAAAATCACTAAATTATTATTAGCCATTACGTTATCTTTAATTATAGATTAATTATGTTAATTATAAAATTTTATTTACATTTTATAATTTAATCTTTATAATGATTTGATTTCTTATAATTTCACAAATTATTATTCTTTTTATAAAATATACTAACTAAAGGTTGAGACTAATAAGTTGCTATTAATAAAACGTCATTCCAATTAATGTTAAATAATTATAGAACTGTATTTATATTGAATCTTATAAATGTTTATACTTAGGGGCATTTCTAAAATATTTACATATATAATTCTTCAAGAGGATTAAAAATGTAAATAATTACTTTATAAACTTATTACTTATTAAAAACCCCATCTGAACCCTAATGCTTATTTGAACGTTAATCTTATTATTAACCTTAATCTTTATCTTGTAAATTATATATGTTAGGTGCCTTGTAATGGATACGTTGGATTGTCGTTTAATCTTTTATTATCATCTTGTAATGCTTATATCAAAGTGAGTTTTCCTTGTCCCTTTTTACTTTATTTCACACTATTTTGGGGTGAAACATGATACTTATACAATTTACACTTATAAACGTTTGAGACTTGTAAAGCACTTGCAATTCATCTTTATATTTTGTCATGGTTAATTGTGTGTTGTAAGTGATTATATGAGATACATAGTTTGTTTACAATCATTAACTATTGCTAGCCTGGCGACGTCTTAGATCTTTGGGCCTGACAAGCCTATTTGGTGCTAAAGTCGATGTATTGCCGACTCCTAGGAGCCGTATGCTTGTGCACTAGGGAACCAAATACACTTAGCCAATCTTATATACTTGTAATCAAGTCGAGGTTTGGTTGTAACGATATATGTTCTATAACCTTACTAGCTTATAACCTATGACATGAATTGCTACTTGTAATCTTTTCATATTATGTATGAAAACCTTGGAAACTCACCAACTATTTATAGTTGACCTTTTATTTTTATCATGTTTCAGGAAAACCCCTAAGTTTGAAGTGCACTTATGTTGCTGGCATAATCTAGGACTTGGACCTAGTTAATAAAATCAATTGATTGTACTTTGTTATGTCATGTCAAATATTAGTTCATTGTTGAAACTTATGATTGTAATGTTACCTTTGAAACTTATGAATAATATATTTGGATTTAATAATAGCGTTATGTGGCTGTGAACGATCTTAACTCTCACACCTCGACGTTTCCGCCGTCAAGGTTGGGGTGTGACACGTTTCTCATTAACAACATATACGCTAGAGTTTTATTTGACACTGGTGTAAATAGAAGTTTCATTTCAACTGCCTTAGTACCTTAATTGAACTTAGTACCACAAACTCTAGAATATGCATATATTATAGAAACTGTCAGTGGTGAGCGAAATAAGATAATTCAAATCTTTAAGGATTGTGTTATCACCTTAGTTAACACCGAATGCTTTGTAAACTTATTGCCGACCATTTTAAGTGAATATGATGTTATTCTTGGGATGGACTGGTTGAATAAGAATTGTGCTCGGCTCGACTGTGAACATAAGACGATGACTGTACGTAAGCCAGATGGGGAAAAGCTACTAATTCATGGTAGTGATGGAAACCCCAAGGCCAGTATCATCTCAGCAATGAAGGCAGTGAAATGTATTCAGAAAGGATGCATAGCCTTTCTCTTATGCATGGTAGATGCTAAAAAGGAAATACAGATGAATGAAATACCTGTAGTGTGTGAATTCCCAGATGTGTTTCCGGAAGATTTACCAGGACTTCCACCTGATCGTCAGATAGAATTTCGTATTGATTTAGTACCTGGTGCTAAACCAATCGCGAATGCTCCTTATCGTCTAGCCCCTTCAAAGATGAAAGAACTTATGAAGCAAATTGATGAACTCTCAGAAAAAGGGTTTATTAGACTGAGTTCCTCACCTTGGGGAGCGCCAGTATTGTTCGTCAAAAAGAAAGATGGTTCAGTGCGTATGTGCATTGATTATCGAGAATTAAACAAGTTAACTGTTAAGAACAAGTATCCTTTACCAAGAATAGATGATTTATTTGATCAACTTCAAGTAGCCAACTACTTTTCAAAAATTGATATTCGATCAGGTTATCATCAGTTGAAAGTGCGCGAGGAAGACATTCCTAAGACCGCATTTAGGACGCGTTATGGGCATTATGAATTTTTGGTTATGTCTTTTGGACTAGCCAATGCTCCTGCAACATTCATGGATCTGATGAATAGAGTTTGCAAGCCATACTTGGATAAGTTTATCATTGTCTTTATAGACGACATACTTATTTATTCTAAGAACTAAGATGATCACGCTAGACATCTGAAAATGGTTCTAGAAACCCTTCGATAAGAAAAGCTTTATGCAAAATTCTTTAAATGTGACTTCTGGAAAATAAAAGTTCAATTCCTTGGTCACGTAATAAATGACAAGGGAATACAAGTAGATCCAGCTAAGATAGAAGTTGTGATGAAATGGGAATCACCGAAGAATCCGAGTGAGATTAGGAGCTTTTTGGGATTAACAGGATATTATAGAAGGTTTATTCAAGACTTCTCCAAGATTGCTACCCCTTTAACATCTTTGACTCAAAAGAATGTAAAGTTTGACTGGGGACCAAAGCAAGAAGAAGCTTTCAACCTTCTAAAACAAAAGCTTAGTAGTGCTCCTATACTTTCATTACCAGATGGTAATGAAGAATTTGCAATATACTGTGATGCCTCATATAATGGTTTAGGTTGTGTGTTGATGCGACATGACAAGGTTATAGCCTATGCATCACGACAACTAAAAGTTCATGAAAAAAACTATACTACGCACGACCTTGAATTAGGTGCCATAGTGTTTGCCTTAAAGATTTGGTGACGCTACTTGTATGGTACTAAGTGTGTAATCTACTCAGACCATAAGAGCTTACAACACATCTTTAATCAAAAGATGTTAAACATGAGGCAAAGAAGGTGGATGGAACTTCTCAATGACTATGATTGTGAAATTAAATACCATCCAGGAAAGGCTAACGTAGTCGCTGATGCTCTCAGTCGAAAAGAAAGAGTTAAACCGATTAGGGTAAAAGTATTAAAGATAGATGTCAAGCTTGATTGGAAAGAACAAATCAAGAATGTTCAAACTGAAGCGTTGAAAGATGAGAATATTCAGGCTGAAAGAATGATGGGTAACCAGAAATTATTGACTCAAGGAATGGATAGAGTCCTACGATTTGGTCAAAGAAATTTGGATCCTAAAATTTGGAGGTATTCAGGGCAAAGTATTAGATGAAGCCCACAAGTCCAAATACGCAATGCATCCCGGAGCAAACAAAATGTATAAAGATATTCGAAATCACTACTGGTGGCCTAATATGAAAAGATCCATAGCCCGGTACGTTGAGAAATGCTTAACATGTCTGCAAGTTAAGATTGAACATCAAAAACCAGCCGGTCAGTTACAACAGTTGGAGTTGCCAGTATGGAAATGGGATAGAGTGACTATGGATTTTGTCACAAAACTTCCAAGAGAATGAAAAGGATATAATGCAGTATGGGTCGTGGTTGACAGACTAACCAAGTCAGCACATTTTCTACCCATAAGTGAGAGCTATCCAATAGAAAAACTAGCCAAGATATATATTGATGAAATAGTAAGTAAGCACGGAATGCCTTTATCCATTATCTCCGATAGAGATAGCCGATTCACTTCCACATTCTGAACAAGTTTCCAAAAGTAACTTGGAAACAAATCAGTTTAAGCACTACATATCATTCTCAGACGGATGGTCAGAGTGAGCGAACAATTCAAACTTTAGAAGACATGTTGCTTGCTTGCGTGATTGTGTAACGACCCGAATTTCGTATTATGTAATTAAAATACAATTAATGTATCATGTGTTAAAACCTAATATTGTAAAATATGTTAAAGGTTAAATATTTAAGACTTAACTAGAAAATTTGCTAGTTAGTTAATAGTGGTGGAAAAATGAAAAATGATACTTAGAGGGGTGGATCTTGCCAATTGATGAAACTTAAACATGGATATGTATGGCTTGCCATACATTTGGTGAGCATGGTATGCTCATTCACGTTTACACACAAGAGAAGAGGAGAAGAAGAGTTTTGGTCATTCATTGCTCAAATTGTTGGTGATTCAAGTGCAAGATCCGAAATTGAACCCTAGAAATCATTCTTCATCTTATCAAGAGCTACAAGTAAGTGTTATTTGATGTTCTTGAGGGGTAAAAATCGTCACCCACATGGTGGGTGTAGAAATTGGTGGTTTAAACATGAAATCCTAGTGTTATAGTGCTAGATGATCATGTGTATGTGTGTATTATGGTAACTAGATGTGTAATTTCTCCTTAATTGAAGATTTACATGAACCATGGAAATGGGTTTAGTTACTAGAAGGTTAAACTAAGGATTCTTCATGTGAACTAGTTGCTAGTTGTAGAATCCATGTTCATTCTTGTAGAAATGTGATTATGTGCCTAACATTTGGTGGAAATTGATGAATCACATGAGTGATATGTGATTTAGGTGTAAAACTAGCTTGATGATGTTTAAAAGCTAGTAAATAACCAATATGTTAAGTTATGCACATAAGGTGTTTGATGAAATGCCTAAATTAGATGAAAAACATGAATGAACTATTTAATTGCAAGAAATGTGCAATGTGAAAGCCTAGATTGTAGGTTAAATGTGATAAATGGTCAAATAGACCATATGTGTGATTAAATGAATGTTATGTGTTAAATGGGTCCTTAAAATGGTAATAGGAAGTGGTGTGGCAAGTGGATCCAAGGGAACCGGCAAGGAACACGTTTGATTGACCACTTAAACCTTCCGGACTCAAGGTAAGACATTCTTTAAATTGAGCATAACAAAGTAAAGGCATGAGTCACAATGTGTGTGACCATGTGCTCATAAGCTCAAACAAAATGAAAACCACGTTAAAAAGGATAAATAGTTGACTTGCACCGTATGTGAGCTTCTATGACAAATGATTCACGACGTGCGTGAACATAATGGAAAATAACACTTTAGTGTTATACCACATGGTTGTGGAACAGAACGAGTCATGACGTGCGTGACCGTCCCATGGAAATGGGAAGAAGGACAAACCCGAATTAAAGTGATTCACATCGTGTGTGAACACTAGGGTAAAGGGTTATCCCTGCGATTTGCAACGTGTGTGGACGTTGGGTAACGCCAAGGAAAGCGGTTGTTCGCAAGAGAATGGCAAACCGCTCATTAAAATGGGATTTGACCCTATAAGGGTCAAATTCGGTATAAAAAGGAAAATTTCGTTATGATAAGCAAATGGGATGGGTTGGGTCTAAGAACTCACCAAACATATGTAATATATTATAATAGACCGGTTCCATGGTTGTCGGAACGGTCGGGAACTCTAAAGAACAAACGAACCATAAATGGGTTAATTAAGGAATTAAATACCAAACAAATAGAAAAATTTTGGTATAATGCCAAGAGTCGGGTTAGACTCGTTGAAACTCCGTGGGAATCACGTATGGGATAAAATATGTTATTTCCAGGTGTTTGGAACAATCGGGATCGAAAGGGGTGGCTCGGGAACGCGAAACGACCCTTAACGGGTCAAAAATAATGTTTTTGCTGCAGGGTCCACCGTAGCTTACGGTGGCACCGTAAGTTACGGTAGGTCCCTGGGTGAAATGGGCTATCGTAAGCCAGAGAAGTACCACCGTAGCAAAAGTGAAGCCACCGTAACTTACGGTGGCACCGTAAGTTACGGTAGGGCCCAGTTCCAGCTTTTGTCGATTATCGTTCAAAATGCGTTTCGAGTCCGTTTAAACCCCCGTAAAGACCCGAAATGAATGTTGGAATGTACTTACTTAGTTCCTATGAACTAATGGATGTCTAAACGTGTGTTTTCAGGTGTTACGGGACCGGAAGGCTAAAGTGATCGATAGGGCATACAAGGATCGAACGGGACTTGCATACACGTTTCTTTTGTAGAAACTAACGCGTTAACATTATTTTGAAACTTCCTATCACGTGTGTATGTAAATGGATTGTTAAACTTCATTTTTGAGTGTCGGTTGACACGAAACACATATTTTGGGAGTTAAATTTTAATGAAATTTTCTGGGACCAAATTCCGCATGTTTATTTAACTTAAACGGACTCTTTGGAGGTCCGGGTGTTACAGATTGATTTTGGAGGTAGCTGGGATGATCATTTGCCTTTGATTGAATTTTCTTATAACAACAACTACCATTTCAGCATTAAGACTGCACCATTTGAAGCCTTATATGGTAGGAAATGCAAAACTCCCATCTGTTGGACAGAAATAGAGGATGATCATTTGACCAAAACCGAAATTATTCTCGAGACAACTGAGAAAATCCAACAAATCAGAAAACGACTAAAAGCTTCTCAGGATAGACAGAAGAGTTATGCAGATAACAGAAGGACACCTTTAGAATTTCAATAAGGAGACTATATGATGTTGAAAGTCTCACCATGGAAAGGAGTAATGCGATTCGGTAAACGTGGGAAGTTAAGTCCCAGGTATATTGGACCGTTCAAAATCATCGCAAGAATTGGTCCAGTTGCATACAAGCTAGAATTACCTGAAACTTTGAAAGGTATTCACGATACTTTTCATATATCGAACCTAAGGAATTGTTTAGCAGATCTGACTCAAGTAATTCTATTAGAGGAACTAAGAAGACATCCGTGTGGTGAGCTTGTTGCTAGGCCTGGCCAGTTTAACAACAATCAAAGGCACGCGAATGGATTCTTAGGGATGTTGTTTTAAATTTAAGGATGGAAATGGGTATTGTGTGAATAGGGTTAGGCCCTAGTGATAGTAGAATCATAAGCATCGGTGTATATGCTATAGATGACGTACATGGTACTAACGTAAAGTTAAATTGTCACAGTCTTAGGTCATGGCTGGTAACGATCACGTGATCAATATAGAGAATCACGAGACCCATCCCGATGATGCAACACGGGAAATGGTCAAGGAGGAAGTTGGCAAGGCTTTTGAGGCTTTATTGCCGGGCTACATCGAGGATGTACGCAAAGATCTACGGGATCTCATTCAACAAGAGTTTGTGGCTCTGAAGGCTGACAAAGAAACTGAAAGGCCAACAAAGAAAGTGACCTATAAGGAGTTTGTTGCATGCAACCCTACAACGTTCAAGGGTGAGGTCGATCCACTACTTAGTCAAAGGTGGATCAAAGATATGGAAAGTGCTTTTGAAACCTCACACTATGAAGAATCTGATGAAGTGAGGTTTGCTGCAAGCCAACTCCGGGAACGAGCTAAAGACTGGTGGGAATTGCAACGGGATGAGAAGGGGCGGGAAGGTATCAAAAGTATGACTTGGGAAGAATTTAAGAAGTTGTTCACAAAGCGGTTTTGCCCACAAGCCGCTATCAACAGAATAGCAGAAGAATTCCTACGGTTACGACAAAAAGATGAAAGTATTGATACCATCACGGCCATCTTCTACGACAAAGCCAAGTTTTGCCCACAGTTGCTCCAGGATGAAAGGATGTGGATTAACCACTACTATGGCATGTTGAGTGCCAAGTATCGAGAGTTTCTTACACCGTCCAAATGTGAAACTCTAGCAGAGCTTATCGATTGTGCTAGGGATCGAGAAGCGGAATTGAAAAGGCAAGTTGATCGTGGGGAGAAGCGTGCGGCTGAAACGGAGACGAGTTCGTCTAAGAAAGCCAAGATTTCATCTTCATCAAACAAGTCTGGGAATGACAAAGACTCCAAACATTGCAAGATTTGTAAAAAGAAGCATGGGGGAGTTGTAGATACGAATCTAAAAATTGCTTCAAGTGTGGGAAGTCGGGTCATTCGACATCTCAATGCACAAGCCCGCTAAGTGTGTGCTACAACTGCTACAAACCGGGCCACAAAAAGAGCGAATGTCCGGAACTAAAGAAGGATGGTACAAGTCAATCCTCGGTTGCTCAAGGTTCGGGGAAAAAGGGTGATGGAGGAAAAGCTAAGGCGAGAACCTTCTTGATTACGGCTGAAGAAGCCAAATCTATAGCCGACGTTGTGACGGGTACCTTTCTCGTCAACTCACTACCTGCTTATGTGCTATTTGACTCGGGTGCTAATAGATCGTTTGTTTCGGTTAAATTTGCGAGTCATTTTTCCATGGTGTTAGACAACTTACCTAGTCGTTTAGAGATTGAGGTAGCGGATTCAAAAACGTTCTTAGTGTTCAACGTTTATCGAAATTGCATACTTACCATCGAAGGTGAGGATTATTCGGTCGACTTAATACCCATGACACTCGGGGAGTTTGATGTAGTAATCGGTATGGATTGGCTTTCCATGTACCACGCCAATATAGTTTGCAATCGCAAGTGCATCCAATTGATATCTCCGAGTGGTTATGAGGTAATAATCCAAGGTGCAAAACGCGGTGGCGTAGCTTTATGTTCTTTGGTCAAAGCAATGAAATACATGAGCCATGGAGGACAATCGTTCTTAGCCTATGTAATAGACACGGAAACGAAAGTTCAAGGGTTGGAAGATATTCCGGTTGTTCGGGATTTTCCGGATGTCTTTCCGGAGGATTTGCCGGGAGTCCCACCGGAACGGGAGGTCGAGTTTCGAATCGACCTAACCCCGGGAGCTAAACCCATTGCAAAGGCTCCCTATCGTTTGGCGCCATCGGAGCTCCAAGAGTTAATGACACAATTGCAAGATCTTTTAGACAAGGGGTTCATACGTCCGAGTACTTCGCCATGGGGAGCACCGGTTCTTTTCGTGAAAAAGAAGGATGGAAGTCTTCGGATGTGTATCGACTATAGAGAGTTGAACCAGGTGACGGTTAAGAACCGTTACCCATTGCCTAGGATTGATGACCTATTCGATCAGTTGCAAGGTGCATCGTGGTTTTCGAAAATCGACTTACGGTCGGGTTATCATCAGTTGAAGGTAAGGGAAGAAGACATCCCCAAGACGGCATTTCGTACTAGATACGGGCATTATGAGTTCCTTGTGATGTCTTTCGGGTTGACAAACGCCCCGGCGGCATTCATGGATTTGATGAATAGGGTGTGCCGACCCATGTTAGACCGATCTGTCATTGTATTCATAGATGATATCCTTATTTATTCTAAAAATGAAGGTGATCATGCTTGTCACTTGCGTGAAGTTCTCGAAACGCTTCGTCGGGAGAAATTGTTCGCAAAATTCTCCAAGTGTGCCTTTTGGTTGCGAGAGGTACAATTCTTGGGTCATGTGGTAAACTCGGAGGGTATACACGTAGACCCCACAAAGATTCACGCGGTGACCAAATGGAGTCCACCCAAGACTCCCACGGAGATTAGAAGCTTTCTTGGGTTAGCCGGATATTATCGGAGATTCATTCAAGACTTTGCTAAGATTGCTTCTCCTTTAACCAAGCTTACCAAGAAAGAGGTGAAGTTCCTATGGGGTGAAGAGCAAGAGAAAGCCTTTCAAGAGTTAAAGTCGAAATTGACTCAAGCTCCGGTTTTGTCTTTACCCGAGGGAACCGACGATTTTGTGGTATACTCGGATGCTTCCTACTCCGGTTTGGGTTGTGTTCTAATGCAAAGGGGCAAGGTGATTGCTTATGCCTCGAGACAACTGAAAGTGCATGAAAGGAACTACCCAACCCATGATCTTGAACTAGCCGCGGTGGTGTTCGCGTTAAAGATTTGGAGGCATTATCTATATGGTGTAAAGTGTACGATTTACACGGACCATAAGAGTTTAAAGTACTTCTTTACGCAAAAGGAGTTAAACATGAGACAAAGGCGGTGGATGGAATTGCTAAAGGATTATGATTGTGAAATCCTATATCATCCGGGAAAGGCCAATGTCGTGGCTGACGCCTTGAGTCGAAAGGAGGATCATACTCCTATCAAAATAACCGCAATGAAGATAACCGTTATATCCGAAGTGGTTGAACGAATCAAGGAAGCACAAACTGAAGCGCTAAAGGAAGAAAATTTGAAGAAAAATCGAATCAAAGGTCAAACTCAAAACTTGGAAGATGATAGTCAAGGATTGAAAACAAGATGGGGTCGGGTTTGGATACCACCTACTTGTACCTTGAAGAATGATCTATTGGATGAAGCCCATAAATCCAAGTATTCAATTCACCCGGGAGCGACTAAGATGTATAGAGACCTTCGGGTTAACTATTGGTGGCCGGGCATGAAACGCGATATTGTCAAATACGTGGAGAAATGCTTAACTTGTTTGCAAGTGAAGGCGGAACATCAAAAACCTCATGGTGAATTGCAACCGTTGGATATTCCGGAATGGAAATGGGAAAAGTTAACAATGGATTTGATTACTAAACTTCCAAGAACGAAGAAAGGGTACGATGCGATATGGGTTGTTGTCGATCGATTGACCAAGAGCGCTCATTTCCTTCCTATTCGTGAGACTTACAATTCGGAGAAAATGGCGGAGATTTACGTGAACGAAATAGTGTCACGACACGGGGTGCCCGTGTCGATTGTGTCCGATAGAGACACACGGTTTACTTCCAAGTTTTGGAGGAAATTTCAAGCGGAGATGGGGACAAAGCTATTGCTAAGCACGTCATACCATCCCCAAACCGACGGACAAAGTGAAAGAACCATTCAAACATTAGAAGATATGCTACGAGCGTGTGTTCTTGACTTTGGGGGTAGTTGGGATGAGTATTTGCCTTTGGCGGAATTTTCTTACAATAATAGCTACCACTCCACCATCGAGATGCCTCCGTATGAAGCTTTATATGGCAGAAAATGCCGAACTCCCATTTGTTGGGGAGAAATTGGTCCGCGGGAACTCGCGGGCCACGATACGATAATGAATACGGATGAAAAGATTAAGCAAATCCGTGCTCGCATGAAGGCGGCGCAAGACCGTCAGAAAGCTTACGCGGATAAGCGTAGACGACCCATCGAGTTTGAGGTGGGTGATTTGGTTTTGTTAAAGGTTTCCCCATGGAAGGGTATTATACGATTCCGGAAGCGGGGAAAGTTGAGTCCGAGGTTTATCGGGCCATTTAAAATCATCGCACGTGTAGGTAAAGTTGCTTATCGGCTGGAATTGCCGGAAGAGCTTCAGGGAATTCACAACACGTTCCATGTATCTTACTTGAGGAAGTGTTTGGCTGACGAGTCGGCCTATGTCCCGTACGAGGATTTGGAAGTTGATGACAGATTGAACTATATCGAGAAGCCGGTGGCTATCTTGGATAGAAAGGTCAAGCAACTGAGAAACAAGACACTCAATCAGATGAAAGTGCAATGGAAGAATCGTAAGGGATCCGATGCCACTTGGGAATCGGAAGATGAAATGAGGAAGTTTTATCCTCATCTATTTGATTAGTATGCATAGTTTCGGGGACGAAACTCTCTTTAGAGGGGGAGACTTGTAACGACCCGAATTTCGTATTATGTAATTAAAATACAATTAATGTATCATGTGTTAAAACCTAATATTGTAAAATATGTTAAAGGTTAAATATTTAAGACTTAACTAGAAAATTTGCTAGTTAGTTAATAGTGGTGGAAAAATGAAAAATGATACTTAGAGGGGTGGATCTTGCCAATTGATGAAACTTAAACATGGATATGTATGGCTTGCCATACATTTGGTGAGCATGGTATGCTCATTCACGTTTACACACAAGAGAAGAGGAGAAGAAGAGTTTTGGTCATTCATTGCTCAAATTGTTGGTGATTCAAGTGCAAGATCCGAAATTGAACCCTAGAAATCATTCTTCATCTTATCAAGAGCTACAAGTAAGTGTTATTTGATGTTCTTGAGGGGTAAAAATCGTCACCCACATGGTGGGTGTAGAAATTGGTGGTTTAAACATGAAATCCTAGTGTTATAGTGCTAGATGATCATGTGTATGTGTGTATTATGGTAACTAGATGTGTAATTTCTCCTTAATTGAAGATTTACATGAACCATGGAAATGGGTTTAGTTACTAGAAGGTTAAACTAAGGATTCTTCATGTGAACTAGTTGCTAGTTGTAGAATCTATGTTCATTCTTGTAGAAATGTGATTATGTGCCTAACATTTGGTGGAAATTGATGAATCACATGAGTGATATGTGATTTAGGTGTAAAACTAGCTTGATGATGTTTAAAAGCTAGTAAATAACCAATATGTTAAGTTATGCACATAAGGTGTTTGATGAAATGCCTAAATTAGATGAAAAACATGAATGAACTACTTAATTGCAAGAAATGTGCAATGTGAAAGCCTAGATTGTAGGTTAAATGTGATAAATGGTCAAATAGACCATATGTGTGATTAAATGAATGTTATGTGTTAAATGGGTCCTTAAAATGGTAATAGGAAGTGGTGTGGCAAGTGGATCCAAGGGAACCGGCAAGGAACACGTTTGATTGACCACTTAAACCTTCCGGACTCAAGGTAAGACATTTTTTAAATTGAGCATAACAAAGTAAAGGCATGAGTCACAATGTGTGTGACCATGTGCTCATAAGCTCAAACAAAATGAAAACCACGTTAAAAAGGATAAATAGTTGACTTGCACCGTATGTGAGCTTCTATGACAAATGATTCACGACGTGCGTGAACATAATGGAAAATAACACTTTAGTGTTATACCACATGGTTGTGGAACAGAACGAGTCATGACGTGCGTGACCGTCCCATGGAAATGGGAAGAAGGACAAACCCGAATTAAAGTGATTCACATCGTGTGTGAACACTAGGGTAAAGGGTTATCCCTGCGATTTGCAACGTGTGTGGACGTTGGGTAACGCCAAGGAAAGCGGTTGTTCGCAAGAGAATGGCAAACCGCTCATTAAAATGGGATTTGACCCTATAAGGGTCAAATTCGGTATAAAAAGGAAAATTTCGTTATGATAAGCAAATGGGATGGGTTGGGTCTAAGAACTCACCAAACATATGTAATATGTTATAATAGACCGGTTCCATGGTTGTCGGAACGGTCGGGAACTCTAAAGAACAAACGAACCATAAATGGGTTAATTAAGGAATTAAATACCAAACAAATAGAAAAATTTTGGTATAATGCCAAGAGTCGGGTTAGACTCGTTGAAACTCCGTGGGAATCACGTATGGGATAAAATATGTTATTTCCAGGTGTTTGGAACAATCGGGATCGAAAGGGGTGGCTCGGGAACGCGAAACGACCCTTAACGGGTCAAAAATAATGTTTTTGCTGCAGGGTCCACCGTAGCTTACGGTGGCACCGTAAGTTACGGTAGGTCCCTGGGTGAAATGGGCTATCGTAAGCCAGAGAAGTACCACCGTAGCAAAAGTGAAGCCACCGTAACTTACGGTGGCACCGTAAGTTACGGTAGGGCCCAGTTCCAGCTTTTGTCGATTATCGTTCAAAATGCGTTTCGAGTCCGTTTAAACCCCCGTAAAGACCCGCAATGAATGTTGGAATGTACTTACTTAGTTCCTATGAACTAATGGATGTCTAAACGTGTGTTTTCAGGTGTTACGGGACCGGAAGGCTAAAGTGATCGATAGGGCATACAAGGATCGAACGGGACTTGCATACACGTTTCTTTTGTAGAAACTAACGCGTTAACATTATTTTGAAACTTCCTATCACGTGTGTATGTAAATGGATTGTTAAACTTCATTTTTGAGTGTCGGTTGACACGAAACACATATTTTGGGAGTTAAATTTTAATGAAATTTTCTGGGACCAAATTCCGCATGTTTATTTAACTTAAACGGACTCTTTGGAGGTCCGGGTGTTACAGATTGATTTTGGAGGTAGCTGGGATGATCATTTGCCTTTGATTGAATTTTCTTATAACAACAACTACCATTTCAGCATTAAGACTGCACCATTTGAAGCCTTATATGGTAGGAAATGCAAAACTCCCATCTGTTGGACAGAAATAGAGGATGATCATTTGACCAAAACCGAAATTATTCTCGAGACAACTGAGAAAATCCAACAAATCAGAAAACGACTAAAAGCTTCTCAGGATAGACAGAAGAGTTATGCAGATAACAGAAGGACACCTTTAGAATTTCAATAAGGAGACTATATGATGTTGAAAGTCTCACCATGGAAAGGAGTAATGCGATTCGGTAAACGCGGGAAGTTAAGTCCCAGGTATATTGGACCGTTCAAAATCATCGCAAGAATTGGTCCAGTTGCATACAAGCTAGAATTACCTGAAACTTTGAAAGGTATTCACGATACTTTTCATATATCGAACCTAAGGAATTGTTTAGCAGATCTGACTCAAGTAATTCTATTAGAGGACGTGCAAATAGACGAGAAATTAAACTTTACTGAAAAACCGATAAAGATTCTTGATTCTCAAGAACAAAAATTAATAAAGAAAATAATTTCACTAGTATTGGTCCAGTGGCATGGTCAGAAAGGACCCGAGAAAACTTGGAAATTAGCAGAAAAAATGAAAGTCAAATATCCTCAACTGTTCGAGTGACCTTCGAATTTCGAGGACGAAATTCTTTTAAGGGGAGGAGAATGTAACAACCCGAGCGTTTGGGTCATATGAACTTCGCATTTCATATATTGTCAAACGAGTAAGTAATGAGTAAATTATCTATTTAAAGTTTGAAGTTTTAGATGAAATTTTTATGTTATAAGAGACCATTTTGAATATAATAATAATATATTATATTCGAACCTGCTCCATTTTTTACAAAACTTAGGTGGACTCGTAGAGAAAAATAAGCTCGTCACAACGACATTTGAAATTTCATAATACGCTATATATTAAAAGCTATAAGAGAAAAACGAGTTAAGCAGCTGAATTAATTAGAATAATATAATAATAAATAATAATATAATAATATAATAATATTACTCAATTGGAATTGCAATTGCAATTGCATCATAGTATCCCACATCGAAACTTCATCTGAACTTCATCCCACATCGCCTCTGAAACTTTTTCACCTGCCTTCTGCTCCCTTATAAATAGAAGCCCTAAGGTTGAATTTAAAACATAAGTTTCTTTGGGAACGCTCTAATATAAAGAGAATCCCGAGTTTTCAATACCCCGTTGGGTGTTGCTAATAGTCGTTTTGGTACGCGAGTAGGAGCGCGACTAGGAGCGCGAGTAGGGGAGACTCTACATCAAATTGGCGTAGATAATTTTCAGATACGCCCTTGTTTAAAGTTATGTTTAATTATTATTATAGTCACTATTATTATTTGTATTATCATTGTAGGTATTAGTATTAATATAGTTATTATTAATATTATTATTATCATCTTTAGAGTTATTATTATTATAGTTGTTATTTTTATTGTTATAGTTAGTATTATTATTATTTGTTATTTTAGTGTTTTAGTTGTTATTATTATTATTATTAGACTTTAAGGTTATTATTAGAAAAGGTATTGGGTAACCCCGAGGGTTGGCTCGGGTATGATAGAAACGCCCGAGTTATGCCAACTAGTAAGGGTTGTACCAAAGAGTTGACATAGGATAAAAAAAGTGCCCGAATAAAAACAACAAATAGAAAAAGATAACGAATCATCTCTAAAATTGTTACTAGCTAGAATGTAGCTTAAATAATATTATTTTGCCTATAGGATAATACCTGATACCAGTGAACCTGAGCAGACGATATCACTGACTTGATTGATTGAGATGAGTTCTTCTGAACTGTTTTTCTAAAACGGGATGTGATTTTCTGATAACTGGTAATAATTGTAGAATTGACTATCAACAGCATCTGTGATATATGGCAATGCTTGATATGAGGCTGCTTGTATGATTTTGCTTTAGCTAGTGGATTTTGTATACATAGCCTGGTTATGCGAATTTATACTGTGCTTACTCTGTTCCTATCTGTTTGTCATGGCTGTATCTGTTTGATGCAATAGTCAATAGTAACATGTTTTGAATTTTGAAGAATGTCATGTTTATGAACTCACAAGTTTTATGCTGAGTACCAAATGTTTTGTATTTTATGGACACACATCCTAGGTGACAAGTGATTGCAGGGATTGAAGATTACAAGCTAGTTTATTAAAAAATAAAGTTCTAGAATGTTGTTGAAGATTTGGATTTTTAGTATAGTTAAACTGATGTAATGATATTATCTATTATAAAAGATGTATTATACGCTTTTGATTTATAATTAAAGTTAGACTTTCGTTATTTACTCTATAATTCCTATGCGTTCTGTGTACCCAATACGTAACGCTCCACACGGTAAGCCCTGGGAGGCGGGTGTTACAAGACTAAAAAACAATCAATTTTGTTATCACATAAAATACACAACTCACTTATTATTTATTTTCTCATCACATAAAAAAGGTATAAAACGGGTTAACGCTTTTATTTTTAATATTAAAATGTTAGTAATCCTGAAAACAAATTCATGCTTATTCGATCTATATGTTTTTATGATTATGTATAACAAATTCGAAAAATATATTTAGATTTAAAGATGTGTATACTAAAGAATGTTTGGCCTATATTCAAGTGTGTTGCCTTATGTCTCTCTTCAAAAGATTGAGATTTTAGATTTCGTCGTAAACAACTATATAGATTTAGTAAGGGGTTGTTTGTTTTTGGTTGACCCGGCTGACCCGCTGACTCGGTCAGCCGGTCAGCCTGTTTGATGTTGCTGATATCGTATCTGATCGGGTCCTGTTCGGCTGACAAAGACCTAGGTTTCAAAAGCTCTGACCCGGCTGACCCATCCCCTCGCCTCTCCGACCGCTCCTCGGCGACCGACTCCTCGGCGACCGTCACCTCCACCGGCGACCCTCTCCCCTTCGGCGAGCACCTCTCCTCCACGATCACGAGCACCAGAAGGACGAGGGGTTTTACTCCGGCGAGCACCTCTCCTCCACGATCGCGAGCACCAAAAGGACGAAGGGTTTTACTCCGGCGAGCACCTCTCCTCCACGATGAAACCATCGTCACCACCGGAAACCGCCTGAATCGGAGAGAGAAGGGGGGGGGGGGGTGGGTAGATGTTGTCGCCTCTCTTTCTTTCTTTCTCTAACTTCTATTAAGCCCAAAAATTAGAGAAAAGTGGGTTTTATAGGTGGTTCAGATGGGTGGGTTTCGTACCGGGTTGGTTCGTATCACACTCAAAATCGTCTCATTTTGCATTTTACATTTTATTTTACGATGATATTAATCATAAATATTAGAAATATCTAAAGAATGGTAGTTGATTATGATTCTAGTTGATTAAAAAATATACGAGTTTTTTTCCGTCAAATGAAATATTGTTGCGTAAATACTTAATCGATTTGGTTCTAGTCAGATACTGAATCAAACAGCCAAGTTTCAGTCAGTTGCATACCCAGTCAGAACCTCTAACTGGGTTAGCTTCTGACTCAATCAGATCTTACTGAGTCAGTGTAATCAAACAACCTCTAAGATTTAAGAGTACTTTGAGTGTGTAATTTCTATCGTTAAAAAAAATATTGCAAGAATGTATGTTCCTTTAAAGAGGACGGGGTTTGCTGGAAGGAGTTATTTAAGAAGCTTCTATCGTTGACTTTTGAGCCTCCATAATTTTTTTTAATATTCTCACCATCCTCATAAAACTATCATTTTTAAGAAATTCGTGAAATATCATGGACTTAAAATTAATACTCTTTGGATTTATTAAATTTACAAAATAATGTTAATTAAAAATTTTAATATTTATTTAATGATGTACACATAACAGTTGACCAAGATCTTATAATTTGTTCGAGGAAATAACGAATAAAATAATTTTAAAAAGATTTTGTAGAAATATTTTATTCTAGAATGTTCATTAAATAACTTGGACGTGTACTTGGGGTTTGAATTGAAGATATCTTCTAGATATGCAAATGGATATGTCTTCTAGATAGTCGTAAGACTTTCTTAGGTATTTATTCACATAATGACATGTAGTGATTTAGTCTTCAACTTATAGAAATACAAGCGAGTTTAGTTATAAGTTTAAACGGTCAAGGTTATAATAGTTCAGTAATAAGTATAATTAATTGAGTGATTATAACACACACGAATATAATTATTTTATCATATTTATGCTATTATGGATACTACGTGAGAGTTTCTGAGAACACAAATAGTTATGTGGAAAAAAATTATCATAAAAACCAATAACACAATTCATAATTTTTTTGTTATTTTAATTGTTAAAATGTTATTTAAGTTTTTGGTACATATATGTTGAACATAAATACGATAATGAAAAATCTTACGTATACGTAACACTATGTAGAATAAAAATGGTTACGTATACGTAACCTATATGTGACATATATGTAAACTATGCTACGGTTATTCATTTGATCCATACTCTTATTTATATATACAAATACATAAATATAGAGGGTAGTGATAAAAAAATTATAAATTATGTGTCCAGTTTTATTGGTTTTCTCTACTTTTCACATAACATCATTGTTTTCTTAGTATCCCTCAGAATGGATACTAAACTGAGAAAAGGGTAAATAGCTCTGTAATATTTATAAAATAACTTTAAAAATTGATTATAGTTATAGATATGATCAAATTTATTCTCACATAATTTTATCTTACTTTCTTTTTAAAGACAAATCTACCCACTACTCCTAGACTACTCGAAGTATTTATCACATATTCAAATTTGAACATGAAAACTCCCATGTAAGAAGCAAAAACTTCTAACCAAGTGGACTAGTAAACATTATTGATTTTATTCTATTTGATTTGAAGAATAATATGTAAGGTATCTTTTGGAAAAGCAATACATTCTTTAATTGAGTGATTATAATCGTTGAGATGTCTCCTGACCTTCTAAAACCCAAGGTGGTTTATAATATGTCGCAATTCAGGCTACAAGGATAAGATTGATATCTAAAAATAAATAAATATGTTTGTTATTGAAAATAGATAAGTGTATTTATTGATCCTTTTGAAATCCCTTTATATACTTGAAGTGATCAAGAATCGTTAATGATAGATTGACACCGCTATAGACATCATAGTCTGATATGATCATTTAATCTAGTTTATCTTATTACTGTTTGTTTTTCCAGAAAATGACGTATACATTTTGCTCATGGTAAGGCCATGAGGTGTACTCATCGATCACCAGTCTTCATTCCATGTTGTATTAATGTCACGTAACCACTTCCACCTTCTTTTTAACTAAAAATACTCATCATATATTTATTTTTTTAGTTTGTTAAAATACATTAAAGAAAGTGAGAATAAAAAAGAGCGCTAAACTCTCCTTACTCTTTGACAATAGAACTTTAAACCAAAAGTTCCTTTAAGATATCATATGGATCCATCACCAACCAAGACATGAATTTTGATCACAAAGATTACTCTTTAAGTACCATTCACTACTCTCATTATACGGGACACTCCACTTTTAAACTATAAAACCCTTTTAGAAAGAAGAGGACACATGAAAGATATTTATTAGTTGGTTAAGAAATATAATATTCTTTATGTATGTTCACTCACAAATTACCTAACCTGTCTCCCTAAACCCTTCCAACCTATTAGCTCACCATGTGGGTGCTTAGTGGTTGTAGCCTAATTTAAAGTAATGTAGTTTCGTAGTAGTGTAAGTTTAATGTTAAAAAAATAGTTTTGTAAGTTATACAACTAATGATTTCATGTTTACTGTTAAATATATATGAGGTAAATAGATTAGCATTCAAAGATTTGAAAATGACTCTTTCAAACCAAGGGGTATGCCCTAGCTGTTGGTCTTGCGGGGCTGAGGTGACTAATCAACACCTTTGGGAAACACCACGTCGCAATAGACCACGCCACAAAATTGGACCTGTTAAAGAGGTGTAGTGTCACAAGAATGAGCGTTTAAAGAACCAGGATGGAGCGAGCAACGAGGTTGCTACGACTTGCGTTAACGATAAACCCAATAGTCTTAATTTATACTATAAAGCATATGAGAGGAGAATTTTAATATATCATAAAATAAAGAATATTTACTTTATTCAATTCATAAGATACAATAATTTTAGGGTATAATAATATTTTTAACATTATTTACAGATCACCCCTTACAATTAGTTACATAATAATCTTACACTTACGGTAGCTTATATAGAATTTTACATTATCTACCCATAAACCAAAATAACTTAATTTGTTTAAAATTTCAGTTATATCTTTTAATCTATCATGTTTAAAACCTTTTTGTGACTACAATAAGTTAATGCGTAAATATACAATAAGTTAATGCGTAAATATGCATAATAACCTGTGTATTTTTTGAACGTTTTGGTGTTTTGCTGAACCGATCTGTATTTTATGAGGTGTAATAAGTTGATGCGTAAATGTACAAGTCGTCATGTAAAACCCATTTATTTTGTGTTTTAAATTTTAGATTAGAAAAAATATAATAAACTTTTATTAAATTACTATAAAAATAACAAAAATTAAAAACACGTATCAAATATAAAATGTCGTTCTGTCACATTACACGGTACTCTTCTCATATTATATGGTACTCTTCTCATATTAATATAACATGGAAATGAAAGAAAGAATAATTTTAAATTTTGCTTTATTTCATTATTGACGTATAGGATTACGTCAGCTGAAATAATCCATATTTTAAAAGTTCAAAATAATAATCCATCACATTCACCATCTATAAATACCCTGTGCAACCATTTCTCCCTCTTATTCATCAAGTAATCTTCAACTTTCATTTCATCTTCCTGCAACTCAACAAAAATGCATCCACAAGCAAAACTAGAAGAATCTGCACTCTCTCCAAGCTTCAATTGTTACTCATCTGAAACTTCAACCTCCAGATCCATCGCCAAAGTGATCCACGAAGAACACACAGCACAATTTCACCTAATTCACGACGTTGAAGACGAAGATTTCGAGTTTTCATTGCTAATAACCGACGAAGATCTTACACTGAAAGAGATCGATTCACGAGGCTGGACTGTTTTTCCGGTTTTCAACCGTGATCTTCTAGCAAACGATGAGGTAACAGTAGATCGTGAGATCAAACCAAAGGATGATGAAATTGATTCTTCTGTATCGATAAATAGTTCGTTAGGGCGGTTGTTCGTTGACGATCCGGAGGAATCCTCTTCGTCTTCGTCATCGGAAGTGGATGAACTGGAGAATCTGCCTTCTGGAACGTTCTGCGTGTGGCGACCGAAGGCCGACGGAGGATCGTCACCGGCTATGACGAAGTGTAAGAAGAGTAGCTCCACCGGATCTGGATCTAAACGGTGGAGATTCCGGTACTTGCTCCGGCGGAGCAACAGCGAAGGTAAGGAGCCGATGGCGATGGAGATGTTAACCGCTAAGAAGGCGGATAGTACGAAGCAGAAGCGGAACTCCGGTGAGGTTTCGAAGGTCGCCGGCCGGTGGAAGGCGAAAACGCCGGTGCACGAGCAGTTTTACGTTCAACGAAGAGCGGAAAATGAAGTCGATAAGAGGAAATCGTATCTGCCTTACAGGAAGGATCTGGTAGGTTTATTTGCAAATGTCAATGGAATTGGGAAGATGCTTCCGTTTTGAAAAAATCAAAGGCGATTTTGTTTCTTCATTGATCTGATTTCGAAGGTGAAATCAGTGTAAATATGTTTCGATTTTGTTTTCTTCAATCGAGATGATGATTTTGTTATGAAAAATTGAGCATGTTGTAAGTTTTCAACAGATGATTGATCTGTTGAAATCACAGATATATTATACATATCGTTTCCTCGTCATTAAACACACAAACTTTATGAACGTTAAGTTGTTTCACCTGTCAATCACAACTGGTGTTCATGGAGGCATTGATGGTGGTGGGAACACAAACTTAAAGGTGGTTGATGGTGTAATTGAACTTTAGTAAAAAAATTAAATTTTGATTGATATTCATGTGTCATCTATAGCTTCACCTCACCCACCAAAACATGAAATCTAAAGTTTTTTTTTCTTTTTTCCTTTTTCTTTTTTCTTTTTGAGTCTTTAGTATGAAATGGATGATATTGCTAATGGAACAATATAATATGGGTAGGTTCCAATAACAAGTAAAACATAGAGGGATATGTCCACATAGAAAAATGACACGATCGCGAAGGATTTATTAATCGTCAAAACATTAGTTCTTCGAGAATAAGAGACGCATCTTTATGTTAATGTCAACGTGCAGCTGGCTACACATTGAGAATCACTTTAAGTGAGGATCATTAGTTTTATTTATGATCCGTGAATGTAAGATTGTTCGATTTGAATCTAAAACCGAACGAAATTTAAATTTGGTTTTCAGTTTTGTTAAATTTCTGGTTTTGATAAAAAAATTCCAAATAAATATAAATCAAAGAAACCACAACCTAAAACGGTTAATTCGTGTATAACGCTAAAGGCCATTCAACCATCATAAGCCGTTAATCAATTTCTATAAATAATTGAGTGAAAATTCACCCCAATCATGATTGCAACATCAAAGCCAAAACTCCACTTGCTTTTCTCTAAGAACGCTCATATTGACCACTAATATATGAAGTAATAAGTAAAGAAGAAGAAATCAAACTAATAAGTTATATGAGAGATATTTATATTATGATCATCATATAATTATCTTCAAATAGTTATTTTTCTTATAAGAATATATTTGGAAGATATTTCTTAATATATACAATAACTACTCATATTATTTCAATATATATGTTTTAAAGACGTTGAATATTAGAATTTACCAAGTGGCCAAGTGAACCAACTCTTGAAAAGATTATATAATTTTTACTTGATTTGTAATATGATTATATAACTAATAAAGTAATAATATTATTAAAAAACACATAATAGTATAATACTTCTCTAGAAAGTAAATCTAAGTAAAATGTTAACCAAAGTTGCTTGCTTTCCAAAGTTGCACAACCACAAGTCATGTGTTTGCTGGTTCTACTCTTCTAGAAAGTCAATCCTCTTAAATATTAAAATAATAATATAATCGACACTATTAATTAAAAATATGTTCTAAACATCATAAAGAAACGAGGTGACCCAGATGTGTTACACTATCAATTTTCACGTGCAACTTCCATTGAACAATCCATTAATATTCAATAGATGTATATACTTTATTTTATATCCTCGTAAAGTAACAATAATATTAATTTGATTTTATAATCACAGTAATTATAGTTGGTAGAGTTTTGATCGATTATCGACCCTATGATGATAACAACCACCAATCAAACCTAATACAAACACCAA
This sequence comes from Flaveria linearis, assembly GCA_024085815.1. NCBI lineage: Eukaryota > Viridiplantae > Streptophyta > Magnoliopsida > Asterales > Asteraceae > Flaveria > Flaveria linearis. The sequence continues at coordinate 36,533,313 of CM044002.1, forward strand.
ACAACCAATGTTAGAGTTGTGACCCAAAGCAAAACCTTTGAAATTATAACCCATAAAACCGTTCAAACAGTCCACGTCACTTCAAACCATTGAGATGGTAACCCAAATTGAAACCATTTAAATAAAAACAAAAACTAAATTAGTTCTACATAGACGTCCTAACGTAAAAATATATGTATTTTATTAATGATGAACATCAATACATCAAATAGTTTCAATGATTAATAGTTTCTTAGCAAAGAAAATGCAAGATGTCATCTGTAAGTCTCTAATGAAATCATGTAGAGCAATGAAGAGGCGACGTTGATTGCGGTTCTCAGAGAGGCAAATGGCGGTGGCTATGATGATGGTAGAATGATATAACGTGGTCTAAGCCGTTCTATAACGAAGGTAAAACTTTTTTTCTTTAATAAATTCATCTACACGTTCCAAAATTTGTCTCTTTGAAACAAAACTAACCATAGTTGATTATAATTAAGTAGTATAGATTAGAGGTTCACAAATCAGTCAAAGAATATGTTCGGGTCCGAACTGGACCGGTTCCAAGTCAACACTATAGATATTAAGAAATTTTGGACTCAATGTTATAATGGACTGGTGTAACTTGGGCTAAACGGGCCAAATATCACAAAGTGCCCAAGAAACATGATTGCTTAAGCATATTCGCTTACTCGCTTTGATTTTAGTATATGGTTATTATATATATATAAATCTCCAATGTCGGCGGTGGTGTAGATATAGAGAGAGAGAGGAAGACGGTGGCGGTTTGCCACCGCGTCAGTAGCGTTGACCGGCGGACCTGCACCGACGTGACGGAGGCGTCGGCGGTGGTGTAGATGTAGAGAGAGAGAGAGGAAGACGGTGGCGGACTGGCGGTTTACCACCGCGTCGGTAGTGTTGACCGGCGGATGTTTGGTAAACGCCGTCGATGTTGGTGAGCCACGCTGTTGTGGTGAGCCCTGTGGTTTGTTGGTGGTCGCGACCTGTCGGTGACGGTAGCGGTGACACTGACGGTGCCTGTAGCAGACTATCAGTGGCGGTGGCGGTGACGCCGGCGGCGGTGGTGGTTGCTCCGGCGGTGGCGGTGGCTCCGGCGGTGGTGGTGGCTCCGATGGTGGCGGTGGTGGTGGCTCCGGAGGTGGTGGTGGCATAGAGAAAGAAAGAGACGAAGATATGAGAGTGGTTGGTGGATGTTGTGTTTATATTTGATTGGATTCCAAATTTTATTAAATTTGGTTGATAACAAACTTTCAAATCCATATTTTGCAGCGGTTCAAATCAAAGTCACAAAAACACCAAATTCCAAACGGATGTTCATCAGCATCTAAAAGATAACATCTGACTATATCTTTTGATTGATGATATTCAGTAGGTGTGTGTGTTGGTGTTTGTGTGTGAGAGAGAAAGTTCTTTAACAGTTTCTAGAGAGAGAGAGAGTGTGTGTGTGATGAAGTGAATTGTTAAGTGAAGATTTTGGGTGAAAAGAAAATGAGAAGACGATCGTTTAGATAGGTGATTAGAGGAATTAATTGCGTCATTAAGTGGTAAATAGGATGTGATTAATGTTGACCGGATTCCAACATTTTTATTAAATTCGGTTGATAACAAAATTTCAATTCCAAACACTTATGGATGAGAAATGGTGCTAGAAACCCATTTGTACTGATAATGCAAGAACTATGTAACTTCAGCTTTAAATTTTCTAAACAGGTAAATGACAGAAGATATATGCAACATAATAATAATAATAATAATAATAATAATAATAATAATAATAATAATAATAATAATAATAATAATATAATAATAATAATAATAATAATAGTTAAGCTGAACAAACTTCAGACACTGAATCATCTTCATTGCTGTTCAATACATAATGACTGAAGCTAATTCATTGTCTGTTTGAAAATTTCATGTATTAGAAAAGAAAAAAAAATATTGTATTTTCATTCTATAGTTTTTTTTTCAGAAAATAAAAGGAAAACTTATAAAGATTATTAAACTTAATATATAAATATACATTAAACAATCAACTTATTAACTTCTTCGTGTTTTATAGTTTTTAACCATAATATTTTTACATATTTTCAACATATTTATTACGTTTAACTGTCATGTTGTCCGCGGTTTAACATCTTTACGTTTACTTCCATTCGATTTATTTTTGTTTTTATTTTAATACGAGATTTTCTGGTGTTAGTGGTCGTTAACTGTGGTGCGACATTCATTATATTTGGCATTGTTTTACGCCCCCCGCGCAACGCGGGGGCTCAATACTAGTTTAACAATATTGTTATCTAATAATTAATAATTAATATGATGTTAACAATATTTTATGTTTTTTTATGAAGTAGTTTGTCTTTTTTTTTATCATGTAGTTGACTGTGTATGATGATATTTTAGATTAGTTCTACTGAAAAAAAATAACACTGGTTAATGATTCATAAATAAAAATATTAAAATAACTATAAATCATATTATATGACACAAAAGATAATCATTTATTAGTCACATAAGTTATACTTGTCAAACGACACTCGGTCTAGCGGCACCCATGTGCTTAATATGACATCCCTGCTCAAAAGGTTACGGGTTTGAGTTTTGGTGTAAAATTGCACTTGTCAATCGACACTTGATCTAACGGCACCCATGTGTTTAAAGTGTCACCCCTCCTCAAAAAGTTAAGGGTTTGAGTCTTGGTGTAGAATTTAAGCAAATCACATTGTTGCTAAAAAAGTAAATTATACTTGATAAATAATTATATATATATGTTGAGAAAGTTAAATTATTTTTGAGTATCACAATCTAAAGTCTCGTTGGATTCATAGAATTTTCTGAAATTGAAATTAAAAAATTTTTCATTCAAAATATTGTTCGGTTGGTCAATAGAAAAAAATAAAATTGAATTTTTTTTCTAAATTCAGTGAAATCCATTTTGTTTCTACTTAATCATTGAATTTTTTTTAAATTCATTGAAATCCATTTTCTTTCTACTTAATCATGAAATGTTTAATAATCCAATAGGAAGTTCGTAATTAATATTTTAATTCTACTAAAAAAATTACCAACTAAACATCTTAATAATTTTAATAAGATTTCATTTCAATCTTAATTGTATTTTCTATTTTAATTCCTTTATAACAGATTATGGAAACAAAACTGATGTGGGTGACAATCCATGCATTGAACCCGGTTTTGGATGGAATCCAATGAGATCTAGATTAAAGATTGTCCGAAGACTTTAAATAATAATTATTTATTAATTATCTTTTCTTTACTTATATTTTATTTTAGTTGGAAATTATTTTTAAAGTTGTTAAAGAACTAATATAAATATTAGGGGTTTGTTTTAGGTTGTTATTAGTTTTATAGCTTTTATCAAATGTGAGATTTTCTAGCTCCATGGTTTTAACCGGATGATAGTTGTCAATTCTTGATTCGTATCCGCAACAAAAGTTATAAGTTGCGTATATTAGAACATCATTATCAAGATTACCAAATATGTTACCATCAAAACACAAATAACCAATTCCAACTTCTTTATTTATTTAACACAAAATCTGAAGCAAAAGCATTCTAACATCAACATTTGGTATAACAACAATAGAAAATGAAATCCCAACTCTACATGTAACGACGGACTATCAACCATATTTTGAAAACGAAATTAATCAAGCGTCAAGAAGATATTCAAGTGATAGCGATTTCTTGTTGCGGTTCCGACCGACGTCTACGAGCAACTCCGCTAGCCGCCTCTTCTCGTCCTCCACATCCGGGTTCGCTGTCCCGAGCTTCTCCTCTCGCATACCGACAACATATTCTAATATCTCAATCGCATCGTCCCACCTATAACATCAAAACCGATATACGTCAATGATAGTTGATGTATAAAATGTTCAAAAGTCCTTTGTGCGTCACTTATTTGATTATAAACTTATAACATAGACGGTCTTGTATATTTTATTTGAAGTAACGTATTATTTTTTTAAAAAAAAATAATTTAACTTGTAACCGTTTAACGTTTGTTTGAAAATAACTGAAAATTTAATGTTTTGAGTGAAAATACGAACCTGCCCATGGCATCATAAGTACCGGCAAGATTACTATAAACCCCGAGTGTATCGGGATGATGAGGGCCGTACTCGGTCTCGAGAATGCCTCTCGCTTCTTCGAAAAGGTCAGCAGCCTCGTTTATCGAGTTGATTTGAACACACGCGAGCCCCATTTGGTTCAAAGCGACCCCGAAAAGAGCCGATTTCTTCTCACTCGTTGCCCTTAGCTTTGAAATGGCCGCTTTCAAGCTGTTATACGACTCCGTATAACGCCCCATCATGTAGTACAACACGCCTATCTGAGCCTCGATGCCAGCCACCGTGCTTGATTGACCCGGTGCCTTCCCGTAGACCTTGAGTGCCCTTTTTAGCAAGTTAAGTGCTTGATCAAGTTCATTCATGGACTCGTATATAGCCGAAACTTCTATCAAACCGCTAGCGATTTCTTCTTTCGGGATTCCTGGAACTGGCTTCACGTAAATCCGTAAGGCGTTTTCACAATATGACTTCGACTCCCGAAACTTCCCGATCTTGTTGTTAACATCAGCCAATCGGACAAAAACTGAAGCAGCCGATGGATGGTTTTCGCCTTTCGTTGACTTGAACAAGTTAAGAGCCTTCTGATACGAGAAAATCGCCTCATCATAACGAGCTAGAGCTAAATACGCGTCTCCGATGCACACATCAATAGCAGCAACATCGGTATCGTGCCCGTTTGAAGACATAGCCATGCTTGCCAACACATAATGCTCAAGTGCAGCTTCATAGTCTCCCATTGAGTCACAAATCAAACCCATAAGCCTCCGGTCCGCAGCCTCTTCCAACGAAGCCGGTGAACCGTTCTTGTGAATGTCTAGAGCCATTTGGCACAGTCTTTTCGCCTCGTCAAACTGCATAGCTTGAACATGAGCCTCGGCTACATACCGACACGTTTCCCCAAATCGCGCATCGGTTTCACCTAACACTTGTCGTTGGATTTCCAGCCCCGCTGCATAACACAGAGTCGAGTTTTCAATATTTCCAAGCATCGCATACGCATCACCGAGCTGCATACATCCAGCAAACTTAGCCAGCGAGTGTTTCTGACCTTCATCCATATTCGGGATCTCGATTGAGCGTTCTAACAGAGGGATCGCGTCGTTATAACGCCCCAAACTACAGTTCAAAGCCGCTACAATATGCAAACACATAACGTATTCCAAATTCGGTTTCTCACATTGCATACTTTCAAACGACTTCAACGCTCGTTGAGCCAACTCGAAAGCCCTTTTCGGGTTTTCACCCGTTGACAACAAGTCCCGAGCTTGCTTCAGCAGATAAGTAGCCAGGTATCCTGCATCATCACTAGACGGGTGGTTCTTTTCGAGTTTCTTGGGCGTTTTTGACCCCAGTTTCTTACCCGAAGGAGGTCGGGCATTCGGGCTGATCACTCGGGCTTTTGGGTTCAAAGACTGATCCTGTTTCACAACAACTGGAGTTATGTCATTACATGGTTCTTGTGTTTCTTTCTCATCACTCCCAACCAATGTCTCTTTCGGACCCTGACCCGCGGGCTTCGTGAAGTCGCCTCCGGCTAGGAAACGAAGCTCGGAGTCTATACGCGACTCGTGACCATACGACAAGTAACTGAACCTCGAGGGCGAGTGGTCCGAGCTTTGCATCTCGCACACATTATTATACAGCTGCTCAATGGAAGTGTCCACACCTCCCGGGCTATCGACGCCTAAATCCATCGAGTCACTCTCCGGGCTGTGAGTGCTCAACGGGCTTCGTGGCGACGAGTACCCGAAAAGCTCTTTGTGGGGCAGGTAATTCACACCCGATATGTCACCGCTGTTGCGGTTTGACACCGGATGCTCGATCACCAGTTCAGGCATTTCGTATGGTTGAATTCGGTTCGAAACGAGACTGTTGTTCTCACTGAGGCAAATGGTCGAACACCTGATGGGCACCTAAATGTAACAGCAGAATTTGAGTCAGATTATCAAACTTCAAAGTGATCATCACCGTAGAAGCAATTATAAATCAAATAACAAGATTGTATTTTTCATGAATTTTATAATCAAACGTGTGAAAGTCAATCATGCATGATTAAACATAATTAAAGATTAATAGATTATAAACATGATGAGTGATTACAGAACGATCTCATCTGGAAGACGATTGACAGAGTTTCAAGCGATTTGCCCCAAATTGACAAATTCCATCGTTTGAGGCTCCGATCAAACGTATGATTCACTTATATTAGCAGATAATTATTGGAACATGCATGAATGAATGATTAAGGTTGAAGAATATCCGGAAAAAAGAATAATTTGAGTGACAGTTCATGAATGTTTCATGAAATTCGAAGTTAAATTAATGTCAACTTCACTTCTCTTACGCAAAGGTCTGATATTAATATATCAATATATTATCTTCACCCAAAACATAAAATTTTGAGCAAAACGCAAAATTCAATGCATGATAACGAAAGAATTATTATCCGAGAGCTTATATTACGGGTCGGGCAAGATTATTAACGGGTCGAACAACACACAGATGCATTCATCAACGAAGAACTGCAAGAAGATGATGATGATGATGGAAGAAACCCAGAAACTTATCGCTTTGAGTGATCAAAAATGGTGGTGCGAATTGATTACATACCTCGATAGATGCACAAAATGAACAAGTGGATTAATTATGTTGATATTGTTTATGATTTTGGAAGATGAACAGAAACAGAGGAAGGTGGAGATGTGTGTGTGTATGTGTGTGTATGTATGACTCCTTGTAGGTGTTGTAAGTGTGTGTATATATAGAGATGATGGATGTATGTAACAGTTGCAGAAGAGAGAATAGGTGGTTGTCTGGTTGAAGAAGACGATAATGGAAAAAAAATTGGAATCAAAAGTGGAATAATTAATTATGGGGATGTATGTGTAAATTAAGGTATCTGTGTGTGAGTTTGAAGATAAGAACACGTCAACGTCTTTCAAGAATTGTTATTTATTTCTTTTTTTTTCAGAATTTCTTAAAATAACATTTTAACCTCAAATTCTCAAAATTAACATGTATTATACGTGACGCTCTCTGTATATGCTTACATGTATAGCCTGGTGTTAGGCCGTCCAAAATTGCACTCTATGGTGTAAAGATGTTGTCCACTCCGATTTCCACGACTTCGGCCAATTTTCCCACTTCCGCCGAGTTCCGCCAACTCCATATTTTTCGCTCAAGTGGACACATGTCGACTTCATAATGTCTCATCTTTGTTTAAAGATACACGTGTCAACTCCCTAATGTGTTCATGTAAAGTACATTTTTGCACTAAAGATTTCATGCGGTCGGCTTTTTCGCACTAAGAGTACATGTTGATTTATGAAATTTAAGTTTTTAAAGTTTATTTTGAGGGGATTTGACTTTTCATACGTTTATTTTGAAAATTTATGAAACAACTTATTGGTTACTTTTTTTTATTGAATATTATAATATTTTTTAATAATCTAGTGGTTTTGTGATATGATATATGCCTCTCACAAAAGTAATGAAAAAATTATACAAATGCAAGATTTGACATTTAGGTGTAAAAAATTACTTTAAAATAATTATCATAACACCTTTTGTTTCTAAAAGAAATTAAAAGTTGCATAAGAGTTTAAAATATATATGAACCTAAGTACATACGTAATATTTGTGTATATGTCGGTTCCTGAAAATCTTTCTTTTTTAGGAAGCGTAGGAAGACTTTTGTTGAAAAGTATTTTGATTCATGTTAAACTAAAGTGAAGAGTATTGAGTGTTTTTTTGACGTTGTGTCACTTTTAATTTATGAGGAGATAGTTACATCCATTCTGTAATATATTCGATCAAGAATACTCAGGATGTATATTTGTATATTTACTTAGGTTTGTTGGTTGCAAAGTTGAATACACCGTTAAATATTTGTCCACGAAAACTTATTGCAACAAATCAAATGTAACATTGTATTTGGTTGGATGCAACGATGCATTACAATAACGAAGCAAAACTAAAAGCTGGATGCACGGTTGTAACTATGAGACACCTTATATAAAAAGATACTACATGTCAAAATTAAATTAGACAAACTATTAGAACCGGTAAGGCGCATTAGACTTGTTAAAAAAATTTCGTTTTAAAAGATATAATGAATTACATCATATGAAAGTAAAGAGCATAAAAGCGTAATAATATTTTTAAAATATTATTGAACTATACTAAGGATACTTAAGATTGAAAATAACCAATCAAAACTCCTTTTTATATAATTCAAAACAAAACTCATGCAACTTAATTCCCTATTTAACAGATATTGAGCTTTCTACTGATTATAATCTTGACACAATTTCACTCTTAACTTGCACTTTTTAATTTATCCTAGCATATGTTGTATCAAATAAGAAGTCGATTTTGGTGAAGTGAATATGAACCCTTGATCAAGGTAAACTAATGGCTGAGATGAGACGGTAACTATTTTATAATTGAGTAGGCGTAACAAGAAAACAAACCATATTTGTTGACCGTTTGTCTAATTTCACAATTATTTTCAAACATATATAACTTTTATACATCTCGTTAATTTTTTATAAAATAATAACATAAAATCAAACATTTTATTTTATTTTTATTCTGACTATATTATTGCTATGTACTTTTAAAGAAGTTTGTTGTATGTATACCGATGCATAATTATACATATAACTACACGTTATTGTATACGTGTAATGTTACGTAATTATGCACATAGTTTTGTGGTATTATATATTATACATATGTTGTGTGATTATAATAACAAGATGTAACTATACCATGACATTAGTTTACCAATATTTTTTTACTTTGTATCTAAACCGATATTATATTTAAAGATGTATAGAAAAGATGTGTAAAGGGAATTGAGGTGAAATGTTGTTGTTACAAGCAAATGAAGGGGACTTTTCTTCCACCAACATCGCCGCTTCTCTTTTCTTTTCCCTTTCTACATCTTGTTACTTGACATGTCATTTTTTAGTATGCTTTTTGACACAATTCCCCATCAATAGTCTGTTTTTAAATATTACTTATTAATATAATATCATATAATTTGACTACAATTTTTTTAAACTAAATTAATTTTGTATTCTTGTTTAGTTTAATTAAATTGCTTAATTATTTTTCTTATTAATAGTTAACGGGTTAACACTTAAACTTTCATAAATTAAAGAAGCGATAAACTTATTAAACATAACGAAGTTTTAAGATTGTTATAATAAAATCATTCATGCTTTTTTATTATAAAGTTTCTTACAAGTCTTCATTTTTGATTAAGTGACCTAAAATGTAATGTATATGAAACTTAGATGATATTTTTCAAGTCGATTTAAATAGAATAATTATGAAATATGATTTTTATTTAGTGATTTTTTTCACAATTACCTTCTATGTTAGACTTCAAAAATAATAATTAGTAAACTGAAACCAATTTCATATATGTTTCATTTAAGTCCACTTAATTTTAAAAAGTTAATGTTTATAAATAAATTTGAAAAAGTGACTTTAGTATATTGTGAGGTAACTCTATTATTATTAAGTTGTATATTTCTAAAAACTAACTATAAAGAGAAAGAAAAAAAGTCATGCAAATAAAATTCACTGAAATATAATTGAAGTTTTAAAATTTTAAATTGTTCTACTTTTATAAAAATAGCATTATTATTTTAGTAACATAGTTATCTTGATCAAGTTATTAGCCTTATATATCTATAGATTCAAAAGCTAGTCAATAAGTGATGAAGGGTCTATGATGGTTACTTCAATTTAACTTTCAAGAAAACCTGACAACCAACATTAAAATGCCATACAACTTATTAATCATAAAATCATAATATTCTAATTTAAAGATATATCGTTGGTCTCTTTGTCATTTGATTACGTGAATATCTAGTATACATTATTTTACGTTACAAAATGTATTTATGAGAAGAAGTCACTTGGACTGTACGTCATTCTTATTATTTAGATGTCTTATTCAAAGTCTTAATGAAACGATAATTTTTGGGATCGACAAAGTATTGCTTTATTGGCCTCATTTATAATATACTTATAACGGTTTGAATTTCATCTATTTGCTACTTATTCATATAAAATTTCTGTATTCTTATCTTAAAATGCTTATTACACGTCATATTATTTTATTAATTCCTGCCATATTTATTAACGATTGATAGACGTATAAATTAAATAAAACACATTTGAAATGGGACAAAATACAATAACCATACTTATAGATAATCACTTAAAAAGTCATTTAGGCAGTATCCCCGATCATATGTGTGTTTTTATTTACATTAAACTTGTTTTATTTTAACATTGATTTCAATAATACACGGTATGTATTGATTCATGTCCATAAATACTCCAACTTTGAATGAGTTGGAGTATTTGAGCGGACTTTGTCGGACTTGACAAAACTCTACGCGTCAGTTTCATGGTTGAACCCTGCATCGATTGTGCACCTTAATATTTCTATGGGTTTTTAACTTGTTTGATAAAGAATGTAGGAAATGCAAAAATACAAATATTTATCTCTAGCATTCATATGTTTGTAATTTTGGTGTAGAGCAAGAAAAATGTTATAAGTTCATAAGGTTAGACGCTAGAGTTATTTGGTACGAAATGTTAAAAACAAATTTGCATTGGTAGATCTCATAGGTTAATATGATTATTATAGTAATTACCACTTCTCTAAATTACATTATATCTTATTGTATTTAGCATTTATGTCACTCCATCTTTCCGAATTAAATTTAGATCTTATTATAGCTTATATTTATTTTTACCATTATCTTTCTAAAAACTTTCTGGTTAAATTGAAATACAGTTGTTTAATTTTATTTCTAACAAAGAGTAACTAAAATGGACACGTGACAACATCACATTTTCTTTAATAAAATTTCACCGCTTCTCTCTATTATTAAATAATTACATTGATTAGTAATAATATTATTTAATTCTTTTAAGATTAAAAATAGGTTTTTAATAAATTTAAAAATATCTTTTATTAATATTATTTCTAAAGAACATTTTTTTTACAAATAAGATTTTTTTCTAAAAATTCATTCATTTTCAAATATATAGAAATATTTTAAAATTGGTATTTTTAAAAAGTGATTTTTATAAACTAAAAGTAATTAAAATCAGGAATTGTAATAATGAAATTTTTAAAAATGATATTTTTTCAGACGGTTTATTTTGAAATAAAATGTTTTAATTTTAAAAAAAAGTTGATATCACTATTTTATTACTTATAGTCATTACTTATATAAAATTTTAATCATATCTTATATTAAAATATCATTTAATGAAACTTAATAAAATTTTATTATATATAATATTTTATTTATTTAATTCGTGTAATACTCGGATTTACTAAAACTAATGTTAGTTATATAATGCAAATGAATTAGAGGTTGGTGTACGATAAGTGAACAAAAATACGAGCCTCGCTCATAAACCTTACACAAATAATCCGTCTTATATTCAAGATTTCATGTGTCATGTGCTAATATTAAAAATAAGTTCCTTTTAGAGTATGTAATTATCAAAATATTGAGTGGAGACCTCTGAAAATTGTTTTTCTTTGATTTATTCAATCCAAAGAAGAACATATAATAATTACAAATAAGTTTATGTACATGTTAATCCACTGATGATACCTAAAAAAATAAATATTTGAGGCCCTCTAGAACATGAGTCATGTACGGTCACCCATCTTGCACATCTTTAAAGACAGCCATGATTAACACAATATAACCTTTAATGATAAGATCTATTTTTTTACCAGAGGTCTAAGGCTTGAATCTTTTCTTTTTGAAGGTCATATATCAGACAGCAAGTCATAATTTATCTGATCTTATTGGTTAACAAGTAGAATCTTGCTATTATTTCAAATGTGAAATGCGGCTAACAAACTTTCTCCGTGTTTTAGATAGCACAAATATTAGTTGCGATTAAATGTACTAAAATATTAAATAACCTTTTATAATTAAAAATGATATGTTTGTTATAGAAACAGTCACAACCACGGCATATTCTGATGGTGCAACCCCTCCGTTTAGTCGGGCCCGGACCATGCTTCCTTCTAGCTTCTACCTGCGCCCCAATATTCTCATGGTGGTTCGATCTTGTTTTATTGAACCAAACTAATTATAAAAATAATAAATCAAGATACAACACAACAAACAAATAATTTAAATAGATTTTGAAGAAACAAGCATAAATAATTCAATCTCTAATCATAAGGCTGTCCAGTAAGACATATAAAACGAGACAAATAAATATTTAAAAGAATTGAATATTTGTCTTTGTCACCAACTTTTTAATAACTAAATATCACATAAAGAAATAAATGTAAAATATTATTTTGCTTTCTGAAAATGTTTACTTATATGAATCAAGGTTGGTCAGTATTTATTTTAAGAGGAAAACTACAAAATCATAGGTGGGCTGATCATTGAGGAGACAACCTACTTGATAGTTAGGAGTTAGGACTTGTCTCCTTATGAAATTGAAATCAATCTTTTTACATTTTTTATCTTATATTATAAATAGTGTGGTTCATAGTTTATTTAAAACACTATAGCTTTGTAGAAAGGATTGTGACACTTACAATATGAAACTTAAAAACACTAAAGCAGAACACTAATATTATTCTTGTTGCGTTAAAGAATCATCCTGGAGTATAATTTATTATATTTTTAATGTAATGGATTAGCATGATGACTAATATAATTATAGCATTCATCAAGTTAGTTTGGACGCACGAATTGCATAGTTTGAATTTATTATGATTCCCGGTATTAAAACCTCATTGGTGCTTAGGGGCGAAACCTATAAATAGTGGGGTTTTCAAGAGGGCAACGCTCCCTTGGCAAGTTTCGCATAGTAACATCCTTGTAGCAATGTCTAAAGGACAGAGCTCACGACTGATGTTGATTTTCCCAAATCACATGTGAAATTTGTATTCAAATTGTGCTTCATTTAACATGTTTTGAATTTAAAAAAGGGTAACCACGCATAGGTACACTTTGAGTCAAATTTTGACCCTTTCTTGCGATAGATGTTCATCTTTATTTTGGTCTCAATCTCTCGTTTGAAATTCATACAATCAAAACATACTTGTTCTTAATTTCATTTGAATTGTTTCCGATTAATATATTCGGATAAACAACCGAATAATAGTTCGGTACTGGTATGATACCGATCTCATCTCTACGTAAGTCTGTTTTCACTAAACATCCATTTTTAATGCATTAGTTTTTTGTCGGTAATATACTAATATGTTAAATTAAATTTATAGGAGATGGTTGTGAGTTGTTATAAATGAAGGAAATAGAAAATATTACTGTTAATCTGTATATTCAAATTCATCCTTATATTTTTTTTTATATTTTTTAAAGTGGTTGTGAGTGTAATAGAGAGAAAATATAATGAATAAAGTATAAAAAATTATTTAATTGAAAAGAAGAAAAAAAAGTAAGAGTAAATTACACGGATGATCCCTGAGATTTACTTAAATTTCACCTTTCACCTATAGGATTGAAAAATTACAGATTTAATCCTAAAGTTTCAAAAACATAACGCATTTAGTCACTACATCAAAAGACCGTTAAAAAATTCCATTAAGTAGCTATAAAAGTATCATTTTGCCTTTTATTAAAAAAATTACATGGGCCCACCCTCACCTCATACAGTCATACGCCCCACCCCATACACTCATCCGCATCCTCAAAAAATCTCTGCAACAAACCCCATTACTATGACAGACCTTCATCACAGCCCCCCATCTCTGACAGTCACCACCACAACCATACACCCCTATCTACGGTAGCCAACACCACCAGTGACGGAGCTTTAACAATCCCGTAGGGGTGGCGGGGACGAAAATAATTTTTTTAAGGGGGGGCGAACTCGACATTTATATAAAAATTTACACTGCCGTACCCAAAATTTACACTAACGAACTAAACTTTAACACTACGACGAAAAAAGGGGCGGCGCCCCATGTGACATCTCGTAATTTTGTTAATTAAAAAGTTAACTTTGTTAAGTTTTAAAAGAACTTTTTATGTCAATTTTGAAACTTTGGGGACTTATTATGCTTGATAATTAATTTGGTGATTAACAAATTAATTTAATAAATAACAATAATAATAATAATAATAGTAAAAATAATAAGAATAATAATATTATTAATAATAATGATAATCTAAGTTTTAAACTTTAATCTTGTAATTAATAAGTTTTACATGAAATAATAACATTCAAAACTTCAGGGACTAAATTGTAATTTAACTAAAACTAAAACACAATTTTTAAATCTTTGTTGTTAAACTTTTAAAACCTGAGGGACCATTTGTGAAATTTTGTTTGAAACCCAAACCCCCCCCCCCTTCTCCCCGTCGTGCACCCTCGGCCAAACTCCGGCCATGCCCCCGGCGACCACCAAACCTCAACCAAACATCGAATTAAATGCAATTAAACCGTTTTAACCATTCACGACCAAGAATCGAACTTGTTATTGTACTTTAATTTGATTTTAAGGATCATTATCAACATTCAAACACGAAACCGAAGTTCGTCTTAAACCATGGAGCCGTTTGAGCATTTAATCCTAATTACAATCTAATTAAACTAACATAAACAATAATCTGGCTACATCTAATCGATTATAGCTTCCAATTACACTTGAAACAAACGCAAACATCATCTCTGATTCACTTCACCAACCGCGACTTGCAACCAGTCGAAAGCCAATCTCCGATTGATTTAAACAAAAATTCGCATAGGGCTTTGCTTCCAGATCATCGTTCAAAGCTGTTCACAAGTTCAATTCGGTTATTTTTGAAGATTGCTCAACAAATCAAAACTTTGGGTCGCGGCTTGTTCATCCATTGTTCTTGATAAACCTTGAATTAAACCGGGTAATTAAACATGTCTAACTACTCGTTTATACATGGGGATCGAAAGCCCCATGATTCCAGTCGCTCACAAAGTCGAATTGAACTTCGATTTGGATCAAGGATTTCTAGGGTTTACAAGGATTGGGGCTGTTTTGGAAACTGATGTTTTTAAGATTTTGGAACCAAATAAAACCGCGGCTAAGGCCTTGGTTTACTGGTTACTCCCTCACCCTGTCAACCAAGAGGTCCCGGGTTCGAACACGGGCACCCTCTTATTATTTTTAAAATGGCTTTTTAGCCTTAATTATATTTTAGAAAATTATTATTTCATACAAAAATGATTTTTATAAACTTCTAATCTTTTAAAATCAACAAAATATTTTCTGTAAATTTATTCTTATAAAATATCTTAACATTTTATTATAAAAATTATAATTAAGTATTATTATAAAAATGGATTTATATAAGTTGTTAAAATATTCTTTAAATTATTATTGAATCTTATGTTTTCTTTGATTAAAGATTTCAAATATATGTTATAATACGCAAGTTATTAACAAAGGATTTAATCCCTTTAAAATTTTTATAAACGGTACTCTCTTTTACCAAACAAAATAATAGTTCGTTAATTTTATTTATCAAAAATAACCCCCAAATCCCTACCGAAATCCTAGTTCGCGTTAAAACATAAATTTTATTATTAAACTTAAACCTTGTAAATATATTTATATTCTTAGGTGCATTGTGAAGCATTACATTGGAACGTTGCTTGTTATATTCTTAATAATCGTCAATTTTATATTCATTGATCAAGTGAGTATTTCCATACCCCTTTTTCTTATTTTCACACTTTGGGGTGAAACATGTTAACATATTTTACTACACTTGTAAACTTATTTGAGACTTGTAAACTTATGGCAATTCAACATGTAAAGTTGTGGTTAGTTGAACTTTTGTGGTTACCATGTTATGGCGTTATATGTACAATCATAACTATTGCTAGCCCAGCGAAGTCATAGATCTATGGGACAGACAACCTATTTGGTGCTAAAGTCGATGTATTGCCGACTCCTAGGAGCCGTATGCTTGTGCACTAGGGAACCAAATACACTTAGCTGATCATATATACTTTTAATGTATAAGACTTGTAAAACTTTGTCGAGGTTTGATTGTTGCATTGTTCATAACATCCCTAATCATTTTATTCACTAACTTATGACTTGAATTGCCATCTTTTATATACTTATGTATTGAAAACTATGGAATACTCACCAACATTTTTATGTTGACCTTTTATTTTTAACATGTTTCAGGGAATAACCCAAGAATGTGTTCTACTCTTTGAAGCTTATCTCACTTAGGACTGGACTTAGAGAAATAAACAATGAGCTTGTTACTTTCAATCTTGTATTCATGATGTATCTTTATTAGAGCCTTTTACTTGTATTGTTTCAATTGAATCTTGATTAATATATTTGGAATTAATAATAACGTTATGTGGCTGTGAACAATCGTAACTCTCACACTTCGACGATTCCGCCGTCAAGGTTGGGGTGTGACACCCCAGCCCCCACAATCCTCCGCCCCTGAACACCACCACCACACTCCTTAATCTCGGCAACCACCACCACCACACACACCCCTCTATATCCGGCAATCAACACCACCAAACCATACACCCCCATCTTCGACAACAACCGCCACCACCACCACACCTCCATCTCCGACATTCACCACCACAACCACCATACACCTACATCTCTGGCACCCAACACCACCACCACCATACACCCTCATAGCAGCGACTACTACAAACACCACCACCACCACCATAGTAACCACCGTTTAACCATTATAGACCGAGAGGAGAAAAGTGAGATAACAGCCACCGATTTCACCATTATAATCGGTGGCGGCGAAAAGGGGCTTCGACGATCTAAATAGGGATGGTGGTGGCGACAAGGTGGGACGATGGTGGTGGCAAAGTTGGATGGTGGTGGAGGCAAGGTTGGACGGCGGTTGCAACAAGGTGGAACACACCGCCGGTCCCCTCTTTGAATCGCAACCAAAACTGGTGGGGTGGGTAAATTTTTTTTTTCAATTTATTTAGGGGGCCTACTAAAGAGACGCCCTCAAGGATATTCAGACGCCCTACTTACGGGCCGTAAGGCCTTTCACGGGCCGTATTGACTGTCGGGTAGTCAAATCAATCATTCAAAAATGTAACGGCCCGTGAAGATGTTCACGATCATATTTTTTTACGGCCCGTTTGGAATTCCACTTACGGACCGTGAACTTCTTTACGGGTCCTATTTTCACCTTTAATAATTTGACGAGATATATTATTCCTCGTTTTTCGTGTAATTTTGTATTTATTACGTTATTTGATATGACATAATATTCCTCGATAGTCGTGTAAATTTGTATTTATTACATTATTTGTTATGATGTAATATTCCTCGATATTCGTGTTAATTATGTGACAAGATGCAGTATTCCATTTCAACTACTATATAAACGTTAGTTTATAAATTCATTTCATAATTCAAATTTCTACGATATAAATTCATTTCATTTCAACTACTATATAAACGCAATATTCCATTTCAACCACTATATAAACGTTAATATTTAACGTTACGATGTCTTTCTGGGATAGCAACTATTTATTCGATTCGGAATCTAACTATTACTCTGAGGGGGGTTACGGTTATTACGATGAGGCTGCTTCAAACTATTTAGGACAGTTCGCGTCCAATTACGGCGGGAATGACGGCGGCGATGACGGGGGTGATAACGGTGGCGATAGCAGCGGTGATAATGACGGTTCTGGTTCCGGTAAAAGAGGTTTATACGACACGAATCAGGTTATAAGATATATCATATTTAATTTTACTTTCATTTTGTAATAACTAACTAACAATATAAAATTTATTAGGTTTTCTCATCTCATGAAGAATTAGTTGATTGGGCAAGTAACGTAGGGCGAGAAAATGGGTTTGTTATTATCACCAAACGTTTGAAAAGAAATTCGAATGGTGTGGTGGTTAAAATTTGGTTAAAATGTGATCGGGGTGGTGTATATAAGGGAGCATCCACTTTAAGAAAAAGCGGCACCAAAAAGACAAACTGTCAATTTGAATAGCAGGGCAAATACGAGATGAAGAGAGATGGGTGGATTATAGTTGTTGTGGACGATACTCACAACCATGAACCTGCTGAACATCTGGATGGACATGCATACGCAATGAGGCTCACCGAAAATGAGATTTCTACCGTAAAGAATCTGACCGAGCAAAATATTGACCCTCGAAACATTTTAGGCACGTTGAGGGAACAAAATCCCAATAATGTGTCTGTGTTACGAACCATATATAACGCTCGGGGAAAAATTAAAAAGTCCACCAGAATTGGTGAAATCCCAATACAGGTTTTATTTTCTATACTACAACAACATAAATATATTTACACCCCTCACATATAAGAACCGACAAATACCGTCGACGGAGTTTTTTTTATACATCCCACATCTCACACATTATGGCGTGCGTACCCACACGTGTTGATGATTGATACAACTTATAAAACTAACTTGTATAAAATGCCATTTGTTCAAATGGTTGGTGTGACATCCACCCTGAAATCTTTTTTTGTTGCTCACGTATTCATTGATTATGAGCGTGAAGCCAACTTCAGATGGGTGTTAGAGCAACTAAAATCAACGCTGGAAGATAAGTGTATGGAGCCCCGTGTTATACTAACCGACCGAGACCTCGCTCTGATGAAAGCGTCAGCAGAAGTTTTTTCGAGTGCTGTTCGATTACTTTGCAGATGGCATATTTCGGAAAATATTGCTAAACATTGCAAGGCGAGTTTTTCAAATGAAGAGTGGGGTGCTTTTGAGCATCTGTGGTCGGTACTTATTAACTCTGTAATGACGGAAATATACGCTTATAATTACGACCGCCTTTATCGCAGATTGGTGTCCAAACATTCAAGTAAGTTTTCTAGTGTTATTCCAAAAAATATATGTATATTTACATAAAAATAAGTACATTTTTTTTAAATAGGAGTGCTGATGTACCTCAAAAATAACTGGTTGGACCCCTACAAAGAGAGATTTGTGTCGGCGTGGATAAATAAAAGTTATAACTTCGGTCAGCACACAACGAACCGAGTTGAGAGACAACATTCGTTGTTGAAAAGTTACCTGAAAGCAACCAATAGCACCCTGGATAGATTTATTCCTTTCATTAATAATATCTTAGTTATCCAGGAAATTGTTATAAAAGAAAGTTTTACCAAAAGCAAAATCATGCTTATGGTGCAGCATAATCATGAAGTGCTTAAATTGCTGCGAGGTAACGTTTCTATTGCGGCTTTGGATATGTTAGTTGGTGAGATTAACAGGATAAATCATCTAATTATATCCAAAATATCATGTGACTGCCATCTTTTTACCAGCTGTGGTCTTCCGTGTGCTTGTAAATTAAACAATTACTTTCAAACAGGTGAATGTTATTTTACGTTTTTTATTTTTCATGAAAACTTTTATTATATTTAATTTAAATATTATTTTATAGGTCAATGTATCCCGCTTGATGCCATTGATGTTTTTTGGAGGAAGCTAGATTTTTCACCCACGTATATTGTACGGGAGGTTCAAGTAGATGTACATAAAGAGATGGAGATGGTGACAAAATATTTACTTGTCCAACCCGAAAATGTGAAAAAATCTTTGATTAATATTTTCAAATCTTTCATTCATCCTTTAAAAACTGATAAAAAGCCTCCTAAAGTCCAAACACATACACGGGGTCGTCCTAAAAAAGAAAAGCAAAAAGAAACAATATTAGACCCCCTAGACATAGTTCATATGTTCACCCTAGAGAAAATTTTGAAGTTCCGCCCACATATTCAAGTTCGGTGGTGAAGTCAAAACAAGGGTCTTTGCAGCGCAGTCAATCCATGTCTTCCAAACCAAGAGCCAAAGATGGATTATCTCAACAGAGTTCCAAGTTTTCATATATCCCGGGCGACGAAGATAAAAACAAGACTAAATTACAAATTTCATCCTTTATGTTTGGTGAAAATTATGGAATTGGTCCTTTCGAAAAATAACTTTCACTCAATATCCTTTTTTACAAAAAGTTATTACGTAATACGTCCTTTTTACTAACTTGGGTCAAATAATTCTGTTAAGTCAAGGGTATTATTGTCATTTTATTGATAAAAGACTACTTTTGTAAGTGTTAAAGTTTCTTTTTATTCTTCAATTCTATTCATTTTTTTCTTTTATTATTTTATTAATTGATTATTTAGCTTATTTTTTTATATAATATATTATTTAATTTATTTATTTTTATTATATATTTTTCATTATATATATATTATATGTAACACATAAAATACCACTAACTTTTATTAAACTACCTGAACTCTAATTAAATAGTTTTAATTAATTTAAATTTATTTTTTAAACATCTAGCTTTCTAATGACTATATTTAAAAAAATCGATCATAATGTATTATTCATCTCATTCATCTTTAATTTTTTAAGAAAACCTAAATGGCATATCGATATGATGATATTTTTTAAACACATTTATAGTACTCATTTTGATCCATTAAAATGACACGACACATAAAGATGCTAATAGGAGATCTTAATTACCAAGAAATTAGCATCTACAATCACCCGTTTAATTCTTTGCTTGTGTTATTTGATTTTTTAATGTAATTTTAATTTTTAGTATATTTAATTCTTAGTTTGTGTAATTTAAAAATAAATGTTTAATTTTCATTTTTAGTTAAAATGATAGCATACTTAAAGATAATATCACAAAATCATAACTCTAAACTAACGATTGTTGAATAAAATTAGCATCTAAAACTTAAATCATGGAAATAAAAATACTTTAATCGTGTGAAAGACTTAACAAATTTTTTCAACAGATATATAAAAGAAGTTGAACATAATATTGATCGTAGAAATTTAAAATAAAATTAAATAAAAAAATTATTTCGGTTGTAAAAATTAATAGAGACTACATGTAGTTTCTAAAAAAAGTTAAATAGTGTTTGTAAAAATGATCAACAATCCTTGGAGGAATAAAAACATAAGTCAATCACAAATGAACGAGAAAAGAGTAAGTAAAAAGTAAGTATATAAAATAAAGCAATTAAAATAGTTTAAAAATGATAAAAGTAATAATTCTAATCAAAGAAATAAAAACAAATATATTTTATTAAAAAATTGTTTCAACCTATAATAGGTTTTTAATATAAACCATAACCCAAACTATTTAACATAGTTAAATTTTTTTTACCAAAATGGTATTAAAATTTTTATACCATAAGCCAAACTATTTAGCACAGTTGAAAATTTTATACCAAAATGGTATCAAAATTTTATACCATAAGCCAAACTATTTTTAAAATTTTTTTAAACCAAAATGGTAATAAAAAAGCGTCAGTAAAATTAAATCGATTAGTAGTTTAAATAATATAACATGAAAAATAATATATTTTAACTCTTTAATTTGTATTCGTATAATTAGAAAAGTAGATAAAGAAATTTTAAAAACAAGAATATATATATATATATATATATAATAAATTAAAAACTATTAATAAAAGAATATTTTATAAAAATTTAAAAATAATAAAGTAATAATATTTAAGATTATAAAATAAAAAATGTATTAAAAAAGATAAAGTAAATAAAATAACAACTAAAAAAAGAGAGTAATAAAAATTACAGATTTCGTCCTTTAAGTATTAAGGGCAAAACGGCCATTTACCCAAAACTAACCGAAAAAGTTAACTTTTGTTAGTTGAAAGGACATAAAGTGTGATAAATTATTAAACAAAGGACACTCAGTGTAATTGTAAAAGTTTAAGGACAAGATCCATAATTTTAAACATACTTAAAGGATAAAATTTGTAATTTACTTACTCTAAAAACAATTTTTTCCGGTTTAATCGCTGGATTCCATCATTGTTTTTCCCGTATATTTCAGGTGCGGATGATGTTTTAGCCGACGGAAATTGTGGTTTTCGTGCTATAGCACTCGCACTGGGATATGGTGAAAATCACTGGCGTTTTATTCGTACGGAACTTATAGCTGAGTTGGATCAAAACATACATAGGTACGGTGCGATGTTTCCTGATATAAATGAAATAAGGGAATCATTAAACTGGAACGACTTAGGTGCAGCTCCGCACAGACATTGGATGACAGTGTCACCTGCTACAATCCTTATTGCTAATAGGTTTCGAGTGGTTATAATTTTTATATCTATCGGCAACTCCGCTACTTTTTTCCCGTTCTGGTTATTTCCTCGTGATATCAGTGAACATCATATGATTTCAATTGCTTATGTTCAAGATAACCATTTCATTAGAATTCGATTAGTGGGTGAGTATCCAATGCCTGCTCCGAGCAGATATTGGTACTTGTATAAAACAGAAAACGCTAATGATTAGGAGGTTATATACGGAAGTCGATTGCAAAAATATCTCGAACTAAGGCCCGTAGACCCGGTTCAACATATAGATTTAGTATAATGACGGTTATGGTTCCGGTTATAACGAGCGTTTTGATATGCCACCGTGTGGTTCAAGACAGACAATGCTTTTCAGTGCAACTTTTCCGACTGAGATTCAAGTATGTTTATATAATTGCAGAGGCTGGCGTCGGATTTTCTGAAGGATTACATATTTCTTTCTGTGGGACGAGTAGGTTCAAGTACTGATTTAATTTTTTAAAAGGTTGTGTTTGTTGAGGATTCTGATAAAAGGGATTACCTAATGAAAAGCTAATGATTGGGAGGTTATATACGGAAGTCGATTGAACATATACATTTAGTATAATTTTCACATTGTTGTTTATTTAATTTATTTAATTTATTTATTCAATTATTTATTTATTCAATATTGTTGTTTTTATAATCAATTATTTATTTATTCAAATACGTGCATTTAATTCATTTATTATTACAAACACATACATATACATACAACATATACAACATATACATATTACCTACGGTGCGCCTAGAAAACCCCAATTGTAAACATATAATCAAACATTTAAACGTCATCCAAAATAAGTCATAATATATCAACAAAATTTTTCAATTTTTTTACATGAAAGGTAAATAAAACAAAAAAAGCCTACTATCTATGCGTCATGACCACCACCAGCATCACCACCACCAGCATCCTCCTCATCACCACCAGCAGCCTCCTCGTCATCACCCGCAGGTCGTCTGACAAACGGAGGCAACTCCGGTTGAGGGGGGAGGTCGATACCCTGGCTAGCAGCCAAAATGCTGCACGCATCCGCCGTCCATACTAGCAAGGCCTGGGACTGGCGCAACAAATGTAGTGCCTCCGCCATAAACTCCCCCGTCGGCGGAATCTGCCGAATGATGGTCCTGGGAACAGGCGGTACTGGCGGTGGGACGGGTGCTCTGGCGTGTGGCTGGGATGCGGCGCCGGCTGCTCCTCCTCCTCACCAACGTCCGCCACCGGCTGCCAGATGGTCCGATCACCATCAGTGGACCATCGGAGGTCGTCGTCAAATTTGGCGGCAATCCCCATGGCCATGACGGTCTGTCGACCCAAAATCCGAGGCGGCGTGTCCTTCGTCTGCCTCACAATTAGGGCGTCCGTAAACAACCCTAAGCGCGAGGCAATGACAGTGATGTACGAGCCGCAAACAATCGAGCTATCCATCTGCAAAACAATCAAATAATAGGCATAATTATGAATCGCATAATAGATAATACTTATTTATTAAGAATTAATATAAATATTTTTTTACCTTGCCCTGAATGACGCTGAAAAAATAGCTGGCCATGCAATGACCTAGATTCACCCGTCTAGGTGAAAGCAAGGCCCTCAGAAAAAATAAGTCAAGGAGCGACACCTGCTCCATGCTCTGGTCTCTGTCGGCAATGGTGCCGGCAATGCACCGGTGTAGATACCGGTGCAAAGGATCCCTAATGGAGGTCGCCCTAATGGCGCCCTCCCATGGTTGGTCGGAAATGGTAGGCCACCATCCGACCGAAGGGGCCGCCTCCGACTGGACCTCGTCAGAATAAAAACGAGGATCCTGCGTCTCCTCGTGGGTGTAAAACCCAATAGTCACCGCCCACTGAGCGAGGGTGAACTCGTACCTACCGCTCCCCAGCCTAAATCTAATCGCTATGTGCTCGCGGGTGTCCTCATCCTCAGTGGCGGGAGTGAACATAAACGTAGACAAAAACTGCAACGTCAGCTCCCGGTAGCCCCTCCTCGATCCCAAATCAAACATCCGCCTCCACGGCGTCTCTCCGTCCAGCCCAACGATGTCCTGGGCACGTGCTATGTCTCCAACCTCCTCTAGCACGTCCCAGTCGATGGTGCGTGTCCCCTTCAGGGGACGTCCAATCAGCTTCCACAGCCTAAGTCGTGGCTGTGTCTCCCTCGGAAAACGAAGATCAGGGTGTGGGTCGAGGAAGTCACCCTGACTCTCGGGCTCGGTCTCCGGGCGTGTACGTTTGCGTGGCGGCATAATCTACAAAAAAAAATTAAAATTCACAAGAACACAAAAAAGGGTTACGGCCCGTGAAGAAGACTCACGGCCCGTAACCCTCTGAATTTTCAAAGGGTTACGGCCCGTGAATGGCAGTCACGGCCCGTAACTCTTTGAAAATTCAAACGGTTACGGCCGTGACTGCTGTTCACGGCCCGTAACCCCCAATTTTTTCAGATTTTTCAATTTTTCAAATTAAATTTTAACATATTTAAACGATAAATATACAAAAATAAAATACGAATTTGAATACGTACCGTAGTAAGAAGTCGGCGGTATGAAAATGATGAAAATCCGGAGGTCGTGAACAAATGGGCCGTGAGTAAATCGTATGTGTGTTTAGGGGGTGTAAATGAACAAATGGGCCGTGAGGTCGTATATATCACCCTGCCTCACGGCCCGTGACGTGCCTCACGGCCCGTTACCTATTTCCAAAACGGGCCGTGAGTGGTCTCACGGCCCGTGATGTTTGTAATTTTTAAAAATCAACCGTTTAGACTTCACGGCCCGTTTGGTGACACTGAAACGGCCCGTAAAGACCCTCACGGGCCGTTTCATTAGTTTTTTAAGTCTATAAATTCAGCCACTTCACACAAACAATTCACACAAATTTACTCAATATCCAAACCATGAGTGCTACAAGTGATCAAAATCCGTGGACGGATGAAGAGGATGTGACTTTAGTAAGATCTTGTATCGAAAATTCAGGTACTATCCCACCAAATTCAATATTTTGGAACCGGGTTTCAACTCGTTTTCATCAAATTCTCGAATGTGAAGAATATCGCACCACTCGTGAACTTAGCAACAAGTGATTTGACTTGAGAAGGAAGGTCACGACATTTCACCAGCTCTACAAAGACGTTTACAACAATCGAAATACGTTATGGAATGATACGGATATTATGACAAGAACTCAAGAAAGATATCGGGAGAATTTTGGAATTTCTTTTAACCATTTTACGGCTTGGATCTTTTATAAAGATCAAGAAGATTAAAAATTATGTGTTTTATTTTTGTGTGATAATAATAGTTTATTGTTTTTAATAAAGTGTACTAATAAACGTTTATGTTTTAATAAAATATTTAATTACTGTTCTACATTACACGTCTAAAATACAGTTCGTCTGCCATAAATCTTCGGAATCTAAAGCAAGCATCCTGTAAGTTAACCTCTTGCCACTCTAAAGATCTATTTTGAACCAACCTACGCAATAACATACAAATTACAACTCCCGAATCTCGACCAATATGACCGGCGTTAGGAGGCCAAACGGTTTCACCTGATACCACCAGTTCTTCGATTTCTTCTTGTCCGGAGTGCTGGCAATATTGTATACGTGACAGAAAATTTAAAAAGTACGATTCGAATTGTACGAAAATCGTTCGGGCATTACGATGAATGCACCATGAATCATCACACGTATTTGGTCGGTATTCGTATGGAGAATATATACGAACTTGTAGTGAGTCCATAGAAATCTTAAAAAGATACCAATTTTCTTCGTCATCAGTCATTGGTACGTAAACCTACAAAACAATTTAATTCACGGTTATAAATTCATGATTTTTATTGTAAAACATGAAAACAGTATTACCGTATCAACTTCCCATAACGCGGGATATAGACAGTCACCCCCGTCGCCATATTCGTTACCGTTAACGGACCCCGAGTATATTAAGTTAAACCACTCAAATGGGAGAATCGTCCAACGATCACTATCCGGCAACTCTTCTGTTCTACGTATTTCTTCGTATCTCCATATTGTGAGTCTATTTGTCCACGCCCGAACATGCTATAAAATAACAACTTTTTTAATTGTTAGAATTTTAAAATAAAATAAAATATCTAAAAAAACTTTAAATCATACCTCTGTACCTAAAGACACGTTTCCGAGTAATTCACGCCAAAATTGTAACTGAATATCGGAATTACCCATGTAATACACTCTACATGTTTGGGAATCACAGTTACGTATAAAGTGAATAACATTCTGAGACCAGTTCCTCTCGTTCTGCCAATTATAGTTATCTATTGGATCAGGAATACTTTCCATAATATCCCGTGAGTTTGAAGAGGACTCATTTTGACGTCTTCTATTACCTCCACGAGAAGACATTTTAACTGTTTCGTTTCTCACTAACCGTATATAACAAGTAATATATATAACGTTTTATATAGAATCTTAAATCGAATAAAGGAATAATACGTCGCGTCACATAATTATAAAATTTAAAAGTGAACGCAAATCGAGGAAAGTAAATTCTCAGAAGGACAACTACGGCCCGTGAGAGAACTTACGGGCCGTTATGGCGCTTGTTAACGGGCCGTGGGACTGGACATTTACTGGCCGTTTCTTCTTACACGGCCCGTGAGTAAATGTAGTTGTGAAAATTAAATTTCGAAAACCTCACGGCCCGTGAGGCCCTTCACGGGCCGTGAAAAAAGTCAAAGGGCGTTCAGATATAACCTGACAGGGCGTCCGATTAGCTGGGGCCTTTATTTAGTTTTTACTCCAATAATTTTGTTTTCTATTAAAAAAATAGACAGGGGTAAAGTGGTCATTTAAAAAATTTTAATTAAAAATTTTAACTAACATTGACGGTAGGGATTAAATGTGTTATATTTTTTTAAACTTTAGAACTAAACCTGTAATTTTTCAATTTAAAGAACGAAATATGAAATTTGAGTAAAACTCAAGGACCACCGGTGTAATTTACTCAAAAAGTGATAACTTTTTATGTAATTACAAGAACAAAAATTGAAGATGAGATGTGAATGCTCTAAGAGATACGTTGAAAATGATTTTTTTTAAAATTTCATACAAAATTATTATTATTTCTTGTAATATGTGTTAGTTTTCAATAAGATTACAAAATATTACAAAATACAAAATGATATTATGAAATGTTAAGTCATTATTGATCTAAAAAAATCTTAAAAAAAATACAAAATATATCTTGAAATGATTTATATCAACTTGTGTTTTAACTGGCACCCAAATCGAGAGTTATGTTCATTCTTGGCAGCGTTTCTTCTTGTTTTGAGTATTCAACGTCATGTTGTTTCTTTGTGTTTTCTTAAATTAAGTTGTAGGAAAAAAAGAGTTTTCAATTCTTTAACATTTACCAATGATATTTAGTTTAAATGTTTAAATTGAGGTACTATAAGATTTTATAAAAATAAGTAAACTTTATTATGTTCAATTCCTACTTGTAATAAAAGTAAAAGGGAGTTTCAGGTGATTCAAGTTTTGTATTTAAGTAATGAATATGATCGGATGAGTAGTAATCCAATTAGTCGTTTAAAAAAGTCAATATTTAATGGAGAATAAGTAATGGTATCTTTATTTATTTAAAATTGTTTTCTTCTATCAAAATCAAGTTAGGGTTTTAATCATTATCGCAACTAGTGGCAGAGCTTGAACACTCCCATATGAGGAGGGGAAGGGGGCGAACTCGATATATATAAAAAAGTTACACTACTGGATCAAAATTTTGCGGGACATGATCAGAAGTTAACAATACTAACGAATAAAGAGAGGGGACCGATGACCCCTATTATCCTTCGTGTCACACCCTCAATTTTCACAACGGGGTTTTACCGTTAGGCGTGTGACATACCAGGATCTCAGACACGGTCATATCAAACGACACTATATGAATTTAAAAATAAACGTTTAACTTAAATCAGAGTAACATGAAAGAAATAAACATCAGTGCGGAAGCGTAAAACTGAAATGTAAACAATACTGAAAGTCTGAAATGCTAAATCAAAATAATGTCTAATGCAACATAAATGGATCTGATGAATGCATGTCCTGAGTGCGTTCCTTAATCGTGCATCATGAGGTTAAGTGTTCCTGTTTCCTGATAAAATATGCTAAAGTGTGTCAACATAAAGTTGGTGAGTTCACAGGTTTTATCACAGATAAAAATGTTTGTAACTGTTCGAATGGTATAGTAATTAAAGCATATCGATAGGTAGCTAGCGTATAAACAGGTTACTTAGCGTTTCGAACAGAAGCTGACTGTTTGTATGTTTGTATGTTTGTTGCCTTCCCGTCACGTCTCACCAGACAGTGACAAATGTTAGGTCAACAATGCACCCGTTTGACCTCCAATCAAGCTAGCGTGACTAGCCCGGGCGGGGTTTGTCAAACCCAGTAGTACTATTCAGAATTACCTCGCTACACATTACTAACGGTTCGAGAATGTAAGGACTTTCAAGTGTGTTTGCACTAACGTAACAGGCGATATCAATAATACTAAAAACCATTTATAAAATATGTTTGCATTTTTCTCCCCCAAAAAGGAAAGAAAGTAAAATAGGGGCCGTCAAAACTCACCTTAAATGCAGAGCAACAAGCAATTGAAATCATAAAAGATTTTATTTTCCGATTAACCTAGATGTATATTTAATATTTAATTAATATTAAATACTAACAATGTGATCGTACGGTTTCGCGTTTCATGAATCGGTTACGGTGTCGATTCTCGATATTTCCCCTTCTCCCAATCAAGCACAAGTATATATACCAGTTCACCTTTTAATGCATAACGACCCAATGTAACACTCTTATGGAAATTTATATAACTATACATTCATGCACTCCCATGTAATATATTATAGACATCCATACATAATACCCACACATCTTATAGCATAGATAAAGTACTCAACATTAATTCACTACAAATGTATACAACCTCATTTCTATGTATAGAAAAAAAATATTATTTCTACGCTTTAATTATTTGACTTTTTATTATAAAGTCCATACGCTTAAGACACACGACCTACACCTCATAAATGTGTAACAACCCATTCGTGACACGATTATGATAAGTAATGTACGTGTAAATTTATGCACCCAATATATATTTTACACGCACATTATATTATATATAGTACATATCTAAATTCATACATATGTTGCATCATGTAGCCCACATACCTACATGCATAACATGTGAAATGACACACCTACAATGGAATTTACATGCATACAATGTACAACACACCTACAATGTACAACCACACATACTCAGATCACAAACATATATTATGATCACCAAATCACAACCACAAATGTCAACCCAACACCCACCTATAATTACACGTCCACTGCTATGCACTCATTGAAATTTCACACACACACATCTCTATACTCCCACACACCATGAACTCACACACACATCCACATTAACACATATATATACGTAGAACATACACACATATAAATGTATATATATATATCCTCAATCTTCTACACATATACAAATTTATATGAACTCTTGTATATATCTCACGTACAAAAGAAAGAAAACACACGAGGTCACACACGAACTCACCTTTATATGTATATATATATATACATATATATACATATATATATATATAGATATATATATATATATACATACATACATATATATATATGTATATATACAAAGCTACACACACAACGAAAACATACACCCACACCACCGATGTACGCATACACACGCAATACGTGGACGCATATAATCACCCGAACATGAACATCCTACTCGAACACCCCGACTACCCACACAATACGCAAACCGTGAGTCGAGTAACCCGATTCACAACCGAAACCGTAATCGAAACGAACACAAAAACACAACAGAAAGAGAACATACCATTCGGAGTTGTTTCGGCCGACGCTCGTGGTTGCCGGAGGAGTTTCGATCGGAGTAGGAGTCGCCGGAATAAACAGTTGCAGGGGGCTTTCGTCGTGACTAGGCTGCTGGACGTGCGTCGGGGTGGAGTAAGCGGCTGCCGGTGATGGAGATCGGGCTGCTTAGCGGCTGCAGGTCATGAAGAAGATGCGGAAGGTTATGGCTGTCGTGGGGTATTAGGGTTTTGAAGGTTAAAACCACCGAGAGGAAGAAGATAGAGTTACGGGGAGGGGGTCTCTGGATTCGGGAGTTGGTTTTTGTGGAGATAAAGTTTGAGCTTATATTCCCCTTTTAGTCCCTCCAAAATCACCTAATTCACTTTTAGGTTAATTAGTTTATTTAACTAGAGGTTAGTTAATCATAATTATGATAATACTTTATTTAAATTAATAAATAAGATTTGATAATTTTAAAATGTCAGAGAAAGTTGAGAATTAAAGAACGGTGTAACTAATGATAACTAACCAAAGAAATACGGGTTGTCACACTTCGCCTTTGACGTAACACTTGCTTTTCATAGTTCATTTGAACTTTAGACAAATGTGTCTATTAATAATATATGATTATATAAGTCATTATCAATTATTATTCAATTCATCAACGTTGTCATTTTATTTTATATTGTGTGGTTAGGGGAGGGGAGGATTGGGTTAGGGATTATGATCATTGTTTTGAAAACCGGATCGGACCGGTCTGGCTCGGTGTTTAAAACCGTTTTCGCATTGAACCGATGGTCTGACCGTCGGACTAGTCAAACCTGACGGTCAGACCGGTAACGGGACAGGTTGAACTGGGGGGTCAAACCGGTTGAACCAGGAGTTGGACCGGTCAAACCGGTTTTTCATATATATATATATACTTTAAACACATATACTTTAAACAATTAAAAAATTAAATCAATTATAAATTATGTGATTAGATAGTGGTGGTTTTCACGGTTTTTAATTATAAACATGGTTTTCATCTGATGTAACGATTTTCCCTCCATTTTTAAAAACTCCACCATTTTTTATAACGTTTTTAACTTTTTTGTATGACGTTATTTTTTAAACAAATTACACCATTAAATAGATCGTTTTAATATATTTAATTTGAGTATAGTCTTGCTATTTTTTTTAAAAAATTTTAACGTTCGTTTTAGACCAGTAGTTTTACCACTGTAACTTTAAGTTACAATGGTGACGTGACTTACTGTGGACCACTAGTTGGGTTAATGGGTTATCGCAATAAACAAGGGTTAACATTTGATCCCTTTCCTATATATATATATATATAATTTTTTTAGTATTTTTTACATATATATTTATAAAATAATTATAATTTTATCTGGTTCTTATATTCGGTCCGACCGGTTGAACCGGTCTGACCAGTGAATCAGTAAGACGTCGGTTTTACTGTCCGACGCGGTTCTGAAAACATTAATTATGATATAATGATGGTATGGAAGGCTTTCACGCTAGTAAGAGGTGGAACGCTGTCCACCTTATTAAACAAGTGGAGAATGAGGGGGAATCGAAGTTGGGTCACGTATGAATGCAGCCAAATTCGTTATTCAAAAAAGAAATAAAAGTTAAATATTAATTTATTCTTCAAGTAATGGTATTTTTTATAAACAAATATTTTAATCAATTAAAATTTATAGAAATTTAAATATAAATTCTTTTTACTACATTAATTAATAAAAAAGAAAAAAAGTAATATTAAATACACTAAAGATAGCACATTATATAAGTAAACTAAAAATTAAAATAGCATAAAATGATTCCCGCGGGTATTTTCTTCCATAGGCCATCTTCGAATGTATTAAAAGACATGCTATGGTGTATTAAAAGACGTCCGTCTTTTAATACACCATAGCATGTCTTTTAATACATATCATGGAGATAGTAATTATATAAACTTAATTCTTGTATGTCGGTGTCCACAAGACCTTTTAGAGGTTTTGAAAATTACCACCAAGCTTTAAGAAATTACAAAAAGGCCCCCTTTACTTTCAAGAACCTTTTAGAGTTTTTTAAACTTACCACCAATCTTTAAGAAATTACAAAAAGACCCCCCTCACTTTTCATATATAGTTTATTAATTATTAATTCCTTTACAAAAATGATTAATTTATATAATATTAATATATCAATTTTGGTACGTTTAGTGGGTTGTATTATGTGTTTAGTGGTTTGCACTTACCTTTGTCTTTTTCTTAAACTTTAACTTTTTTAACCTATTACTTTTATATATTTTACAATTTACACTTGATATATATTTTCTTCATCTCCCAACACGTGTGTGTGATTCAACAATTTTACCCTTATTTTTTTCATGTTTAACGACTCTGTTGCAACGCGTTTGTTCTTGATTGACTTATTTATTGTTTTACATTTCGTTTACATGGTTTAACGTTTTTACGCTTACTTTTCGTTTGATTTTATTCTCTAAGTTTTTTGTTCCTTTTAAATACGAGTTTTTTCGGTGTTGGTGGTCACTTGTGATTGTGTGTCATTGATGCCACTTGACATTATTTTACGCCCCCCGCTGCAACGCAGAGGGCTTAATACTAGTTAATGTGAAAAACATGTAAATTTGGCCTTTATAGTTTGTCAAACATTCAAGTGACATTACAAGTCTATGTTTGAATGATTAAAACCCGAAAGAATGAAACTTGAAGTTAGTGTAGTTCTTATGCGTTTTTTATATTCATTGTGTTTCTCTTTTCAGAGTATAATCTGACAAGATCTCAGCCTCTCGTGTTGATCAATTAGATTATGTTTGCAGCGGATTTAGCACATTAATTAGCAATTAAAGAAAGAACATAAAGGATATTGCGATTAAAGCATAAACATAGAGAGAGAAGAGTTCTGCGAAGCAATAAATGTTCTATTGGTCGCACGTTTCGGCATTTAAAACTGTATGGCTTGCCATCCTTATATAGGAGACAAAAGCATGGTAGTGATGTCCTTTTCTGACATCACTGAATATTCAAATTACAGCTGTCAAAACATAAAACTACTGAAGATGTCAACAGCTGACATCTTCTTACAAAAGTTCCTAAGTGCTGACAAAAGTAAACTACTGAAATCCTACAACGACTGAAGAACAAACTCTTCAGTCGTTTATAACTACTGATACTATAACAACTGAAGAACATGCTCTTCAGTTGTTGTACAACTACTGAAACAAAAATAAACTACTGAAAAAGAAAAACCACCACAACAACTGAAGAAGACTTCTTCAGTTGTTGTGACAAACTCTGAGTCTTCAGTACTTGGTCTTCAGACTTGGCTTCAGATGATATAACAACTGATGACTTCAGTAGATATTATCAGTTGTTGTCTTCAGTCTTTGTCTTCAGACTTTGTGCTTCAGTAGAAGGTCTTCAGTTCTTTAGTTCTTCAGCTTTTGATTCTTCAGTACTTGTCTTCAGTACTTGAAGTCTTCAGTACTTGTAAGATCAGTACTTCAGAATTCAGTACTTGTCTTCAGTACATGAAGTCTTCAGTACTTATAAGATCAGTACTTCAGACTTCAGTACTTGGTCTTCAGTACTTTGGAGTCTTCAGCTGATATTCTTCAGTTCTTTGATCTTCATACTTTGTTCTTCAGACTTTGTCATAACAGCAGAAGGCTGGAGCTAAGATGCTCTTGAGTTTGACATTCAAGCAAGAGAACACAATAGCTGATGAGAGTCTTCAGATGTTCTCGAGTCTGACATTCAAGCAAGAGAACATTGTAACTGATGGGAGTCTTCAGCAGTTGTAGCAGTGGCATGTGGGACTTAGAGGTTTTCCTGATCTTGGCTCATTGGTTCTTTTGGTCCAACAAACTCCCCCTGAACCAATGCAGCCAAAACCTCTAATTATTGGATGTCCCACTTATTGATGGCATAAAGATTGGTCTATTTCCTTCTAGATCAGATTAGAAGTTGACCCAGATAAGCACTGGCCAGAGAGGTAGTCTCAAGTGTTTGTTTGGCTAAGTATGGATGGGAGCTCTGTCTTGGGGAATTGGACACAGAGCTGTTGCCCCATCCATGAGATCTACCTCCCTCGTACAAGCCGGTAGGATTGTCTACAGTAAGCCTGAAGAAAGATCAATTGTTCTTCTTTGGACAGGTCTTCAGGCTCACCTTCGAATAACCCCTCCCGACCGTACAACTCTGAGAGGTACTTGACCTGTCTTCCATTTTTGAGCTCAAGTGTTGTGATTTGCCTATATGCAAACTCATCAGGGTGTTTACCCTCTAACAACAAAGTGAGCTCATTCCGATGAAAATTCTCAAGCTTCTTATAGACCAGACCCTTCCTAACCACCCTATTATCTAGCATTGAAAAGGGTGATTGGCCGGCTCTATAAGCTTTCTCGAATTCATCTACTATTTCCCAGGGTGTTATTACAATAGCCACAGAGATCTCTTCATCTACGATTCTCTTTAGTTGGCTTTTGTATCTCACAGGCATGTCCTTCTTGACTATCCTGTGAGCCACCCTTGGGTCAGGCCAAGTTCTCACCCTCTCCCTTTCATATTGAAAGGTTTGTCTGAGGGTGAATAACCTCAGAGCTTCTCTCTGCATATTTATTATAGAGGTGGTAGCAGTATAACATTTGTCAATGCTTTTCAGCATTTCCTCATCATGTCTTTTCTGCTGCTCCTCCTCTTCTAACTTAACCTTCACAGTGTCCTGCTGTGAGGTGGGATTGATGGTTTGTGGTTTGGCTTTGGGTAGAGGTATAACTGCTGAGAGTGGCAGGCTATCCTCCTCATCATCCTTTTCTTCATCTTGCAGCCTCAGCACCCTTCTCTTCTTCTTCAAGGGTGGATCATTGGCTGCGGGTTTTGGTGGTAAAGGAGTTGGTTTTGTGGGTTGTGGTTGGGTTGTTGGTGTGGGAGTGTTGGCAGGCACTGCTAGCAGCCTAGAGATGAGGGCTGGTTTGGTTAGCTTGACTAGCAGTGTCCTGTTCCCAGCACCGGCTTCAGATAAGGCCTCTGCGACCAGTCCCTTTGTAAAATCACCAGCCGAACAAATCTTGGTGGTTATTGCCAAGAGTTTGTCCCTGGTCCATGCCTTAACATCAAGGACTGGTCTGCCCAGGTGCTTCGAAGTGAACCTACTCATAGCCTCAAGTTTTTGTCTTTCCTCTTGGCTATGAGTAGTCCATCGGTACTCAATCTCTCTCCTCTCCATATTCCTGATCTCTTGATCTAGCAAGGCAGTGTCCTTGTCAAAGCCTTGCCTGAACAGCTGTTCAATGACTTTGTTCATTGAACGGTTATGTTCAGCATCAGCCTCCTTGACAAGGACTGCTAGATCAGGATCAGCCACCTTCTTTCCCTCTCCCTTATTCTTATCAGTGATACTGAAATCCTTTTGGATTTCAGCCACTTCTATATGCTCTACCTCCCTCACTTTCCTCTTCCCCTTCTCCCTCACCCTACTACTCTCCTCAGCCAACTCCCTCTCTACCACCACCACTTTCTCTGCCTCTTTCTCCTCCTCTCCCCTCTTCCTCTTGTCTTGCACTGATGTCTCCCCCTTTTTGGGTGCATTGGTTGGGGTTTGACTATCAGCAAGAGCTTTAGATATGGCAACCTCCACCATGGATTGTATATATGTGGGAAGCCTCTCATCAAAGGTTTGAATAATTATATCTTTAAGGATTGGTGTGATGAGAGGCAGGGATTTCTGGAGGATAGCATCCAGCTGCTCAGGGGGGTTCTGTCCCTGAGAGCTAGTGCCAGAAGCAGGGGCTGGTGGCTGAGTTTGTGGGAGTGGCTCAGTGTTTGTGAGACCTTCAGGTGAAGGTGCCATCTGTGGGGTAGTGGTGGCAGATGGACTTCTATCCTGAGTCATCTGAGCAAGCAGCTCTTTGAGTCTGCTTATCTCATCCTCAAGGATAGTGTTTTGAGCAACTACATTGTAGAAGAAGCTCAGGTCATCATCAGCATGAGCTTAATCACCTGACCTCCTGACATTGTCAGGATGAACATGTCCTGAGTGTGGCTCAGTAATGACATGTGCCCCTTGTTCTTGGTACTGGGGACTTTTGGCCTCCGGATTGGATCCATCATCGGCCATTGCCTCTGATGAGGTCTTAGAGATGTTACCAGCTTCACCCTGCTCAGATGTTGATGCAGGGGAAGTGGCAGCCTCACCAGATTGTTCTCTCTCCCTAGCCACACTGGGAGAGTGAACTGATTCTCTGTGCTGTGGGCTCTGATCAGCACTTGTGCCCACCCCCTCTTCGGTTGGAGTCTCCCCAGTGGTAATAGGTTTCTGGGGAGAGGGTGGAGTGCTCAGATCAGTCAGCACTTTGGCTATAACCAATGTTGGGCTTAGTGGGGCGGTCTCCTCTGTATGTGGGCTAGAAGTAGTATGCACATGGGGAGGACTGTGCTCTTCAATGGCAGCCTCCTCAAGTGAGGAAGACCCCAGTAATGTGGTTGCCCCAAAATTGGTTGCATCAGGCTCCTGTTGAGAGGAAGCCTGTGCGGTTGTGGTGGGTGGAGTCGTGGTACCTGCTGGGAGAATCGAACCAGCAGGCACATCCTGCCTTTGTGTGGCAGGGGCATCCTCAGGGGACTCATCTCCCTGAGTAGCCTTGGTTGGCTTCTTTTTGGCTTTTGGCTTGGTGGGGACTTTGGATTTGGAGGTGGAGGCTGTGGGTTCCAGCTGCGTGGGTTTTCGCAGCCGGCCAGCCTGTTTGAGTGTGGGGTCAGTGTTGTGCCTGGAGTATACCTCAGCTTGAACAGCCATGGCAGGGACCCCAGTGCCAACTAGTCCCTCAGCCTGAAGCTGGTATTCGATCATGGCCATTATAAACCGTGGATATAAGTTCCAACGGTTAGAAAAAGGTTTTGTGGCCATGTCCTTGAGTTCCAAAAATAAAAGATCAGTAAAATTTAAAGGTTGTTTCTCAAGGATAGAATACAATACCTGCTGCCACCTTGTGGACATCTGGTCCCACGAAGAGGTCTTGGGAGCCAGACATACATTCACCATGTGGAAGATCAAGCGTTGAGGATCAGGAAAGTGTTTCTTCAACAAGGTGGAGGCGGAGAGGTTACCCTGATAGTCATGAGATGTGAAGGAAAGATCAAGGGTACCTTTGGGGTAGGAAGTTGGGTGAGTGGCATCATCCAGCTCTAGGGTTTGGCGTAGAGCAGTTGGAGTGATAACCACGGGTTTGCCGTTGACGGAGGACCGGAGGGAGACCTCGGCATTCTGCTCTCCGGTTTGGACGGTGACATTGGTCCAAAACTCCGTCAAGGAGTCGGTGTATAGTGTGGGGTTCAAGAGAAAAGCCGTTTTGTATGGTGAGTCATGCATAAGATCAACGGCTTGGTGAAATTTTGGCCATAATGGCGATTTTGTAAGGTGGGCGACACAGTTGTGTCGAGGTTTCAGTTGCATGTTCGCCATTAATGGTGTATGGGAATTTCAGAGGTTTGTAAGGATTAGGTCAAGTGAGGAGTAAATGCTCTGAAAGTGGGGTATTTATAGGGTAGGGCAAAGGTTGAAAGAAAACTACTGAAGGTTTTGGTGTTAGTTATCAGTTGTTGTAACAGCTGATGACGTGGTTTTAACCTTCAGTGGTTGTAACATCTGAGGACTTGGTGTTAGCCTTCAGTAGTTGAAACTACTGAGACCTTGGTTTTGCCCTTCAGATGTTGTGAACGTCTGAAGAGTTACTGTCAGTCTTCAGTAGTTATGAACTACTGATGACCTAGTATTCTTCTTCAGACGTTGTAACAACTGAAGACTTGGTGTTAGCCTTCAGTAGTTGTGAACTACTGAGATCAGTAGTTGTGAACTACTGAAGACATGGTATTGCTTCAGTTGTTGTGAACAACTGAGGACTTGATGTTAGCCTTCAGTAGTTGTGAACTACTGATGTCAGTAGTTGTGAACTACTGAAGACATGGTTTTGTCCTTCAGTTGTTTGTGTATGAAACACCAGCTGTTGTTATCAGCTGATGAGAAATTACTCATCAGCTGTTTCCGTCAAATCAGTTGTTTCATACTAGCCTCTACATTTACTCATCAGCTCTTTGGCTGACTTTCAGATGTTTCATTGACCCTTCAGCTCTTGGGAATATGCCTTCAGCTCTTGTGATCAGATGTTCACAAGTGCTGATGAAATTCTTCAGAGCTGGTGAACAAATTTTGTCTTCAGTATTTGTGTAAGATTACACATCAGTACTTGTGAGCAAAATTTGTTCTCCAGTACTTATTTATTGAAAATCATACATCAGTAGTTGTAATCCACTTCACTACATCAGTTGTTTTTCAATAAATAATGTACATCAGTACTTTGAGTCAGTTTAGTCTTCAGTAGTTGAAAAAGCTGAAGACTAAATTACTCATTAGTACTTATATTTGACCTTTGCTCTTCAGTAGTTGTGAACTAAGAGTACCAGCATAGGTCAAATCATTCAAGTTGCAGCATACCAAGCCTTAGTACCAAATTTTGGAATGTGGCACTATCTAAAGGCTTAGTAAAAATGTCTGCAAGCTCATCAGCACTAGGCACAAACTTAGGATCAATCAGACCTTTCTCATAGCAATCCCTGATAAAATGATGTCTGATCTCAATATGCTTGGTCCTAGAGTGCTGGACTGGATTCTTAACAATGCAAAGAGCTGAAGCACTATCCATTAATAATGGAGTCTTAGTCTCAGTAATGCCATAATCCAGAAGTTGGTTCTGAAGCCAAAGTATTTGAGAGGTACAACTTGCAGCAGCAATATACTCAGCTTCAGCAGTGGATGTAGCAATTGATGTTTGTTTCTTACTCTGCCAAGAAACTAAACAATTGCCTAGGAATTGGCAACCACCAGAAGTGGATTTTCTGGTGACTTTGCATCCTGCATAGTCACTATCAGAGAAAGCAACTAATTTGCATGAATGCCCAGTTGAATACCAAAGTCCTAGTGATTGGGTACCTTGCAGATATCTAAAGATCCTTTTGACTGCAATCAAATGAGATTCTTTAGGTGCAGCCTGAAATCTAGCACAAGCACATGTTGAAAACATGATGTCTGGTCTAGAAGCTGTAAGGTACATCAAGGACCCAATCATACATCTGTAAAGGGTTTCATCAACCGCTTTACCTTTCTGATCAACATCTAGTTGTGTGATGCTGCTCATGGGAGTAGAACAGGGCTTACAGGATTGTAAATCAAACTTATTCAGCAACTCTTTGGTATACTTGGACTGATGGATGAAGATTTCATCATCCAGTTGTTTGATTTGCAAGCCCAGAAAGTACTGTAATTCTCCCATAGCACTCATTTCAAATCTTAGCTTCATAAGCTTTGTAAATTCATCACACAACTTTGGATCAGAGGATGCAAAGATGATATCATCAACATAAATCTGAACAAGGAGCTTATGTTGTCCCACAGTCTTGATGAATAAGGTTTTATCAATGGTGCCTCTAGTGAACTTATTCTCTAGAAGAAAGGTTGAGAGTGTCTCATACCAGGCTCTAGGTGCTTGCTTCAGCCCATAAAGAGCCTTATCAAGCTTGTACACCCAATCAGGATGTTTATTGTCCTCAAAACCTGGTGGTTGACACACATAAACCTCTTATTTGATTTTTCCATATAGGAAGGCACTTTTGACATCCATTTGATAAACCTTAAGACTGTGAAAGGCAGCATAAGCTAAGAACAGTCTGATTGCTTCCAGTCTTGCCACAGGTGCAAAGGTCTCATCATAATCGATGCCTTCCTCCTGTGCAAACCCTTGAACAACCAGTCTGGCCTTGTTCTTGACAATTTGGCCCTTCTCATCTGTTTTGTTCCTGAATACCCACTTGGTGCCTATAGCACACTTACCTTTGGGTAATGGAACAAGCTCCCACACTTGCTGTTTCTTGAATTGAAGTAGCTCAAGCTGCATAGCTTCCACCCATCCATTGTCTCTTAAAGCAATATGATAGTTCTTTGGTTCTTGCTGACTGATGAAGAGAGCATAGAAGCAGAAGTTGGACAATTGATTCCTGGTTGAAACTCCAGCATGAATATCACCAATGATTTGTGAAGTGGGGTGATTCTTGAGCTCTTGATAAACTATGATATCTGTGCAAGTGTTTGTAGACCCATCAGCAGCAACAGATGGTGATGGAGATTCCTGAAACCATGTAGAGGATGGCAGCTCAAATGAAGTAGAGCAAGCAGAAATCTCATCAGCATTTGTAGTGGATGGAGCTGCTGAGGCTACAGGAGCATCAGGTTCAGTGGAATTAGACAGGTTGTCACTGAACCTGAAGAGGTGAGTACTGACTTCATCATCTTCAGTACCACCAGGTGGAGATCTGTTGACAGGCTCAACAGATGGAGGTTGATAAGGAACATATTGCAGTATGTCCAGATCAAACAGCTCCACAGGGTTTTGTGGAATCTTGTCCTTTGGAGATTCATTGAACTTAACATGCAAAGTTTCTTCAACCCCTTTGGTTCTACAGTTGAAGACTCTGTATGCTTTGCAAGTTGATGAATAACCAACAAAGTACCCTGCATCCACCTTACTAGCAAACTTATGGAGTGGGTTGCTAGTGTTGAGAATGAAACAAGGACACCCAAAGGCTCTAAAGAATGAAATAAGAGGGGCCAAATGATGAAGAACTTCATAGGGAGTCTTCATCAGCCTCTTATTTACTAAGGCTCTATTCTGTACATAGCAAGCTGTATTGACAGCTTCAGCCCAAAAGGTCAGTGGCAGCCCTGAGTCAGCCAACATTGACCTTGCTGCTTCAATGAGGGTCCTGTTCTTTCTCTCCACCACTCCATTCTGTTCAGGAGTTCTAGGAATGCTAAACTGCCTTCTAATTCCCTTGGACAGGTAGAAGTCATCAAGTGTGTGGTTTCTAAATTCTGTTCCATTGTCACTCCTCACACACTTGACCTGTAGGGAATACTGCTTTTCTACTTGTAACACAAAGTTCATTATTGTCTTTGCTGCTTCATCCTTGGAGTGCAAGAAGAAAGTCCATACAAACCTGGAGTAATCATCCACAATTACCAGGCAGTATTTCTTCTTTGCCATGCTCATCACTCTCACAGGACCAAAGAGATCCATGTGCAGAAGTTGTAAGCAGGCAGTGGACTTTGGTTCTTCTATTGAAGGGAATGAAACTTTGTGTTGTTTTCCTTTCAAGCAAGCAGTGCAGTCATCTTCACACTTGAACTCCTTCAGAGGCAATCCTCTTACTAAACCATGGCTTATAAGCTGATTCATGTTCTTGAAATTAACATGACTCAGCCTTCTATGCCAAAGTGTAGACTCTTGAGGAGATGCCTTGGAGAATAGGCAAGGATGGCCTTTTAGATCCATCTTTTTGGAAAGATCTAAGGCA
Source organism: Flaveria linearis (assembly GCA_024085815.1). Lineage (NCBI taxonomy): Eukaryota > Viridiplantae > Streptophyta > Magnoliopsida > Asterales > Asteraceae > Flaveria > Flaveria linearis. Next base: position 36,574,951 of record CM044002.1, read on the forward strand.
TACACTCTTCCTGTCCTGTTGGCCTTCAGGAGAGTGTGTTCATCCAATTCCTTGTCAATCAAACTCAGAACTTTGGATGACAGAATCCTACAGTTCTGGCTTGTGAAAAGGGCAACATGGCCTTTGTCACACATTTGACTGACACTCAATAGGTTGTACTTGAGATTCTCCACATGGTTAACATCATCAAACCTTATTTCCCCGTTGGAAACAAAGCCTTTTCCGACGATGTAACCCTTTGCATCATTGCCAAAAGAAACAAATCCCTTCTTTCCTTGAGAGTAGTCATTAAGAAGGGAGCTGCTTCCAGTCATATGCATGGATCCTCCACTGTCTACATACCAGATGCTTCTATGGCATGTTGAAGAACCCTGCAAACACAACCATGTGTTAGTTAGTCTTGGAGACCCAAACCTGCTTGGCTTTGGGTCTGTTCTCAGCTACAGGTGTAGCACTAACAGGTGTGTTGTGAGTGACAGCTTGAGGTGAAGAAGATGGTACAGAAGAGGAACCCTTTGGCTTGGACTTCCTTTTCTGTGGTTTCAACATAGGAGCATCTAAGTGGTTGACTCTTCCCACTAGTTGCTGAACCATCATCACCAACTGTGTCTGATTTTGTGATAAAGCCTTCAGCTCTTCAGACACATTGGAGTTTGCTGATGATGAGTTTCTATGTTGTACCATCTTTTTCTGAGCAACCTCAGCTGTTGCCTGAATAATCCCTACCTTCTTGGATTTAACTTTGGGCCTAGGGATTTCAGGCTTGGATGTTGCCAGCACAAACTTGGTTTCAAACTCATTCTTCATTTTATTGATGCTCTCAGTAATTTGCTCCTTATGTTTGAGTTTGGAACCCCTTTTGTACCAGCATTCATCAGTAAGATGATTGAACAAGCCACATATCTCACATGGCTTTTTCTTCATCTTATGCTGATCATCAGCTGAAGAGGATTTAACTGCTGAAGACTTGTTCTTCAGCTGTTTGTCATCAGTACTAGCAGTTTTCTTCCTAGTGCCTGCTTTCCTGGTATCCTCTTTAGCTGTCTTCAAACTTTTCCTACTGTTAGTTTTCTTCTCTTTAGTGCTAACAGTATTTGAGGTTTGAACTTCAGATGTTTTCACTTGCTCTCCAGTACCTTCAGTACTTCTAATGACAACTTCTGAGTTGATCAGCCTTTTGGTCATGTGATAGTCTATCTCTGATGATACTGATTCAGAGGATAGTAAGTCACATGATGAGAAGGATTGGTTATTGCTCTCCCCATCAGATTCAACTTCTGCTCTTGAAATGAAGTCTGTGGGAGGAGCAGTGTGATTATAACCAATGCCAAACTTCACATTGGAAGCTGTTTGCTTGCTAAGAAGCATTTCAAAACCCTTGCAAGATTGCACCCATCGATCACACTCAACTTGGGTGGTTGCAAGAGTTTCCTTGAGGTCCTTGTACTTCTCTAGAAGTACATCTTCCCTAGCTTTACTATCTTTGATTTGGCAGTTGAGCTTGTAAATCTCATCATTTTTATCTTTTAGAACAACCTCAAAATCAGCTTTTCTTTTGGAAATAGTGTGCTCAAGCTCAATATTTTTATCTATTAAAGCTACATTTGCTTCTCTAATAGAAGCAAATGCTGCTATGCATGACTCTGAGCAAAGCTTGGCTTTTGCCTCAGTGGATACCTGAGATGAGGCATTGGATGATGACCCTTCAGCAGAATCAAGGGCCATCAGAGCAAGATTTCCAAAAGGTTGATCACCACCATGTTGACCAGCACCTTGGAGTAGTGGTTCCTGACCAGATAGCTCTTCTGGTAGACTACTCCAGTCAACAGCAGTTGGGGTGAAAAAACTTTGTTGTTGAGGTTGTGTGTGGTGATGAGATTGGGAAGAATGAGGCTCTGGAAGAGCATGAGGTGGTTGAGCCGGGGGTGCTTGAGGTTGACCAGGCTGAGGCATGTAGTAACAGGGGTAAGGATAAGGCATATGACCCTGTGGCACAAAATAAGCAGGTGGTGCTTGTGCTTGAGATGGATGGGGAGAACTGTAGGAAGGTTGCCCTTTGTGCTGTGAGCTATTGCTGGGAAAAGTCACAAAGGGTGCAGATGAGTTAGATCCAGATGATCTACACTCTCTTGCAAAGTGTCCAAGCCTTTGGCACTTGTGACACCTCAACTTGCTCTTGTCAAAACCAACTTTGGTTTTGCCAGAGAGTCCTGGGAATTTCCTACCAGTTCTTTTGTAGAACTTCTGAGATCGGATATTTATCATTGCCATTTGGTTCAAAATATCCATCTCTTCCAGATCATCATCTGGAATGCCCTTCAAATCCTCCATCAGAAAACACAAGTTGTCACCACCTCCTCCTGAACTACTGACACCAACAAAAGCTTGTTCTGAGTTTGTAGAGAAATCAATATGCTCATCATAAGAACTTTCTGATGAAGCATATTCTGACTCATGACTTATCAAGGCAGCATTACCTTGGACAAAGTCATCAGCAAGTTTGCCAGAAGATGACAACTTCCTCTTTTGCTCTACCTCTCTCTCAAAAGTGAGTAGTTTCCCATGAAGTTGGGTGAGAGATAGAGTGTCAAGGTCAGCACTAGAGCGTAGGACAATGGTATATGTGTCCCATCTCTCAGGCAATGACCTGAGGAACCTGTTGTTCATCTGGCTTTTGGAGTACTCTTGTTTAACCATCTTCAGCTCAGAGATTAAACAAGAGAACCGCTCAAACTGCTGGGTCAGAGTCTCACCCTTTCTATATGAGAAAGTCTCATATTGTTGGGCAAGGATTTCCCTATTGTTTGCTAAGACCGAATCAGTTCCTCCAAATTGTTCCTTTAGAGCAACCCATAGGTCATGAGCAGACTCATGATGCAAGAGCCCTGAATATATCTCGTTTGGAATGGCCATGGCTAAAATTCCATGGGCTCTAGCATCAATTTCAAACAGCTTTAGATCTTCGTCCGAATACTGTTCAGGTTTCTTTGCAACCTGTTCATTAGATTCCGGGACGTTCACCATAGGCTTGTATGGCCCATGCACCACTGACTTCCAACAACCAGCACTGTTGACAGCCAAGTGGTGCAGCATACGTCTTTGCCATATGTTATACTCGTTCCTAACCAGCATCAGAGGCTTGGTTGCGGAACCAGTATTGTGAGGATCATTGGTTGGTGTTGTCATCTCAGGTTTTGGTCAAAAACAAGTTTAAACACGACAATCGTAACTCAAAATCACCAAAAGACCTCAAGATTTTGGCCGGAAACAGCAGAAACTCACTCTCTATGACTAACTCTTGCAAATTGCTAATTCGATCAAACTGAGAGATCAAAAGAGCAGTTTCAAATGATCAATGGTAAGATCGATCAATGATTAACCTGCTCTGATACCATTTGACAAGATCTCAGCCTCTCGTGTTGATCAATTAGATTATGTTTGCAGCGGATTTAGCACATTAATTAGCAATTAAAGCAAGAACATAAAGGATATTGCGATTAAAGCATAAACATAGAGAGAGAAGAGTTCTGCGAAGCAATAAATGTTCTATTGGTCGCACGTTTCGGCATTTAAAACTGTATGGCTTGCCATCCTTATATAGGAGGCAAAAGCATGGTAGTGATGTCCTTTTCTGACATCACTGAATATTCAAATTACAGCTGTCAAAACATAAAACTACTGAAGATGTCAACAGCTAACATCTTCTTACAAAAGTTCCTAAGTGCTGACAAAAGTAAACTACTGAAATCCTACAACGACTGAAGAACAAACTCTTCAGTCGTTTATAACTACTGATACTATAACAACTGAAGAACATGCTCTTCAATTGTTGTACAACTACTGAAACAAAAATAAACTACTGAAAAAGAAAAACCACCACAACAACTGAAGAAGACTTCTTCAGTTGTTGTGACAAACTCTGAGTCTTCAGTACTTGGTCTTCAGACTTGGCTTCAGATGATATAACAACTGATGACTTCAGTAGATATTATCAGTTGTTGTCTTCAGTCTTTGTCTTCAGACTTTGTGCTTCAGTAGAAGGTCTTCAGTTCTTTAGTTCTTCAGCTTTTGATTCTTCAGTACTTGTCTTCAGTACTTGAAGTCTTCAGTACTTGTAAGATCAGTACTTCAGAATTCAGTACTTGTCTTCAGTACATGAAGTCTTCAGTACTTATAAGATCAGTACTTCAGACTTCAGTACTTGGTCTTCAGTACTTTGGAGTCTTCAGCTGATATTCTTCAGTTCTTTGATCTTCATACTTTGTTCTTCAGACTTTGTCATAACAGCAGAAGGCTGGAGCTAAGATGCTCTCGAGTTTGACATTCAAGCAAGAGAACACAATAGCTGATGAGAGTCTTCAGATGTTCTCGAGTCTGACATTCAAGCAAGAGAACATTGTAACTGATGGGAGTCTTCAGCAGTTGTAGCAGTGGCATGTGGGACTTAGAGGTTTTCCTGATCTTGGCTCATTGGTTCTTTTGGTCCAACATAATCGCAATTAAGTTTCGTGTTAGTTTAATTCACCATGAATCAAATCTAAGAATTAAAACTTTTACAGTCAAATAAACTCATGTAATATTAATCACATCCTCTTCGTAGATATGATAATCAACCTAGCCAAATAATACATGTTATTTAAGTTTTTGCTTCATATGACGACGGTCATCAATTCATATTTGATTCCACATTAAGGGGCTGTTTGGCAACATCTGATTGAATAAGTACTGAATGAATAAGAGGGTCTGAACCAGTAAGAAGTCTGAACCAGTAAGAGGTCTGAAACAGTAAGAGGTCTGAACGAATAATTGTGTTTGGTTGTAAAAAAAGAAAAGTTTTTAAAACACCAACACCACAACCACAAACACCACAACCACAAACACCACAACCACAAACATCACCAGACCTCACTTTCGTCTCTCTCACTTTCGTCTCTCTCTGTCACTTTCCTTTCTCTCTGTTAAACCACAAAGACCACAACCACAATCATCATCATCATCCACCGCCACCGCAAGCACTACCGCCGAGCACCACCGCAAGCACCCGTCGCCGATCGGTTCTCTCCTCTCGGTTCTCTCCTCTCGGTTCTCGCCGATCGGTTCTCGCAAGCACCCGTCGGCGACTACCACCGCAAGCACCCATCGCCGACCACCACCGCAAGCACCCGTCGCCGATCACCACCGCAAGCACCACCGCAAGCACCACCGCCCGTCACTCCACCTTCACGTCTGACCACGGGTCAGACTATGGTTAAGGTCTGACCGGGTAGGAGCTCCGGTTAGACGTGATCTCCGGTAAGAGGCAAGCAACCAAACACCCAAGGTCTGACCGAGTCAGACGCTCGCGTTTGACCAGGCCCGGTCAGACCCAAACAAACAGCCCCTAAGACTCTTGTATAATCATTAACTTAATCTAGGAACATGTATTCGGTCATGCCAATAGGAAATTTTGCCTAACTATTAGGTTATAATCATATATTATTTAGTTATTAAAGATATTTGTTTTATAAACACATTAAGATATATGTTTTATAGTGTAGCATTGTAATTTATCTTTTATTCAATTTATAAGAGAATTTATAGTGGATTCTTATCTTTATCCATATAATTACATTAAAAATCAATACTTTTTTATCTCATTTTCAATTAAATAATACTTTTTATACATTTATAATTACTTTTTTTTTCTCTCCTTCAATTACAACCACTTTAAAAAATATTAAAAAATTATAGGGATTGAACAATGTTTTCTCAAATATATCGATAAAAAATAACATTTTCTTTCTTTTATCACTCACAACCACTCAAAACTACTCAAAACCATTACTTATAACATAATAAAAACATTCACCTAATTTTAAGGATTCAACTATGAATGCTCTAAGGATTTCCATCCCAGTCAATTATATTTATAAGTGTCACTTGAGGTTTATCTATTTGTGAGATACATACGTGGACGGTGGAGATGCATTTGAGCATTATGGGGAAATCAAACGGCTCACATTAGAAACCATCCATTTCAATGGCGATTTTAACGGTAAAACGAACGAGAAGAAGAAACAAATCGACTCATCCTCATCGTATTATCATCTCCGAACACATTCAATTGTAATCGGTAATTCGAATTCTCTCTTACCATTACGATTTTATTTCGTTCTTTCATCGTTTTCATGCTGCTTCTTTCATCGTGAATTTTACAGTATTTGCATGCGCGTAATTCGAGTTAGCTCTTTTAATATCAATCTCAAAATCGATGCAATCGAATTTCTAACTGTTTGATCGGTTGTTTTCATTATCGTTTCTGTCATATACGTGTCACATTGTGATCGGTACGTCGAATCAGAAAAACGCTCTGAAATGGTAGTTTTTTTGACTAATTTGTGAGCGGTTAAGTGAATTTTGACTGAGAATTTCTTCTGTTCATCGTCGAAGTTATCGATTTTGAAGTTACTAGGTCAGTTGTTCAATTGCTAAATACATTAGGTCAATTATACTAATTCACTTGCATATTTTATTATAGATTTTCACGAATCACACGATTCATAGTTTGGATTATTAAAATCCAATTTGCTTTATTGTACTGCTTTCATTTGCATTTGATGCAAATGGACTTCTGTTGTCAAATAAAGATTATCTTGCAGCTTCCTGTAAATTTTTAGTCACTAATTTGTGTAAACAAATGATGTTTGATGATTGTAGAATTTGTGGGAAATGGCTGAAACAAAGTCACCTAAGAGGAAGCCTGTATTCACCAAGGTTGATAACCTGCGTCCTGGAACCAGTGGCCATAATCTGCTTGTAAAAGTTGTTAGCTCAAAGTTGGTGTTGCAAAAGGGTCGACCTGATGACCGTCAAATGCGCATTGCTGAATGTTTGGTAGGTGATGAGACCGGGACTATACTGTTCACCGCGAGGAATGATCAAGGTAATTTTTTGTTAAAAATATAGTTGTCTCGTATCTGAAATGATTGCTTACTTCAAAGGTAGTTTCTGATATGTTTGAAATTCGTTATTAGTTTAGCTTGAACTTACGCACAAGAACTTAAAGATGTAAGATAATCAGTTTGCCTTGCCACAGTAAAAAATCAGTCATTTCTGATAACTTGCCATTGACATGATATTCACTTTTATGTGTTATAACCATATAAATGATTAAAATGCAGAATAGGAACATTTTGCACCTCGCTTGGCCGGACCTTTGGTGCATTCGTAAAGGTGTAGCTCTTTTTTTGGATGAGTTGGGTTGGGTAATGGGTCAGATTGGGTTTCAGGTGAATGTTGAAACATACCAATTTGATATCTGTTTGGTCGCTACGCAAAAACTTTTCTTGCATTTGAAAAACATCTATACAAACTGACTTAGAAACGATTTTGTTAGCTTAATAATCTTAATTTTTAAGTAAAATGATTCAGTAGGTTGCATGCATCAATAATAGACTCAAGATGACTTTTAAGTCTTAATCAAACCAGATTACCAGAATTCTGTTTCTCGTTTAGCTATTGTTTTATTTCATCCGAGGTAAAATACAACCAACGTTGGCTTATTTGTAAGTAAATAGGTAGAATTTGTCACCCTTAGATGGACCTTGCTTTTTGAAACTCTGTTCCTTGAGGTTTGTATGAATTAGCGTACACCTATATATAGACAGATAGCTAATATCCCTAATCCTGATGGGCTAAACTAATGGGCCTAATCCTAATATAATCATCCTCATTTCTCTATATTATACTTATAATGCAGTGGACCTGATGAAAGCTGATAGCACTGTAATTTTGCGCAATGCAAAAATCGACATGTTCAAGGGATCAATGAGGCTTGCAGTGGACAAGTCGTGTCGAGGTGACAGAACCTGCCAATTTTACTGTAAAAGAGTGCAACAATTTGTCACTTGTTGAATATGAGCTTGTGAATGCCGTTGAAGAGTGAACAAGATGAAATGCTGAGGCGTTGTGCTATTATTGGTGCCATTAGAACTGAATCAGTTAAAAATTCTGGATAGAGTTCCAGTGGTTTCTTGAGATTGTGAGATTTTACAATAGTTATGGTGTTGTTCTATAGCTCATGGTTTTTCAGATTTAAGTGAAGAATCTGGAATACAAGTGACCAGGAATACAAGTGACGATAAATGCCTGGATAACTGGTGGAACCTTGATGGAATTTAGTAAACGAGTCGCATGAGACAAACGAGTGTTTGGTTTGGTTTGGTTTGGTTTGGTTTGGTTTGGTTTGGTTTAAGAATATGACTTGAAGATTAATGTCTTTTATTTTAAGTATAAATGAGTTGCAAAGATCAAAAGCTGAATTGTTGTCGAATAAATGTATATTGAGTTGTTACTAATGTTTGCCTAGATTGTGTGTACCGTTTGAACATGTGTTCATGTTACACGTTCAAACGTTACACTTGATGAATCCAAGCCTGTAAGTAGGCAGGTGAAGATGATATATAGTAATAATTGCGGGCTTCTCTTTTAAACATGCCATAATAAAACACATATCTATCAAAACTCCACGTACTCTAGCCATATATGATATTTCCTCTACTCTTGATGAAAGCCTCATGTCATCCCGAAACTTTGAGTTTCTATAACAATGATTAAGTTTATATTGTATATAAAACGTTATTTTTTAAGTAAAATAGAAAAGAAAGTGTTAATTTATACATGAGAAGGGAAGGGAGGATAAGTATATATGGAAAATATTATAGAACACTTTTCTAGTTTGGCCTCCCAGTTTGGTATGTATGAATGTAAGGTTCCCACTCTTAACAAACTTCAAACCATAACTTAGGATAATCGACAAGAACACACCTAACCAAATGGCGCGTACATGACAAATTTTACATTCATCCGCCCCATCATACGTGTTTAAAACAATCTCAAACTGCTTATAGAAAACAACACGGTAAATAATCACTTAAAGCTTTAAAACCTGTCTATAATGCAACATTTGTGGTTCCAAAATTTTGTAACATTGATTGTTGCACATTCATGATACCATATTAGTGAATCTACAATCTGGGTGTTCAAGAGATCAAAGAAAGAACAGCAAGAGAAACAATTCTCACCCTCAATCCCTGATATCCTTACTATAATCTCATCTTTAACCATCACTGTTCTGTTTCAAAAACTGCAGATCTTTCATTTGTAGCTGCACAGCTTCTTTCGACAACGGTTTAGGTTCAGGATACCTTTCTTCTTCGCCACCTTCTGCAACTCTTTCAGCTTTGGCTTTCACCATTTTAGCAATCTCGGGTTGTCCAACAGAGGGGAAAACAGCTTTGAGCATGATGCACAACAGTTGTTCATCTTCTTCTTCGATGACATCTCTACCAAAACAACAAACGTGTATCGCATCAAGAGCTTTCTCAACTCTTGCCTCCATTGGAATCACGGGTACAGGTACGTTTAGCTTTGATCGTTTCTGTAGTTTAAGAACAATCAACGATGTTAGAATTTAACAATAACTATACACAATAGGAACCAACTTCATCAAGTTTTTCACTAAATTAAGATTTTTGTTACTATAACGTCTCTAACTTTTATTATTTGTTTCAATCTTATGTAGCCTTTTAGGCAAATTGTATTTTAGTAATTCGAACTACAACACATTGACTAATAATAATCCATTAATCCATACAAATGTGTGTCCAAGGGCAATCTTGCTCTAACGTATAACTAACTCTGTTTGCCCCTAACTTTCATTTATGCCATTCCAAATATCATAAACATTCTGATTGAGATAAAGAAATGTTAATTTTTCATTTGGTGCATGGAGTTACTTTTCTATTAGAGTGAGATTACCCTTAAGAATGAAAGAGAAGATAGAAGTGTTATTTTGAGCTATAATTTGAATTAGTAAAGTTTCAATTTATCAATCTTTTTGGAAGCGGTCTCTTTATCTCTCAAGATAGAGGAAACACTCGTCACCACTTACCCCTCCCAGACCCTGTTTTTTAGTGAGATATACTGGGTATGTCTGTTTGTTTGTTTATAAACGTTAAAAAATTTCAAAACTAAATGACTAAACAAACATACACGAAACATAGTTACTATTTAGTAAACTTTATCTTTAATTAACCTATTAAGAGTTAATAGTGAAAAAAGAAATCACTACTATGAAGCATTGATAAACCAACCTCTCTGGCTTCACAAAATGGTAAGCAGGTCACTTTTTAATTATAGAAAAATTAAGCAAATACAAGTACTATTATTACGATAAACTTGTCCTAAATTGAAATTATGAAGCATTGATAAACCAACCTCTCTGGCTTCATTCATCATAGCAATGAAGGTTTCTTCTTCAAATTCAATATCATTCGAAATCCGAAGTCTAGCAACTCCTTCAAGAATCTCTTCAGACTTGAGCAATCCAGCTCCTACAGCAGCTAACCAACAGCAAATCAACACATACAGAGGATCACCAGCCTGTATCACACCAATTCAATCATTTCAAATCAGTAATCACACACTAATCTGATCTCTAAATAACTCTAATCGAAGTACAGAAGCTTACGTACCCTTCCTCTTCGATCCTGAAAGTCGATAAAAGCCCTAGAATCATTCACCGATGAATTCTTCCCCACTCGCCTCCGAAACTCCGCAAAATCGATGAAATCACCGCCAACGCCGCCGGTGTCGGTGAGAATTCTGGCGACGAGGCCGATTACCGGCAAGGCGCCGATGATTTTGTTGGCGAAGCCGGAGATAGTGTTGGAATCCTCCATGTAGGACTTGATAATCACGACGCCATTGGAGGATCTGTAGCTGTTGGATTTGGTTGGGGTTTTGTAGAGATGACGAAGGTAGAGGAGAGAGTTTGTTGGAGGTTTGCAGGTGAGGGTGTAGGTGTGTGCACGGTGGTCGTGGTGTGTGAGGTTAGTGGTGGTGGTGGTGGTGGCGGTGGTGGTGATGGAGGTGATAACCACCATGGTGGTGGTGGTGGTGGTGGTGGTGGTGGTGGACTGGTGGTGATGATGGTGGTTGAGTTTGGTTTTTGATGGTTTGCCTCATCCCGTATAACGTTATCAGTGGTTGATATGTTTTATGGTTTTTACATATTATCACCCTGTAATTTTATTTATGTAGTTTATGACCTCCATTTTCACTTACTTTTTTGCTTTTTGGTACATTTGCTTTAAAAGTATGGTTGCTTCTAGTGCTATATGATTGGAACTCCAACTCGATGGTACGTCTTCTTTAGGGGATTGAAAGGGTCAGTTAGAAAATTATATTCTCTATCTAAAGCTCAGGAGGATGAGCCGTAATGTGTAAGTGTTGATCGAGTAGCTTTAGCGAGGTAAGAGCTAAAGCATACCCTCTGGATTGGTCACTTATTCTTACTTATAACGTACCTGATACGTTTGTCCGAAGAGGTGAGTTAAGGGTATTGCATGCCTAGGATGACTAAGCTTTCTTCATGAGGTTTGTGTTTGATGAATTGATTCACAACTATCCTAAGTCCTTTGTTGTAGGTGGAAGTAAACAAGGTGAGATGATTCAAGTAGGTGGCATGTTGATAAGCATTTGATTTCCTTTATAGGATTTCGTAGGTTCAGATTCAGTTTCTATTAGCTTTATGTTGTAAACATCTTTAATATCACATGTTTAGCCTAGCCGGATATTGATAAGACTCTAGTGAGCGCACCAGTCATAGTTTCTCATGCTTACCATAAAAAGATATGTTAAGTCTTTCTTTCATCCTATGATTTGGTTACTTTCACATTTTGTTTAACATAAAAGATGATGATGGTGGATCATGCGGATGAACTCACGTGAGGTAAATTTATGCACTTACGAGGATGCCCCACCGTACTCACCCCACCAATAGTTTTTTTTATGAGATGTATTTTTTGTATTTTCTCTATATTTGGTCAACAACGAACCCATCAGCTACAAAAGTAAGAAAACAATATGCATGATATAACGGTGCCATTTCAAGTGCATTTCATAAATAAGTTAATTTTAATCCACCAGCTTAAAAAGTGCGCAGTTGGTTGAAACTAGACTAAACCTTAAGATTTTTGAACTGAAGATCAGCCATTAGTTAATCTCGTCTTTTTGAGTTGGGTTGGTCTCAGGTTGGGCCAGGATCGGATAAGAATTATTAGACTATCATGTTTCATATCTTTATTTTTACCCGGGGCCAAGCGGGACCCAAATTCACCCCCAAATTAAGACCATATTACCATAACTAGACCTAATATTATCAGTCCAACCTTAATCCTACTTAACCCTGGACATTAGTAATAACTTTTATGATTACATTTGATGTATATATTATTACTTGTGAATTTATGTGATATTAATAAAAGAAGGTGTACGTTAACGTGTTAATCAAACCCCTTTTAAACTATCCTGAAGGTTAAGATGGTGTGAACAGGTTAATCAAACCTGTTTTCACATATCCTGAATTAGGGCCTTGCTAGGCATTATTGGGCCAATTTCATGGTAACCCGTTGATATGAATTAATAGGTTTAAAAAGCATATAGGTTTAACAAGCATGATGGTCACAGATCATGTTATATGGTAGAACACTAGAACTTAGATGTTTCTTAACACCATTGGGCTTTATATATACTTTTTGTATATGTTGATGATTACAATTTTTTTTGAAGTTATCACATTAATGATAATCTATAAGTAACAAAAAGAATAATTAAAGATTGGTATCTAATTACATAAGATTTGCCTATTTGAGAGCGGTCTGTTTATCCGTTGAAATAGAAGTAGGAATTGTCGCATCCCACCCTCCCAAAACCGTACTCTATGAGTTTGTATGTCTTTTTGATAGTCTAATTATGTACTCCATTGACAACGGAATGTCCTATCCCAGGACTCGGACCCGAATTCTTGATCCCATAAAGAGCAATAATTTGTTGGTAACGTAGATAAATCGACTTCCCTCCTTTCTCTAGAATATCTGCTTTGTGGTGCTTCAAAATGGCCTTTAACTCGCGTGATTCAATCGACACGAACAAAGAACTTACACTCAAGAAAAGAATCACGAACAGTATCATGTTGTTAGATCTCATCACCATGGTTTTCGAGTCTACTTTGACTTGCAAAAAGTGAAAAAAATTTTGTGAAGAATTGAAGGTGTTTTTTGATGTTCAAAATAGTGTAGGGATGGAGGTATTTATAGATGATTTGGGTTTGAATGGTTATGGTGGCTTGTAACTTCAACTACTACGAAGCTTGTTTGGAAGGTGCATTGATGGTATAGATTGAGGGCCAATTTTGAATGTTGGACTTTTTAGTCAAATTATTGACCATAACGAGAAGATTTTAACGATATCTACAAACATTTTGTTTTCTTGTGATGCATTTATTCACGCCTCTAGTAATCAAAAAGTTATATGTTGAGTAAGATATGGCATATGATTATAATAGATAAATAAGAGGGATCGATCAATTGAACTAGAAGATAATTAGAAAAGCTGGATATATTTAAACTACCCTTATTTGTAATGTTTTCAGAACCGGACGCTTTGCTGGTTTGGTGATCGAATCGGTTGGACCGGATTTAAGAACCGGATTTAAGAACCGGATGACTGTCATAATTATATATATATAGTATATTATATATATAGTACATATGTAATTAAATATAAGTAATTTATATATGATTTATATATGTATTTTATAGTTATATATAAAACTTAACTATATTTGTATACCCAATACGCTAATTTATGGTTCAATACCTTGTTTTTACCCATTAAAAAATACCAAAATCCGGTCCGAACCGGCCCGGTTTCCCGGTCCGACCACTGGTTTGGGACGAATCGGCCGGTTCAACCAGGCAAAAACGAACCATGGCAGACCGGACCGGCCACTTGGCCAATCCCCGGTCCGATCCGGTCGTAAGAACAATGCTTATTTGAACCGAAAGGTTACCGATCTAACCACTTTGTATTGGTGAGACCAACCAACATTTCAATATCTTTTCTCATCGAAAACTTATTTTATGGGTTCATTTGGTTTTACGTTTTGTTTAATTAATGATTTTATTTTGTTAACATTGTAACCATTGTCAAAAGATAGAGTAGTTTCTCATTTTATTTTAAGTTAGTTGTATCTGTTTAAATCATTTATTACGTTTAACGGTTTATTTTTGGTAAAATGTATGGTGTTGACATCTTCGGGTCCATGGAGTTCATGTAAAATATCATCTATATGAACTGAAATTTACAGTCGATGTGGTCTCGCTTAAATATTCTATGCAAAGATAGAATCTTGGCCTTTGATGTGGATTTTATAATTGATTATATTACTACGATTCTCATTTATAAGAAAAGTAAAAATGATATTTTCACCAGATAAATTAATAGTGTTGATAATTACCAACCAATGAGTATTAACTTGTATTAGTAAATTCAAATTGCCTTTATTTTATTGTGACATGAATTTAAATTAAATTTAACTATATATATGTTATGAGCTCATAGTCATATAGTTTAGTGACAATCAGTGATTGTTATTTATAAAAATAGTGTGGGTTTTAATTGTTGCAAGTTATCTAAAAAAATAATGTGGGTTAAATTGTTGAAAGTATAAGGTTAAATGATATTTAAATGCAAAAAAAAAAAGTTATTAAAAAATAATGTATGCTATGATTATAAATGTAAACGAGACGACAATATTGACTAAAAGAACAAAATTTAGAACACGTTGTTATGTATCTATGGAACACATTTCTTGTGACAAAAAATGGAAAGCGACAACCTTATTAAATATCAATAGATTTTAATATATGAGAATAATAATATTTTATGATTGTAAACTAGCCCAGTTTAGTAGAGTGAGTTAGGGTAAAATGAGTCGGTTTGTTTACAAGTAGAATGGAGTCGAGTAAAGCTTTGAGTCGGCTAATAAAAACTAAGCATGGTATAGTCAGCCTGTTTATTTTTGAAATTTTGTAAATTTGTTATTTTTATGCAGATTGGTACACAGAAAAAAATATTTTATTAATTTCCTTATCTTAATTTATTAAACCAACTAGGTGTATTAATCATCGCGCGTTGCTCGAATTGTCATCGTCTGTTGCACGGACTGGCATCGCCTGCTGCACGGACTGGCATTTCCTGCGTAATCGACCGTTGTACACCCTTCTCGATTACACCGATATATATCAAGTCCAAAGATCATTATAGTTAACTAAGGACACCGATATATATATGAAACTCTAAAGATAATTGTAGTATAATTTTGAAGTCAAAAGATCAAGGTCATGATGTCAAAAGCTGTTTTTTATCTGACCTATGCATATGATACATTGATATACATTGATAAGTGCTATCAAAGGACATGTGTTTTGATTATCTACATATTAGTTGTTGTGTACTTAATGTTTACATACCGGAATATGTTCTTGGAATGCCATTGCTGACAGCTGCAAAAGACCAATGCATCTTCTAGTTACAACGTTATTTGTTTTTGCCTTTCTTGGTTGTTGATGAATCGGCGTCTGCAGTTGAAGTTGTATTAGTTGATTTTGTGGTAATTGATTGTGGTAAATTAGATGCTAATCTATTAATGCTAATCTAAAAACAAAATCCTTGAATTCATTAATGTGTTTGTAATCTTGTGATTATTTCATTTTCGAACTGGGGGTCTCATTGAAAGCGGTCTCTCTATCCTAAAAGATAGAGGAAATATTTGTCACCATTCAACCCCTCCTAGACCCTGCTTTTAGTGAGATATATTGGATATGTTGTTGTTGTATTGCAACTAACTTAGGTGTTTATAACCGAAATTGAAACTTTAGTGAATTATAAATATTTAAGAGAAAGTGTTCCAGCCTACTTGTAACAAAAGTTTACCATTTTTGTTTGGACCTCTTTTGACATATTATCTGACCCAGACCTTTTTTGACGTGTTACCCAACCCATCTATGACTCTCAGTTGTAACAAATAAAATTAACATTGAACTAGTTTTTTTTGCCCCGCGCGTTGCGCGGGGTCTTTCGTCATGATCCCAAATATCAAAACGCAAATGTCAAACAAAATGTAACGGTTACCATTCCAATGTAAAATCCTAAAGCGTGTAGAAAGGTAAAACAAACCCGTCGCTATGACTCTCACTCCGTCGATAACCTTAACGGCTACTTCATCGTAATTCGTAAAAGTGATAAAATAATTTAAGTGACTCACATTAACCTTGAGAGCAGGGAGAGGAGCTTTTGACATATTGGGTCGTATCCAGCTTCGTTCTCTGCTCAACTTTTGGTATTGAAGTTCATGTTGCTACAAAGTTGAATTAACACGATCAGTGACATTCTCAGTTCCAATATGCGTGTCGCTTACACGGAAAAAAAAAAGAAATTTGCTATCTAAGTTCATATTGCTACAGATTAAATCATATTTTTATTTTGGCATCTGAAAAACAACCCCAAAAATCAAGAAATGGAACATTAAGCATCTAATTTCATGCTAATTGTATCCAACATTCTTAATCGAAATCCAAGGACACCCAGAAAAATCCTAGAAATTGTACTTATGGTATCAGTTTTATTATTATTCTCAATTTGATAATATGAAGAAGAACCCATATACTATTACCAATATATAGATCATTTAGTATATCATTTCGTACTTCACCATAAACAAATTAGAAATATCAGTTTGCACCCAAAATATGAACCAAGATCGATGATGTTTACAATCTATAGATCAACAATCACATCTTAACCACAGAAGTTGCCACAACCGCCTAAAAATTCCCATTTAAGGATTAACAAATGCTTGTAAAGATAAAATTAACAAAAAGGGTAACATAAATCTTTGCAATAAAGTTACTATTTGGCAATTATTTGCCCCAATTAGAACCCTTTTAGTGACTAAATTTTCATCAACAAAGCTTTGCAAGCAAATGATCCCTTCAATCTTGATTTAGGAAAGAAAAACATAATCAAACATCACTCCAAAAATCAAAAACTTTCAGTAAACTAAATCTTCTAATATTGTTCTACACAACCCACAAACAATCACATTTCAAGAACAACAAAAAAAACCAAAGAAAACATATCATAAACTAATAAAAAACGTCCATCAATTGATCGACACTTAATCACCACCCCAAATCCGCTTTGAATCCACTGAAACTTACCGTTTCAAACTTAACATTGTGTTATAGTTTTTGCGCTTTGATTTTCTAAGAACCCTTATCTACAACTAATTCCAGCTCTGTTTAACTTAAACTGACAACCTGATCATGATTCTAACTTATTTCGGTTGGTTGCTAGGTTGCATACTCACGTAATTCAAAGGGATTGTGAGAAACTACATGGGGTTCATAAGTGTCTTCTCTAGGTGTGTTTGTAAGTGCCAGAGAAAACCAACATGGTACAAGAAAAAACAAAGCATGCCTATTTGATTTATATAAACAACTTGTAGGAGCAATTTGTCTCTAGACATGTAAGGAAGACGTGCAGGTTTCAAGAACACGCCTGCATGTGAAGCAGTGATATTATCATATTGGTGCAAAGACAAGATTTGTTAAAAGTTCCAGTGTTAACTCGATTAAAAGAACTTGTAACAGGAATAAATTGCACCTTCTCCAAGAAGTCTGTAAACTCCTTGTATATTTGGTCCGGTTCATTCAGCTGCGCTTTATTATGAAAAGAAGTTTAATCCAGCTGGTGGTAAAGTAAGCCACTAATAATGTTCCTAGCCTCATCACAAAAAACCATCTTTCACAGTTGTCTAATCTTTGTCTTTACTTATATTCACATCAATAACACCAATCACCTACAAAAATTAAAATAAATCAGAAAAATATGCAACAAATAGGTAAGTAGTACTTAGAGGACGAATCTTTATGTTTCGCTCCAACTGAATCTAACTTGAAGCATATTATGACATGAGGATTACAACACTGAAAAAAAGGCAACTAACCCGTTCATATACATAAGCCATATCCATGAGATGCCTGAACCAGACTGTCGCAACTCAAGAATTGATTAATAGCCTGCCAGCAAAAGCAATTGTAAGGAAATAGAAGACTAAAAAATGGCAGGGTTACCACTAGAATAAGATATACTAAGTGGAACTTTAAAACAAAGGAGCAAAGGTTACCTGGTCCAAACAACACAAGTACATACCAAACTTGGGATTTGAATTTTTTTTCCATGACATAGAAATGAAAAAAAGATAAGTTACAGTAGCTATAATGGATCCCAGTGACAAGATATCAAATATTCCTAAAATGGCAGAAATACAGTATACTTGCTAAATTTGGATTCTAGTATTTTACTATGGTCAGCATGAGCAGGTGCACGTTATGCAATAATATACACCTGTACATCCATTAAAGAGATTAGTATCACCTAAAGAAATCAAAAATTCTTCAGATGAAACAAAGAATCACATTTAAAGAGTAACAAACCTTTACTGGATCATACATTGAGATAAAATGATCAACAGTTTCCCCCAAGGAGACAGATACCATCTAGAAAGGGAAATAGGGGCATGATCAGTGTACAAAACAGAATACAATAAGCATATATCATTATTGACACTACACTTTTCTTGATAACTAACTTCAGTAAGTGTTCCCTTGCCAGATTCGTCTAGTAAACATAATGACTGAGAAGTAGCATGCCTTTTAAGTCTTAGGCATCAATACGTATGAACCTCAAAAGAAGATTATTTCTTGGTTCATCGGAAAGATCAAATTCGGTTACGTAAAAGATTCTCTAGCATCATTAGTAGAAGTAACTACAGAATCCACATGCTAGATGTGGATACTGGATAAAGACCATAGTGAAATTATGATATTACCATTTTGTTGTATTGCTAAGAAAGCTTCTTCACTCTTGGTACTTGTGAATATGATCAAGGGCTTAAATTGGTACTTGATGGGACATGATAAAATTTAATATTACCATCCTGTTGTTTAAACTAATGTTAAAATATAAACTGAAGTTAGCTAACGACCTACAGTTTGAGATAGACACCTAATGTGAAAATAGGTAATAAAATTAACACTGAATATCCAAATCATGTTGATGAGTTAATAAAATGGGCTTCAATTTGAATGAAATATTGTATGTAAGTGGATGAGCAGAAGTATCTTTTACCCATATCAATTAGAGGAACTCTGCAGTACCCTCATCCCAGAGTTCCAGCACATGGAGCTTTCATGTAAGATTGTCGTAATATGAAATTCCAGCTCTGGTGACATGACTTTCACAATTAGTTAACTTCACAATATCCACTAATCAGTACTACATAATAAATAAAGAGAACTTAACTTTATGATATTGTAAGTATGAAGAATCTTATGTGAATTTCAATTTAATAATGATAGCAAACTGAAATCTCATCAAGATAATAGTCTTCATAACTAAATGTTATACAATAACACTTAATCTAGAACGCTGTATAGTGTGATAACACGTACCGTAGAGCCACCAATGAAATCAAAGCTATGGTCCCTGTTGCGGCCCTGCACCACCAACACCACATCGCGACGACCATCGACCACCATCATCGCCATCGGCCTCGTCGGCCCCCGAATTCCACCACCACCATCGCCATCGCGACAACCACAGTCACCATCACAGCCGTCGCGACCCCACACCCTCGGGACACCACCATCGCGACACCACCATCGCGAGCGCACACCACCGTCGCGCAACCACAGCCTCCAAATCATCACCATCGCGCAACCACAGCCTCCAAATCGATCTGCAACCGCCGACCTTGCCTTCGATTCGCGCTGTTACGTTACGATTTAAGAGGAATTGAAGCCTCCATTGCTTCCGATTGGATGAGAGGAGTCGAGAGGGGGAAGGGGGCTCGCCGGATACCCACGCAGGTGGCCGGGATTGGCCGGATTCGAAGAGAACAGGGGGAAAGGGGGTGTCGGGCCATCACTGTAGTACTGTAGGTAAAGTTTATATCTTTAATATATATATAATAAGCAATGATCTGTGTGACTTTAGAGATGCAAAGGTAGCATAAGACATGAAACATGCACACATCCATTCTCCAAACTGGAAAGCTGGAAAAGAAGAAAAAGGAAATAATTAGACTCCATATAGGCCAAGAGCAATCAAATATCCAAATTATATCTAAATTACCCACATAAATGTAAGCAACTAAACAAATATAAATTAGTAGAGTAAAAAATGCTTCAAATCATAACGTTTCGATCACCCTCATAACTATTAAGTAACTATAAAAGCCGCATGGTTCAACCACACATACTGCTCCAAACCAAGTTTCGCTTTAATTATCAATTTTACCCTAACATTCAAAGAGATTCATTAACACAATTAATATAGCAGACAAATAACACGTAAATTTAACATCCAATGTAACAAAGCAGAATAAATCCAATCACCAATAAAACAACAAAGAACTACCTAATGTTATTTACTATCAAACCAAAGAACATGAGTGAGTGAAACAAATGGACCACAAAAACACACCTTCAACAACAACATAAGAACCAAAGTCTTAAAAGTTCTGCCCACCATTGTCGTCTCCACAAAAGCAAAGATTATTTCAAGAAGCTAATTTGAAGTGAATAAATCTTCTCAAGATCCTCAGCAAATTTGTCAATATCCTCAACCTCTTTTGCTTTGTCCATTACATTTGTATAATTAACCAACACAAACAATATTAGAGTTATTTGTGACAATCAAGGTCTATATTTAAAAGAAATCTTTAGTATTCATGATGGCTAAGCATGCAACATTCAACAAAATCAATATCAAATATGTTTTTAAAATCTCTTTTTATCAAATATCTTGTTAGGGTAAAGAATCAAAGAGAGAAACACAAGAGAGAAGAATCAATTCATCACCTAACTGCATTCATCAACGACTACAACGGCTTATAACGACCAGTAATGACATTTACAATATTTTCACAATATACCCCTGAACTATTGAATTATTACAATCAAACCCCTGTATTAATACAATTGAACTATATACGTAACAATACTCCCCCCTCAAAAAAAAATCTTGACCTCAAGAATCCGCATCAAATTCAGGGTAGCGAGCCAAGAATGTGGATGCATCCTCCCAAGTAGCATCATGCAAAGGGGTATCTTTCCACTGCACCAAGAATTTGACAACTGGTCGGTGACCTTGCCGAGCTAACTTGCGATCCAAAATGGCTAATGGTTGTGGAGAAGGAACATGTAACACCCTCAATCTTCTAACAATATAATATAATAAGGAGGGTGCTACTAGTTGGGTTATTATAACAAGTCAGAGACTACAAACACAGCGGAATTTTTATATATATTAAAAAAACTAAACTGTTTACATCGTTAACAATATTTACAAGACTTTATCCGACATTTCAAAACTTTGTTAACTTCAAGTACTTCATTCCCAAAACCCAACATTTGTGGCCAGTATCATACACCATAACCGGAAGCTAACTCTGTGGGGGACCATCACGAGTACCTCTATTATTACCTGGCATGCATAAGAAAACAAACACAAAGTCAGATAAACTGGTGAGTTCTAACATACTCCACATTTAATAATAACAATTCATCAGTCCATTTATTTATCCCAGTATTGATATGCATATCGAATACCCATAAGGTATTTATGGACATCTTTTATTGATTTTAATTTGGTGGGTGAAACCTCCACCTCGCGCGTTGACGGGTCAAACCTCCGTCTAGAATTTGGTGGGTCAAACCTCCACCTCGCGCGTTGACGGGTCAAACCTCCGTCTATAATTGGCGTTGACGGGTCAAACCTCCGTCTATAGTTGGTGGGTCAGACCTCCACCTCGCCATTCATCACAATTTATCACTTTCAACTCTTATTCACATTTTGTATTTATTTATATGCATGCCAGTGCCCGATTTCATCAAACAACATTTATCAAACGGCATTAACACATAAAAAGGGCAATTAGAACTCACCTTAATGTTTCCAACAAGTGGTTATCAATCCAAATATGCTAGGGCAGCTAAAACTTCTCTTTCTCAAAGCAAATCTAAAACAATAACCCTAACTTAGTCAAATTTCCCCTAGCTGACCACTTCACACGACTAAGGCTATGCGACTGGACTCATTCGTACGATTGAACATGCGACTGAGCTTAATCATACGAATGGACCATACGACAGAGGTGCGAATGAGCTATAACAGGGTTTGTGCGAATGACCTCCATTCGTGCGATTGGTTCATGCGACTGAACTTCAGTCGCACGATTGAACAATGCGGTTGACTCAGTCGCACGAATAGAGGTGCACACCGAAACCGGTTCCCCGACCCGACCCGACCCAAAACCGGTTTGAACCCGGAAATACCCCAAACCGGTTCCAACCCGGAAAAACCCACCGGTTCGGGACCGGTTTTGAAATTTTTGACCCAAACCGGTTTGGAACCGGTTTTGATCCAACCCGGTTTGGAAACCAGTTCAAAAAACCCGGTTCCAACCCGGTCTTTACCGTTTTTTTTTACCGTTTTAAAACGGCTATATAGCCGTTATAAGCTCGTTTGTGACCGTTTTTTCAACATTTTTTGGACCATTTTGCCCTTATATGATAGTATAAATAGGTAGTGGGTGTAATGGTTTAGTCACAACACTCAAAACTTCAAAAACGCTCAAAAACGTGCTTAAAAACGCAAAAACGCTCCTCACTCTCAACTTTCTACTCTCTCAATATCTTGAATTATGGCTTCTGAATCTTCGGTTCCAACCGGTGGATCCTCAAGTGCCGCTACCATTGTTAGAATTCTTTCAACAACGAGAAACCAAGAGATTTGGTGTAATTTCGACTTATGCGAAATGTCGAATGGTCAACATAAAGCTCGATGCAAGGCTTGTGGTTCGTTTTTCAAGTCGGATTCAAACTCGACTTTGAGAAATCATATGACCAAATGGTGCAAGTCTTTGAAAAGTACACCGAGTCAAGGACAAACATCAATCGGAAACGATGGTGGTTTATGGAACTTCAACGTAGATATGGTTCGAGATAGAATGGCAAAGTTTGTAATTCAAGAAGGATTACCGTTCGATCACTTCGACAACCCTCGGTTAACAAAATTGATTCAAGAAACTCTTCAACCACGCTACACTCACGTAAGTCGCTCCACTCTTAGACGTGATTGTTTAAATCTTTGGAAACAAGCAAAAAATGATTTAAAGGTTTTATTTGAAAATTTACAAACCGGTGTGAACTTAACTACCGATGTTTGGTCCGCCCTACACGGTTTACCGGAATCGTACCTTTGCGTCACGGCCCATTGGATAGATCCAAGTTCGTGGCAAATGATGAAACGTACGATTGCGTTTGAATTATTTGGATATCCGCATACCGGTGAAAATCTTTTTCAAATTTTAGACTATGTAATCAAAACGTATAAATTAGAAAACAAAATTTTTTCAATGTCATTTGATAACGCCTCGAACAACACATCCGCCGTTGAAAAATTGAAAATAAAATATAAACCGGTTTGTGACGGCGTATTTTTTCATTCAAGATGTGTTGCACATATTATTAATTTAGTTGTGCAAGATGGTCTTGGCGTTCCCGAAGTGGAAGATTTTAAAACGTCTTTCAAAAACATGTTACGTGACGTTTTTAAAACTAGTAGAAAAAGGTATGTTAATTATAGAAAAATGTGTCACGATACGAATTCCATTTGTTTAGGACCAAATTGGGATGTCCCGACTAGATGGAATTCTACTTGGAAAATGTTTAATAGTGCTTTACGTCAAAAAGAAACGCTTCATGTTTTCCACGATGGTCTTGCGATGCGGGGTCGGGTTGTTCCGTTTCCGTTAGAGGGTTGGGAATATATTCAAGAAATAACTTAATTTTTAGAGCTTTTTAAAAACACAACTACAAAATTGTCGGGGGTTTATTATCCGACAAGTTGTCTAACGCTTCATCAAATTTATTTAATGACCCATAAATTAAGTGAATATGAAGAAAGAAACGAAATGTTTTCAGCAATGGTAGCGCCGATGAAAGAAAAATTTAAAAAATATTTCATTGAACTACCCCCGGTTTTTACGTGTTCCGCCGCACTCGACCCGTGTTTAAATGTTTCGGGGGTAGAAACTTTAATAGATGAGATAACTTATGATTTAGATTTACATGATTTTGATCCATTTTTTAATGTTAATACAAAACAAATATTTAATGAAACTTTTAAAAAATTGTTTAATGTTTATGTTGAAAAATATGGTGTAACATCAAACATCCACCGACCATCGAACGTGGAATCGAGTTCGTCGAGCTTAAGTAGAGACCCGATGATTAGTTTATACAATACTTTGAGAAATGAAAACAGTAAACGTCAAAGGGGTAACACCCCAAGTAGCGAACTCGGGAGATATATGGGAACCGATTTTTTAGCCACTATGTCTCCCGATGAATTTTTGAAATTTGATATTCTGACATGGTGGAAAGGAAAGGAATCACAATTTCCGGTCCTAGCCGCCATGGCACGTGATTTACTAACCGTCCAAGCTTCCACGGTAGCTTCGGAATCTGCATTTTCTGTTAGTGGCAGGGTTTTATCGATTACAAGAACAAGGTTAACTCCAACATCGCTAGAGATGTGTATTTGTTTAAAGGACCACTTAGATGCGGCCGAACGAAGACAACACATATCAAACCTTGAAGAAGAAACACCGATTGAAGAAGAAATACACGAGCACGAGGTACAAACCGGACGATCCTCACCGCTATCCGACGAAGAACTCGCTTATGATTTGTCTCAACGCATTGGCACTCAAACCGACGAAGACGATTAAATTAGACAAACTTGTATTCGTAATATATATTTTGTTTTCTTTGGTTTAATTTTAATGTAATTTTTATTGTTTATTTTTCGTAATGAATAAAAACGCGTTTTAAACGTAATATGTATATTGCGTTTTAATTGTTTACTTATTAAAATGAAAATAAAAACGCGTACAATCGTATATAATTAATCTACTCTAATAATTTTTAATTAATCAAAATTTGTAATTAATTTGTATATAGTAGGTAAAAAAAAAACCGGGTTTTCCAAACCGGTTCTTGGACCCGACCCGGTTCGGTTCCAACCCGAACCGGTTCCAACCGGGTTGGGTTTGATGGGGTTGAAAACCGGTTCCGACCCGAACCGGTTCTTGGTCAAAAACCGGTCTTGAAAAGGTTGACCAAACCCGAACCGGGTCCAACCCGACCCGGGTTCAAAAAAAAAACCGGTTTGTGCACCTCTACGCACGAATGGGTCATGCGACTGGGCTCATTCGCCTGAAACGGATCAGCAGCTGTGTTCTTGACATATTTGATCCAAAAACTCGAGTTCTAACCGTTCAGATTATGCCATGTTTACAACAGAACATGTACACCTCATTTACAACCATTTCGGGTCCTTATTTCATCAAACTTCCTAAAAACTAGGGCCCGAACCTTCACTTTTCAGTTTAACAGAAAGATTGAACAGAAAATCTGATTTAAACATGTTTTTGGATCAATTCCCACCACCCACACAGCTTAACATATTCAAAAATCGATCCGTACCAAGTAAAACTTACCAAAACGGAGCTAGTTTGATCGATTTGGGCAAGAGCAGGGTGTTTGGGTTCGAAGGGAACAAGGGAAGGATGTTAAAGCAGATAAAATCTGCTTGTCAACCCCTTAACCGTCCTACTTATCCTTCATGCCTATTTTTAGCCGACATACTCAATCACACGACTGGCTTATTCGCACGACTCAATCGTACGATTGAGCTCATACGCCCGTCATTCGTGCGATTGAGCTTCATTCGCACGTATGGCATGTGACTGAACACTAAATCTAATTAAATATATATATTATTGAACTTTTGGATGTTACAAGTCTACCCACCTTATTTAGGGTTTCGTCCTCGAAACTTGACTAAAACAAATGAGGGTAGTTTCGTCTTATCTCTTCTTCCGGTTCCCAGGTTGATTCAGATCCTTGGCGATGTGCCCACTGCACCCGGACTAAACTAATGCTCTTATTTCTAAGTTTCTTCTCTTTACGATCCATAATGGTCACAGGTTGTTCAACATAATTGAGTTTCTCATCGACCTCAATATCATCTAATGGTACATATTGAGTTTCATTAGCTAAACACTTTCGTAACTGAGAGACGTGGAAGGTTGGATGAATAGCACTTAATTCTTTAGGCAAGTCCAACCTATACGCCACGTACCCTACTTTCTCCACTATTTGGAAAGGTCCAATAAAACGTGGACTTAACTTGCCCCTCTTTCTAAATCGAATAATGCCTTTCCATGGAGAAACTTTCAACAAAACGAAATCCCCAACTTTAAATTCCAATGGTTTTCTTCTACGATCTGCATACGATTTTTGCCTGCTTTTCACTTCTCTAATACGATTTTTAACTACTTCAAATTTTGACATTTATTCTTCAACTATTTCATTATTCCCCAATTCACGTTGCCCCATATCTCCCCAATAAAGTGGAGTTCTGCACTTTCTTCCGTATAACATCTCAAACGGGGACATTTGAAGGGTAGCTTGATAACTGTTGTTGTATGCAAATTCAGCTAAAGGAAGATGACTATCCCAGCTACCTCCAAAATCAATACTACATGCCCGTAGCATATCCTCTAATGTCTGAATAGTTCTTTCACTTTGACTATCTGTTTGGGGATGATAGGCTGTACTAAAATAAAGTCTAGTTCCCATGGCTTCGTGAAATTTTCTCCAATATCTGGAGGTAAATCTGGCATCTCTATCAAACGTGATACTTTTCGGAACTCCATGCAATCTAACTATTTCTTTAGTAAAAATATCAGCTAACTTTTCCACCGAATAAGTTTCCCGTATTGGTAGAAATAAAGCACTCTTGGTTAGCTGATCTACCACTACCCAAATAGTATCATAACCTTTTGGTGTACGGGGCAACTTCGTTATAAAATCCATAGTCAGATCATCCCACTTCCAAACTGGAATAGCTAATGGCTGCAATAATCCATAAGGTTTCTGATGTTCAGCTTTTACTTGGGCACAAGTCAAACATTTATTTACATACTGCATCACATTAAATTTCATCCCTGGCCACCAATAATCTTGCTTCAAATCTTGGTACATCTTAGTCATGCCTGGGTGAATGGAATACCTGGATTTATGAGCTTCATCTAGTACCCTATCGCTTAAAGCCAACGGAACCCACATTCGACCAAACATGATTTTAACACCATGATTATTTTCTTCTAAGTATTTTTCTTGACCAACCATTCTTTCTCTCTTAATATTTTCTTCTTTTAGTGCTTCCAATTGGGCTTCTCTCAGCTGTTGCATAAAATCAAGAGTAATCACAAGTTTATACGCCTTAACCTTAATCGGTTCGTACTTCTCCTTTCTGCTCAATGCATCAGCAACCACATTTGCTTTTCCGGGGTGATACAAAATTTCACAATCATAATCTTTGATTAACTCCAACCATCGCCTTTGTCTCATATTCAAATCTTTTTGTTCAAAGAAATACTTCAGGCTCTTATGATCAGTAAAGATGGTACACCTCACTCCATATAAGTAGTGTCGCCATATTTTAAGAGCAAAAACTACAGCTGCTAATTCTAAATCGTGGGTTGGGTAATTGACTTCATGGGTCTTCAACTGTCTAGAAGCATAAGCAATAACTCTCCCACGTTGCATTAAAACACACCCCAATCCCTGATATGATGCATCAGAATATATTGCTAAATCATCTACACCTTCTGGTATTGCTAATACTGGGGCTTGTGTCAATCGATTCTTTAGTTCCTGAAAAGCAGCTTCCTGTTCCTTATTCCATTCATACTTAACGTCCTTTCGAGTTAATTTCGTCAATGGAGAAGCAATTTTGGCAAAGTCTTGATTAAATCTTCTATAGTATCCTGCCAGTCCTAAGAAACTACGAATTTCTGAAGGACTTTTAGGAATTCCCCAGTTCACCACAGCTTCAATCTTTGTAGGATCCACCAATATTCCATCCGCATTCACCACATGACCCAAAAATTGCACTTCCCTTAACCAAAATTCACACTTTGAGAATTTTGCGTACAACTTATTCTTCCTCAAGGTTTCCAATACTTCTCGAATGTGACAAGCATGATCTCCTTCATTCTTAGAATAGATCAAAATATCATCTATAAATACAATTACCGATTTATCCAACATCGGTTTATATACTCTGTTCATCAAATCCATGAATGCAGCAGGAGCATTCGTTAATCCAAACGACATCACCAAAAATTCGTAATGCCCATACCGTGTACGAAAAGCTGTCTTTGGTATGTCTTCTTCTCTTACCTTTAACTGATGATACCCGGATCTAAGATCTATCTTTGAGAACTAATTAGCACCTTGGAGTTGATCAAATAAATCGTCTATACGAGGAAATGGATATTTATTCTTGACAGTCAGCTTGTTTAGTTCTCTGTAATCTATGCACATCCTTAAACTGCCATCTTTCTTCTTTACAAACAGAACTGGAGCACCCCACGGCGAAGAGCTGGGTCGGATAAAACCCTTGTCTAATAATTCCTGTAATTGCTTCAGGAGTTCCTTTAACTCAGCCGGTGCAAGTCTATAAGGGGTCTTAGCGACAGGTTTTACCTCAGGTATTAAATCAATTCTAAACTCAATTTCTCTATCAGGAGGTATACCCGGTAGATCCTCTGGAAATACATCGGGGAAATTACAAACTACTGGAACATCTTCTAATTTCCTCGTCTCCTTAGCAGTATCAACTATATATGCTAAGAATGACTCACAACCCCTATTCAATAATTTCTCAGCCTTAATCATAGATATGACTTTCACCCCACTATCATGATCATCACCAAAAACCGTTACCAAATTACCATCTGGTGCTCGCAACACAATCATCTTTCTTTTGCATATTATCTGAGCCTCAAACGTAGATAACCAGTCCATTCTCAATACTACATCAAAACCTCCTAATTTCATCATATGTAAGCTAGCAGGAAATTTTACACCCTCTAATTCGATAAAACAATCATCTATTACCTCACTAACAACTATAGATTCGTTAGAGGCAGTTTCTACTGAAAAGGCAACATCTAGCTTTGATAGTTTAACTTTTATTAAGGCATGGAATTTTATTGATATGAAACTTCTATTAGCCCCCGAATCAAATAAAACTCTAGCAGGTACATCATTAACAAGAAACGTACCCGACACAATATCTGGTAATGCCTTAGCCTCCTCCGTATTCATTGTAAATGCTCTCCCCGTAGTACCGCTACTACCACTCATGCTGACTTTACTCGGTCCTCCCACTGCACGAATAGGAACCGGTCCAGGTCTAAGCTTTGGACATTCAGATTTCATATGTCCCATCTCCCCGCATCCATAACACCGAAGTTCTGGACATCTGGAAACGAAATGTCCAGG
The DNA here is from genome assembly GCA_024085815.1 of Flaveria linearis. Lineage (NCBI taxonomy): Eukaryota > Viridiplantae > Streptophyta > Magnoliopsida > Asterales > Asteraceae > Flaveria > Flaveria linearis. The sequence goes on from CM044002.1 coordinate 36,604,326, forward strand.
CTTCCCGCATTTACGACATGCCGGGTGATTCAATCTACATTCCCCTCTATGAAACTTCCCTCATCTATTACACCGAGGAGGGGGACCTACAAAACCCCTAGCATTAAATTTCCTCTTCTGCGGCCCACCTTGTCCATACATAGGCCTAGAACTCAGTGAAGCTTCCTGATGACTAACCACTTCTTCTTTCATCACAGGTTTCTCAGACTCAGCGACTTCCTCATACATTTCCGCAGCCAAATTAACTGTGGCTTGGTATGTAGAAGGAGAATTTGACTTGACCAGCATTCTCACCTTAGGAGGTAATCCCTGAACATACCTAGTAATCCTCTTTGTCTCTGGAGTTACTAAATGAGGTACCAAACGAGCCATTTCTTCAAATCTAGAAGTATACTCTTTATGACTTAAACTGCCTGCCTGAAATTGCAAAAACTTAATCTCAATCCTGTCCATCTCGCCTTTTGGGCAGAACTTTTCTATCACCAGTTCTTTAAAAGTTTCCCACGTCATCTGACTTACGGCGGCCTCACCCATGGCCTGTTCCACTGTATCCCACCAATACAAAGCTTCTGCTTGAAAAGAATGCACTGCAAAGCCCACCTTCTGATCTTCCTTACACCTACTAAGTTTAAACGCTGCTTCTATCTCTCGTAACCATTTGTAAGTTACTACTACATCCTTCTGGCCTTCAAACTTAGGCGGGTCACATTCCTTAAAATGCTTATATGATATTGGTTTCTCCACTACAGGCTCAACAATAACAGGTGGAGGAGTTGGTTGGGAAGATGATTCACCACCTTTCCTAAGGTCACTCAATATTTCGGGTAAGGCAGTACGCAACACTCGGGCGACTTCATCACCTATAGCCGCCTTAAGTTCATCACCCGAAATTCTAGCTTCAGATCTAGAATTTGTATTACTGGTTTCCTCCATCTACGATCAGAAATAAACCATAATCAAATAATGAGTGATACCAGGATGTTGCATATAATGTAAATTACTCATAACATTGGCCAGGTGTTATCAATTATTTACTTATTCACACCATCCTGCCTCTTCTCATTACCCTTTCACAGTTTATTTCTAACCCTATCTAAACCACAAAATCATGCATACACATAATACTAGTCTTTATCTTAAACAATTACTTTCATTCAACAATTGAATGAATTATCACAAATAATTAAGTACTCATCCACATAATAGTTCACCCCACCTCCGGTTGTAGATACTGGCACTTCCCATATATTCAGTTAAAGTTTGAAACAATTAATTGTTCAAATCTCTTTAACTAAGGCTCTGATACCAACTTGTAACACCCTCAATCTTCTAACAATATAATATAATAAGGAGGGTGCTACTAGTTGGGTTATTATAACAAGTCAGAGACTACAAACACAGCGGAATTTTTATATATATTAAAAAAAACTAAACTGTTTACATCGTTTATAATATTTACAAGACTTTATCCGACATTTCAAAACTTTGTTAACTTCAAGTACTTCATTCCCAAAACCCAACATTTGTGGCCAGTATCATACACCATAACCGGAAGCTAACTCTGTGGGGGACCATCACGAGTACCTCTATTATTACCTGGCATGCATAAGAAAACAAACACAAAGTCAGATAAACTAGTGAGTTCTAACATACTCCACATTTTAATAATAACAATTCATCAGTCCATTTATTTATCCCAGTATTGATATGCATATCGAATACCCACAAGGTATTTATGGACATCTTTTATTGATTTTAATTTGGTGGGTGAAACCTCCACCTCGCGCGTTGACGGGTCAAACCTCCGTCTAGAATTTGGTGGGTCAAACCTCCACCTCGCGCGTTGACGGGTCAAACCTCCGTCTATAATTGGCGTTGACGGGTCAAACCTCCGTCTATAGTTGGTGGGTCAGACCTCCACCTCGCCATTCATCACAATTTATCACTTTAAACTCTTATTCACATTTTGTATTTATTTATATGCATGCCAGTGCCCGATTTCGTCAAACAACATTTATCAAACTGCATTAACATATAAAAAGGGCAATTAGAACTCACCTTATTGTTTCCAACAAGTGGTTATCAATCCAAATATGCTAGGGCAGCAAAAACTCCTCTTTCTCAAAGCAAATCTAAAACAATAACCCTAACTTAGTCAAATTTCCCCTAGCTGACCACTTCACACGACTAAGGCTATGCGACTGGACTCATTCGTACGATTGAACATGCGACTGAGCTTAATCGTACGAATGGACCATACGGCAGAGGTACGAATGAGCTATAACAGGGTTTTTGCGAATGACCTCCATTCGTGCGATTGATTCATGCGACTGAACTTCAGTCGTACGATTGAACAATGCGGTTGACTCAGTCGCACGAATGGGTCATGCGACTGGGCTCATTCGCCTGAAACGGATCAGCAGCTGTGTTCTTGACATATTTGATCCAAAAACTCGAGTTCTAACTGTTCAGATTATGCCATGTTTACAACAGAACATGTACACCTCATTTACAACCATTTCGGGTCCTTATTTCATCAAACTTCCTAAAAACTAGGGCCTGAACCTTCACTTTTCAGTTTAACAGAAAGATTGAACAGAAACTCTGATTTAAACATGTTTTTGGACCAATTCCCACCACCCACACAGCTTAACATATTCAAAAATCGATCCGTACCAAGCAAAACTTACCAAAACGGAGCTAGTTTGATCGATTTGGGCAAGAGCAGGGTGTTTGGGTTCGAAGGGAACAAGGGAAGGATGTTAAAGCAGATAAAATCTGCTTGTCAACCCCTTAACCGCCCTACTTATCCTTCATGCCTATTTTTAGCCGACATACTCAATCGCACGACTGGCTTATTCGCACGACTCGATCGTACGGTTGAGCTCATACGGCCGTCATTCGTGCGATTGAGCTTCATTCGCACGTATGGCATGCGACTGAACACTAAATCTAATTAAATATATATATTATTGAACTTTTGGATGTTACAGAACAGCTGCAACATCATTTAGTGGAATGGGATGATCAGGTGGACCAGGAGCTTTCTTAAGTAAGGAGACATGAAAAGTTGGATGAATTTGAGAACCTTCGGGCAACTCCAAGGTAAAAGCTGCAGTACCAACCCATTTGATAATCAAGAATGGTCCATAAAACTTGGGAGAGAGTTTAGAAAATTTATGAGTTCTTAATGAAGACTGAACATGAGGGTGGAGTTTAAGATAAACCCAATCACCAACCATAAAACTCCTTTCACTTTTATTCAAATCTGCAAATTGCTTCATCCTATTCCTGGCCTTTTCAAGATTTTGCTTCAAGGTGAGTAAAACATTCTCTCTAGTAAGAACCCAAGTTTCCAAATCAGCCATAGGAGTATCACAAGGAACATGTGGCAAGTGTAAATGAGGATCAAGACCATATAAGGCCTTATAAGGAGACATTTTAATAGCAGAATGCCACGTGGTATTATACCACCATTCAGCTAATGACAACCACTTTACCCAAGTATTAGGCTGAGTCATAACCATGCATCGTAGATAGGTTTCTAAGCACCTATTCAATACCTCCATTTGACCATCCGATTGAGGATGATAGGCAGTGGATAAGGCCTGATCAATACCCTGCAATCTCAAAAACTCCTTCCAAAAATGGCTCAAAAATAGTGGATCACGATCAGAAACAATCACCTGCCATGAAGCTTAAAAACATGATCTATCATGACCTGAGCAACAGAAGTAGCAGTATATGGGTGTTTAAGAGGAATGAAGTGACCATATTTGCTGAATCGGTCAACCACCACCAAAATTGTGTCCTTCCCATCAGCTTTGGGTAACCCACTGATAAAGTCCATCGAAATATCAAAGAATAAAGTGTGAGGTATGGGAAGTGGTTGTAGCAAGCCAGGTGATGCAATAGGCTCATACTTAGCCCTCAAACATATATCACAAGACTTAATAAGAGCCTTAATGTCTTTGGTGGCACCTTTCCAATAGAACATAGAACGAAAACGTTGAATGGTAGGATGAACACCCGAATGTCCCCCTATAGGAGATGAGTGACACAAATGTAAAATTTCTTTCCTCAAAGCTGGATCCTGCCTAATCCATAACTTCTTTTTCCTTGTTAACAAGGAACCATCCCACTCTAAGTACTTGATCACTTCACCATGAGACAACTTAGTGATCAATTGTTGAGCTTCATCATTAGAAGACCAATGTTGCTGAATTTTAGCTAATAAAAGAGGATCATAGGAAGAAATAGCCAACTGAAATAAGGATACACCAGAGACCCTAGATAAGGCATCTGCAGCAGAATTCTCAGAGCCTTTCTTGTACACAATGTCATAATCATACCCCATGAGTTTGCTTAACAAAGTATGCTGCAAAGGGGTTGTAATTTTCTGTTCCAATAAATGTTTCAAACTTTTTTGATCAGTTTTGATAGTAAAATGCTTCAAAATCAAATAGTAGTGCCATTGTTTAACTGACAACAATATTGCCAAAAGTTCCTTTTCATAAATGGAAAGAGTGCATTGCCTAGGTGACAAGGGCTTACTTACAAAGGCAATAGGGTGGTTATTCTGCATTAAGACTGCACCTAACCCTTTTAAAATGGCATCAGTCTCTACTATAAATTCCTGAGACCAATCCGGTAAAGCAAGGACAGGAGCATTACATAAGGCTGATTTTAAAGAGTCAAAAGCTTGTTGAGCAACAGATGACCATTTAAAAGCATCCTTTTGTAATAGTTGAGTAGGGGGTTTGGCCAAACTGCCATAAGAAGATATAAATCTTCTGTAATATCATGTCAACCCAAGGAAACCCCTAAGTTGCTTGATTGTTGTAGGAATAGGCCAATTCATAACAGCTTCTATTTTGGTGGGATCAGTAGAGAGACCTTGTTTAGAAATCACATGACCCAAATACTCAACTTTGGAAGCAGCAAAACTGCATTTGGAACATTTGGCAAATAACTGATTATCCCTGAATAATTGTAAAACTTCTCTTAAATCCTTCACATGCTGCTGTAGAGAAGTGTTGTATACCAATACATCATCAAAGAAAATGAGGACTGATTTCCTTAATAGGGGTTGAAAAACTTCATTCATCAGGCCTTGAAAAGTTGCAGGTGCATTAGTAAGACCAAAGGGTAGGACTAGAAATTCAAATAACCCTTGGTGAGTGCGAAATACAGTTTTATGAATGTCAGCTTCATGCATTCGAATTTGATGGTAACCAGACCTTAAGTCTAGTTTAGAAAAGACTTCAGAGCCTCCTAATTCCTCCAATAATTCTTCAATAAGTGGAATAGGAAATCTGTTCTTCACAGTTTAATCATTTAACTTCCTATAGTCCACACAAAGTCTCCAAGACCCACCTTTCTTTTTCACCAAAACAACTGGTGAAGTAAAAGAACTAACACTTCGCCTTATTATTCCCATTTCCAACATTTCTTGTACTATTTTTTCAATCACATCCTTTTGACCCATAGGATACCGGTAAGCCTTTTGATTAATAGTGACTGATTCATCAATTAAATGAATCTTGTGGTTACAACTTCTATCAGGAGGAAGGGTGGTAGGAGTTTGAAAAACATCCTGATACTCATCTAATAAGGCTTGAATCCGGTCATCAGGCTGTAGATCAGACAAGGTTGTCTGATGTTGAAACTTGTCATCTTGGCCCAGTTGTAGGCTGAACAACTGCAACTGAACTAATGGGCCTCCTTTGGATAGTAGTTGAGTGAATTTCTCAAGTGAACACAAAGCCACTTCATTAGAATTAATGCCTTTGAGTTCAATGGTTTGAGACTCAACTGTGAACTTCATAGTTAAAGCTTTGAAGTTCCAAACAATATCATTCAAAGATTGCAGCCATTGGACTCCCAAAACCATATCGCAGTTATCTAGTGGAAGTAATAACACATTAGTTTTAAACCACTTTCCCTGCATCATCCACTGAAAGTCCTGACATAATTAACTACAATCCATAGCCTTCCCATTTGCAACCTTAACTTTCATCAATGGAAAGCTTTTAGTAAAGCAATTCAGCTTAGTGACTAATTTTTGGTCCAAAAAATTATGAGTTGATCCTGAATCTATGAGAATGTGAATTTTTCTAGTACCAATATTACCCATAATCCTCATTTTAGAGAAAGAAGGAACCCCCATCAGTGCATGTATAGAAATTTGAGGTGTTATTTGCATTTCCAGCAATTCCCCTTGGCAAGCCTTCCTAATTTCCTCCTCTTCCTCTCCATACAATTCTAAAACATATAAATGTTTGAATTTACACTTATGAGTCGGTGAATACTTTTCAGTGCACCAAAAACATTCATTTTTAGCCCTCTTTTCTTCCATTACCTTCGAAGGAACTTTTTTTAACATTCTTAAGCGTTTGATTAGCAGGAGGTGTAGGTAATAATGCTAAAGTATTTGTGGGAGTCCCTACATTCTTAACAGCATTTGTTGTAGTTTTGGAAGTGACATTAGAAGTACTTCCCATACTATTTCCCCCATTCTTACACAATTCCTTATCACCAAACAAAGTACAATACACTATATTTTGCTGTTTAGCCATTGCAATAGCATCCCTCATTGTAATGGGTTTAAAAATATTCATTAAACAACGAATCTCCGGTTTAAGCCCCCCACATACATACTAGCAGCATTTTCATCAGTCAATTTCACCCTATTAAGCAACGTATCAAATTCCTTTGTGTAATCAGGAAGCGAACCTGTTTTATTCAAATTCTTCAACTCTATCATCGCATTTTCAGACAATCTTTTTGAAAATCTGTTTATAACTGATCTAGAATACTCATCCCACGTAATATCCTCCACAGTCCTATTCTGGCTCTCAATATACCCTTGATGCCATTCCAACGCAGCACCTTCTAAATTGGTCACTGCATAATGCACTTTTGCATTCTCAGGTGTTTTATCTACAGCAAAGAAATGATTGCAAAGAATGATCCATCCTTCTACTGCAGAACCATCGAATTTAGGGAAATCCAGTCTACCCGTTCTAACCAACCTTGGTTCCCGATGACCATAATCCTTTTCTTGCCCTAATCTGTTATTAAGCTCGGTCATTTGTGTAACCATCATCGTCATGCTGATCTGCGACAGACGAATTGCCTCCGAATTCTGATCCAAAATTGCTTGTTGACTTTGAATTAGGGCTGCATTTTCCTGAGCCAATCTTTCTAATCGCTCCATTTCTTGTTGTCTTGTCAGCATAAACGACTAACAATTAGGGTTTGGAAATTGACAATTGCAATTGAAGAATCTCAAAAAAAAATTTGGAAACGAAGGCTTAGATCGTAATCGATCTTTAGCAGTTGAATAAAACAAAATCGAATTGAAAAGGAATTGAACGGAAGCTGAGATCGTAGTCTATCTTCAGCGGCATGAACGGAAACGGAATTGATGGTGTGATCGGAGCTCCGAGAATCGGTAGCTCTGATACCAATGTTAGGGTAAAGAATCAAAGAGAGAAACATAAGAGAGAAGAATCAATTCATCACCTAACTGCATTCATCAATGACTACAACGGCTTATAACGACCAGTAATGACATTTACAATATTTTCACAATATACCCCTGAACTATTGAATTATTACAATCAAACCCCTGTATTAATACAATTGAACTATATACGTAACACATCTTCACCTTAAAACATTATAATACATACCACGTTCCAAGGCGGTGACAGGAGAAGAAATAATCGATTCATTTCTCTTAAGTTCAGCCTTAAAGGCTTCATTCCCATAAAAATGTTTTAAGGTAACTTCATGCTCACTCATTGGTGACCAAAAGACCACTGGGAGGGTTGAAATGTACTTAGGCTGCACTCAACAAATTCAACAAGAAACATTACAATCTAAAACACCCCAATCAACAAAACACAACATAAATTAAACTTTAGGATCTTAATTTCAATAACGAATCAAAGGAAAGTGGAAACTTGAATTAACATATCGATCAAGAGAGGTTCTTATGATCACCAGAGGAGTATCCGACGACGTAGAAATATGGATCGATCGTGTTACCTAATCCCAATACACCATTTAAATCTTGTGATTTGAGCATTGTAAAAATTGTAGTTGTTAATAAATGTGTTGGTAAATATAATAAGTTGATAACAACAATACCTTGAATCTAAAGAGGCATAAGTTCCAGACGTTTATGAAATTAGGCTCAAGATAAAAAATGGTCAAGCAAATCTCTCAAATGAACCTAACTGCAAAGTATCATAAATCATCAATAGAATCATACAGAACAATAAATGGCATCATAAAAACCTCAAACATTTATGAAAAGTTTAACATTCTAAAAAGGATGTAGAAAGGAAAACCTAATTACATCATAAAAACCTCAAATATTAGTTTTTTGGTATTATTATGGTTTGTTTGAATAAAATGATATCAAAATTTGAGATTGGATACTATATTATGACTTTAGTTAAATTTATATGAATTATACTTTAGTTTTCAAGTTTAACAAGCCAAATGAACGAGGAACAAGTTAGCTAATTTTTTAGCTAACTTTGAGCAAGGCATGAGCATTTTGAACAACTTTAAAATATTTTAACTTCGAATAAAATCGATTTTATTTATGTACCATTTTGAATGTTAGCTTGATGTTTCAAAATTGATTACTTTTCTTAAAACATCTTGCTCACTTATCTTTTAAATTTTGTTAAAAAGTCTACACATTTATCAATGATGAAACTTTAACCCATAATCTTTTAAAAAAAACAACTTTTTCAGACGTCTTAACACAGTTTAAAGTAGTCCCATCTTCCCAATTCCTCTGATTACATGACATGTACTTGCGATCCGTCATAAAATCACCAACGTACATTAATCCGTCAATATCGACATATCGTGATCCGTATGAAAGATATAGTCCAGATCTTTGTCGTTGAGAATTAATTAGCGACTTACACGGTTATAGCCATCGCAAATGGTCGTAGTGAGCATTCATTGGAAACAGTGGCTTGGTTTATTTTAAAAGATCACATCATTTAAAAACACAAATACAATTGGGGTTGTGATCTAGTGGTCATTTGTTAAAAGCAAAACCTCTTAAAACACTAACAATTTCACACGTTAAAAAAATTTAAAAACATAAATCAATGCTTCTACTTCTTTAATTAATGATTACATACAAAATTATAAAGGTAACTAGCACACTTAAATACTATCTGCATGCAAAAACTCTTAAAATCAAATGTCTGAACAGAAAACCATTAAAATTCTTAAAAATACAACCCCTTTTTGTATCAGAAAACATTCTTGATCAACCTTGAGACCAAGATCAAGCAGCAACTTTAATTTCTCATACTAAATGGAGATTCAGAAACATCAATGGGTCTTTCATCCTCTTCTTTGATGTTGTTTATCATAACAGCAACTTGGTTGATGCTAGGCCTCGAGTCCGGAGACCTATCAACGCATTTTATAGCTACTTGCAGCAGATTCACCATCCTCTCTTCACTCGCGCCTTCGCGAATCAGGGCTCGATCAAACACCTCGACGGTCCATTCTTCTTTAACCACCGACACGACCCATGTAGCCAGATCCATCCCATTGTTTTCAACCATGGGCATCTTTCCGGTTAGAAGCTCAAGAAGAATTACTCCTAGTGCATATATATCAGCTCTGAATGCAGATTCATTGTGGTCATCATTGAAATGGAAGCTGTTAATGAGCGGTGAATTGTCGGAGTTGTCGACTGTCATTAGACCGTACTCGCTGATGGAAGGCTCCATGTTCTTGTTAAATAATATGTTTGAGGACTTTAGGTTTCCATGAGCAATGCCGTCGGCGTGAAGCTCATCGTGCATGAAAGCTAAAGCTTCGGCTATGGCGGATGCAACTCCTAGCCTGCTGCTCCAGTCGAAGCTTTGACCCGTTGGCATTCCTGCAAAATGCCAACAAATCTTGTTTATACATAAAAGAGAACAACATAGTGATTTTCCAGTTAACAGGTTCTCACAGTTACCAAAAAATGACAATATGGTATTGTGAGTTTTCTGTTAACGGGTTCTCACGGTTACTAAAAAAGATATTGTTTAGAGGAAAAGTGAAAGAAAGGTACCGTGAAGGAGTTTGAGGAGACTTCCATACGGTTGATACTCGTACACCAAAAGCTTCTCTTGTCGAGAACAATAAAACGCGACAACGGGCAAGACATTAGGATGTTTCACATTGTTCAACCTTTTCATTCTTAACTTAAAATCATCCGAGGGTAGCGACCAATCTTTAATCCTTTTAACCGCGAGTGTCATCCCTTGTTCTTCACAGTTCACCTTATACACACTACCATGCTTCCCTCTCCCCAACAACTCTGCAGGCGCCTTCAGTAGCTCGTCGAATTTCAACCCGTTGACTTCTGGACTCGTTAGAACAATCAAAGATGAAGAAACCGGCGCACTCTCTACAGAATTACCCATAAAGACGTCGGATTTACTCATAGCAACACTTCTAAACTCATTTGATGCATAAGTGTATGCTGTTGAAGCATCTTTATCTTTTGAAGGAAAGCTATGATCACTTTCTTTTACTGATTCTTCTTGCTTCTTTCCCCTTTTGCATACCTTCAGCATAACAACAAGAAGCACGATTAAACCCACGAGAACATATCCCGAATACATGAGGATTTCAGATGTACTTGGTCCATTCTTCTTGGAACCATCCGAGGAACTCGAGTTTTGGGCCCCAGGCGGTGGACGTGCTGGGATCTCACACTTGACGGGCAGCGGGACGCCGCATAACTGAGGATTACCAAGATAGCTGGAGCCAGTAAACCGGTCACCACCAGGTGGAATTCGACCGGAGAAATTGTTGTTGGAGACATTGAAGGTGACCAAATTTAAAAAGTCGAATTCGGGTATGGATCCTGACAGGTGATTGTTTTCAGCCATAAACTCTATTAGACCTGAGATTCGGGCCAAACTAGGTAACAACCCGGAGAACCCGTTGTGTGAGATGTCAAGTTTCTTGAGATTGTCTAACTGCGCGAGAGAATCCGGTACACCACCAGAGAATCTGTTTCCACTGATGTACAAGTGAGTGAGGCTTTTGCAGTTAGCAATGGTGTCAAGACTCTCCCCATGGAGATTATTGTTTTTCAGGCTAATAACAACAATAGATGTGGCAAGAGATGCAACATCACACATAAAACTCGGGTTGAAAGTGCCCGAAAGATTAAAACTTTCTAAAATGATTGATTTAACCGACGTTTTTTGATCATAACAAACTATACCCGTCCAGTTACTCGCGCAAGGATCAGAAGTTCGGTTCCAGCCAGACACTGGAACCGACTGGGAAAAGTTCCCAGACAGATGTTCGAAAAAACTGACAAGTGATTGTATAGCATCATCATCGACCGATATAGTTGAATCGGTAAGCAAGAACAATGAAAGAACAAATAGGCATGTGGGAATCATCTTCATTTTGAAAGAGAACATCAAACAGGATCATTAAACACAGAAAAAAAAAAGCTTTTCAAGAACTCAAAGTAAGATTGTGTGGATTTTAATCGATGCAGCGACGGATGTTACGATGAAACTGAGATTGAATTCATGAAATTTGATTTGGAAGATGACAACACTTAAGTACAAAGGGCCGGCACTTGGCTGATTGATCGTAGAGCACAAGAATCTTGTGCAAGTTTATGCAGTAAAGATGCTACTTTTAAATATATAATCTATCATCCATGATGTTGACTACAAAAATTTGATAAGTTATGCCTTGTAGTCTATCTTCTTGTGTGCCATAGGTATACAATGTTAGAACTTTAAGTGAATGATTTTCGTTGATTTTGCATACAAATAATATATGTAATTATTATAATTTATCATTAGTTCATGGATTAAAGTTCCACTAATGAGAGTTTTGGAACGAACTAAGATTTATTCAAAATAAAGCTAAGATGAATCTGATATCGACGACTATGCTTAATGTGACGTGTTTAAAATGAAAGTGTTCAAAGAAATTCATACATTGAGGAGCATGCTTCTTTCAGTTCCGTTTGTTTACAATTACAACCCTATTAAGAAACAAACCTCGAAGAGGTGTAACAATCAAGATGCTTGATCCTCGGACCCTACTTTTATAAGTAAGATATTACTTGGCATGTTTGTTTTCTTCGTCAAGATGATTGATGAGCCCATTACCTTTATTTTGCTCCAACACGTACACGCACAAGGAGCACAAAGCTCGGTCCGAATGGCTTATAAATTTCAAACTTGTAAATGCCCACCATCCATGCCGAACCAAAACGGCTTGTGCAGTTGGATTTTGCTCTGGCTCTTATGCCCTTGGTGACAGACGTATATAGGCGTAAAATTTGTTTTAAGGACACCATGTTATTACGAGCCTTGCCTGTTCTTCTTTTGTTTCAGTTGATCATTTTATTTACTTTTTGTAACATTTATTTAAACTAGTTTAATTACATTTGTTTCTTTTCGCCGGGTTAAATTTAGTTTATTATTATAAACAATCATTCTCTCTGTCTATTCCTTGAAAAGCTCTCACTAACAAAAGAACAAAAAACATTGAAGCATTCATATTAAAATAGCTACAAGATATAAGGCATATACTATTATACTTACAGAAGAATCAAGAACCATGACTCGATCTGTCAAGACTTCGTCTTCCTAGTTGCATCATCAAAACTGCTATTGGGACAGAGAGATGCTGTTAGTTATAAAAAACACAAACATGTATTAAAGTATATAAAAAAACAAAGAAAAAACAACTGGAAAACAGCAGGAAATGATAATTCAAGACATAAATTTAAATTCCAATTTATATTCATCATTAAATAAACCAGGGTGACAAGTGAAAGCTGTAAGTATTCATTACACATCTATAACAGGCATCAGAGGCTGTGCTTTTGCACTAATTTTACAAGAAACTATGTGACAGAACCCGTGAACAGGCCAAGTTAAAAATAAATAAAAAAATTGATACTATTGAGTTCCATAGTAATTTATGTTCTTATGGGTCTGCATCTGCAGCAACGTCTTCTTCCCTTGATTCGCTTCTTCCATCGCTGACATCATCATCGCTTACATCTTCCTCACTGTCATCTGTGATTGTGCCACTGATATTCCCCTTCTTTGCATACAGCTCAGTGGACTCTGCAACACAAAACACAAATGAGTGTTCAGAGGTGCGTTTTGAAAGAGATTATTTGATTATTATGATTTCAAGAAACAATTATCAGTTTCGGGTTTGGGTTTGGGTAGAAAAATTAAATATTTGTCAAACATCTGACACCACCAAAAAGTTATTATTACAACTTCAAGCAGTACAAGAGCCTCTAAACACCATCTCCTCCAACATGTATAATCACAGTTGAATATTTTATTCTGATTATTTAATATAATCACTTTCAAAAGTCACATTCAAACTTCATAAATAATTGTTGAACAGACAAAAGAAAAGATAAACAGAAGTAAGTTGAGGTACCTTTCACTTTCTTCTCATATTGTTCCTTGTCCTTGATCATTAGTGATGCTGCATCACCATTTAGTGGGTCTGAAGGATTTGGGTATAGCAAAAGTTGGGGCAGAAAAACCTCAAATACATTCAAGAGATCTGTAGGTAAATAGATGCCAAATGAAATTTTAATGATCATGATATGACTAATCGAGAAATGATACATTCTACCATATTAGAGGTGGCTACTTATGTACATGTGGATTCTGTAATGTTTGTAAAACAAGAAAAAAGTAGCTTAAAAAAGAAACAGATAATATAGGTTGAAACTCACACAGAGGTATTTATATAAAGTCCTATCATTTTATTCAAAAAACAGATTATTATGCATATAATCATATTTTACAGGCTAACTATTTGAAACAAATGTAAACTTTCTGGACAAAAACTTCATCGTATCAACTTAACCCAACCCAAACCAGTTAAAGTGTTAAACATTCCAGACTTGCTCATTTTGCCAACTCTAGCTCATATATAGCAAAGTTTTCCATCACACAAGCTAATATTTTCATATATAACACGACCAACAACAATATTAGAGTGGTTGAACACATATTGTCACTTGTTCATACCTGTAAAGATTCGTAATAGTCATGCATATTTAGAAACCCTAGGTCTGCACTGCTTAAAGGAAACAGAAATTGTTCCATACTTTCAAAAATATCCATATTGCTTAAGTTCTACTCTGAACAACTTCTGAATTTCTATAACTTTTGTTGACATACGATGAAGTACAGTCCTCTTTTCCACCCAAAAAACTATTTTGAAGATGTAACTCTAAGCTCAAAGCAAGCACTTCACAACCTTAATTCAAAGATTATCATAGAATAAAGAAAGTCTTTGTGGTTTCATTCTATATAAAAAAGCCCACAAAAATTTAAATCCATCATCTCAGCGGTTTGCTAAGTGTAACTATCCCTTCAAACAAAAATTCAAAACTCTTTTATACATTTTTTTCTTCCCTTTTTTTTGGGGTGGGGGCATTTGGGGCTAAAATTCTCTTGTTACTTGTCCCTTTTTGTGTCTATGTTATTTGTGTCAGTTCCAACTAGTTTACTTAAAAAATGGTTGGTTTCAGTTATATGCCATCCTCAATGGGTCGTCTGGGTATATTTAAAAATCAGCTAAAAGTGAAAGAGAGTCGGATGGGTCAAATGGTTCAAAAGTCGCCCAAAGTGTATGTGAATGCTTACAACCTCCAAAAGCATTTTATGAAAAAGTATATGCTATCATTTTAATATTATAACTTTTTAATCCTATTTAATATAATAATTATATATGAATCATAAAATCAACAAAAGTGCTTATATAATTTGCACATTTTGCCATGTTACCCAACCTGCTCAATTTGCCATGTCTAGTCCATGTTCTCTACAAACATAAAAATAAACTTTTCTAATAGAAAGGTGTGTCCTTATACAAACAGTGATTATTACCAAACATCGGACTCCATGATTGATTAATGACATCCAAGCAGACAGAACCAGACCTGCAATTCACCAGTATCGAGTCAGAAATAACCATACTCCCTTTCATTCCATTCTTTGTATGCTTACTTCTTTCTTTAGTTTCCATACTGTATTTCTCTTCACGGTTGGAAAGAGGGGTGGGGGGGGTGGGGGGGTGGGTTATAGCTACAAACAGTTAAAAGTTGAAATGGTCTATAAGTAACCAATTGCAAAGAGATTGAGTTAGCAACTTAGCATTAGTCATTTAAGTAGCAGCAGGACACAAAAACAAACTCACAACTCATCAACATTCGGGTGGAATATCCTGTTTAAAAAGCCAATAGAAGGAGACTTGTATGGATAAGCATCTGGAAGCTCCACGCGTATTTTCCAAACACCGCCTTCATATAGACCTGATGCATAATATGTAATTACTCATCATTCTTCAAAAAATCTAGAAGATGCATAGGAGACCCTTACTTTCTTTTGGACCATGGAATTCCACATTAAGTTCATTAATCCCATCATTTATCGGTTCCACAACATGGTCACTCATCATCCTTCAACAAGAATATAAAAAACATAATACTAAGTGCAACAACAATTTAATGAAGATCAAAATCCTTAATCTCAAGACAGCCCTGTGAACTGTAACCAATAAACATAAGTAGCAAATTGCAATAAATGTCAACATACTTTCATTTCATTTTTAATCTGGTCATCGGACCTTCAAAATCGTTGCTAAAACCACAGTACTTTTCAACATTGGTTGTGCTAGGTAATTTCCAAAAAGAAAAGAGTTAGCCTGCTGATAAAGGTGGAGGACACTTTAATGGATTTTAAAAGTTTCAGTTGAAATCCAGTAACCACATTAGAAATGAAATAAAAGTGTCTCAATACTTAGGTGGTGTTTGGGATTACTTATTTAAACCACTTATGCATTATTTTATAAGCAGAATCAGATAATCAAGTTGATTTTTTCCTAAACAACTTAGTTTACCATTATAGTAAACTTGTAACTTTAAATTAAAAAGGAATAATCAGTTTGAAGTAAGCAGATAAGCATAAACTCTTCGTCCAAACACTAAAAAGCGCTTTTAATATATAATGACCATACTTAGCATACAAGTTTATTGCACAGATAAGACATGACAAAGAAGATCCTTACAGCTTCATGACATCCATTTCCCTCCTCTTGCTTGGAGATGACATTTCTGAACTATCTAACCTGCTATGCAGAACAAAAGAACAGAGCCCAACGTGTGCCATTTTAGCAAACACTAAACAGATATCAACAACATCAAATCAAGAACAAGATGGGTACCCAATTATCAAAATGGCCATAAAGAAAACCGCAACCAATGCACTCAGAATACTTATAAGTTATTACTTATTACCCACTGAAAGATAGCTAATTTAGCTATAGGCCAGTTGTAAATTGTGCTTATCGTTTCACTAACCAACTTCAACCGATTTTGTGTATGTTTCTTGTATGGAAGATTCTCCGATGGATTCAATAAACTCCTTCAATTTTCTGCGAAATTACAACTGCATTTTGCAGTTTCAAAGTTTGGTCTTTGAATGCACATGAATAACCTAATGATTACCAATTTGGGAACTAAAAACTAACATAAACACAAATTGCAAACATATAATATATCACCCAGAAAAAATTGTTTGATCATTCAAGCAAGATGTTGATTTTTCTTTTCAAATCAAGCCTTATTAACCTTTGCTAAATTGGCTTATGTTCATCATTTCATCCAATGAACATATGCCATTTTAGCAAATATTAAAGAGACTTCAACAACATCAAATCAAGAAAACTGCAACCAATACACTAGGATCCTTTATCCTTATCAATTATTACCCAATGAAGGAAAGCTATACAACAGTTGTAAATTATCCTATCATTTCACTAACCAACTTCAACTTCAACTTCAACTTCAACTTCAATTTCTTGTATGGATGTTCAATTTCATTGATGAACGCAAGAAACCCCTTCGTTTTTTTGCGAATTTACAACTGCATTTTGCGGTTTCAAGTTCGTTCTCCTCGAACTAAACCGATCAATTGACCATCCAACGATTACAAATTGGGGAACTAAACACATAACATAAGCACAAATAACATAGAATATAATAGCGCATTACGATAAACATACGCAAGGCACAAATCACACAATCTACCCCACCACGAAGTGAACAAACAAAATTGGGGTCAAATTATCCATCTGATCATGTTGAAAAATGAATTACAAGGGATTTACGGGGCGATATAAGGTGATTTAATCGACTTAGAATGGAAGAATTGAAAACCCACCAAGTATGTGATGAGCAGATCGAGGGTTCGTGATGAAATTGAAGAATTTTAGAAAAATAAATTGAAGAAATATGCGAGAATGAAAAATGAGAAATATATATACACATGTATAAGTGGAGATGGAGAGAGGAAGATGATGACATGATGTTGTAGAGGCCACGTGTCAAGTCGGTGAGAGAGCAAAAGATGACGATGCTATCGGAGTTAACGAAGTTAAGTTTTGACCCAAACGTTATCTACGTCTATTAAGCACGTATACCTCTTTCGATCTCAAGAGAGGGAAATTTATCAAAGAGAATCAAGAAAAAACGAGGTTGGTTAAGAGAAATCATGAATTTGCTTATTAGTGGTCTATTAAAATGTAACTCGTTTAAGTTTTCTTATAACAGTATTAATTTTTTTATTAAGTTTTCATAAAAGACTATTTAATCTTATTTTTAAAATGAAAAAAAAGTCCAAAAGTTGTAAACTTAGCTTCCTTTTTATCTTTATGACTGTTGTCCACTTCTTTAGGTCGTGATCCCTCTACCCTCACTCTGTCGTCACCTCTACCTTCTAATCATTGATGCTCCTCTACCCTTTGTTGGTCCTTACAATCAGAGTTTCTGGTCACCCGCTGTGGTGCTTGTTCTACCTAATTTGTTGAACCAACCCCCCCCCCCACCCCCACCCACACCCCCACCCAATGTTGCATTCATGATACAGTTCACAAATTCGTCCGTAGAGTTTTACATAGAGTGAAAAGTGAGATAAGATGATTTATGTGAAGAAAGTAAAACCAGGGTAGCTTCCATTAGAAACCTCTAGTAAACCTTCAAATTTTGCACGGACATCTTTGTTAAAAATATTAATTCAATAGAAAACATATAGTAGTTCATGTCTAAGTTGATATGTTTTCTATGTTGAGGGACCAGTCCTGTTGTACTGAAAACTTGAGGGACTTGTAGCAGTCCATTAGAGCTTGAAAGGACTGTTTTCGCATGTGGCTCAAATTTAGTAGAATAGAAAAGAAATGGGTTTTGAATGATTACAATTTACAAGGAGTTGTCTTCTTCATCTCACACATCTTCTTTTATCTTTATTATTCTCTCTATTTTTTGAGTCTTGAGTGATTGAATACTATTTTTATTGTTTTAAAGAGTTTATGTTTTGTCTATGAATTTATCTTTTACTTTTATTTTTTGGTTCATCACAATGATGGAATCATTCTTAGAGATTCATCATCTTCAAATCAGTGATATTTTTTATTTGTCTTTTTTTGTAATCTGTATTAAGATTGTCATCTTGATAATCTTAGGATGATCATATTTCTTTTGTTATTGATTAGGTCTTTTGTTTAGGGTTTATAGTTTCTTGTTCTTGGTATAATCGACTTTTGGGGTCGTAATAAAATCTACATTCTTACTCTGTGATATACCATGAAATCCCACGTCTCAATTCAACAAACAAGAATAGGAACAAAATCCATCACCGATTTACATCTAAATCATTCAAATGGACTTTTTGTCCGTATCCTTTTTGAACAATTTGAATTTGTCCCTATCTATAGATCTTATAATAAGTTAGGGTATGAAGTATACTTTATGAAATGGCAAATGTGAATACATTTGTGAGTCACACTCACAATGAACCCCACTCCTCTCATTTGAAAGCTGGCTCCGGACCTGAGTGTATATGAAATCCTTATAGCTTTTGTTTTGGGGTGATTCTATTTCAAGAGTCATAAGTGTTTTCGCCAATGTAATTTCCATCACCGGATCCGAGGACTGTCAAAACAGATATTGTCGTGTTTAACAGGTTAAAGACGACGCAAGTAACACAAGTATCAAACATGAAAATAACTTGTTTAACTACCTATTTTTTATGACTAATATTTTTTAAATGTTTTTACGTATTAAAAATGAGAAATAATGAAGTCTAGTCTCCTAATTTTAATTATTTTAAAAATAAAAAAAGTACAAAATAATTTTTTTATTTAACATATTTAATCGTGTTATAAACAAATCAGACATTGACAGCTTTTGTCAGGATGGATTGCCTAGTGTATGGTTTCTTAATGTATTAATGTTTGACTTTAAGCACACAAATATGGTTTCTTTCCTTTTCTTTTTTTTTCCTATAATGTCCTTAATTCTTTTTAGAGTTAATCTCGGTTTTAGTCCCTATATTTTGCAAATTGACTCCACTTGAGTACCAACGTTTATTTTGTCTCCATTTGAGTACCAAATTTTAAAAAAATTGTCTGTTTCAGTCCAAATTTCAAACGATGTTAATATTTTCTGTTAGATTTTTTTAAAAAGACTAAAATACCACTAAATGCTATAAAAATATCACCATCTCCACCACACACCACATACCACCACCACACACCACCGCCGGACCTTCCAATCCACCACCGCCCCGATGCACGTTAGCACAAAACCACCCTAAAAACCCACTCAACAAAAAAACAAAAATAAAAACTCACTGTCGATGAAGAAAACGTCAGATACGCACTCTGTTATTCATCTTCCCCACTCTTCTTCATCTTCTCCACTTCACTCATCAAGAACCACCATTTTCAATTCCAAGAGTTGCAGAGCCCCCAAGATGGGTTTTTGTCTCCTCCTCCTCCACCTACCACCACTACCCTTTTCCTCCCCCCGCCACCACCGCCACGCTGCTGGAATACAAAGCCCTAATTTTCCTTAAATCTGCCATTTCCGACGACCCACAATCATCTCTATCCTCATGGAACCTCTGTACAAGTCACTGCAAATGGGCCAGTGTTACCTGCGACTTCAAACGCCATGTGATCGCCTTAGATGTTTCGGGTTTCAACCTCACCGGAACTCTTTCCCCCTACGTCAGAAGTCTCCGGAATCTTGTTAACTTTATCGTCGACAACATCGCCGGACCTATACCGCCGGAGATTTCGTTCATCTCCGGCCTTCTTGTTCTTAACCTCTCAAACAACTTGTTCAGTGACACCTTCACATCGGAGCTTACGAACTTGAAGTTTCTTCAAGTGCTTGATCTTTACAACAACAATTTGTTCGAAGATTTGCCCGTTGAGGTGTCGGATTTGCCCAATCTTCTTCATCTTCACCTCGGCGGAAACTAATTCTCCGGTGGGATTCCGGTGGAGTACGGTAAATTTGCTACTTTAGAGTATCTTGCTGTCTCCGGCAACGAGCTCACCGGAGCTATCCCGCCGGAGATCGGAAATATAACGAACCTTAAACATCTGACCTCGGGTACTATAACATTTACACTGGTGGGACTCAACCAGAAATTGGTAATCTATCAAAGCTTATTCGCTTGGAGTGCATCATAGTTTGTAGAACTCATGATGTAAAAATCTGGAAGAGGGTTTAGAAGAAGATGGTGTTTTAAATGAGGGGTATTTTAGTAAATTGACAATCACTTAACGGAAAAAAGTTAACACCGTTAGTCAAAAGGACTGAAACAGACAACTTTTTAAAAATTTGGTATTCAAATGGAGACAAAATAAACGTTAGTACTCAAGTGAAATCAATTTGAAAAAATGAAGACAAAATAAACGTTGGTACTCAAGTGAAACCGAGATTAACTCTTCTTTTTATAAATTTTGGGGTTTCTGTTATATATTATCCATCATTGTAGTAGGTAAAGATGCTTCCCATCAAAACAATAGTATCTTTTTTATTACATTATATATTATAATATAATACAAATTGATATGAAAACTATATCTTAGACGATTGCACGAGTTTCAGGTCTTGATTTTATATTATTGTAACATTCAAATAGGTGTCAAAACTCAAAATCTGATAAATGTGAGATAAGAAACCCAAAATTCCACCATTTCTATGCAAACTTCTAACACATTATAGCACACAATATTCGATTACATTCAAAGTCTGTCATTGGGTACGACGAGGAAAAGATATGACAACTAAAAGAAGTGAAGCGCCGGAAGCGTCGTCGTGGATGAATCACGCGATGCCATTTGTCGCTATGTTGATGATAACATGTTTGGATATGAGTGTGTTGACCATAGTCAAAGCAGCCATGAATGGTGGTATGTCAAGTACTGTTTATATTGTTTACCATGATGCTCTTGGTATTTTGATACTGCTTCCATTTTTCATCATCGGTATCTTCAGGTTTGCTGCCAAAATCTATTTCGTTTCTTTGTTCTTATTGCTTGAAGTAAATATCATTAATCATGATTCTAATAATAATAACAATAATAATATTTGTACTTTTACAGAAATGTTACGCGCCCCCCGCTCAGTTTCCATCTTCTTTTCAGATTCTTTATCCTTGGTTTATTAGGGTAAGCTGTTTAGTTCGGGTCGGATCGGTTTAAATGGGATAGTTTGGGTTTGGATCATCACCAAAACACTTTCTTAACCATTTATTTGAAAATGTAATGAAATTTTAAGTGAAGACTACATAAATAGTACATGTGGTTTGATCCGATTGCACGTTTAATTATTAGATATTGAAAATTAAATAAAGTTAGTCCAAGCTTTTGTATAACGATTGCAAATTTGGTCCCTAAATTTTTAAAATTACAAACTTTGTCCAAACTTTTATATGGGTGTTACACTTTTAGTCTCTAAAATTAAATTTAAAAGTTAGTCCAACCTTTTTTGTGGACGTTACACTTTTGGTCTTTAAAGTTAAATTTAAAAATTAATCAATTTTATAAAATACATATAACTTAATGAATTTAAAGTCGGGGACCAAACGTACAATGTGTACACAAAAGTTTGAACTAACTTCATAATTTTTAAAGTTTGAATACCAACATCTTGTTTAACCATAGGGACTGTTTATGTAGTTTTCTCAAACCTTAATGTGTTTAAATGCATTAAACATCTATTTTAAATTTTAATGTTTAAACGGTCTAGGTTAATGGGTTTCTGGGCCAGACCACGGGCCCAGTTGGTTTAAATGGGCCATGTTGGGTTTGGTTGATCACCAAAATACTTTATTGACCATTTGTTTGAAAAACATTACAAACTTTAATATGTTATGTACATTAGGAATAGACTTTATGTTATGTACATTAGGAATAGACTTTTAGTGACAATCTGCCCGTTTACCTGGTCCGTTTTTAACTAAACTTCTTAATTTGAACTAGAGGTGGCAAAATGGGTGGGTTGGATTGGGTTGGTTGTTAGTTTAGGATGGATTTGGGTCAGGATGGGTTTGGGTTAGGATGGGTCATTTAGAAAAAAATGTCAGGATGGGTTTGGTTCAGGATGGGTTTGGTTCAATATGGGTTTGGATCAGGATGGGTTCGGATCAGGATGGATCATTTTTAAAAAACTCAACACTATTTTACTAGTATTCTACAATCCAACAACACATATAGATAGATGCATATACGGACCCGTGGCGACGTGTCGGACCCGTGGCGACGCGACGGACCCGTGGCGACGCGTCGGACCCGTGGCGACGCGTCGGACCCGTGGCGACGCGTCGGACCCGTGGCGACGCGTCGGACCCGTGGCGACGCGTCGGACCCGTGGCGACGCGTCGGACCCGTGGCGACGCGTCGGACCCGTGGCGACGCGTCGGACCCGTGGCGACGCGGCGGACCCGTGGCGACGCGGCGGACCCGTGGCGACGCGGCGGACCCGTGGCGACGCGGCGGACCCGTGGCGACGCGGCGGACCCGTGGCGACGCGGCGGACCCGTGGCGACGCGGCGGACCCGTGGCGACGCGGCGGACCCGTGGCGACGCGGCGGACCCGTGGCGACGCGGCGGACCCGTGGCGACGCGGCGGACCCGTGGCGACGCGGCGGACCCGTGGCGACGCGGCGGACCCGTGGCGACGCGGCGGACCCGTGGCAACGCGGCGGACCCGTGGTGATGCGCGATGAAACTCGACAGAGATGGGAGGTTGTATGTGTGTTGGTAGTGTGGTGGACCGGTGGTGATGCGGTGGTGGTGTGGTGGACCGGTGGTGATGCGGTGGTGTGGTGGTGGTGGTGCGGTGGTGCCTTGTGCGACGGAGGCGATCAATTTGAGTGAAAGAAACATTGATTTAGACTTGTAGATCTAATTTTGAAAACCCATCTTGACCTATGTTTCTTTTTTTCCAAAAAGGCTTTTAACCAGTGGCGGATCCAGAATTTTTTTTTACCGGGGTGGAAATTTTTAAGGGTCATTTGGCTATCATAATATAATATATTTTCGGTCCGGTTCAGGCTAAATTGGGTCGGATCCGGTTCATTACCGAAAAAGATCGTTAAAATGGTCCTTAAAATCTTGTATTTGCATATATATCATAAAGCATATTAAATCAATTACACTCATTAAAATGCTTATATTTGATGTTTAATGCAATTATACTCATAAGATTGATGATATGTAATATGTTTAAAACGATTATACTCATCGTTAAAGCAGTTCGCTGGATTATAGCCTTATTATAATTTCACCCCTGACAATGTGTTTGCGACGTTATTGTTTTCTCTTCAGTTTCAAAAATTTAAGGGGGACGATTACATAATTTTATGGGGGCGGTCGTGATTTTTACATACACATAACACTGGAAATAAAAATTTTAGGGTGGGCGGCTGCCCCCCTTCATCATAGTGTAGGTACGCCAATGCTTTTAACCCATCTTGACCCACTTGTGTTTTTTACTTAATCTATTCTAACCCATCTTTATTTTTAAAACACCTATTATGACCCAAAATCATATCTTTGGATCTCTTTTGCCACCTCTAATTTGAACTACTCGTTTAGATTAACATACCACAAGTCGACCCATTTACATATGTTACAAAGTTTTACATTCTAATAACCTTTTACAAAACATATATTGGTTGTTTGTAGGTTGTGCCTTTTTCAGGTACTTGTTTATCAAGGTATTTACTACAGCTCTCCAACCATGGCAAGTGCCATCTCAAACTTGACTCCTGCCAACACATTCTTGATTGCAGTTGCCTTCAGGTAGCGCAAATTATACGCGCGAATTCCAATTTCGTTTACAGATATCATTCCTTCCGAAAACATTATGCTAACCAAACGTCCCTTAAAGGTTTCAAACTGTTGTATATATCTTTTAGGATGGAGAAGATAGACATAAGAAGTTCAAGCAGTCTAGCAAAGTTATCAGGTACAATGATAGCAATATCTGGAGCAATGTTCTTCACATTCTATCAAGGCCCGGAAATTTTTCATGTGACCCGTTCTGATTCATCGAATCAGCTTCTTGTGTCACGGCCATCGGATTGGATAGTTGGCGGTCTGATTCTTGCTATTGCTGGAGTTGTTTGTGCCATTTGGAATGTTTTACAAGTAAGATCTTCGCCAAGTAGATGAAACTTATTATTATTTTTCGCTTTTAGTTTCTTGTTTCTTGATTTATGCATTAGTCAGTAACAGCTAGAGAGTATCAAGATCAACGCACGATTGTCTTTTTCGTCTGCCTGTTTGGGACGATACAATGTATAGCTCTGTCTCCTTTCCTAGAACCAAATCCAGACGCGTGGGTGTTGCAGCCTGGAACTGGGATGATTGCTGTAATTTTTGGGGTAATTTGAGTACATTCACATAATTTCAACCTCTTTTTATTTACGAATATAGCGATTCGGGTTGTTTTCTAATCTCAAGTAGAGATTCTACCTCAAAGGCTCAAAGTGGGAACGTGTCAAATGGGTCAAGCAGGTGTAGGTTGCCTAAAGTGTAATTTAACTTATAGTTTTTGGGGTAAGTTAACTACAACAGTGTAATTTCAACATGTTTATTTACAAATATGTCATTTTAGGTTGTTTTATAACCTCAAGTAGAAAAAATCTAGCTTAAAGTGGGAATGGGTCAAATGGGTTGAACATGCGTAAAAGTTACCTAAAGTTTATGTTTAATTTATTTTTACGCATACAAAATTTTCGAATCACCATATTAAACGAGTTTAGTTATTATTAAATATCATTTAGATTGACTTTTTTCTATTTGAAGGCTGTATTTTCAGTTGCTTTTCGTAATACCGCGATCACATGGTGCTTGGAGAAGAAAGGTCCGGTTTTTGTAGCCATGTTCGCACCCCTATCAATAGTTATTGCGGTCGTAATGGGTGTCATTTTTCTGGGTGATTCACTTCACTTAGGAAGGTAAATGATCAATCTTTTTAATCAAATAAATAGTCATATTGTGGGTGTAGGATGAGTGTTTGAAACTATTTATTGTGAAATGAAGATTAATTACTTGATTAAACAATCAAAATATCATACTTAGTTTAAACACACCAGGTGAATCATGGAACGTGGTTCACAGTGATCATTCGACCCATTTGAGGTTGTCGGGTTGATCATTGTTCGATGAAGGAAATCGATCCATGGCTAGTGTTTGAACCTTGAATGTGTGTATGCAGCGCCATTGGAGCCGTGATAGTTGCAGCTGGATTTTATACTGTGATGTGGGGGCAGGCCAAAGAGAATAACAAGTTAGTTGGTTCTTCTGACCAAACAGCCCCTCTCCTTTCATTCAGAAATGAATCAAACTGTTAGTTTGCTATGTAATTCGAGCATATGTTGATGTGAAATCGTCACTTAAATATCATCAAACAGTCATGCCTTTAGTGTACTTGTCTGGGTTGTAATGTGATTACTCATGTTTGAGAAAGCAAAAAAATAATAGAAAAAGGTGAAAAAGATTGTAAAACATGCCAAACCGCGTAATAAGTAAGCTAGGTTGAACCAGGACGGGTTATGATTCAGTTTTTGAACACACAACGACTTGCCTATCCTTATAGGACCAGTCGGGCTTTTTAGGCCTTCTCTCAGACCGGGTTGAGGACCGACTCGGGCTTGGACTGATTTGACCATCTTTAACCACGAGAGTGATCGTTATTCGTCTTGCTAGATTTTTTACCGATAGACATAATACATTGGTGATACTATTAATGTCCAAAAACCTATAGGATCACACATGTAGATAAGAACATAATCAAAAAACATGTGTTGCTTAAATGGTTTTTAAGCATTCACAACCCGTTCCTCATATTTATATGAGTGAGTGTATTAGACAATAGTATTATTAGACAATAGTTAGAGGGTACATATTGTAATTAGTCTCATGTATTGTAATTATTTATACCATGCAAATCAATGAAATTATCAAGAGATTAAACCAATTCCAATATGGTATCAGAGTATCTCTGATAACCAAAACCCTAACCCTAATTCCCTCCCACCACCGCCACCGTACCCTCCTCCCACCTCCACCGTAAAATTGCCGCTAACTCACCATCAGTCACCATGAGTAACTCCAAAGAACCCGAGAAGGAAGACAAACTTCACCCAGCCACAACCGTTAACAACATCAAAACTCACGTTAATGTAACCCTTGATATGGAGAATAGTCTCTACTTCTCATGGACAGAAGTCTTCAAAAACACTTGTCGAGCCTTTGATGTGATCGATCACATCATTCCTGAAGACGGTGAATCTTCTTCTTCTGACAAGAAAACCAAAGATGCTCTATGGAAAAGATTGGATGCGATCGTGCTCAACTGGATCTATGCAACTATTTCAAAGGATTTGTTTCAAACTATCTTGGTGAAAGATACAACTGCTGAAGCGGCCTGGAACACCCTTGCCAACATCTTTCAAAACAACAAGAACACCCGTGCTTTGTACCTTCACAATCAGTTCTCCACAACCAAGTTTGAATCTTTCTCGTCCATGTCCGCCTACTGTCAACACATGAAACTTCTGTCTGATCAGTTAGCTAATGTGGATGCTTCCGTCACTGAGAAACAATTGGTATTACAAGTCATCTCTGGACTGAATGATAGTTGTGATTCGGTCGCCATGTTTTTACAACAACTCGAGCCACTCCCTTCATTCTATGAGGTCCGATCTAAGCTGATAATGGAGGAAACACGCAAGGCTAATCAATCTCCAACCACTGCACTTCTCACCACCACAGCACCGCAGCCGCCTAACCCTTCCACTGCCACCGCAGCAGCTCCAGCAGCCCCTTCGGACTCTGCTGGACAGCAGCCAAACATGGCTCGTGGTAGTGGTTTTCAGGACTATACTTATCACCGTGGTGGCCGAGGCCGTGGTGGCCGAGGCCGTGGTGGCCGAGGTCGGGGACGTGGTGGACGAGGTCGGGGACGCCACTATAACCACTGGGATGCATCACCACCACCGTGGGGCTGGAATCAACAATGGCCTATGCCTCCCTGTCCATATCCCACATACCCCATGCAGGTACCTATGAACCGTCCCCCGCTTCCACATGGTCCATCTCCGCAACAAGCTTATGCTACTCAATATCATTACACTCCAACCAACATCGAGCAAGCTATGCATACCATGACTCTTCAACCCGACCCGGCTTGGTATCTTGACACCGGTGCAACCAACCATATGTCTCACTCGTCAGGTACATTCTCACCTTGTAGTAATAATAGCACACAAAACTTTATTGTTGTTGGCAATGGTTACAAAATTCCCATAACCGGAAAGGGTCAAACCGTTTTAAAAGCACCTTACCCACCTTTATACCTTAACAACATCCTTATTGCCCCAAACCTAATCAAAAACCTTCTTTCTGTACGTCGGTTAACCACGGATAATGATATTACTATTGAATTTGATAAATTTGGTTTTTCTGTGAAGGACTACCTGACGCAGACTCCTATCCTCCGATGTGACAGCACCGGGGATCTTTATCCATTGTCTCTACCAACTCTATCAAGACTCACCTTACCGTCCACCTTTGTTGCTATTTCTCAAGATGTATGGCATCGGCGTTTGGGTCATCCAGGCCCCGATACCTTACATACTTTGCATAAAGACAATTTAATTTCTGTTAAGCATTCTTCATTTAAACAATTATGTCAATCATGTGTGTTTGGAAAACATGTTAAGCTTCCGTTTTATGATTCAAATTCTGTTACTTTTATGCCATTTGATATTATTCACAGTGACTTGTGGACCTCCCCGGTTCAAAGCTCAGGAGGTCACCGGTATTACATCTTGTTCTTAGATGACTACACCAATTATCTTTGGACATATCCTTTAACAAACAAGTCCAGTGTCTTCACCATTTTCCAAAACTTTTATGCTTTAATTCACACTCAATTTGAACGTAAAATTAAAACTTTTCAGTGTGATAATGGAACCGAATACAACAACAAGGTTTTTCATAATTTTTGCTCCCAAAATGGCATGTTGTTCCGGTTCTAATGTCCTTATACTTTGCCTCAAAATGGCAAGGCGGAGCGCAAAATCCGGTCCATTAATAATATGATCCGCACGTTGCTTCATCACGCATCCCTTCCACCCACCTTTTGGCATCATGCCTTACAAATGGCAACCTATCTTCAAAACATCCTTCCAAGTAAACTCAAATACAACAAATCACCCATGTCCTTGTTATACCACAAAACACCCTCTTTTGATAACCTTCGCATCTTTGGTTGCCTATGTTACCCACTTTTACCATCCACCACCATTAATAAACTTGAGTCTCGTTCCACTCCTTGTGTCTTTTTGGGTTATCCCTCTAACCATAGGGGGTACAAGTTTCTTAATCTCTCAACTCATAAAATTATTGTCTCGCGTCATGTAGTTTTTGACGAAACCATTTTTCCATTTTCAACAAGTAATATCATTCAACCTGATTACCATTTTTTAACACCAAGTTCAACCGACATACATCCGTCTATTTGGAACCATGTTGCACCATTAACTAAAAACATACCACAAACCACTACTGACCCTTTGCACCCCCAAACTAAACCAAACTTACAAACTCCTAACTTAAAAACCTATGCTAGAAGACCCAAAACTCATCGGCCAAACACCCACAACTCACCCGTAGCCCAGACTTCCTTACCGGCCCAAACCAATACCCCTCCTACTCACCTAAACACACCACCAGCCCAAACAGCCTCCTCACCCCACACCGAAGCCCAAAACACCCCTCCTGTCTCACCCGATCCGCCCACCCCTCCACATCCACCCACTCGTACCATGACCACCCGCGGTATGGCTGGAATTTCCAAACCGAAACAAATCTTTAACCTCCATACCGCCACCTTAGAACCTTTACCCAAAAATCCGATCCAAGCCTTAAATAACCCAGTTTGGAACCATGCCATGACACAAGAGTTTAATGCTCTTATTACCAACAAGACGTGGGAATTGGTACCTCGCACGCCAAATATGAACATTATTAGATGCATGTGGTTATTTAAACACAAGCTAAAATCTAATGGCTCACTTGAGCGCTATAAAGCGCGTTTAGTTTGTGATGGCAGGTCTCAGCAGGTTGGAGTAGATTGTCACGAGACATTTAGTCCGGTTGTCAAACCGGCCACTATTCGCACGGTCCTCAGCATTGCTCTGTTACATAATTGGGAAATCAGTCAACTGGATGTTACCAATGCTTTTCTTCATGGCTACCTTTCAGAGACTGTCTACATGCATCAACCGGTTGGTTTTCGGCATCCCCAATTTCCGAATCATGTGTGTCGATTAAAGAAATCCTTGTATGGCTTGAAACAAGCACCCCGTGCTTGGTACCAGAGGTTCACAGATTATGTCACCACCATGGGATTCCAACACAGTTCATGTGATCATTCAATTTTTATTTATCGACACGGCAGGGACACAGCCTATCTTCTACTATATGTAGATGATATTATCTTGACTACTTCATCCCCTGCGTTGAAACAATCCTTGATGGCTCGGTTATCTTCTGAGTTTGCTATGAAAGATTTGGGGAATTTAAGCTATTTTCTGGGTATTGCAGTGACTCGTACATCTCAAGGCTTATTTCTTTCGCAGCATCAATACGCCTTGGATATTTTAGCACGGGCCAACATGTCAAACTGCAACCCTGTCACCACTCCAGTTGACACAGCAGGAAAGTTAAGTGCTGTGGAAGGTGAATTAATTGATGATCCAACAGCTTACAAAAGTTTAGCAGGTGCTCTACAATATTTAACCTTCACGCGTCCTGACATCTCATATGCCGTTCAACAGGTATGCATGTTCATGCATGCTCCAAGAGTACCTCATTATAATGCTCTCAAGCGCATTCTACACTATATTAAAGGTACGGCTCACATGGGGATCCACATGAAACCCGGCGCAACCTCTTCTTTGGTGGCTTACACCGATGCTGATTGGGCCGGGTGCCCTGACACACGTCGCTCCACCTCTGGTTATTGCATTTATTTGGGTGACAATCTTATATCTTGGTCGTCTAAACGACAAACCACTATCTCTCGCTCTAGTGCTGAGGCGGAATATCGTGGGGTTGCAAATGTCGTGGCTGAAATATGTTGGATTCGTAATCTTTAGCTTGAGTTGGGACGTCCCCCTCACAAGACTTCACTTGTCTATTGTGATAATGTTAGTGCAATCTTTATGTCCAGTAACCCGATACATCATCAACGTACCAAGCACATTGAAATCGATATTCACTTTGTTCGAGATCAGGTACAACGAGGTCACATCCGCATACTTCATGTTCCTTCCAGGTTTCAGCTTGCGGATATTTTTACTAAAGGATTGCCACGGGTTCTATTCAATGATTTTCGAAACAGTCTAAGCATTCGTAATCCTCCTCCTTAGACTGAGGGGGTATATTAGACAATAGTATTATTAGACAATAGTTAGAGGGTACATATTGTAATTAGTCTCATGTATTGTAATTATTTATACCATGCAAATCAATGAAATTATCAAAAGATTAAACCAATTCCAATAGAGTGTCATATATCATAAGTGATGATTGTGAGTGACTGTGAGTGAAAGAGGTTGAAAATTTATGGGGATCATACCGTGTTTCCCCATATTTGGGAAAAACACGATATAATCCCTATTCCGACACTTAACCACCTTAACCAACTTCCTACTTACACTTATTGGACCTTATACAAATGACACAAGCATTGTCTTATACATAAGCATGAAATATCAAATATTGTACTAAGATCCGTGGTTCGGCCATTTTAGTAAAATTTATTGAGTATTTAAACTTTTTGTAATTTTGTTAGTTTC
The DNA here is from genome assembly GCA_024085815.1 of Flaveria linearis. Classification (NCBI taxonomy): domain Eukaryota; kingdom Viridiplantae; phylum Streptophyta; class Magnoliopsida; order Asterales; family Asteraceae; genus Flaveria; species Flaveria linearis. The sequence continues at coordinate 36,635,624 of CM044002.1, forward strand.
ATAATCATGAAAAAATTACACGGATATCAGGGTCGTTTATCTAACCATTACAAGGTAAATCACGATTAGATTTGTAGTTCATAGCTAGGCCCGTCGCAATGTGCATGTCCATAACGATACCATCATGCTCAACGGCTCAAGTGTTGAAATGAGTCCATTTGTTCATATTACATACACTTATAAGTGTACGTGTTTATGCTATACATGCTTATGCTCAATTATAAGATACTATCGTGTTCAAAAGCCGTATCTTTTTTATCTTTTTTTATTAAATGATTATATTCTTTAAACCAAAGGTTACAATTGTTAAATATTCATTAAAAACTCCTTAAAAGGATGGATCATGTTCAAGGTTGGAGGTCAAACACGATAATAAACTCGAAAATCATGACAGACATATAAACCCAAATAACATATTTTCGCAATTTAAAAGAAACACGACCCGTTTAATTTGATATTTTATACTAGTTTCTTTACCTATTAATACTCTAAAATTCCACATCTACCCAAACCCGTAAATTTCACATTATATCTCGTTTATCTATGATCTTATAGATAATAAAGGCTCAAACTTGTATACGGACTAATACTCAATGGTCTATTTAAGAAACTTCTTAATCTTCATGCCCTCATTCATCGGCCCAAATATCAACGCCAAACCTCCGATGTTCTCGCCCCTTCATCTTCTGCAACTCAATACCTCAAAACCCTAATTCAAATCCCACTTTTTACCCCCTTCAATTCTTCTCAATCCCCTAAATTTCTTTATTTTCACTAAATCATCTCAAATCTCAAGTGGGTTTTCACCCAATTTCAACTTCTGTTTGAGTTTTAATCTTTAGAGCTTGCTGTTACAACCCCGTTAATCGTACTGAATTCTGAAAACCAACTTTTGTTTCGTTCATCATTGCTGCATTCGATCATCTTATTGGTAGCTACTCTGTTCTAATCATCGTTTCAAGGTTCGAATTTTGAAACCCTAGTTTTGTTTTTCGTGAAACTGTGATTTAAAGCTCAAACCAATGTCTGAAGGGTATGCAATTGAGCTTTACTTCGATCCAGCCCTTGAAAATCAAGTTTTGAAAGCATGGAATGTAGTCGCTCGTCGCCAAATTAGCACCCATCTTATAGAAATCGAATCAAGGCCTCATATTACTCTGTTCTCGAGTCCGTTTATCGATCCATCGAAGCTCGAAAACATCGTAAAAGGGTTTGCTTCAAAGCAAGATCCTTTGCCATTATCTTTTGGTTCAATTGGAAGCCTTCCTAATGATAACAATGTGTTGTTTCTTGCCCCAACTCCCACTTTACCCCTGCTTCAATTCCACTTTCAGTTGTGTGATGCAATGAAAAGAGAAGGGATTGAAATCGGGGAAGATTATCGTCCGGATTCGTGGATTCCATACTGTCCTGTTGCAGAGGAAGTGCCGAAGAACCGAATGGCTGAAGCGTTTACGGTTTTGAGGGACTTAAAATTGCCAGTTACTGGTTATGCAATGGATATTGGATTGGTTGAGTACTCGCCTGTTCGTGAACTGTTTTCGTTCGTTCTTGGTAGCTCATCGGTTGAATCTTGAGGTTTGAGCGTTTTAACATATATGTTTCTTGGTGGTCATGTTCATGTTTGTGTCTGTTTTGATTAATGTTTAATGAGTTTGATGTGTTCTTTGTGTTGTAAACAACTTATTGTAGAATAATACTGGTTACTTGTTATTGAGTTTCAGTATAATATGATGACTTGCTATGATGTTATATCCATGAAATGTGACATTTTTTTTGATGAGATGTTACTTGTGAAGGGTTATTGAAGTAATGGATGTTGCTTGGGGATTATGGTGTTTGATATTTGTTTCGAAAGTGACTATGTACTGTATTATATTAAATAATTATTGTATTTGTATAGACTGCAGATCACAGGTTTTATTAAAGCTCAAGAGGTTAACCTAGCATGGTATAACTCGAGCCCGATTATAATTGAGTTTGTTTAAAGCTTAGCTCGATTCGAGGTTTATGCATCTCACTCTCTCACTCCCCGCCCCTTCTCCCTTTTAGGTGTGTTTTTGCTTTTATGGCTTAAAGATATATGAATTTTGTTAACTTCGTGTGACTAGTGGTTATTGGAGCATCATATGTTAGATTGTATTAGTAACAATGCACTTATGAAGCATTTCAAATGTATGAAGAATTGTCAAAACAATCATAAGAGAGTTGGATATTTGTTTGATGTTTTATATCAGCTTGACAAATGCCTTTAATAGCATTTGTAACGACTCTCTCCGTCTAAGTTATAGACCACACAGCTTAAAACAGCCCGAAACAGCACTCATGGCATATTTGATGGTTGTAATTGGTGTTCGGCTGGATGTGATAATCGCACCCCGTCCCAGTGGAGGTCAAAAATTCCCAAGTTGGATAGATGTTCGGAACCTATCACCCGAGAGCTAATAAACGTCGATTGGAACATACTCCTGCAAGTAACATTTTAAGTTGGTAGAATTGATTGATATAATTTCTCCTTTTGGTGTTTTTGTAAAGAGTGGTAAATTTGAACCCTTCCTTTTTATAAAATTTGCCATGTATATTTTTTTACGGTTATATTGCAAAAACTTTATGCATTGCTTATTTCCTTCTTTAACCTTTCAAAAGTTAAAATTTAAGTTAAAATTTGAAAAATAAGTCATGATTAAGGTAACGCTTGTCACCTTGTGTTTTACCCTATGCTACTCGTTAGGAGAGTATTGATATACTAACATTCCCTCGTTCGTGCTTGGAATCAATTCCTTATCAAATCAATCATAAGTGCTGCATGTTTGTGTACATTCCACAACCACAAATAGGAGTTAATAAAAAGACCATGATCCCATAAAAAGACATCACACTTCCTTGCGGGAAAAAGACAATTTGTTGAGACGGAAATAAAGATATTAAATTTCTACCAAAAGAACTCGAGGTTCAAACCAACTAGTATCTGAAAGTACCTAAAAAAGAATAAAGCCATATAGAAATTCGTGTTTTTCAAGCCCCCTTAATACGTTCTGGTCCGGCATAATGGCACAAGTCACAACTCACAATTCCCCCTTTACATTTGCGATCAAACAACGAACACTAGCCCGACATCTAACAAATATTTAAGATACAGTGATCATAACTTGACAATATGAAGTCAACTTAATGAAATACCATTATGCTCACGTCTTGATCATGGTTTAGATGTAGAGAGATTATAACGTGGGTTCAAATCACACATGATTGCGAGTTTTATGATTCAACACCAAATTGTAGTATAAAAGGTTTTTACAAACTATTGAATAATATCTTTGGATCACATCAGTCAGTGGTTATCATGAGATTTATACGGTTCAGTTTACAGCAGATACTAATTACTAGTTTGCCCGATAGTTTGAAAATTAAACAGGTTGTGCAGACAGAACATTTTGTAAATCTAAAACGTCATCTTTTTCCAATTCTTACATAAAATTATACGATCATCTTGATGTTGAAAAACAAATAGATAAAGCTGGTCACGAGATCAGACTGTAACACCTGACCAATCTACTAAACCAGCTGTTAGCTTTGCTGTTATTCATAACTGTAATTAGTAGATCGACTCAAGATTATAACCATATCTTCAACACTCCTAGTTGCTTATTTCATTGCAGTGCATTTGCTATAGCAATATAGTAGCCTGATCACGACACTCGAGATTTAACAAGATATTGGCAATGTTGTGCATCTTCAAACACGAATTACACCAAATCGTTCAAATACCATCAAAAACCTCAAATGTAAACTCAGATCACAAGAAAGAAAGTATAATTTGAACATCAGACCATGATACAAGGAAGGATGAACTAACCATAGTGCTGTCTAGAGCCATCAGAACCAACCCTGTAGCTGTATCTAGGGGTCAGGGCCACAACCACTGAAACCAGACCCAGCCCTTGGTGACAAAAACAGGATCCAGAAAGGGCTGTCCGAGCTACCGGTCCCCTTTGGTTACATAGTTCCAACCCGACCCGGTCGTAAGCCGACTGGAGGTTAGGACCAAATCTAAGTAAATGAATATGATTCACAAGAAACAACAGAAAAGGAAATAAAATTTAATAAACTAAACCCAGAAGAACTGGCACTCTACATATATCCGTTGAAACCAATTCCCTGGTTTTGTTTTGTTTTGTTTTGTTTGAGGTGGGCAAATGCTTTGAAACAAGTTAAACATCAACACAGGCCACACTCTGTTCAAACTATATCAAGCAACAACTCAACCCTATGCATTACAGAACCCTCACAACCAACCGAGAAGGTTTTGTCATAAACACGACGAGGGGAATATTCTTCAGGAAACCCATCAAACACAACAAAGTTCGGTGAGTGAACCACTGAGGGGGTCTCCAGACAGATTCCCTGCAAGAATCACATCAAACACATGAACAAATACACAAATCAATCGACCCCACAGCTCACAAAGACCATAATAAAGACTCACCAGACGTTGCAAGAACACCTTTTCCTACTGCCAATGTGGATGTTTGTAGCTAATCCTATCACCATCCCAACCACCATCGGGCTCTTTCCTCTTTGATGTACCACCACCACTTGCTGCCATTTGATGGAACATCTTTATCTGCTCATCAGCTAAGGCTTGAGAACCAGCAAGAGGCAACTGTCTCAACGCAAAAGGCAATTTATCATCTGAACCGCCTCCAGGACCTGCATTTAGATCTAGACCTTGGCTTCCCCATTTCCTACCATCAGGACCGACGTTACTCGAACCACCAGGCAGACTCATAAAGTACGGCCTATAAGGCATTGACACCACACCGTTGGGTCCCACCGAAGGAATAGATGGAAAACAAAGCGGCCCACCACCAGAGGATGAAGAATCCACATAAGCATTCGAAACCGAAGAGAACGTATTTGAAATAGAAGGTATCGAGAAGCTGGGCTCAAATGGGAAAGCAGGATACTGATATGGTACAGTAGATGAAAATGCAACGGCGGGAGATGATGACAAGACGGGGCCTCTGAACATTTCAGGACTTAGTGATGTGCTGGCAGTCACAGGAGTCAACATTCTTTGAGACGAGATTGTCATTGCTGGGTATGTATTGTTTGGTGGAAACCAAGTAGAAAAGTTCCCGATATCCATATTATTCATTCTGACATTGGGAACCCCAGACATAAACTGCATACCATTTTTGGAAAAGGATACCGATTCACCACCAACTTCTTCCACACCAGGCCCATTCAGGTCGAAGTCCCTTGAAGAATTTGGCCCACCAGGTAAAAATGACCTAGAAGGTCTACTGACCGACAGCTGCACAACCTCCGGACCTTCCTCACACGCATTTAGATCAAGATCCAGTCCTGATGGTGCATTGTTTTGACCAGCATCATCAACTCCAACATTCAGGTCAAAGTCAAAAAGAGGGCGAACCGATTTACTGTTATGGTTATCAGGAACCAGAACATCAACCCTTCGTGGTTCTGCTGGACGGAATGCACTGGTGGCAGCAGAACCTTTCCACCCAAGCTCAGGCTTACTTCTTGAAAGACTCTCCGAAGGATAAAACGGTCCTTTGGCGGCGGCGGCTACGGTAATCAAACCAGAACGATTTTTAACATCAGAAGGTAACGGGCTAGGTGTATGAAGAGCAGTTTTTTCAACCTCTCCTTGTGACACATCATCACTAGGAAGAACTTCATTCAAATCAAAGTCCAACTTTACTGTATGATCTTCAACACAACTGGGCTCTGTTATGTCATTAGACTTTTCACACGACCCTACTTCTTGTGTTACAGCAACAGAAGTCTTTCCATCTTTTTCAATATTTTCATGGGCAGATTCACTGGTTCCAGAATCCATACTTTGTCTTGCACTCTGTTCAGCCTTCTTGTCATCAGTCTCTTCAGACTTTTGTGCTAAATCAACATCACCACAAGAAGTGGTGGCCACAGGCTGATCTGTTAACCGTTTGTGCACCAGTTTCTTCTCATCCTCATGCATATCTGAAGATGACCAAGAAGCCGATTCTTCATTGATCTGTGTCTCCGGTTTTACACTTGTAACAGGTGCATCAGATGGACTCACAGTGTTTTTAATTGATTTATCATCCAAGCTCTTGTCTTCCTGTAGTGGACTTGAACTGTTAGGTTTCGTATTTGTAGCCTCCACAGAAGCATTTTCTATCAAAGCAGAAGGCTTTACCTCAGGTGCCAAATTTACCAACTGTGTATTGTTATCCCCACCTACAGAATCAATCTGCTCCACCAAGACATGACCATTAGCCACACTGATATCTTCACTCTGACCTCCATCGTTAGCCATTTGTCTCAACTTAGCAACATTCACAGAACACGAGTCTTCAGGTACGGGTGAATTACTTGCAGGGGAACATGCTGGTGATGCGTCAGATCTTGTTATTTCACCGGCAGCCACACTAGCAAGAAGATTAATTCCACCATCATCACCAACCGATGGAGACACGCTAGCTTCAGAAAATTTAGCACAGCTCTCCACCAAAGCATTTATAGAGCTATAAGAAGGCTCATATAGTTTCCCTGGTTTTGGAGTAATCCCTGACGATGAACCACTGCCAAAGGATGCATCTTTCCTACCATGTTCTTCATCACGGACAACCAATCCTTCTTTCCCCCGAGACAAATCTGTACCCGTGTTTGTGTTTGGTACATTATTCAGGGTATCAATTTTACCACTTATCTTCTGATCTTGACTTTCGGAAGGTACCAAAAGTGAGCCCTTGCCAGATATCATAGAGGAATCTTCAGGTGATTCCACACTGGCTGTCTGTGCTGGACTTCGACCAGTGTTTGGCAACCTCACAATGAGTCTCGGGCTGCTTCCATTATCTAAAAGTGACACATCAGATGCTCTTTCTGATGTATGTTTAGTTGGTGATCCCTTATCAGATGCAAGAGTGCGATTCAAATGACTAGTTTTTCCAGATTCATTCTTAACTCCTGGGACTGTAGTTCCATGAAAACCATTGCTTGAGTTTTTACTATGAGAAACACCACTAGAGATCTTACTTACACTTGAAGCTCCAGTTTTCCCATGATCACTAGAACAAGATTGACTATTGTTTGGAGATTGACTGGAACTGCAACTCCTTCCCTCTTTAGTTGCTGATGACGGGGACAACTTTGTGGACCCAGGAGATGTTGGTGATTTTGTGACAGCTTCACCTGAGCTTTGTTTTGGCTGTTGAGCTTTCATTGCAAGTAGTTGTGAAGTAGATCCCTTGGGACCTGCCTCAGAAGAACCGCTTATACGTCTACTACCACCCATATGAGAAACTTCTGAAATCATCGACTTGTTTGGCCAAGAACCCCCTCGGCTTGTACTAGACTTTGTTTCAATGATATTCATTTCAGCTTCTACACGTCTCTTCCATGTGCTGACTAGACTTCTGGCTTTCTTTTGGATTTCAGAATTTTTATGACTACGTAGGTGATTTACAGACTTCCCAACATTACACGTTTGTAAAGCATGAAGATTCACAGGCAACCTGTCAAGTGCACGAAGTAAGGAAAAAAGAAATTCCTCAACAGATTTATCATTTTCTTTAGGACTACCATCACCAATCTTGCACTTGTGGATCTCTTGAAGCCACTCATCTAAAACCAACAAGCCCCTTAAATGAACAAACCGAGCTAAGCAATCAAATCTGTCAGTAACTGATATTACATCAACAAGCATTGTTCGACAAGCTAGGTCTAGTTTCTTCTCAGTGCTATCAGGTCGCATGAGCTGTATTAGTTTTTCAACTCCACCAAAATCCACCAATCCTCCTTTATCAGTAATTTTAGCAATTTCAGTTTTTAATATATGTTCTGGTCTAAGTTGACCTGAATCTGCATCATCTACTTTAGATAAACGATCACGTTTGACAGATTCTGAATTGTGAGCACCATGTTCTCTCTTCTTACTCTTGGCATGTGACGAAATAGAGGATGAACTATTTTGTACATTATCTGAACTATGTTTTAGTTGTGCAGACCCGTTTGGACCATTTATGGGTTTTGGAGACCGACCTCCAGTCTGCACTGCTCCATGCATTTCTATTGACGTCTTATCTAATAGCTGGTCTACTTCTTCTTGAAGTTCCTGTGTCAAAAAGGACTACATATCCAATCAAGATAACTTTCAACAAACAAAGTAATATAAAACAAAAAAAAAAAAACAGAATACTTATGCTTACGTTAATGTAGTTTTTGTCAGTTAACCACCATAAACGCTCGCTCTCAATATCATACACTCGTCTGCACACAAATGAGGATATCCCTGGAGGAAATTCAACACCTTTACGAAGAAATGTGACTTTACACGGATGGAGTAACGATGCAGCAGGTATCTCATCCTTGTGAAAAGAGTAGAAAACCTCGTTTGGTGCTGCTTCAAGCGAAGCACCTTCTTTAAGCTTTACGTCTGCAGGTCGGTAAAGCCAATTCACACAAAGACTTAAACTATTTTCTTTTCCTACTTTTAATTTACGGATTCTTCCAACAAATGGAAGGGACTTGTAGGGTGGCTTGAACAAAGCACAGTCGCCAACATTAATCTTTCGACCATCCTGTATGAATGAAAAAGATTAAACCAGTGTAAGTTATTGTTAAATCAGCTTAAAAAAAGAATAAAGGATGGGATGAGTGGTAGGATACGTTCACATATTGGTAGCACATAGCCAAATATATCCAATTTATTTAAGATGATAAATTGTTGAAAATATAACTTCAGGTTATGAAATATCAGCAAAATAACTTGACATCTAGATTTAAAAAAAAAAAAAAAAAACATCAGGATTTCAGAAAGCATCAAAGATTACAATTGTCCAAAAAAATGACTTCAAAAACAACTCAGGGATCAATTACACAACCAGCAAAATGAAGTTGCTTTTATATTTATAAACAGACATACACGTAATGCATTGGATGGCACGTACAATAATCAAATAACAGACAGCTGATAAACAAACAGCAAATGACCACCAAATGTCTGTAACTACAGCAGTGGATGATCAAAAGAACTAATAAGGTTCAGAGATAACCATATATCCAAAACAAAACTACATGTTACGTAAATTTGAATAAAAAGAGGCAAACTAATGTATACAACGCAATGAACACAGAAGTGATCCATACAAGCCCAGATGTAACTCCGAACAACATTCACATACCATACCAACTTACAAGAACGCTAAAAAAGGCATATCAATCAAGAAAACACATAAACAAACACACGATTATGAACATCCATATGCAAACCCACTCACTGAAATAAAAACATATATATACTTTGGAGAAAGAGTTAGTATCAATGAACAGGAAGGAATTGGAGGGAGCAGCTACAGACGGCGTGGAGGAAGATGGGACCGGCCACATGTGCCACCGGTGGAACCACAACTCACCTTCCCACCGCCCATACACAATAGCTTTCGTCCATCATCACAATCATCAATGATATCGCTTTTCTTACTAATCAAATCTCGTTCTTCGTACCGTGCGACGCGAACCATCAATTACGGAAGCCAATTCCCCGATCCCCTTTACCAAATCAGAAACCCTAGGAGGTTGAAACGACCGATCATCACACGAATTAGCACCTCGACGCCTCCAGATCGGCTATCGGACAACGGAAACGTCGGATTACGGAAGCGTAAACGATCGGTTGACGGAGGATGGATGTGGATGTGAATTAGGGCTTTTTTGGGTGAAGACGATGGGGGATGAATTCAACGGTGGGTGATTGCGGTGGTGGTGTGGATCTACGGCGGAGGCGGCGGTGAATCGGAGGATTTGTGGTGGATAATCGGCCGGCGGAGATTTAACGGGAGAGAGATTGATTTGAGAGCGAGAGAGAAGGGGAAAGATGAAATTCGAGAGAGAGAGAAAGAGAGAAAGAGGGGTTTGTGAATTGTGATGCTACGCGAAACGGCGAATTGAAGGTCTAATTAGGAGATCCAGCATTGTCTAGGGGAAATTTTTTAATTTCACTTTCGTAAGCACGAACGGTGTCGTTTTCTGTATGTTTTATTGTTTTAATATACATGTAGGAAGTGAATTTTGAAAATCATGGTATCATATTTTGTTTTGAGACAAAATACATTTGACTTTTTGATAAGTTCAATCGGTTAGAGAGCGTTATATGAGCTTAGTCGGATAAGGAAATTAGACTTTAGCAGGCACGGGAAAAAGGGTATCAGGCATCAGTTAAAATTTAGTTGGGATATAGTTTTGTCGGTTGAGTTGTGACTGGTTTTTTTAATTCAGTTTTTGGTTGGCTCTATTGCATTTTTCAATGTGTTTTTTTGGGTCAGCTGGAATCTTGTCCTCTTAGTAGATAAGTTTATGTGACGTTTTCTATTGATTACTTTAGCAAATGTTAATATTTCTAGACTAAAAGTTGATGTTGTTTTTAGATGGACTGTGAAGTCGATATCTATATTTACTTAAAATGAAATCAAAATATCTATGTTGTTGATATGAATTTATTTAGTATACTAAGTATATTGATTATCATACACTCGTATTATTTATAATTGTGTAATTTATTTATAATTGTGTAATTTATTTATGTAATTAAAATGGATTTTTTATAACAATAGATATTTGGAAAATTATTAATCGCTAACTGGATAACAAATTAACGGTAACATTTTTTATTATAAATATACAAGAAGTGAGTAACTACATGGGTAGACAGGTTCAATTGAAATTAGATCGTCTAAAAAACAATAAATAGACAAATACATCTAGTAAATGTTACTTAAATTGAAATCAAAATGACATAACGAGAAAAAAAAGGAGTAAATGCTCATTTATCTGCACAAATTTATCCAAACTTCTTAAACCAATTTCTCACAAACCTTTGACTTCCTTCCATCTCACACCATAACGAGATCTTCATATCAAGAAACTAACACTGTTCACAATGCTATAGCTCATTCTTCTCACAATAATTCTAATCAGCATGTCACATTAGCTTTCCACTTAACTTCACTAATTCTTCCCACAAACACTTTTCCCCCAACATCATTCTTTTTACAAACACCTTTATTTTTCCACCTCACATTTTCTTTTTTAATTTACTTAAAAATAAAGATATTAAAATTTTTATAAATATATTTATTAAAATTAATAACGAAATTAAATATCAAATGATCAAGTGAATACTTAAATTAAATAATTCAAAAAAGATTTTAAAATATAAAAAAATAAACTTTAATTAATTAGTTTAGTATTGTGATTTAAAAAAATTATAATTTTTTTATTTAATTAACACATTTTAATTTAAATATTATACTTAAATTGTTATTTTAATTAAAAGATTTATAATTTTTAATTAAAAACGTTTTAATTTAAATCAATTAAAAATCATTTTATAAAACAGGACCACCACTTTATTTATATTTTTAAATTAATTTTAAAGAGGTGGGGCTCACCACCACCATTTTTGAGCAGCCCTTGAGGACGGATAGATGCCCTCCCAGTCGTATCCCCTATCGCCGCCCTTCCGGCAGACGCGGTCCACGTCGGCGACGGGCCGGCCACGGGCGCCGCTCATTTATCCTAGAAATACCATTTGCATGCATACTACTAATATCTATATCCTTTCTTTAATACAAATAGCTAATTCATTATCAATGATTTTATGACTTGCCTCAGTTCCGACTGCAACCACATCATTACTCTTGGTACCATCATTAAACGAATTTTCCAGGGTTGATATTTGTTAATCACCAAAACTCCTTTTTTGGGCTACATGCACCATGAAAGTGATGACTTCCAGCTGCACTATTATCATCACCACCAGGTCGAGAACAAAATAATTTTACGTCCCAAATCTTTGTCCTCTAGATTAATCACTAGACCAGGCTTGCTCGATAATATTCCCAGTCTCCATCAACCTTTTTGTTCCTATCTCGCTACCAAGAGTATTTCAATTACTCATGAATGTCCTTCGGTTTAGTAACAACATTCATTAAACTTGACCGTTCATTTAATTATTTAACCTAATTTTGCATAACTACCTCATTTGAGCCATCGTTACTTCATCTTCACCTAATTCTCATTGACACTATTAGAAGTTTCTTCATCATTCGAAATCATATTTTTGAACCTGATGGAACCCAATCCTACAACTCCTTGAGTTGAACTTGGCAAACCGAATTTTATATTCGATGATACCATCTCTAAAATCATTATTCCCTTCCGTTCAAATGCGCACCTTTGCATGCGAGAAACAATTATCTCGATTCTTCTGAAGATACATCACCTCACCCTGTAATGACACAACTTTGGATAAACTCTTCACCGACCACACACAAAGGGGCAAGCCAAGAAACACCTCATCAACACATAAACCAAAAAAAAATAAAAAGATTAGTGACTATGTGTACGTCCTTCGCTACATAAGAAGCACCATCTACATACATTAAAACATTAGGTGCTAAAGTAATATTCTTTATGAGAATCACTTGTTTTCTTGTCTCCTCCCCTACTAGGACCGATGCATAAAATTATAAATTCTCATTTGAATGAGATTTGACATCATCTTCATACAATACAATTTTGTTAAACTTTGATACCTGGGGATGTCTTCCCATTGCATTTATTTCCTTTCTATAAAACATTACGACATCCGAAAAAAAAAGAAAGAAAAAAAGATGAAAGGAACCTATCTAAATGTCAAGAAGATCATGCACCAATTTTCACGTCTTAAACTTTAAAAATTAACACTAAGGCAATGACTAACTGATTCCGGGGAGAAATTGATGATAAAAATCAAAATCGGTAGATCTTGCACCATAATGAAGTCAGGGTTAATTCTTTTTTCTTTTCTCCTCCTTTCTCCTTCTCATACATCATGTTAGACTAATTATTCACTTGATCCCCTATCCAGGATGATGATCAAAAGATCTATTATGTCCAATTAGGAGGCTTCAATTGTTGGATGGTCATTCAGAATACAGTATAAAAATTTATTAACTCGTATTATCGAAACTTTTTTCATGTTTTCTGGTTATACACATTCGGTTATGATTTTGGTCATGGTATTGATTATAAAATTAAAGTTGTTTCTAAAAAACTTAAAATATAAAATCTGCATACATCGATGCAACTTGTGTACAAATATTAAGAATCCAACAAATGAATGCTATATGTTTGTTGTATTGTAGTGTTCTATGTATCAATATATAACACGTAGATTATAATAACGCATAGCTGTAGTATTCACATTTTCTATGTTGTGTTTAAGTTGTCTATAACTTTTAGTGTCCGTTTTTTAAATCGCCATACATCAATAATTTAAATTTTATAATTCACATCACTTTCAATTATTATAACAATACTTTCCTTTTAGATGATCAGGACTAGGCCTTCAATATGACATTAATTACACTTATATTAATACATTTCAACTTAAAGTTTTACTATTATAGATCATGATTGACAGGATTTAAAACATGTTCTTTTATAAGTGAACCGATAGTTTTTTTTTTTTTTTGCCTTGATTTTCATATGCTTTAAAGAGTTTCGACAGCTTCGAACCCTTGATCCCCTCCTTCCACAATTTTTTATTTCTTGTTTCTTTCTTTGTTTTATAATCTTCATTTTTCTATTTTTTTTCTTTGTTTGCTAAATGTTTTGTTTACCCCGACTCTTCCCCCCTCCCGCCACGGTTTTTTTTTCTTTCTTTATTTCTTTTTCTTTTTTAGACCTAAGTTGACTTGGGACGAGATAATTAGGCGGGATATGGTAGATTTGCACCTCTCTGAGCACATGATCAAGGATAGGAGTGAGTGAAGACGTATGTAACACCTCTGAAATCTAGCCCAATTAGAAAGCTTAATGTATTACAGGACCCAATAAAGGTCCGGATTGATTTGGGCTTACCAAAGAAAAATGTTGCAAAACGAAACTAGCCTTTTGCGCCCAATAAGCCAAATAAGGGCCCGAACATGCAAACAAGGCCCATTTAAGGCCCAAACGCATGTTTTACGAACTAGTTGAATGAGAAACCATGAAACAATGAATTCTTATGTGATTGAAACAACTATGGAAAAGACCCAAGCTGAAAACAGATTCAGAACCCATACCGGGTAAAATCCGACAATTTAACGCGTACTAACGTCTGAATTCCATCAGAATTTCTTATAATGGCTTGTTATCCAATCTAAATCCTTGTTAATGCTAACAATATCATAAATAATGCTTGCTAAAAGATTTTTCATCAATCATGCATAAACAACAGAATTTCGTAAGTGAAACGTGAATACCGGTTTTCACCGGTATTTAACTGACGTCTGTTATGACAACCGAGTCTCATAACTCCGTAAATATTCATCTAATCATTGTTTATTATCACAACATATTAAATTTGGTGAGTGATACATTGTCCGGAATTAATGCGTCCCGAAACGCGACCGTGACGCGAACCGGGTTACGATCAGGTCAAACCCGAGAATTCATCAGATAAGGTTTTAACGTGACCAACATGGGAAGATAACGCTCAAAATATCATTCTAATGCTTAATTTCATGCATTTAGATATCAAAATAATAATAAAAGCGCTCATTCGAGGAAAACGCGAAAAACCGCTGAACATGTTAAATACGCGGTAATTTACAAACTCGTTTAATTATTCGGCATGTTTTAAAAATGATAAAATCAATAATATCGTAATATTTATAATGTTTTGTATAATTGTATCTAACGGGAAGTAAAATTTATAACGATACGAGATAACTGCTCCGAACGTGATACGAACTGACCCGTTAACTAAGCCATCTCCTTAACCCCACTATATAAGCACCTTTTTCTCTATTTTAGGGTTTAGAAAAAGAAACAAAAGTTAGAGAAGAGAGAAAGAGGCGGATGCACCGCGACCTCCCCCTTTCCCCTTTTTTCCTTCGAATCCGGCCGATCCCGGCCACCCGCGCGGGTCTCCGGCGAGCCTCTTCCCCCCCTCTCGACTCCTTTCATCAAATCGGAAGCGATGGAAGCTCCAATTTCTCCTAAAACTCGACGAGGTGATGGGAATCGAAGGCGAAAGTGTGGTTGAAGGTCGAATCGCAGGCAGCGGAGGTCGATGGTCGCGATTTCAGTGGTGGCAGCCGATCCCGAAAGCGATTGTGGCTGTGTTGTTATCGGTCGAGGTGATGGTGGTCGCGGTTGTGGTTATTGTGGTTGTGTATGACAGCTTTGGTCGAGTTGATGATGGTTGTTGTTGATTGTGGCTGCGGTATTGTGATGGTAGCCGATGGTGTTGACGATGGCTGTTGATGTAGGCGTCAGCGGTGGTTGGTTCTGTGTGCAGGGCGACGAGGTTGGTGATGGTTATGACGGCAGTGGCGATGGCTGCATGTGATTGTTGTTGGTGTATGGTACCGCAGCTAGGTCGTGGGTGTTGCGGTGGCAAGGAACGACGGTGGTGATGTCGGCAGCGTTGGTAGTGGTTGTCGGGTCGAAGGAAACCGAACCAGAGTCGGCGATGGATGGATGTGGTTGGTGTTTGGGTGATGGTTGCAAAACAGCAGTGATGGTGAGGTAATCTGTGATTGTGGTTGTGTTGTTGTCGGTTGTGGTGAATGTTGGCTGTGACTCTGTCTGTTGTTGTTTGTTGTGGTTCATGTTGGCTGTGATTCTGTCTGTCGTTGTTTGTTGCTGTTATTTGAGGTGTATTGGGGCTGTTGATGGCAGTGTAGCAGTGTAAATGTCGATGTGGTTGTGATTTGGGGCTGTTGATGGCAGTGTAGCAGTGTAAATGTCGATGTGGTTGTGATTTAGGGCTGTTGATGGTGGTGTATCAGTGTGCATGTCGACTGTGGTTGTGTTGTGATGGTCGTGGTGATATGTTGGACTTGGCTGTTGATATAATGGCGATGGTGAAGATGGTTGTTGTGACACCCCCCGCAGGAAGGTGTACGAGAGCCGCAAATGGATATTGTCCGCTTTGGCCGCAGCCTCACGGATTTAAAACGCGTCCATTTGGGGAAGGTATCCAGCCCCTTATAAAGAAGCCTTCGTTCGCCTCCCCAACCGATGTGGGATGAGTCATAGCCCTCCCCTGTGGGAGTATTTGCAGGCATGTGTCCATCCACCCACCGAAGTGAGACCAGCGTCCTCGCTGGCACAACGGCCCGGCCCTGGCTCTGATACCAACTGTGACACCCCCCGCAGGAAGGTGTACGAGAGCCGCAAATGGATATTGTCCGCTTTGGCCGCAGCCTCACGGATTTAAAACGCGTCCATTTGGGGAAGGTATCCAGCCCCTTATAAAGAAGCCTTCGTTCGCCTCCCCAACCGATGTGGGATGAGTCATAGCCCTCCCCTGTGGGAGTATTTGCAGGCATGTGTCCATCCACCCACCGAAGTGAGACCAGCGTCCTCGCTGGCACAACGGCCCGGCCCTGGCTCTGATACCAACTGTGACACCCCCCGCAGGAAGGTGTACGAGAGCCGCAAATGGATATTGTCCGCTTTCCCAACCTTGACGGCGGAAACGTCGAGGCGTGAGGAATACGATTGTTCACAGCCACATAACGATATTGCCTGAAACATGTTAAAAATAAAAAGTCAACATAAAAATGTTGGTGAGCATTCTATAGTTTTAAATACATAAGTATATAAAAGATGGCAATTCAAGTTATAAGTTAGTGAATAAAGTGACTAGGGATGTTATGAACAATGCACAATCAAAACTCGACAATGTTTTACAAGTATCAAACGACGTTAATATTCTATTAACGTTAAAAGTATATACGATCAGCTAAGTGTACTTGAATCAACCAAGTAGGCTTGTCTTACCCATAGATCTATGACTTCGCTGGGCTAGCAATAGTTAATGATTGTACATATAATGCCATAACATGGTAACCACAAAAGTTCAACTAACCACAACTCACAAGTAAATTGCCATAAGTTTACAAGTCTCGAATAAGTTTATAAGTGCAATGATATAAGTTAACATGTTTCACCCCAAAGTGTGAAAATAAGAAAAAGGGGTATAGAATACTCACATTGATAAAAGGCATTACAAGATGATGTAAAAAATTAAAGTAAGATCCAAAAGATAATCCCAAAGTGTTAATTACAAGGCACCTAAATATATATTACAAGATGAAGATTAATAATATGATTAATGTTCAAATAAGAATTAAGGTTTTGATAGATTTAAGGGTTTTGATAAGTAATTATTTGCATTTTGACGCCATTAGAAGAATTATATATTTAAGTATTTTAGAGATGACTTTAAGTATAAATATTGAAAAGGTTTAGTATGTAATTATATCTTTATAATTGTTTAAAATAATAGGACTAACTTATTGATTAATAAGAATTATTAATCTAAACCATTTATTAAAGTATACTTTATAAGAAATAATATTTGTAAAAAAAATTAATATTATTAAGATTTATTATTTCATGTCTAATAATTATTTAATTATTTTAAAAGAAACCAATTTAAATATATAAGATAGATAAAAATAATTTGCCTTTAAAAGAATAACATTTAGACTAAATAATTTATTATTTATTATTTGAAATAAATAATAATTACTAAACTAAAACAAGAAGATTATCCAATCGTATTATTGAACACAACATAATTTAATAAATTAAACCATATTTAGAATTTATTTTACAAAGTATTAAACTAGTTATGATATAAAATAATAAAATAAAATAAAATGTTAAGATTTAATAAGAAATAAACTTTCAGAAAATGTTTGTATAAGTTTTAAAATAAACAAGATTTATAAACTGTTTTTTTATAATTTTTTTTAAAAATTTTATAATTATTTTAAGGTTGAAAACAAAACATTAAAAATTATATGGAGGTGCCCGGGTTCGAACCCGGGACCTCCAAGTTGAAAGCATAGTGACATACCGGTGAACCAAGGCGTACAGCCGCGATATGATTTTGATTTTAAATGTTAGAAACAAGACTTGAAGAATATCCCCCAAATCTCAAGAACCCTAACTTCGATTTAATTCTAATTAAACTCCATTTCGTGATTGTTATTGAAATCAAACTTGGGGCTTTTGATCCCTGAATGAAACCGAGTAAGAAGATGTGTTTAATTTACCCGTTTGAAGATTGGATTGACGAGTTCGAGTGTAGAGGAACCCGCGACTGTACTCGAACCCAATTGAGATGCAAAACTTGGTGATAATCGAATTAACTTTGCAGATTGTTTCTAGAAGCACCGATAAGTAAAAACCCTCTGTCAATTTTTGTTTAGGATGCACAAAAAGGGGTGTTCGAGTGAGGAGTTGATTTCGGAAGTTTTGAGTATGGACAGGTTATAATTACACGATGTTAACAAAAATTAATGATAGATCTGAATTCGTAATCATCTTATGAGTGTTTTTGCTCAATTAATTCGCTTAATTATGTTAATTCTTGAGGTTTAACGGTTTGAACTTGAATGTGAGTGTTCGGTTTCGATCGAGAGCTTTAAAGCTAGTTAAACCACGATTCGAAAAAGATACAAGGTTCGAAACCGGTTTGGGGGAGTTATGATGTTGATTAATTGCATTAGTGTTGAGCGTTTTGGTGGTTTCGGGGCCGCCGGAGCTCCGCCGGAGTCGGCCACCGGAGGAATACGGGAAAAAGGGGGTGGTTTGGAATAATTACACAAATGGTCCCTGAGGTTTCTAACAGTTATCACTTGAAGTTTAAAGATTTGCTTAAGTTTTAAATAATTTACAGATCAACCCCTGAAGTTTGAAATGTTATTATTTTATGTAAAAAGTTATTAATTATAGGCTTTAATACAATAAAACTTTCATTATTATTATTATTATTATTAACATTATTTTTACCATTAACATTATTATTATTAATATTATTATTAATAATATCATTATTAATAGTAGTAATAATAATATCATTATTATTAGTATAATAACAATTATTTTTTTTAAAACTAGTATTACTTTAAATTTTAGAATAATAAGTAAATATTTTAACACTTATAACGTTATTACTATTAATTTGTTAATCACCCAAATTAAGTATAATAAATCTCCAAGGTTTCAAAAAAATAACATAAAAGGTCCTTTTTAAGATTTAACAAGATTAACTTTTAAGTTAACGAAAATACGAGATGTTACAGTCTCCCCAACTTAAAAGAATTTCGTCCCGAAATTAAAAATGAACTTAAATGAACAAGGAATTATGATGCAAGGTAAGTGTACAACGAACAATGTTTTACGTTTGATTACAGGTGATACGTTTCACTTTATGAAATCTTACAAGATTCTTGACATAATATATGCCAACTTGAACTCTTCCAGTGAAATACGAGACGTTTTTAGTTGAAAAGTTGGAAAATGATGACGAGTTACCGTGGTACCTTAGATTTATAAGTCTCAACTTCTAGAATTTAATTTCGTAGTAAAATGATGTCTAGAAATCAATAAAAGACCAACAATGATAAGAAAGGTTAACCGTCAGGATTTAAGAATCCCAAACGTCACTATATGAAACGATCTTAACGCATATCTTGTGAATATGTATTTCTCCTTTGACCAATCATCGGTCTAAGAATAATACAATATGTGAAGATTTTGGAATGAGTTCACGACGATGGTTAGGAATATTATTAGAAGAAGAAAATGAATCGGTCATCAAAATAACGATCGATGTTTAACGACATCCCACGGTATATGACTATTTGAGATAGATACAAGTCAATTTCTTGACCCGTTATCCCACATGAGTCAATATGAAATTAATCAATCGGTCTATAATGTACCAATTGTCATCATGACATCTAAAATAAGAGGCATCTTAGTGAAAGAAAAGTTAAACAGGAGATTCATAGGAACACGAATGTTAGGCCTTGTCGTATGTGAAGGTAAGCCACTTGGACACATACCAAGTTATGTCTTTTCCTTTATGCCAAACCCATGACAACATGTTACTAAGATTTATGAACCTTTATGTCCACGTCATAATGTAAGTAATAACGAGTCTCGTTGATCGAAACCAAGGTAGAGTTTTAAAGATTTCCAAGGTTAAGGGTTCAAAAGCGATTGAAGAAGTGACACAGACAATAAGAAATGTATTTGTAACCATGTTTTGCAAGGTAACAAATTTTCAAAAGCAGATTGCATACGTAATTCATCAAACAGTAAGATAGGTATTTGATAATATCTTTATTTGACAAAAGATTGTTTAGGAAGACTATACTTATGGGTTTGATGATATCTCAAGATGAAAGTTGATAAGTAAGGAATAAATGCTTCGATGTAGCTAGATCGAGTCAAAACATGAAGATAAAGGGGAAGAAATCGATTTAAGAATTTAAATGCTTCAAGCTTGGAATTAAAATCAACCTAAAACGATCGAGTCTTCTTTCAAGTTCAGAGATCATGCTTTGGCTTGATAGGTCGAATCACCAACAATGATCCACCCTTCAAGTTACTACATGTTTCTCGTCACTTGATTACAACTATGGTAAGTTGAAGATCAAGAAATGAGAGTAGTCATCAAGGTGTGGTTTTCACTCCTAACTTGATGGTGTACTCTCAAGATATGACCACTAACTTACCAATCAACCAGTTTGATCCCAACCAATTGTTGAGGATTCACAGAAATAAGACGAGGTACTCACCATTAAGGTAAGGGAATTCACTCCTATCTTAACGATGACGTTTTACAAAAACAAAATATAACAAAATGAACCTCTTCATCAAAATCCAGAATTCACTCCTACTTTGACGAGGTCATTTCCTTTGAGAAAATACAATCCATAAAAATGAAATTATCATCAAGGTATAGAATTATGCCTATCTTGATGATTGAGTTCCATAATAACAAGAAAACAATCAAAGATTAACACTTGTCACCAAAGTACGGGTTTCAATCCTATTTTGGTGAGATCATGTCATTTGTGGAAAGCCATTCCAAAGAGAATACTTGGAGTCAATCCTCAAGATAAGGTAATCACTCCAATCCAGAGGATGAAATTTCATAAAATACACAATTGGAAACCATTATCGAAACAAATAGAGAATCATCAAAGTAAGGGAATCACCCCTGTTTTGATGAGTTAGAGTTGTTTGGGAGGTACGAGTGTTCTTAGTCATAGATTGACTTACAAACTCTTACATCTCCCACAATGCAGACGGTTCCAGGTTCGGCTTAACCACGAAAGGAAAAGGATATCACTTAGAAATTTAGAAAATTTCAAGTTACATCAATGTAACTAAAAGGAAAATCATGCTTACAAAATTTAAGGTCAAAGTTCGAGGTAACAGGATTTGTTATGATGGTGTTCAATTCTTGGATGGTTTAAGTCGGGAAGACGAAATCAAGGGCAAAATGATTCGACATCACAATGAGATGTGAACATTCGATTCACAATCGAAAGGAGTATATGGACTTCTCAAGATATGAGATCAACCATAACCTTATTGCAGACACGCGTACTTATAAGTGATGACTCATCTTAAGGGTTTCGAGTCAAGTAAATGGATTCAATGGTCGAATCAAATCCCTATTTACACTTTGTTTAGGCAAAGTATCCCGAGATGTAGAAATTCCACTCACAGCATTGCATGTTCTTAGTTATGGGACACATCCTTAAGAGAATTTTGGAATCATAAATAACGGTTTAAAGTTTTAAAGACCATACGGTTTAGATTCTCAATATCTTTGGGTGTATTAAAATCCATGTTCACGTTGGTCAAAATAAGAAGATAGTTACATGAAATGCCGAGTTCAATACTGTTACACGTTACACGTTGAGCGTTTAAACGTAAGAGTTGAATTGTAGGATGGGTTTAATATTAACAGGAATATTATTTAGGTTAAGAATGAGAAAGTATTTAAACTTTAATGATAAACCAGTTCAAGGAATCAAGGATTTTTAAGATACAAAAGGATGGTTCCATTTGGTAACGCATTACCATTTGGAATCGTTGACACGTCAAGGTAAATTGACTCATTTGCCTTAGAGATTTGTGTATTTTGACCATAGTTTATCACTCATCCCAGAAATCCCCAGGTAAGCATAACAGGTCTCACAATGAGATTTATGCGATATGCTTGCCTTAGCCCAAAGGCCTTTTGCCAGGAAATCCAGAATACAGGTGTCTATGTGCCACACAAATTTCTTTGGTTTATGAAATCAAAACCTTGATGAGATTTTCACAGATTAGACATAAAGTCTAAGGAATTAAACCCACGATGATAAGTGTAGATTCCACATGTCGTTGAGAGTAGGTTTAGGAAGTTCATTTGTCGGGGAGAGTCAAAAGTCAAAGTTAAGTTTAAGGAGTCAAGTAACTAAGTTTTAAGCATACATAAGACAATCCTATGCTAAGGCATCAAGTTGCACAAAAGGCATAGCATTATGTAGCATTTAAACAATATGTAAGCACAAAAATATAGAGGTCTTTCTATGAGGTTCATGCAACTATAGTCTAGGTCACCATTTCTAATAACCTAAATCCCTATAGTTATGGGCTCTGATACCAATCTGTCACACCCCAACCTTGACGGCGGAAACGTCGAGGCGTGAGGAATACGATTGTTCACAGCCACATAACGCTATTGCCTGAAACATGTTAAAAATAAAAGGTCAACATAAAAATGTTAGTGAGCATTCTATAGTTTTAAATACATAAGTATATAAAAGATGGCAATTCAAGTTATAAGTTAGTGAATAAAGTGACTAGGGATGTTATGAACAATGCACAATCAAACCTCGACAATGTTTTACAAGTATCAAACGACGTTAATATTCTATTAACGTTAAAAGTATATACGATCAGCTAAGTGTACTTGAATCAACCAAGTAGGCTTGTCTTACCCATAGATCTATGACTTCGCTGGGCTAGCAATAGTTAATGATTGTACATATAATGCCTTAACATGGTAACCACAAAAGTTCAACTAACCACAACTCACAAGTAAATTGCCATAAGTTTACAAGTCTCGAATAAGTTTATAAGTGCAATGATATAAGTTAACATGTTTCACCCCAAAGTGTGAAAATAAGAAAAAGGGGTATAGAAATACTCACATTGATAAAAGGCATTACAAGATGATGTAAAAAATTAAAGTAAGATCCAAAAGATAATCCCAAAGTGTTAATTACAAGGCACCTAAATATATATTACAAGATGAAGATTAATAATATGATTAATGTTCAAATAAGAATTAGGGTTTTGATAGATTTAAGGGTTTTGATAAGTAATTATTTGCATTTTGACGCCATTAGAAGAATTATATATTTAAGTATTTTAGAGATGACTTTAAGTATAAATATTGAAAAGGTTTAGTATGTAATTATATCTTTATAATTGTTTAAAATAATAGGACTAACTTATTGATTAATAAGAATTATTAATCTAAACCATTTATTAAAGTATACTTTATAAGAAATAATATTTGTAAAAAAAATTAATATTATTAAGATTTATTATTTCATGTCTAATAATTATTTAATTATTTTAAAAGAAACCAATTTAAATATATAAGATAGATAAAAATAATTTGCCTTTAAAAGAATAACATTTAGACTAAATAATTTATTATTTATTATTTGAAATAAATAATAATTACTAAACTAAAACAAGAAGATTATCCAATCGTATTATTGAACACAACATAATTTAATAAATTAAACCATATTTAGAATTTATTTTACAAAGTATTAAACTAGTTATGATATAAAATAATAAAATAAAATAAAATGTTAAGATTTAATAAGAAATAAACTTTCAGAAAATGTTTGTATAAGTTTTAAAATAAACAAGATTTATAAACTGTTTTTTTTATAATTTTTTTTAAAAATTTTATAATTATTTTAAGGTTGAAAACAAAACATTAAAAATTATATGGAGGTGCCCGGGTTCGAACCCGGGACCTCCAAGTTGAAAGCATAGTGACATACCGGTGAACCAAGGCGTACAGCCGCGATATGATTTTGATTTTAAATGTTAGAAACAAGACTTGAAGAATATCCCCCAAATCTCAAGAACCCTAACTTCGATTTAATTCTAATTAAACTCCATTTCGTGATTGTTATTGAAATCAAACTTGGGGCTTTTGATCCCTGAATGAAACCGAGTAAGAAGATGTGTTTAATTTACCCGTTTGAAGATTGGATTGACGAGTTCGAGTGTAGAGGAACCCGCGACTGTACTCGAACCCAATTGAGATGCAAAACTTGGTGATAATCGAATTAACTTTGCAGATTGTTTCTAGAAGCACCGATAAGTAAAAGCCCTCTGTCAATTTTTGTTTAGGATGCACAAAAAGGGGTGTTCGAGTGAGGAGTTGATTTCGGAAGTTTTGAGTATGGACAGGTGTGAATCCAAGGATCGCAATTCAGGAATTATCAGTATTAAAATGAATCAATTTAATGATCGCGGAATTATCACTAATTGACGTTTAATTGTTTATAATGATCAATGATGAACACAACCACAGAAACACAATAAACACGAAATCTATAATAATTCAAATGTATTTCATTAACTATAACGTAATGATTACAAAAGAATAATGAATAACTATGAACTATCGAATTCTGTGTATCGAATGATGTTTGATGTTGATGTGACGGCTGCTAGGGTTGCACAATGAACTCTTGATCGCCGTAATATTGATTGATTGTGTTCATCGAGATGTGAAACCTAGGACTCATATTTATAGATGATTTGAGTCGGTTAAGGAAACACCGGATCTCTCGGGATTTGTTATTGATTGTGTTGACTTGTTTGACTTCTTGGTATTTGCAATCGCACAAGTATAATGTTCTTCCGCAGCAATCTTCTCATCCGCAGAACATTTGTTCTTCCGTAGATGACTTAGTCTTCCGTAGCAAAGTTGTTCTTCCGTAGGAAATTCTTCTTCCGTAGGAGTCTTCACTTCATGGTATTTGATCATCCGCAGGAACATGTACTTGGTCATTTGGTCTTGTAAGAAATATATCTACGGATTAACAAAGTTGTTCATCCGTAGATGTTTCCTACACTTGGTCAATTCCAGTAAATCCATCCAAGTAAATTTGTTTTTCCTGTCAAGACACAAATCAACACACATACATATATGGGTTAACCTATAGATTCAAATCACATATATATATATTTTGACTGTTACAAATGTTAATTACAAGACTTGATTTTCAAGTACTAAGCCTATACAAAATTGATCTAGCCCTATACAATCTAGACCTAACAATACTCCCCCTTAGGCTTAGCTTCTTGTAATCAGTCCTTCAAAACAGCAAGCTCCTTAACTCTTGCTATCATTTTATTGTAGAAGTAAGATACAGCAGTTTTCTGATCATCGTACTTGTACTTGATCTGCATCCTGCTGATCTTCTTCAATGTGTCATAGCTCAGGTGTGCTTGAACAAACACATCGCCAACTCTATTCAACCCCGGAAGTTCTGAGTTGATTATCAGTTGTAGGAATCTTGGGAACATATACATCTTGTCATTCTTCTGCAATTTGACTTGTTCACTCATGCAGTTGAAGATGTATTTGGCATAGTTGTAAGTTCTCCCCTCGAACACTCCAATAATTCCGGATGATATATGCCGAGAGAATCTATCTAGTCCCGATTTCCTGTTCGACATGCATTTCAGGTAGGTGTGACACAGGAATCTGTATGGTTTGCATAACCTACCCTTCTTGATTTCACCTTTCTCGTAATCACCATCGTACCCCATGAGATTGAATACCTTTTCTATGTATTCATTTTCGAATACATCGGGGTGCCCTATTTCTCTATCTCCCAGTTCCAGACATCTTCGTATGGTGCTTTCAGTGATTTGAAGACGCCGGTTCAGAATCTCAGCCACTATTACCTCCTCATCGTTTTGTTCTTCCACTCGTGCTGAATTCCAGAATCCGATTATGTGCGCCTGATGGATCACAGGCTCAGCCGTCAAGGCGTAGAAGAGCCTGGATCGTCGTAGATATCTGATGATATCTCGACATCCTTCCGCTGCTGGATCATCAGCATTCAAGAATGCGCACACATTATGCTCCTTAGCAAATCTATTTGCCATCTGCAAAGAAAATCAAGTTAGAAACCACGCAGTTGAATCATTTGAATGGCAATAATCGATTAATCAGTTCCGTATTGATGTTTAAGACATGATTTACCTTTGCAGTAACAGTAATCGGTTACTGGATAATGTTGATATTTTGAAATTTTGAAAAGGGGGAAAAAGTGCGATTTTCTAGGTTAATCTAAAAAAGTGCTCTGTAAAAGTGAGAAATGAATTTTTAAGAGTCAGATACCTTATTTATAGTCGAACATAATTAACATCTTTTATTAATTATGTTGGGCTCACATTATGTTGGGCCCACTTTCATTTATTGCCCACTTTCATTTATTCCCTTCCCTATTCCAAGTGTTTAGTATGCATTATTTCTTCCGCAGAACATCTGCGGAACCTTGACATCTGCGGATGTCAACATCTGCGGAACCTTAACTTCTGCGGATGTCAACATCTGCGGAACTTTACATTGGTTGTAAGTTCAAATAATGCATTTGTTTTGTTTTGCTTGTTTTGCTGCTGAATCAGAAATCACATAATACTTCTACGGATGAGCGGTATTACTGTGACTTCTGCGGATGCAGAAATTTCACTGTTACTTCTACGGATGAGAAGTATTACTGAAACTTCTGCGGAAATTAAAGTTTTGAGAACTTTAAATGTATGATATCTACAGAGTAGAATCACATGTTGATGTTGGACATTGTTGACTTTATTTGCATGGCAATTAAGTACAGGGAAGCAAGTTTCCTGTATCCTGTATACAAGATAGTGCTCAAGTTCCAATTCCTTCAAAATAATTATCAGCTTTTATTGTTTGTTTTTCATGCATGAACTACTCCCCCTAAATTTGTGATTAATGTGAAACTGGTGCATTCATCATAAATTTAAGTTGTGAACAGGCATGACAGGCTTATGACATTCTAAATGAGAGAAATTCTGTTGAGATAACAATTAAGCATCTGTCTAACAGGTACATGCATGCATATATATATAGAGGGATCATACTATAAATTGGCTTGTGCTGATGTTGTTAGATGATTCAACACATATCTGATTGCAAGTATACAAATCCACTTAAATTCAAACATGAGTGTTGTATCAACTAGGCATGCAATTTATCATGTTGTGAAGTTTGTTAATCAGTAGCAATCATGAGTCCCACATTCAATGACTATGTACATTAAGTTATAAGTTCTATCTTGAGACAATGTTCAGTCTCATGAATGCTTTGATGTTATAGCTCTTGAACTTGATGTTCAATGGATCACAAGTGATTCCGTTTTAGAGCTGAAATATGATCTTCAGAGTCACCAGGTCTTTACTTTCGTAAAACAGAGGTGAACTTTAACCCAGGTCTTTGTTGACACAAAACAGAGGGAGAATGAAGATCACACTTATTAATCACATTCCCAGGTCCTTGTTCACACAAAACAGAGGGAATATGACTTTGCAAAGATAGAATATTATAAAGTATTTTACATAGTGTGTTTGTGTAAGTGATTTGATCACGTCAGGAGAGAACATACCTTCTTGATTCTCAAATGGAATCCTCACAGACATTTACCTCATGTTTTTAGGTTGGCATGCTCTTAGCTTTGTTTCCACTCAAGTTGAACCTACTCACATATCAGTATGATATAAGTCAGATTGAATTTTTGTGTAATAGCCAAGTATAGTCTACTATCATGTCCCATATATAATGCATGTATAGATGTTCTAACAGACACTTAAGTTATCCTCAACGATTACTCTTCACAAAGTCAATCATATGCTTTTGTTGATTTATTCTAAGTTAATCATCCCTAAAGATTCTATCAGAAAATTGAATCTAACAGAATCAAATGCTTTAGTAAACAAATCAGCAAGCTGATTGGTTGTGTCTACTTTGACTAACTTGATTAGACCCTTTTCAGAGCAATCTCTCAGAAAATGGTATCTGATTTCTATATGTTTGGTTTTACTATGTTGAACTGGGTTAGCAGTTATAAACATAGCAGCTGAATTATCAATATGAATTGGTGTATGAAGGAAATTGTAACCATAATCAAGTAATTGGTTTTGCAACCAAAGTACTTGAGAGCAACCTGCTGAAGCAGCTATGTACTCTGCTTCAGCCGTGGATACAGATACATTTGTTTGCTTCTTGCACTGCCATGAAACAAGTCTTGGTCCTAAAATTTGACATCCACCAGTTGTGGATTTTCTGTTGTTGTTGCACCCTCCATAGTCACTATCTGAGTATGAGTAGAGGCTAAAATCTCCATCTTTGGGATACCAAAGTCCCAATGCAGGTTTGCCTCTCAGATATCTGAAAATCCTCTTTACAGTAGTCAGATGTGACTCCTTGGGGTCAGATTGGTACCTGGCACAAACACAAACAGCAAACATGATGTCAGGTCTACTAGCAGTTAAGTACATTAATGAACCGATCATTGATCTGTACAATCTTTGATCTACGGATTTGCCAGCAGGATCAGGCACAATCTTGTCTATAGTTGATGCTGGTGTCTTGCATGAAGTGGAATCAGCAAGATTGTACTTCTTCAAGATTTGATGAATGTACTTCTCTTGATTGATGAAAATGCCATCTGATTTCTGATGAACTTGTAAGCCAAGGAAGAAAGTCAATTCTCCCATGGAGCTCATCTGAAATTCAGATTTCATTAAGTCTTCAAAGCTTTGACACAGCTTCTTGTTGGTTGATCCAAATATGATGTCATCAACATATATTTGAACCACCAAAAGATCTTGATGTTCTTGTTTGAGAAAGAGTGTCTGATCAATAGTTCCTCTCTTGTAACCATTCTTCAGCAGGAAGGATGATAGGGTATCATACCACTTTCTGGGTGCTTGATGAAGACCATACAAAGCTTTATCAAGCTTGTATACTCTATGTGGATAATCAGGGTCTTCAAAACCAGGGGGTTGAGCCACATAGACTTCTTCATCAATTTTCCCATAAAGGAAAGCACACTTCACATCCATCTGATAGATGGTGAACCTCTTGAATGCTGCATAAGCGAGGAAGACTCGTATAGCTTCAATCCTTGCAACTGGGGCAAAGACTTCATCATAGTCTATTCCCTCTTCCTGAGTGTATCCTTGAGCAATAAGTCTGGCCTTGTTTCTCACTATGATACCTCTGTCATCCAGCTTGTTCTTGAAAAGCCATCTTGTGCCAATTGGATGTTGACCCGTAGGCAGATCTACAAGAGTCCACACTTTCTGCTTTCTGAATTGTTGTAGCTCTTCTTGCATAGCCTCAATCCAGCTGTTGTCTTTTAGTGCAGCTGTAATGTTTGCAGGAACTGTTTGGGACAAAAAGCAGGTGAACAAACAAATGTTTGCCACACCTCCTTTGCTCCTTGTGGTTCTAGCATGCAGGTCCCCAATGATATTGTCTGTTGGATGAGACTTGTGTACTCTGCTTGTTGAGACAGCATCAACTTGAACTGTGGAGTCCAAGTTAGTGAAACCCATTGAAGAAGAAGGTGTCAGCTGAGAAGTTGAGTCAATGAAATAATCAAAAGGCTCATGGTCGTTCGGATCAGCTTGTGTTTGATTGGGTGTTTTGTCTTCTGCAGGAAGTTCTACGGAAGCAGCATTTTGTTCTTCCGCAGGAGATTCTACAGAAGCAGTATTTTGTTCTTCCGTAGGAGGAACTTCAGCATCGACGGAGGCATTTTGTACTTCCGTAGGAGGTATATCACCATTCACAGATGAGCAATGTTGGTCAGCTTGCAATGGTTGTTGAGTGAATACCTCCTCTCCATCTCTAGCATCAGTAGTTGCACCAGTATTTATATCTACGGATGTGGGAACATCTGCTGATGAATTTACATGTGCTGGGGATGAAGAGTTTACTTCTCCAGAAGTAGCTTCATGCTGCTGACTTGATCTCTGCTGTGGTCCAGGTGACACTTGTTCTCTTGGTGGGTCAGCTGTTAAAGGCACTTCATTCACACTTGGGGGCACAAAGGGATAACATGTATCCGCAGCACCTGCATTGATCAAATAACCAGTGTTAAATGATTCAGTTAATGCATCTATATCAAATAACCAAGATGATCCTTTTACAGTGGTAGTAAACATGGATTCATCAAAAGAAACATTGGGAGTCTCTTCAACTATGTTATGTTCTGGAATGTACACCCTATATGATTTAGAAGTGGATGAATATCCAACAAAGAAACCATCATAGGCTTTTTCAGAAAATTTTCCCAATTGTTCTTTAGTATTTAAAACTGACACATGACACCCAAAAGCTCTAAGATATCCTATAAAAGGTTTTCTTTTAAATAAGAGTTCGTAAGGTGTTTTATTATGTTCTTTGACTATCAAAGTTCTGTTTTGAACATTGCAGGCTGTATTCACAGCTTCTGCCCAGAATGTAATGGGCAGCTGAGAATCAGCTAGCATTGTTCTGGCTGCTTCTATCAGTGTTCTATTTCGCCTTTCAGCCACTCCATTTTGTTGTGGAGTTCTTGGGGCACTGAATTGTCTAGCTATTCCTTTAGTCCTGCAAAAAGAATCCAAATCAGCATTAACAAATTCAGTTCCATTATCACTCCTAAAAATTTTAACTTTTAAATCAAGTTGATTCTCAATCTTGATCACAAAGTCCATTAATGTTTCAGATGTTTCACTTTTATGTTTTAAGAAAAAGACCCATGTAAATCTAGTGAAATCATCAACTATTACCAAACAATATTGCCTTTTTCCAATGCTCAGCACATTGGTTGGACCAAAGAGATCCATGTGAAGCAATTTGAGTGGTTTAGTGTTAGTGTTGATTGTTTTGGATTTATGAGACACTCTGTGTTGTTTTCCTTTATAACATGAAGAACAGTGATTAGAACAATGAAATTCTTTGTTTGGTAATCCAATGACTAAGTCATTTTTCACCAATTTATTCATGTTCTTCATGTTGGAATGCACAAGTCTTCTATGCCACAATTGAGATTCATCTTCGGACGATTTGGATAGTAGGCATGTCTCAAGTTGTGTGAGTGTTGTGTTGTTCATATCCAAGATATATGTGTTGCCTTTTCTTGATGCTTTAAGAAGTATCCAGTCTTCTGGAACTGTAAAACCTGGCTTAAGAATGTAACAGTTAGTGTTATCAAATAGTGTTAAATAATTTTGATCACAAATTTGGGAAACACTAAGTAAATTATACTGCAAGTTTTCACAGTAATTTACTTTTTCAAATGTTAAAACACCGTTAGTTACCATTCCCTCACCAACAATTTTACCTCCCTTCTTATCCCCACCAAATGCCACATAAGAGGCATGTTTATGTTTGAAGTCATGGAGAAGTGCACAGTTGCCTGTCATATGTCTGGAACAACCACTGTCAACATACCACTTGTTGTCAGCTCTCCATGATTGTTCCTGCACACAAAAAGAAATTAGTTAGTCTTGACAACCCAAGGCTTAATTGTCTTGGATTTGCCAGATGTGTCAACTATAGTTACTCCTTCATGAATTAATCTTGAAGTTTCATTATTAGTTGTTTCTTTTTGATGTGATGGTTGTGAGGATGATTCTGTTGAAGATGATTCAGGTTTCTGAGTATCTTCAAGCTTATTCGAGTCATTCTTCAACTTGGCTTGTTTTGGTTTGTATTTTAACTTTGAAGAGAGTCCTGTAGACTTGAAAGTTTCTTCATCTTTCTGCTTTGATTGTGACACAGGAGTTCCTTTAGCAAAGTTATCAAAGAAACCATCTGCTGCTACACTTTGTTTATCTGTCAAATCCACCTTTTTGTGAGGTGTCTTAGACTGTATTGGTGCTTTCTTTTTCAACGTCTTTTCCGCAGCAGAGGGTCTTTTCTTTGACTTTTGTTGTTCTTTCTGAATCTTTGTCTCTTTGTCACTTTCTGAGGCTTGAGAATCTGATTCAGATGATGTATCTTGTGACTTCTTTTTGCTCTTTTTCTTGTTTTTCTTATTAAAATAACATTCCTGAGTGGAATGGTTATTTTTGTCACAAATGACACAGTGTTTGTTGAAGAAACAATCATCAGTCATGTGATTGTTCATATTGCAAATGGAACAATAGCTACTGAAATAGCATTCATCAGTATTGTGATTCTTCATATCACACCATTTGCAATATTTTTCTGAATTTTCTTCAGATTCAGCCTTCTTTTTGTTGTTCTTTTTCTCATTCGCTGAAGATTCAGTTGATTTCTTCTTGTTTTTGTTTGGAGCATCATCAGCTGTTACTTGTTTGCCTTTGGCCGCCATTTGTTGCTTCATATTTTCCTTTTTCTTTGCATGTGTGAGAGGTTCTCTTGTTACCTTGTCCGCTGGATCAGCTTCTCTTTTCCTTTGCTTTTCTGCGGATTCAGTGGTTTTTGTCTTCCGCAGATGATTTACGGACTTGGCAGATTTTGCTTTCCGCAGATGTTCTACGGAATCCTCATTCGTTTTCCGCAGGTGTTCTACGGATTCTTCAGTTGGTGCTTTCTGAGGATTCTTGTTTGATTGTTTCTTACCTTTATCAGGAGATGACAAAGGTACCTTTATGCTTGATCCGCAGCTATCAGTCTTGTGAAGATGCAGTTCTTGTAATCCTTCATTAAGTTCAGCAATCCTCTTGCAAATGGTCTTCAGCATATTCCGTTGCTTTGGCGGGTATTGCAACTTTGATTCTTCAAGGACTCGCGGAAGACCAGTTTCAACTTGAACATTCTTACCAATGTTCAGTTGATCAGTATCATGTTCATCAGAATCATCCAGGTCATCATAGTTATCTAAATCTGATTCATTATATTTAGTTGATTCTGATTCAGTAGATTCAGTTTCACTCATCTCAGCTTTATTGTTGTTTGTTTGACTATCTTTGATGTCAACTTTGGTGCTTTGCACAAAATGATTTGACAAATTGTTAGTCATTGTATCAGGTAAAGGTGTGTAGTTATCATTAACAGGTGGTGCAACAGCATTATAACCCAACCCGTACCTGTTCTTTGATTCAATATGAGAATTTAGCAACTTCTCATATTGCTGAGATGATAGTTGAAACTTCTGAAGTTTCACTTCAGTGGATGCATGATCAGCCATGGATTTTGTTAAGGAAGTGGTCAGATGCTCAACTTGGGCTTTTAGGTTGTAGTTTTCAGAAACATATTTTTCTAAATCTTTTTGTAAAGAGTTTATTTTAATTTGATATATCTTTTGTTCTCTTAAGTGTGATTCATTTAAAAACATAGTTTCTTTTATTTTATCAGCCAATTGTTGAGCATGAACTCTATATCTCTCAACTTCCTCAACACATGTTGATGAACATAACCTGTCTTTTACCTCTCTGGCCATAGGAGGGACTTTGTTTTCCATATGTGCCATCAGTGCTTGATTCTCCTCTATCACTTCCTTCTCATACAGGCTCCAGTCACATGTTCCATCCTGAAGTATGATCAGACCTGTCTCCTTAGAGTTGCTTGGTCCTGCTGATGTATTTGTGGCTGGTGGGGATGTGAGCTGAGGTTGTCTATGTAAAGATCTTTGAGAGGTTGGATGCTGATTCTGATAGTGTTGTTGCTGCTGATGTTGTTGCTGCTGCTGCTGATGCTGTGGAGTTGATTGTTGGTTGCATTCTCTAGAAAAGTGACCATAGAGATTGCATTTGTAACATCTGACTTTAGACTTATCAACTCCAATCTTCGATGTTTTGTTTGCTGCTGCCAGATTTTTATTTCGTCGAAGATATTGCTTGGCTCTGTAAGCAATCATCGCCATCTGCCATTGTAGATCCATCTCTTCTACAACATCAGGAGGGAGTTCCTCCAAGTCTTGTTGGCAGATGTTTGCTGCTGTAAGGGAACTTCCAAGATATGCTTGAAAACTAGAACTAAAAGCTGCAAAGGCTGCTTTTTGTTCTTCAGAATCCAATATCACAGTTATTGGTTCTGAATTTGCTGTTGATGATGGCTCTCTTTTCTCTGTAGATTTAGCCTTTTCCTTTTGATTTTTACTCTGAGATGACTTTTTAGTGGGTTTGGAGGCATAAAAACTTACTTCCTCCTCGTCATCACTCAAAGCACAAGAGTTATCATCTTCATTATTAGAAATAAATGCACTTCCAGCATTTTTTGTTTCCTTGAAGTGATAAGGTGAGACATGAGTTCTCACACTCTTGTTTCTTGATTGTTCATCCAGTTCAAGTGCTTCTACTTTAGCAACCAATGTATCTAGACCAGTTGTCTTGAGATCAATGGTGTTCTTGAACATGGAGACAGTTTGCTTCCAACTTTCAGGCAAAGTATGGAGCATCTTCTTGTTAAGTTCCTCAGTTGTATATTTCAACTCCAAGATGTTCATCTCCGTAACAAGTTGCATAAATCTATGGAGTTGCTGAGGAATTGACTCACCCTCAATATGATGAAAAGTTTCATATTGTGATCTAAGGGTGTCTTTCCTTATGCTTCTGATCTCATCACTCCCTTCACAGAGAGTGTGAAGTATCTTCCACAGGGAATTGGCTGTTTTATAGTTCTCGCACCTGATCAAGATTTCTTCAGGTAAAGCCATACTAAGCAAGATGTATGCTTTAATATCGACTTTGACCTTCTTGACATCATCAGGTGGCAAGTCCTTAGTGCTGATTGGCTGATTTTTGTCATTATAATCCGGCCCAAGAGTGGGTGGAATATAAGGACCTTGTGTGATGGACTCCCACAAATCAGAATCTGTGTAGTTCACATGATTCCTGAACTTGATTTTCCAGGATTTAAAATCAGCTTTTGTTTCTAACTTTGGTGGTTGATAAGATCCTCCTCCAAAATTACTCATGTTTAATTCAAACGAATCAATAAAAACTCAAAAGTGAAAATTGACAGATCTATCAAAGACCCAGATCTTGTATTCAATTGATTTGAATATAGATCTAAATCAAACAAGCAATGAGAGAGTGCTTGCTGAAAAATCAGTCGTTGATTTAATTGTTTGAGAATCAATTAAACAATTTTAATACTGATAGATCAATTGATCTAAATCAATGAGCACCAATGGCTCTGATACCACCTGTGAATCCAAGGATCGCAATTCAGGAATTATCAGTATTAAAATGAATCAATTTAATGATCGCGGAATTATCACTAATTGACGTTTAATTGTTTATAATGATCAATGATGAACACAACCATAGAAACACAATAAACACGAAATCTATAATAATTCAAATGTATTTCATTAACTATAACGTAATGATTACAAAATAATAATGAATAACTATGAACTATCGAATTCTGTGTATCGAATGATGTTTGATGTTGATGTGACGGCTGCTAGGGTTGCACAATGAACTCTTGATCGCCGTAATATTGATTGATTGTGTTCATCGAGATGTGAAACCTAGGACTCATATTTATAGATGATTTGAGTCGGTTAAGGAAACACCGGATCTCTCGGGATTTGTTATTGATTGTGTTGACTTGTTTGACTTCTTGGTATTTGCAATCGCACAAGTATAATGTTCTTCCGCAGCAATCTTCTCATCCGCAGAACATTTGTTCTTCCGTAGATGACTTAGTCTTCCGTAGCAAAGTTGTTCTTCCGTAGGAAATTCTTCTTCCGTAGGAGTCTTCACTTCATGGTATTTGATCATCCGCAGGAACATGTACTTGGTCATTTGGTCTTGTAAGAAATATATCTACGGATTAACAAAGTTGTTCATCCGTAGATGTTTCCTACACTTGGTCAATTTCAGTAAATCCATCCAAGTAAATTTGTTTTTCCTGTCAAGACACAAATCAACACACATACATATATGGGTTAACCTATAGATTCAAATCACATATATATATATTTTGACTGTTACAAATGTTAACTACAAGACTTGATTTTCAAGTACTAAGCCTATACAAAATTGATCTAGCCCTATACAATCTAGACCTAACAACAGGTTATAATTACACGATGTTAACAAAAATTAATGATAGATCTGAATTCGTAATCATCTTATGAGTGTTTTTGCTCAATTAATTCGCTTAATTATGTTAATTCTTGAGGTTTAACGGTTTGAACTTGAATGTGAGTGTTCGGTTTCGATCGAGAGCTTTAAAGCTAGTTAAACCACGATTCGAAAAAGATACAAGGTTCGAAACCGGTTTGGGGGAGTTATGATGTTGATTAATTGCATTAGTGTTGAGCGTTTTGGTGGTTTCGGGGCCGCCGGAGCTCCGCCGGAGTCGGCCACCGGAGGAATACGGGAAAAAGGGGGTGGTTTGGAATAATTACACAAATGGTCCCTGAGGTTTCTAACAGTTATCACTTGAAGTTTAAAGATTTGCTTAAGTTTTAAATAATTTACAGATCAACCCCTGAAGTTTGAAATGTTATTATTTTATGTAAAAAGTTATTAATTATAGGCTTTAATACAATAAAACTTTCATTATTATTATTATTATTATTAACATTATTTTTACCATTAACATTATTATTATTAATATTATTATTAATAATATCATTATTAATAGTAGTAATAATAATATCATTATTATTAGTATAATAACAATTATTTTTTTTTAAAACTAGTATTACTTTAAATTTTAGAATAATAAGTAAATATTATAACACTTATAACGTTATTACTATTAATTTGTTAATCACCCAAATTAAGTATAATAAATCTCCAAGGTTTCAAAAAAATAACATAAAAGGTCCTTTTTAAGATTTAACAAGATTAACTTTTAAGTTAACGAAAATACGAGATGTTACAGTCTCCCCAACTTAAAAGAATTTCGTCCCGAAATTAAAAATGAACTTAAATGAACAAGGAATTATGATGCAAGGTAAGTGTACAACGAACAATGTTTTACGTTTGATTACAGGTGATACGTTTCACTTTATGAAATCTTACAAGATTCTTGACATAATATATGCCAACTTGAACTCTTCCAGTGAAATACGAGACGTTTTTAGTTGAAAAGTTGGAAAATGATGACGAGTTACCGTGGTACCTTAGATTTATAAGTCTCAACTTCTAGAATTTAATTTCGTAGTAAAATGATGTCTAGAAATCAATAAAAGACCAACAATGATAAGAAAGGTTAACCGTCAGGATTTAAGAATCCCAAACGTCACTATATGAAACGATCTTAACGCATATCTTGTGAATATGTATTTCTCCTTTGACCAATCATCGGTCTAAGAATAATACAATATGTGAAGATTTTGGAATGAGTTCACGACGATGGTTAGGAATATTATTAGAAGAAGAAAATGAATCGGTCATCAAAATAACGATCGATGTTTAACGACATCCCACGGTATATGACTATTTGAGATAGATACAAGTCAATTTCTTGACCCGTTATCCCACATGAGTCAATATGAAATTAATCAATCGGTCTATAATGTACCAATTGTCATCATGACATCTAAAATAAGAGGCATCTTAGTGAAAGAAAAGTTAAACAGGAGATTCATAGGAACACGAATGTTAGGCCTTGTCGTATGTGAAGGTAAGCCACTTGGACACATACCAAGTTATGTCTTTTCCTTTATGCCAAACCCATGACAACATGTTACTAAGATTTATGAACCTTTATGTCCACGTCATAATGTAAGTAATAACGAGTCTCGTTGATCGAAACCAAGGTAGAGTTTTAAAGATTTCCAAGGTTAAGGGTTCAAAAGCGATTGAAGAAGTGACACAGACAATAAGAAATGTATTTGTAACCATGTTTTGCAAGGTAACAAATTTTCAAAAGCAGATTGCATACGTAATTCATCAAACAGTAAGATAGGTATTTGATAATATCTTTATTTGACAAAAGATTGTTTAGGAAGACTATACTTATGGGTTTGATGATATCTCAAGATGAAAGTTGATAAGTAAGGAATAAATGCTTCGATGTAGCTAGATCGAGTCAAAACATGAAGATAAAGGGGAAGAAATCGATTTAAGAATTTAAATGCTTCAAGCTTGGAATTAAAATCAACCTAAAACGATCGAGTCTTCTTTCAAGTTCAGAGATCATGCTTTGGCTTGATAGGTCGAATCACCAACAATGATCCACCCTTCAAGTTACTACATGTTTCTCGTCACTTGATTACAACTATGGTAAGTTGAAGATCAAGAAATGAGAGTAGTCATCAAGGTGTGGTTTTCACTCCTAACTTGATGGTGTACTCTCAAGATATGACCACTAACTTACCAATCAACCAGTTTGATCCCAACCAATTGTTGAGGATTCACAGAAATAAGACGAGGTACTCACCATTAAGGTAAGGGAATTCACTCCTATCTTAACGATGACGTTTTACAAAAACAAAATATAACAAAATGAACCTCTTCATCAAAATCCAGAATTCACTCCTACTTTGACGAGATCATTTCCTTTGAGAAAATACAATCCATAAAAATGAAATTATCATCAAGGTATAGAATTATGCCTATCTTGATGATTGAGTTCCATAATAACAAGAAAACAATCAAAGATTAACACTTGTCACCAAAGTACGGGTTTCAATCCTATTTTGGTGAGATCATGTCATTTGTGGAAAGCCATTCCAAAGAGAATACTTGGAGTCAATCCTCAAGATAAGGTAATCACTCCAATCCAGAGGATGAAATTTCATAAAATACACAATTGGAAACCATTATCGAAACAAATAGAGAATCATCAAAGTAAGGGAATCACCCCTGTTTTGATGAGTTAGAGTTGTTTGGGAGGTACGAGTGTTCTTAGTCATAGATTGACTTACAAACTCTTACATCTCCCACAATGCAGACGGTTCCAGGTTCGGCTTAACCACGAAAGGAAAAGGATATCACTTAGAAATTTAGAAAATTTCAAGTTACATCAATGTAACTAAAAGGAAAATCATGCTTACAAAATTTAAGGTCAAAGTTCGAGGTAACAGGATTTGTTATGATGGTGTTCAATTCTTGGATGGTTTAAGTCGGGAAGACGAAATCAAGGGCAAAATGATTCGACATCACAATGAGATGTGAACATTCGATTCACAATCGAAAGGAGTATATGGACTTCTCAAGATATGAGATCAACCATAACCTTATTGCAGACACGCGTACTTATAAGTGATGACTCATCTTAAGGGTTTCGAGTCAAGTAAATGGATTCAATGGTCGAATCAAATCCCTATTTACACTTTGTTTAGGCAAAGTATCCCGAGATGTAGAAATTCCACTCACAGCATTGCATGTTCTTAGTTATGGGACACATCCTTAAGAGAATTTTGGAATCATAAATAACGGTTTAAAGTTTTAAAGACCATACGGTTTAGATTCTCAATATCTTTGGGTGTATTAAAATCCATGTTCACGTTGGTCAAAATAAGAAGATAGTTACATGAAATGCCGAGTTCAATACTGTTACACGTTACACGTTGAGCGTTTAAACGTAAGAGTTGAATTGTAGGATGGGTTTAATATTAACAGGAATATTATTTAGGTTAAGAATGAGAAAGTATTTAAACTTTAATGATAAACCAGTTCAAGGAATCAAGGATTTTTAAGATACAAAAGGATGGTTCCATTTGGTAACGCATTACCATTTGGAATCGTTGACACGTCAAGGTAAATTGACTCATTTGCCTTAGAGATTTGTGTATTTTGACCATAGTTTATCACTCATCCCAGAAATCCCCAGGTAAGCATAACAGGTCTCACAATGAGATTTATGCGATATGCTTGCCTTAGCCCAAAGGCCTTTTGCCAGGAAATCCAGAATACAGGTGTCTATGTGCCACACAAATTTCTTTGGTTTATGAAATCAAAACCTTGATGAGATTTTCACAGATTAGACATAAAGTCTAAGGAATTAAACCCACGATGATAAGTGTAGATTCCACATGTCGTTGAGAGTAGGTTTAGGAAGTTCATTTGTCGGGGAGAGTCAAAAGTCAAAGTTAAGTTTAAGGAGTCAAGTAACTAAGTTTTAAGCATACATAAGACAATCCTATGCTAAGGCATCAAGTTGCACAAAAGGCATAGCATTATGTAGCATTTAAACAATATGTAAGCACAAAAATATAGAGGTCTTTCTATGAGGTTCATGCAACTATAGTCTAGGTCACCATTTCTAATAACCTAAATCCCTATAGTTATGGGCTCTGATACCAATCTGTCACACCCCAACCTTGACGGCGGAAACGTCGAGGCGTGAGGAATACGATTGTTCACAGCCACATAACGCTATTGCCTGAAACATGTTAAAAATAAAAGGTCAACATAAAAATGTTAGTGAGCATTCTATAGTTTTAAATACATAAGTATATAAAAGATGGCAATTCAAGTTATAAGTTAGTGAATAAAGTGACTAGGGATGTTATGAACAATGCACAATCAAACCTCGACAATGTTTTACAAGTATCAAACGACGTTAATATTCTATTAACGTTAAAAGTATATACGATCAGCTAAGTGTACTTGAATCAACCAAGTAGGCTTGTCTTACCCATAGATCTATGACTTCGCTGGGCTAGCAATAGTTAATGATTGTACATATAATGCCTTAACATGGTAACCACAAAAGTTCAACTAACCACAACTCACAAGTAAATTGCCATAAGTTTACAAGTCTCGAATAAGTTTATAAGTGCAATGATATAAGTTAACATGTTTCACCCCAAAGTGTGAAAATAAGAAAAAGGGGTATAGAAATACTCACATTGATAAAAGGCATTACAAGATGATGTAAAAAATTAAAGTAAGATCCAAAAGATAATCCCAAAGTGTTAATTACAAGGCACCTAAATATATATTACAAGATGAAGATT
This sequence comes from Flaveria linearis, assembly GCA_024085815.1. Classification (NCBI taxonomy): domain Eukaryota; kingdom Viridiplantae; phylum Streptophyta; class Magnoliopsida; order Asterales; family Asteraceae; genus Flaveria; species Flaveria linearis. The sequence continues at coordinate 36,676,438 of CM044002.1, forward strand.
AATAATATGATTAATGTTCAAATAAGAATTAGGGTTTTGATAGATTTAAGGGTTTTGATAAGTAATTATTTGCATTTTGACGCCATTAGAAGAATTATATATTTAAGTATTTTAGAGATGACTTTAAGTATAAATATTGAAAAGGTTTAGTATGTAATTATATCTTTATAATTGTTTAAAATAATAGGACTAACTTATTGATTAATAAGAATTATTAATCTAAACCATTTATTAAAGTATACTTTATAAGAAATAATATTTGTAAAAAAAATTAATATTATTAAGATTTATTATTTCATGTCTAATAATTATTTAATTATTTTAAAAGAAACCAATTTAAATATGTAAGATAGATAAAAATAATTTGCCTTTAAAAGAATAACATTTAGACTAAATAATTTATTATTTATTATTTGAAATAAATAATAATTACTAAACTAAAACAAGAAGATTATCCAATCGTATTATTGAACACAACATAATTTAATAAATTAAACCATATTTAGAATTTATTTTACAAAGTATTAAACTAGTTATGATATAAAATAATAAAATAAAATAAAATGTTAAGATTTAATAAGAAATAAACTTTCAGAAAATGTTTGTATAAGTTTTAAAATAAACAAGATTTATAAACTGTTTTTTTTATAATTTTTTTTAAAAATTTTATAATTATTTTAAGGTTGAAAACAAAACATTAAAAATTATATGGAGGTGCCCGGGTTCGAACCCGGGACCTCCAAGTTGAAAGCATAGTGACATACCGGTGAACCAAGGCGTACAGCCGCGATATGATTTTGATTTTAAATGTTAGAAACAAGACTTGAAGAATATCCCCCAAATCTCAAGAACCCTAACTTCGATTTAATTCTAATTAAACTCCATTTCGTGATTGTTATTGAAATCAAACTTGGGGCTTTTGATCCCTGAATGAAACCGAGTAAGAAGATGTGTTTAATTTACCCGTTTGAAGATTGGATTGACGAGTTCGAGTGTAGAGGAACCCGCGACTGTACTCGAACCCAATTGAGATGCAAAACTTGGTGATAATCGAATTAACTTTGCAGATTGTTTCTAGAAGCACCGATAAGTAAAAGCCCTCTGTCAATTTTTGTTTAGGATGCACAAAAAGGGGTGTTCGAGTGAGGAGTTGATTTCGGAAGTTTTGAGTATGGACAGGTTATAATTACACGATGTTAACAAAAATTAATGATAGATCTGAATTCGTAATCATCTTATGAGTGTTTTTGCTCAATTAATTCGCTTAATTATGTTAATTCTTGAGGTTTAACGGTTTGAACTTGAATGTGAGTGTTCGGTTTCGATCGAGAGCTTTAAAGCTAGTTAAACCACGATTCGAAAAGATACAAGGTTCGAAACCGGTTTGGGGGAGTTATGATGTTGATTAATTGCATTAGTGTTGAGCGTTTTGGTGGTTTCGGGGCCGCCGGAGCTCCGCCGGAGTCGGCCACCGGAGGAATACGGGAAATAGGGGGTGGTTTGGAATAATTACACAAATGGTCCCTGAGGTTTCTAACAGTTATCACTTGAAGTTTAAAGATTTGCTTAAGTTTTAAATAATTTACAGATCAACCCCTGAAGTTTGAAATGTTATTATTTTATGTAAAAAGTTATTAATTATAGGCTTTAATACAATAAAACTTTCATTATTATTATTATTATTATTAACATTATTTTTACCATTAACATTATTATTATTAATATTATTATTAATAATATCATTATTAATAGTAGTAATAATAATATCATTATTATTAGTATAATAACAATTATTTTTTTTTAAAACTAGTATTACTTTAAATTTTAGAATAATAAGTAAATATTATAACACTTATAATGTTATTACTATTAATTTGTTAATCACCCAAATTAAGTATAATAAATCTCCAAGGTTTCAAAAAAATAACATAAAAGGTCCTTTTTAAGATTTAACAAGATTAACTTTTAAGTTAACGAAAATACGAGATGTTACAGTTGTGAATGTGGTTGTTGTAGTCGATAATGGTAATTGTTGTGTTAGAACAACAAGGTAAGGTTTTGGCTAATCACTGGTCAAACTTGGTCGACTGAGGTCAACGGGTCGTCAACAACAAGAACATGAAGAGATCAAAAGCAGTACGAGTGGGTTAGTGAACGTGAATCGAGTGGAAGGTATAATCGCACGCGCAACGCATTTGAATTTTAAGTATAATCTATATGCGTATTATTTGAGCTCTAATAATAAAAATACATAAGTTATAAAGATGAAAATGAACGCTAATGGATATAATTGTTTGCTTTAAAATGGTTAGTTCATACACGAGACATAAGTATAAAATAATAGTTATTAAAACCGATCAAGAGGTTACTATAGCTGGTGTATAGTGTATTAATACAAAGTATTCAAACAAATGCGTGTGACTTGTTAGCGTTTTCAAAACCCCAAAAATGTACATATAATGGAATAACATTATTTTTCTTATATTGTTATTAGCATATTTAATAATACCAGGATATAATTTCTAACAATAATTATAGATTTGTCATCAAAATAAATATCGTCCTTGGGAAGATAATATTACTACTAAAGTTGACGAAAATAAGACTCCATGTATAATCTAGGTAAAGATGTACTTCTGTTTATGAGAAATAGTTATAACATGCTAGCAATTAAACAACTGATATTTAAGAAGGTATGATTATTAATACTTGAAAACTCTAATATATATATATATATATACATTGTGGTATAACCCTCTCTCGTATGGATAATGTCATCAATGATAATCATCTATAAAGATTTAAATCTCCAAATCAGCAAATTATTGTTACTATTATTGTACTAAGAATCATTACTCGGATAAGAACATTGATTAATCTAATATGCACAAATTAGCACATGACAACAAATACCTGTACAAAGCTAAGATACAACAAGGATACTAATCACCAACTTTAAGATAACTAAAGAGCTCAACCGCACGCATGTAATAACATCATGCTAATTCTAAACGTGAATCTTATATGTTCTAGTTAGGATTACTTTGTGGGTGATCATCACTTTTCTTCATTGAGCTCTGAATTTATATAAGCATACCAGGTGAATTTACAGCCCCACTTTTACTTTATACTACTTTTGGGGGAGAGAAACATGCTGTTTTCATAAACGTTACATTACATTGGGTTTTTGTGATACTGCATATACATGATACTATGTTTGTATACTTTGCCCTTCGGACCGTTAATACGCAAGTAGCGAGGTGATTGTTAGTAGATCTACTGGGATTGACATACCCCGCCCGGGCTAGTCGCGCTAGCTGGTCAAACGGGTGAACGGTTATCCTGTTTTACTGTGTTGTGGTGGGGAATCCACAGCCGGGGCCTACTTTATTATTTGATTACATGTAAGCTCGGTCGCGACTTCATACACATAGTGATCATTATGGACTAGCTACCCATTATATGCTTTGATTACAAAATCCGGGAATTTCATTACTGATTCTTACTGTTTTCTGATAAACCTGTGAACTCACCAGTCCTGTACTGACTTTTGCATGTTTTCTCTCAGGACAATGATGTGGCACGTTTAGAAGCACAGCATCCACTGCATGACATTCCGCGTTCATCACAAACTGTTTTCAAGATTTAATTTCATGTACTTTACATAAATTGGATTGGACGCGTGTTTGCGTGTTCCAAAACTGTTGTTAAACGTTTTCCTGTTTTCGCTTTCGCAATACTTAAATATATTTGGTTTGTTTCATTAAAATTAATAAACTTATATGATTTGTAATTATCGAGTCCTTTGGTGTAACTGATGCTTATCTGAGATCCTGGTTATGTCACACGCCTGACGGTAAAACCCCATACGTGGAAAATGAGGGTGTGACAGATTGGTATCAGAGCATTAGTTATAGCAAACTAAAATGACCTTTGCATCTCATTTGCATTGCATTTTAGACTATAGCTGGACTTGCATTAGTTACACACACATAGATTACTAAGCTATGCTTACTTAATTTGGTTGCTTGAGAACTTTCGCTTTAACATATCCCTGTGAGCTTACGACTACAGGGATGGTGGCTCCAAGTTGCGGTGAGTCACGGGAGGGGTTACTTATGAATTTCCTGAACCTCACTGATCCTTTCGTATACTTTGATTGATCGACCCTGATATAATACTTACATATTTAGTACTTCTATCGTTGAAGACTACTGTACTTGACAAGATATGTTAGCCTGATAGGAGGAACCGGGGGTGATCATGCAAAGCAAATTACCATTACGGGTGCACACGTAATTATAATTTGTCGTGCATGCTAAGTCCGGTGAATTTGGTCGGGTGGTAATGTTGTAGTCAGTATAAGTCATCATTTCTACACCTTGAGCAAGAAAGTCTCGGTTTTCATAGAACACAACTACTGATGTGAAAACTATCTATCAGTTCTACTCGTATGAATGCTCACTCTACCTTGACTTCGGATGAAATTCAAACCATGACATTTGTACTAATCCCTCGGATTCGAACTGATCTTTTAGCTTGTCTGTTACTTTAAATTCTTGGACTTCTGATAAAAGGTTTATATAATTTAGTATATATATATTTAAATTCTATTAATTCATCGCTTTAAATGGGGTGATACATCATTATACATACCCCATATTAATTCATCGATGTACCAATATCATACATTTTAAATATACTTGCATGTTTTTATAAGTAATCGTAGAAAAAGTTCGTGATTCGAGCGCGAAGATCTGAAGTGGAATACGATCTCGAACTATACGATAAGTATTAGAGTGGTAGTTAACCTTCTTGTGCTAGCGAGCACCTTGATAAAGTCCCAAACTTGTTCGAATCGATGCGGTCGATAATAATGAAGAATTCATGGGAAGAACTTATGATCGAACTTAAAGGATGGTATTGCTTCAAAAGATGTATTAAGAAGCATAGAAGATCAGCTACAAGAAATCTCATGTGTTAAATCACTTGAGATCCAACTACAACGAAGTGATAGACATGCATCAGATTGTAGACAAAGAAAGTCTGCATAATCATCCCTGATCGTAAGCATTGGTGTTATTCCTCTCTAAATTTTCAAACCTCTCCTAAAGTGATTCTCTAATACCTTACCCTAGAACGCTCCATAACGTCGGAAATTCGAGCAAAAAGTCTTACTCCCATATCTCGTTGGAACAATCGATATGATTATAAAGGATTGGAATCTAAACAGAGTTACTTGCTTCACGAATAGACCCTCTACAGGGCACAGTTACCTTGTAGAATATGGACCGAGGAAGAGGTCATGTAGAAAGTTGACCTTAATTGGGAAACACTATGAAGGAACTAGTGGAAACGTTTGCAGCAATTCTGTAGCTTAAGACAACAGTTGAGGTTGCTGTTAAGGAAATTAAGTTGGAGAATAGAAGAAATACATATATATGGGGGTACTAAACTTGAAACCTGTATTAAGGAGCTGGTGGAAGGAAAGCAAATTTGATAACCGTTAGATAAACGGATCATAAGACATAGGGTGTCACCTCGAAGAACCCTGATACACTTTACGGGGAGAAGAATGGAATGTTCCTAACATGGATAGACTATCAAGAGTTGAATAAAGTTACCTAGAAGAAGCGATACCCCTTCCCAGAATTGTTAACCTGCTTAATCAGTTGCAAGATACTACATACACCTTAAATGTATCAGCCGAGAAAATAAGTGAAACGATGGTACAAGGCAATCTCCTAGCCACCCGACAATTCAAGAAACATGCGAAGGGTTACATTGTACATGAACTGGAACTCACCAGTCTTGTACTGACTTTTGCATGTTTTCTCTCAGGACAATAATATAGCACGTTTAGAAGCACAATATCCACTGCATGACATTCCGCGTTTATCACAAACTGTTTTCAAGATTTAATTTCATGTACTTTACATATATTGGATTGGATGCGTGTTTGCGTGTTCCAAAACTGTTGTTAAACGTTTTCCTGTTTTCGCTTCCGCAATACTTAAATATATTTGGTTTGTTTCATTAAAAATTAATCAACTTATATGATTTGTAATTATCGAGTCGTTTGGTGTAACTGATGCTTATCTGAGATCCTGGTTATGTCACACGCCTGACGGTAAAACCCCGTACGTGGAAAATGAGGGTGTGACAACGTAGAATTAAAAGTAAGGACTTTTAGCGAGATCTGTGGGTAGGAAGGATAAATGAAGCCCTTTCTAGATAAAATATGCCGCGTATTCTGTTGTATGCACTTTCTTAATCTTTATGTGTTATTTACATATGTGATGTATGATATATAATATGATTGCTATTACTTGCTACTGATTGCTATTGTTATTGCTTTTGTTATTAAGTCGGGGGTCTCTTTGGAAGCGGCTTCTCTATCCCCCAAGATAGAGGAAAGACTCGCCACTAACTACCCCTCGCAGACACTACTCTTAAGTGAGATATACTGGGGTAAGTTTGTTTGCTTATTCCTTTTCCTTTTTTCCGTTTTTTATTTGTTTAACTTATTATTTTAGCATCCAATGACATTTTATTTTTTTCTTAATTTTTACTTAACAAATTAATACCTTCATCATATCAATGTTTGAAAATATACAACAATGATTTATGACTATAATGGTGCAGGACCAAATGTGGAGAAACAAACTAACTCATTTTTTTATGCTCATGATCGCAATGGGTTTCACTAAAAATCTAAAATAGACATAACTTGGGCTATAAGTATTCGTTTTGGGCCTGCGACTAGTCCGAACGACCGTTGGACCGATGAATTTCACAAACAGTCGTAGCCGGTTTGGGTCATCATTTAGGCCCAAAAACGGCTTATTTATGAGTTTTTTTTTAACTTTTTGTCTTATTTTTTGTTTTTGTTGGACTTTGTTTGTTGCCCAATTTTTTGCCCGTTTTGAGCTTCATTCGACTTTTAGCTTCTTTTTTATACTCATTAATCTTTGGGAGATGATCAATATTGAAGTTTATGAAAAATCATTTTCTCCCTATCACAAGAGTGTGTTAGTGTGCGATTATCCTAGTTGTCGATATTCTCCGTGACTCAACTATAATTAGACGAATTATTCAAGGTATACTTTGTGAATCAACATGTTCAATTGGTTGCTTTTTGCTTCCGTCTACACCATATAAGTACACAAATAAATTTGCTACTCAATCACATAGAGTGGGTTACTAATACTAGTTTATTACATGAAATAAGTATTAAAAGCACGTTTTATGAAATACATTATCCACTAGAACTAGCGTATTTAAGAAATCACATATAAGCAGTGTGTATATATATGTCATGTTTGTATATATGTAAATTGTATGTATGTATGTATGCATGTGTATGTGTGTACATTCAACGTTGTTTAGTTATTTCGCAGCTCAAAGCTCGCTGGAAAAAAAAACTCGAAAAAACATTGCTCGAATTTTGCTTACTTTGTGAACATGTCAGGCTCGAGCTGAGGGTAGCTCGTTCGCCGGCTCAATTAAATTAGCCTTAACTTATAACATTTAATAAACCAAGTAAACACGTTCAGCCCATTTTATGGTATGTTTCATCATTATTCGATTCAATTTATACAATGTTTTCTTTATTCTAAGTTCTTACAATTTTATCGAGGCAAAATCGAGGCAAACCAAGCATAGTTGACCGGTTTAAAAATGAGCTTGAGCTTGAGTTTCCAGCTTAGTTTTAAGTCTGAGTTGTGCCAAGCTAGCTTGACTCGCGAACAACCATACATATGTGTATGCATGTACATGTTCATATGTATATGTACCTATTGCATGTATTTGTATGCATGATCTGTGTCATCTTTAGAGCCAATTGTACGTTGACAACCACATAAAAAGTGTACGTATCATTTTAGTGAAATTGATAATTTGCAAAACAATGGTTTGTTTAACCATCTTCGTTCTTTATTTGTCTCCTCCGTGATTTATTTTAGATTTGATAAAAACTAATTTATGTGCCTGAATGCCTCAGCCCACGCAACGGGGTGGGTCTGGTTATTTTTTCCAGCGTTACTTTGATCGTTGGAAATCATAAAAGCAAAGTTTTTATAACGAAACTCTAAAATACTAAACTTTAATGGTCAAACTTAAAAAATATATGGAAGGAGATGAATTGTTTTTCTCACACGCAACAATTACACGTTGCTTTGGTCGTTTATTGTCCGGCTCGTCGAAAACCATAAATCGAAGCTTGGTGAAACTCAAAATACTAAACTTCAATAGGTAAAATCAAAAAGGTAAAACCTCACTATGAAAAATTTAATGGTCAAACTCTAATATTCTAAAATTTAGTAGCTGAAGTAAAAAAAAATAATTCGATGACCAAACTTTAGTTGTCAAAGTAAAAAAAAAAATCCACGACCAAACTATAAAAATTTGATAATAAAACTTTACTGCAAATAGTTTGGTCGTCAAATTTCCAAACTCCTAAACTTTAGTGGCTAAGGTTAAAAACAAAAGTTAGGGTTAAATGTAAAAACATTTAAAACTAATCATGCTGAATTAAAAAAACTAAAATGTTAATTTAGTTTGTCTATTAATATTATGACAAAGGGAAGATATAACGTTGGAATGGATAGAAACTCATAAATAGAGGCTTCTGAGCTGTTAGTTTTTTCTCTTTCTATATGTATAATCAAACGATGACAAAATGAGTTTTAGGCGTCTATTATATATGTATATAAAACACCAAGGTCGGAGTGAACAGTAGTTCACAACCATTAGGACGCGTGGCCTGATATGATTGGCTATTGTAATTTCGGTTTTTTTTTTTCTACTTCGGCCACCGCCGCCTGCTCCGATTGTGTAGATGTAGAGAGAGAGAGAGAGGAAAACGTCATCGTTGTGGTGAGCCCCGGAGTTTTACCGGCGGTGGTGTAGATGTAGAGAGAGAGAGAGAGAGGAAAACGCCATCATTGTGATGAGCCTCGGAGTTTCACCGGTGGTGGTGTAGATGTAGAGAGAGAGAGGGGAAAACGCCTTGGTGACGGTGGCGGACGACCTGGCGGTGACGGTGGCGATAACGCTGTCGGTTGCTGTACCGGTGGCATGGAGTGTGTGTTAGTACGTGTTCTGTTGGCGGTGGCGGTGACGCCGGCGGTGGCGGTGACGCCGGCGGTGGCGGTGACGCCGGCGGTGGCGGTGACGCGGCATAGAGAAAGAAGGAGAGAGTGAAGGATGATGAAGATGGTTATTGTTATTCATTTGACCGGATTCCAAAGAATTTATTAAATTTGATTGATAATAAAATTTCAATTCCATAACTATTTCATTAGATTTATAATTATTAATTAAAAGATAAAAGTTATAGAAAAATGCAAGGCAAATAATGTTTATATACTTCATTTCTTATACAAAACAGCAAATTAACATTTATTTAAATGAAATGATCATATGCACATACATACATACACATATATATACACAGATGCTTACAATTACATATTTGTAAGTATATATCATGTATATAACTTTTATATATTTTCAACATATTTATTTCGTTTAACTGTCATGATACAACGTGCGACTCTTAAATCGACTTGCTTATTATTTTAATATTTTACGTTTCACGTCCACAGTTTAACATCTTTACGTCTACTTTCCATTCTATTTATTTTATGTTTTTATTTTAATACGAGATTTTCTGGATGGTACTTGATATTGTTTTACGCCCCCGCGCAACGCGGGGGCTCAATACTAGTTAAGAAAAAGAAAGTATGGTGCTAATTAAATTTCCCAAAAAATCTATCATTCATTTTATTTCTCTTTTAAAGTGCACATATACACATACACATGCATATATATATATATATATATATATATATATATATATATATATATATATATATATATATATATGCGTATTAGTTGGTTGATCCGCGCGATTAGGGCTGTTCAAATAGCTCAACGTTTGAAACTAGCTTGAACTCGTTCGAAAAATGCTCGGAATTTTGCTCGTTCGAATTTCCGCTCGATTGTAAATGAACCGAGCAGCTCGGTTCGATTTCAAAACGAACCGAGCATGAGCGAAGGGTCGCTCGCTCGTCGCACGCTCGGTTTCCCTCGAATTATTTTTTAGTTTAGTTTTTATATATTATATATAATTATATATGTTAATTTATTATTTTATTTAGGTATTTATTAATTACAAATATTTTAATTTTTTAGTCAAAAGCTTAAAACTCTAATTCACCAATACATTCAAACATCATTCACCCTCTACAGTCCACTCATCTCCTCGTCTCCTACTCACCTCCAGCAGTCCAGCTGCCAACCTCCACTCTCCCTCGCTAGACCCCTCTCCCCTCTCCACTCTCCACCCTCCAGCAGCTTCCATCCTTCGGGCCTCTCCCTAGGGCCGCCGACCAGCGGCGCTGCCCGAATCTGCGAACCTGCGACCGGTCTCCGACCCCTGCTGCCCGAATCTAAGAACCTGCGACCCAGTTGCGAGCCGCGAACCTACGACCGTGGCCCATCTCCGACCTCGACCCATCTTCGACCGCGACCCGTCTCCGACCTTCGAACCTGCCTTTGAAAGATAGTTTACAAGGTAAACACTTTAAACTATACACTAACAAAAGTGTTTCTGTGAAATTTGTTTGATACAAATTGACATTGTTGTTTCTGTGAAATTTGCTAGTTGATTACAGGGTAAAAGCATTGTTGTGAAACTATACCGAGCAAAACCGAGTGAAAACCGAGCGAGACCGAGCGCTCGGTTTAAAACCGAACCGAGTTCGAGCTTCGAACCGAACCGAGCCGCTCAGTTTGAAATCGAACCTTCATACGAGCGGAGCTGCGTTCGGTTCGGTTCGGTTCGTGAACAGCCCTACGCGTGATGCGACGGGTGTCACCGAGAGTCTCTTTTGAAGATCGTAATCCAACTAACCTGTTATAAACACTGATTATATATGGATATAGTAGTAGTAGTAATAATAATAATAATAATAATAATAATAATAATAATAATAATAATAATAACAACAACAACAACAACAACAACAACAACAATTATTATTATTATTATTATTATTATTATAACTCTGTAAATATTTAGTAGTTATATGCTTATTTGTTTAAATAAGATTATACTTAATTTAAATTATATTCAGTTATAAAATATAAATGGTAAATGTAAATTAAATTTTAATAAATAAAATGATACTTAATTTTATAAATTAAGTAATCAATATGCATTAAATGATGTATTAATTATGAGAAGTTTTTTTAATATGCGCAATTTAGGAACCATTTCATAAAACACCTGTATTTTGTGCTTAAAAGGTTGTTTCGGGTATCTTAAAATTTAAGCAAAATTATATTTATGTCTTTCTCAAATGCTTTATATAATAATATAGATATAGATATTGTATATATATGTGTGTTTATTTTAAGAAAATACTATCAATATCTATAACATGTTTTTTAAATTAAAAGTTAAAAAAGTAGAGATCTACCGATATTTTAATCAATTTATATATATTAAATAGTGTATATGTTAACGTTATTCCAATGGTTATCAACATACTATTAGTTATGAAAAAAAGTTTCATTGTGTTACTTCAACCATTTATGTTTCATTTTTTATTTTTTTTTGAGTTGAACACCCACTTACTTTAAACTTTGGGTTTTCATCAATACCCTGCTAACCAATCAAAATTATAAAGACATAATATGTAAAGACCTAAGCTGGTTAGGTTAGGGGTGTTGATCAGGTTTTTTAATCGGGTATCGGGTTCGTCGTATCGGTTTAGTTAGGTTTTTTTATGTGGTAATCCAACCCGAATACCGACCCTAATAAAACTCGGTTTAATTGGTAATCGAGCTTCGGTAATCGGGTTTATTCGGGTCGGTATAATACTAAATGAGTTGTTAATATGTTTTCTAATGAAGAACTACATTGACTACTAAAATATACTTTTATATCAAGCTAAATAAACCATAATATTAAAGTAGCAATAACACAAATCAAACTTTAAAAACTTACTTTGACTACAAACCAAAACTGAACTGATATACTGTATAAAATATGTATAACTATGAAAACACATATGTTACATGTATGAACATAATAAAATTACATATACTTCTTGATTTCAATTTTTGAATGAATTAAACTTGAAGTAATTGAACCTTTGTCTCTGAAATGTGATTAAAACACAAGCCGTCAAACACCACTTTCAATTAAAAATGTTAAACTGTGAACTGAAGCAGTGCTGACGAATGTTTTCAATTATAGCCGAAGTCTGATGCACCACTACCACTCTTTTGAATTAAATTTGATTTTTAATTGTAACTATAGTCTCTGGTTTTTCAATATGGTACAACCATATATATAAATCTGTAATGTTCTACATACTTGAAACATAGAAAAGTTCGGCCTTTGATTTTTTAAACCCATAATCGGGTTATGCGGGTTAACCCGATTAACAAAAATACCAACTCAATTACCGACTCTAAAGACTACATTGGGTTTGGTTTAGTTTTAAAATCGGGTTCGGGTTGATCGGGTTCTTCCTTAATCGGATTCGAGTTGATTCGGGTCAGATTCAGTATTTCAGGTTCGGGTAAAAAAAACACACCCCTAGGTAGTCGTCTAGGATGTTTATGAGGATTTACCCAATATCTCACGAATATAAGGCATGAAAGTTTGATAAAAAGAACTTTGATGATACTTCATGGACATGAAACTTGTATACTTAAAGCAACAATGTATTTATAAAAAAAATAATTTACTATACCTTCATCTTAGAGAATCAACATGTACCTAGGTGGGGGTGGGGGGGCCTTCATAACCCCACAGCGGTGGGCGTCGTCAAGCGACAACACTGCCGATGATCGCCCACGTCGCGTCGTTTGGTCGTTTCATGGCATTCCCACGCCGGACATTGCTGATGTTTTCTCCCAATTTTGCAGCATGCGTTTCTTCCCCACGCCAGCATCCCCCATGGTGAGAGGAGCACCCCCCACATGACATGGCGTAATGTGATGTGGTGTGACGTAGCAAATTATGATTGGTAGGTATATAATGTAGTGTGATTTGTATAGTGTGGGTGCCCCCACTACCCTAACTCATTGATATTATGTTGATCCAGTTATTAAACTGTAACAAATTCCACTTTAACGCCTATAACCGTCTCAATCTGAAAGCATACAAACGATATAATAATATCATAAAGAATACAGAGTAACTTTGTAGAGTAACAATCAAGTGTTCAAAATATTTAATTATATCACTCAAGTTTAGAAAATATTCTAATTAAATAACATAATTTTCATGTTTTATTTAAAATTATAGATTTGAACATGTTTTTTGGCATGTTTGCTTTTTGTTTAAATTAAGAAATATTATTTTCTTTTTTATCCTGATGTAAAGTGGGGACGTGAATTTATGTTTTTACTTTTTAATATAATTAATATATTTTTAAATTTTTTTAATATAATTACATATATAACAAATGTTTATCTCCACATCTTCATCTCAAATTCTTTCTTGACGATAAAAAATCGATAATAACTCAATTTAATGGTTTAATATCCAATTCGAACAAAATATGTATGAGTAACCTAATTGAAATATACAACTTAATTACATCAGTTTTAAAAATGGTTTAATATCCAATTTAAATAAAACATGTATGAGTAATCTAACTGAAACATACAATTTAAATAAATCAGTTTTAAAAACTGATTATTATTGGCATTTTCCAACGACACATCAAAGCAAAGGAACATTAGGACGTTTGATAAACAAATAATGGGTGCCGTTAGATTTATTCACGTGTGGGGTTACAAATCTCACATGACATGTGAATTGTAGTATATGTGTGAACAAATGCTGTTTCTTTTAATGAGAAAATTTCATAAAATAATAAGCAAATTTTAATAGCGTTTTAATTATGCCACTTATATTTTTATTTGTTTTCATCAGACCATTAAAGTTTTAACAGTATTTCAATTGGGTCACTAATATTTTTATTTGTTCCAATCAGGTCATTAAAGTTTTAGGAGTGTTATAATCAGGTCACTCATATTTTTTAAATTGTTTTTAATAATTCACAAATATTTTAAAATAATTCAGTTTTTTTATAGATATTGTTAATTTTCAATTTTTTTAATTTTTTTGCAACTTATGAATTACCTAATTAGAATAATTATGAAACTTTAGTGATCTGATTGAGACAAAAATTTTACGAGTCACCTGATTGAAACAAAAAACTTTATGAGTGAACTCATCAGAAAAATTTTAAAACTTAATTACTATTTTATAAAGTTATCCATTCTTTTAATCTAAAAGTTAGGATTGGTTTCTTATCTCAAGTTTCTTAAAATTATCAGATGAACATTTCTCACTCAAGCATTGACTTGTATATTTTTTAGCCGCAAATGTACGATCGTGTTTTGAATGATACGTGTTATATTAATCGGTCTACCTATTTATTTTTTAGTAGAGACTGCACCACTAACCTCCTCAGGAGTAAGTTTATAACTAGGAAAACTCTCTAGCTCAACCATGAATATATTTATTTAGGTGCTGTTTGTTTCTGAAGAGGTAAAACGTCTGCAGTCTGCAGACCACATCTGCAGACATCTGCAGCAGAAGAGGTGAACCAAATGTCTGCAGTCTGCAAGAAAAAGACTATTTGTTTTGTTTAACATCTGCAGAATGCTGAAAGATTTTCTAAAATTCCAATTAACCACTGAATTAGCAACCAAATCACCATTCATCTGCATGTACTAAAGATTTTCTAAAATTCCAATTAACCACTGATATATAAACTGAATCATGAGTTTGAGATGCATTAACTGAACTATCTAAAGTCATAATTGCTTGACTTCTAAAAACTACACAAAATTCTCTAAAAATTAGATGAACATTCTCAAAGGGATCAAGGTTTAACCCTCCAAATTTCTCAAACATCAGCTGAAATCAAAATGTTCCACAATCAAAACGTTCCCAAATCTCTCAAACATATGAACTAAAACCCTAAGAAAACTACAACAGCTAATTTCAACAACTCCAATTCTAGAAATCAACAACATCAAGAAATCAACAACTCCAACATCAAGAAATCAGCAACAAGATCAACAATTTACCTCAAGATGAAACCTAATCGAGAAGAGACGAAGGTCGCAGATGAAACCTAATCGAGAAGAGGTCGCGAAGGTCGTGAAGGTCGCAGAGGTCGCGAAGATCGCGAAGGCGACGGGGGGAGTGGCGCGACGGGGGGAGTGGCGACGGGGGGGGGGAGGCGACGGGGGGAGTGGCGACGGTGGAGTGGCGACGGTGGAGTGGTGACGAGAGAAGAGAAGTATCAGGGAATGGAGGTGGGGTGTGGGTATTTGGGGGAAGAGTGTGAAGAGGTGAGAAGATTTCTGAAAACTTTAGTCCACCTCTTCTTGGAGAAGAGGTCACGCAGACCTTTTTTAATGAAATGTCTTCAGAAAAACAAACACTCTGCAGACCATAAACGTCTGTCCGCCTCTTTTTGGCGCAGACAAAAGAGCTCTTTTTGGCGCAGACAAAAGAGCTTCAGAAGCTCTTTTTCAGAAAAACAAACACCACCTTAGAGTGAGCCTTAAACCCAATACCTTTTATATTTACATGTCTTGAATACCTTATCTTAACCACTAGGGTTAAGGATCATTGCTCAACGTTGATTTGTGTATTAACAAACTTTTTATAAATAATCTAATAAATTTAGATAATGTTTGGTTTGTATGTTAACAAACATGTAATAAATACAAACTAATAATTTTTGAAAATGTCCTTAAATATTCAAACTAACGCACATGTATCAACTATTAGTATACTTTCCATTCTCAAATATCATCTCAATGATAGAAAAATAGAAGTATAACTAATATTAAACCCCTCGCGTTACGCCAGGACGTAAAACTATGCCAGTTAGCATCATTTTCATATTACTATCAACGATCATCAACATTCAAAAAACTCGTATTAGAAAAGAAATAAAAACGGGAAAAATATAACCGAACGGGAAGTAGACGTAACAACATTGAACCCCGCACGTGAAACATAAAACATTAAAAATAATAACTACGTCGATTTAAGAACCATGCATTGTGACATTATAAAAAAAATAATGTCATGCAAAAAGTTATAAGCGTTTAACAAAACATGGTAATTTGCAAAAAAGTCAACAAAAGTGTTTATTCCTAAAATACTTATTTAATAAACTTTTCCCTACAATTTCTTCTCAACCACTGATTAGGGCATTCACAATCCATCTCCTATCCCTATCCTTATAATTACACTAAAAATCACTAACTATTCTCTCTCATTTTTAATTAAATAATATTTTCTCATATATTTTATCATTGTCTTTTCTCTTTCATTCACTCACAACCAGTTTGAAAAATATCAAAAAATTTATGAGATAAATTTTCATTACTTTTTACACTTTTTAATTTTGGAATAATTTTTATTTGAATATTTCTCTAAATGTTTAACATTATAAATTTAATCATCTAAAATCAGATAAAATGTCTTTATGAGAAAAAAAAGTGCTAAAGACCACAAGAAGGTATCATATTGTAACTTAATTACGCTATATAATTGGGTAATGACTTTACAATTAAATTTTAAATTTATAATCAATAATAGTTTTTGTAAAGGGTTGTTTTAAATAGACACCCCATTATTTTAAATCAACACCCCAAAATTTCTATACGGATCGTATAGCCCCATACGCGTCGTATAGGGGGGTCGTATAGCCCTATACGGGGCGTATAACCCCTGACAGCCCCCTGAATTTTTCCTCGTAGTCAGTGTCGAAATTAGCTATACGCGTCGTATCGCCCTATATGTGTCGTATAGGGGGGGTCGTATAGGGCTATATGGGGCGTATAGCTCTCTGACACCCCCCTGAATTTTCCTCGTTTTCAGTGCAATCGACCCTATACGCCGCGTATGGACCCATACGCGGTGTATAGGGGGGTGTCGATTTAAAAAGGTGGGTGTTTATTTATTAGGACCCTTTTGTAAAATACTAGTGTCGTCTTTATATGATTTCACATTAAATTCTAAAAGATTGAATTGCCAATCACATGGTACAAATGCACATGAAACAAGCTTGTACGTTACCCATGCTTGCTTGATTCGGGATTTCCAAATAGGGCTCAAACCCCTTATTCAGAAAATGCTTACACATAGACCCCATTCTCAACCCCCACATGTTTTTGTCCTTTAGTTGATATGACTTCTTAATCATTTACAATTTTTTATTTCTCAAAAAGAAATCACAAAAAAATAACTTTTATTAACAATTCATTATCCGTGCTTCAAAACGTGTCAATTTTATGTAGAAATAAGTACGTTGTATGAATGTATCTGGAATTTATAAATGTATATGTAATTTATAAAGAATAATGTCATGTTAGTGTGAAAATAAGTGTTGATGAACACGAAGCTTATTTAAAAAGAAATAATCACAAACTAGTTTGAAACCTATTTAGGTACAAATATAAGAGTAAAGGAAAATAAAAAATAGTTTGAAACTTATAATAATATATAAAGTATATTTAAAATTAAAAAAACACTAAAGGATTTTTAATATTTACTATAACAATCAAAGGTTATATATATGATAAGATCTTTTTCTCTTATACGTTGAGTTCCATATCCATAAACTTCATCTCTAAAATACAAGGAAAAGAAATAACAATTCTTTAAATATAGAAATTTACTATTTAATATAAATATTACTTAACTAAAATAAAAATAGACATGAGAGATTTTTAAAGTTGAATAAGTTTAGGAAGAAGTGTGTTTTTTAATTGAATTATAGGGATAAGAATGTGAAAGCTATGGTGAATTTAAGAGTATTTGCATTACATCTTTTATCCATATCCTAAAAAACACACGTGTTTCATAAGACCATTCAAGTTCCATATAATTAAACTTTATTTTAAGGATAAAATGTAGTGTTAAATTATATAAAAAACCATATATTTTCCGTTAATAATATAGATATGGTCACTATAAAGAATGTGATACGACATTGTTTGAAGGATATGTTTTGTTTTAATGGGTCATATCTATTCATTTTCCAGCTACGACCGTACCCCAATCACATAAAAAAAATCTACGGCTTAACTATAAATATTTTTACTCAGAATGGTACTTGAACCGAAGCATTTACTCTATGTTCCCGAGTTCATTTAATGTGAGAAAGGAAAAGAATTGGAAGGAAAAAAAAAAAAGTTGTGGTTCCAAGTTTTTTAGTGAAAGAAAATTAAAAAAAGCGAGAAAGTTATGTTTTTTTGAATTTACTTA
This sequence comes from Flaveria linearis, assembly GCA_024085815.1. NCBI lineage: Eukaryota > Viridiplantae > Streptophyta > Magnoliopsida > Asterales > Asteraceae > Flaveria > Flaveria linearis. Next base: position 36,694,766 of record CM044002.1, read on the forward strand.
AGGGAAAAGAAAGAAAATAAAATGAAAATAAATGCTAAAATCAATCATTTCAAATTGAAAGAATTAGAAGAGAAATAAAAATAAAGAAAAATAAAGAAAAAGAAAGAAAGGAAAATAAATTTTATTTTATTTTCTCTTCTTAATTAAATGTTTACGAGTTCATTTAAGCAGATAAAAAAAAGAAAAGTGTAAGGAAAGAAAAAAAATAATTATATTTTAAATTTTTTAGTTGAAGAAAATTTTATATTTCAAGTTTATTTAAGAAGAAAAAATAAAAAAATATAAGAAAAATAAATGCTAAAATTATTATTTTCAAATCTAAAGAAAATGAAGAGGGAAAAAAGAAAGGAAAGAAGAAATGTTTTATTTCTTTTATTTAGCTAAATAAACTCGGGATTATTCTATTCTTATTAATCGCAAATGTCGGTGGGTTTTTGTCTTTCTTTTTTTTTTCTCTTTTTCTTTTTTCTTTTTCCTTATGTTTGTATATGTTTTTATAGGTTTGTTTCGGGTGTAGGTTTGAGGTTTGGGGTTGAACCGGCCGGTTCGTGCGGTCGACCGGCCCCACCGGAACCGGCGAACCGGGTTGAACCGGTCTTTTGAATTTTTTTTTTACCGGGAACCGGTGAGGATGCCGGTTCGGTTCGGTGGTTTTGGGCCGTTTTCGGTTGAACCGGCCGGTTTGTGCGGTCGACCGCCCGACCTGAACCGGCGAACCGGGTTGAACCGGTTTTTGGAGAATTTTTTATTTTTTTATTTTAATGGGTCCGACCGGTTTGACCGGGAACCAGTGAGGATGCCGGTTCGGTTCGGTGGTTTTGGGCCGTTTTCGGTTGAACTGGCCGGTTCGTGCGGTCGATCGGCCCGACCGGAACCGGCGAACCGGGTTGAACCGGTTTTTTGAATTTTTTTTTATTTTAATAGAAAAATATTATTCTATATGGATTAAGGAACACCGGTTCGTTAATTTGGACAATGTTTACTTGAATTACTTGAATCGTTCGTTACTTGAATGGATTTTCGTCTATTTTGTTTATGGTGTTGGGCTTTGATTTACTTTTGGGTTCTAAATGTTCTTGTGTGTTATGAATTTGGGGTTTTGGTGTGTTTTATCTTGTGTATTTTACTGATTTTATGGTTTCAAACCTTCATTTTGATTTTGATTTAGGATTACGTTAAAACTCACATAGCCGCGGCAAGGCGCGGCCCTAAACCTAGTTATACTATATATTAAAGACTTATGTCGGTGGCTACAGTGCCACCGACTCAGTTAAAACCCTAATCCCCTTCCATCGATGGATCTCATCGCCGTATCAGGATGTGCTTCGTCGGCTTCGAGAGGCGAATTGTGAAGAAGCGTCTCAGCCTGGGTTTGAAGATCAGCTTTGGGCTCATTTCAGTCGTCTTTCTCTTCGGTATGCCCTAAATTGTTCGTTATTCAACTAATTCGTTGATAGTTTGATACGATTGTGTTTATGTGGCTATGAGAAATCGCTCATGTTCATAAGTTCATCCACCTGTTCTCGAAATGATACGGAGAGTTGTTACAGTAGCAGAGCGTCGGGGGCGTCGCCAGCGGTGGCGGTGGCGGTGGCGAGTCGGAAACGGAGGCCGAAGGTGGAGGTTATCAGGAGGTGCTTCGTCGGCTTCGAGAGGCGAATTGTGAAGAAGGTACAAAATAAATAAATAAATAAATAAAAACTTACATTTGGAGTTTAGGTGAATGATTAACAACAACTAACCTGAAAATCTGTAAAGAAGATGAATGAGAAGGTTGAAACGATGAAGATGAAGATCTGAAGAAGAACAATTGTAGTGTGAGGGAATAGAGAGAAGAAAGATACTAATTAATGGGTGATGAGAGAGATGGAGGATTTTCTGGAGAGGCCATTAAGCACAAAGCAAACAAAAAAAAAATAAAAGGATTTCTCTGAGCTTGAGTTGTGTGCCCAGTGCCCTCAAACTTCAATTTATGTAATAACTTTATAAATACTGCAATATCTCATCGGATGTTCGTGTAAATAAATAATAATCTACTTATAAGTTATAGACTTATAGTGTCACACCCCAACCTTGACGGCGGAAACGTCGAGGTGTGAGGGTTAAGATCGTTCACAGCCACATAACGCTATTATTAATTCCAAATATATTAATCAAGATTCAATTGAAACAATACAAGTAAAAAGGCTCAAATAAAGATACATCCTGAATACAAGATTGAAAGTAACAAGCTCATTGTTTATTTCTCTAAGTCCAGTCCTAAGTGAGATAAGCTTCAAATAGTAGAACACATTCTTGGGTTATTCCTGAAACATGTTAAAAATAAAAGGTCAACATAAAGATGTTGGTGAGCATTCTATAGTTTTGGATACATAAGTATATAAAAGATGGCAATTCATGTTGTAAATTAGAGAAACAAAGTAACTGGGGATGTAAGACAGAATGCACAATCAAACCTTGACAAAGTTTTACAAGTTTCAAACGTGTACTTGGATCAACCAAGTTATAAGTATATACGATTAGCTAAGTGTACTTGGATCAACCAAGCAGGCTTGTCAGGCCCATAGATCTATGACGTCGCCAGGCTAGCAATAGTTAATGATTGTACATGTATTCGACATTACATGGTAGCTACAAGATTCAACTAATCACAACACACAAGTAAATTGCCATAAGTTTACAAGACTCAAAGAAGTTTACAAGTTTAATGATATAAGTTAACATGTTTCACCCCAAAGTGTGAAAATAAGAAAAAAGGGTATAGAAATACTCACTTGATATATAATGTGTACTTTTGACAATAATAAGAAAATAAAATTCTCCAACGTTTTTCCTCACGATTCAACCTAAAGGGTTGATGTCTTAGTGTTAGAATAAAGATATGAGTTAAGAGTATATGTGAATTAGGGTTCCATTTGGAATTTGGGGGTTTTAATATTTAGGTCAATTAAGATTGGGAATGATAAAGGATGATTCCCTAATTTAATTTATTTATTTAGTAAAGATTAAATATAATGTGTGAAAAGAATAATTAATTTAATAATTAATTATCTAAAATTTGATAAAGATAATGAATTGAATACTTATTGGAAAGACTTGCAAATTAATTTAAAATTATTTAAAATCATTTTATAAAGTTTTTTAAACTTTTAAATAATTTTTATAAAGGTCTCATAATATCAAGCTTTAGAATAAGAATAAAGAATAATAGAGAATTATATTATTTTATAAATTTTCAAGAATTTAAATAAAAGTCTAAGGAATAAAGATATAATATGTTTAAATAAATAGATGAATAATTATTTATTTAAATAATTATTTAAATTGTCATTTGTATAATTAATTACTTAAAGTATTTGTATGTAGGTTTAAAGTGTTTTGAAATAATCCAAGTTTGAACTATAATATATTTATAACATATAAATGATTTAATAATGTTCCTATAACCTTTTTCTTCTTTAAAACAAAGTAATTAAATTTAAAAATTATAAGTTTTAAAATCTTTTAAAAATTAACTTAATAATTTCGGAAATATTTTAGTTAAAATAATTTTTATTTAGATTATTAATATGATAATTTTTTTTTGAATAATAAAAATAATAATAAAATGTAAGAAAAACAATTAAAAACAAAAAGTGGCAGAGGCCCGGTTCGAACCCGGGACCTCATGCTTATGTTCTTCGCAAGTAACCAGTTGGGCTGTAGCCCGAACCTGCTACAAATCCAAAACAAAATCATAAGATCATTAACTAAACAAATCCCCCAAATTGCCATGAACCCTAGTTTCATTTTGATCCCAATTGAGCATCAAATCAACAATGTAAACAAAATTGATCTTAGGGCTTTTGATCCCCAAATAAAAACGAGGGTGATGATGTGTTTAATTACCTGAAAATCGTTTGAAATCGATGGTATATGTCGAAGAACAGATGAAGGTGAGATGCGACCGAAACTTGATCTTGTTTGATGTGAAATTGTTGTCGTTAATCAAATTAACTTCGGGTGAAGCTTTGGGTGAAGTCCTTGGTTCTATGCCCTCACTTAATTGCACTTTAGGACATCCGAATGGTGGTGAACCCTCGATTATAGATCGCGACAGAGGTGTGGATCATCTTTGATGTTTGTGTGTTTTCAGGTGGATTGGGAATCGAGGATAGGTTAAGGATAGTGAAATGATTGTTTACGTTTGATTAATTTGATTATTATTGGAGTTTAATTGACGAACGGTTAAAGGATTGATGTCGAGCGGTTACCAAGCTCATTCGACAACCGTTACCAGTTATAACTCGAATTAAAATGTGATTAAGGTTCGAACTCCGTTCTAGAAAGGTTTGGGAACGGTTTTGGACTGGAAAAAGACCGAATTTTACGGTTTGGGAGATGGCCGGAGCCGCTCCGGCGGTGGCCGGAGGGCTGGCCGGAAAGACGGGGGAGAGGGGGGTTTGGTTTGGGTTTTAAAATAAAAGTTACACAATGGTCCCTGCGTTTTATCTTTGTTCATTTTCAACCCAAAGTTTGGGTTTTGGATTTTATATAAATTACAGTTTAGTCCCTGTATTTATTAATGTTATCATGTTATGTAGCAACTTATAATTACAAGTTTTAATACTTATATTTTATTTATTTACTTTAAACTTAACACTTATTAAGAATATATTATTATTATTATTATTATTATTATTATTATTATTATTATTATTATTATTATTATTATTATTATTATTATTATTATTATTATTATTATTATTCTCATCATCATTATTATTTAACATTTTAAACTTGACTTAATGTAACCATTAAATAATTTAAGGCATTAACACATAAATCACCCATGAGTTTCATAAATGACAACAATGGTCCTTACAAATTTAAATGTTGTTAACTTTTAACGTAAAAATACAGGATGTTACATATAGCCACTAATTTCAACCTCTTTTGTTCTGTTGCTTTTTGGATGTTATGACAGGTTAAAATGTTAAATGAAGCATAATTTTGAAAAGTAGAAGGAGCAATGATTAATATCTTCTTATTAGGTGCTTACTTCCTTTCAGGAAGGATAGATGCTTTGAGCCTTTGACTATGGTGATGAAACTGTCTAATTTTAACCTTTGAAATCGATGAGGTTACCATTTGTTCTGAGAGTGTTAATCTTTTCAACCTTTGCTAGAAATAGAAAAATATTCTTGTGTGAACCTATAACAGATTCGAAGGGCGCTTAAGCATATAATAATACTATATTTGATCGTTAGCAGAGTTTACGCAGTTCACCATTCAACAAAGAACAATGTCTAGCAAGCTCTGCTATATGGATGATGATGATGATGCTGGCAGAATTTACAGGTACATATCATACGATTTTAGTATAGAAGTTGTTTGATTTTAGTATGCAACATGGGTTGATGCTTGAATGTTTGGATTTGATTAATTGATTTAGAGTTAGGTAACATGTTGAATCGTTGATGGAACATGTTGCATCATTGGATTTTTGCATGTTTGAATAATTTGGATTTAAGCCTATGTTTTCATGTGGTGTTCGTTAAAGGTTGTTCATTTTGGGACCGAAGGTGACATTGGTAGGTGGTAATCTGTTTCTTAGCTAAAATTACAAAATATCATATGACGTTTGTGTTGTGTGATATGATAGGATGGTAACTCGCTGGTTATGGGATAGATTTTAATAATTCTGGTCTCGTATACAATTATTATAGTGTATGATATGTCATGTCTAATGGATGGAGTTATGATGTTATGCATTTACCTATTAGGTTTTGATTTCTGTAACAGAGTAATATGAAATTGTGAAACGTTTACAAGCAAGAAAGCATATCTGTGGTATGACTGTTGATGGAGTGAATAATGCACCTGCACTTAAGAAAGCAGATATTGGAATAGTAGTTGCAGATGCAACTGATGCTGCACGTAGTGCATCTGATATAGTGCTGACTGAACCTGGTCTTAGTGTTATTATCAGTGCGGTACTAACTAGCCGAGCAATCTTTCAGAGGATGAAAAATTACACTGTAAGTTTAAGCTTGGAGCTTGAGAAGCATGTTTCATTGATTTCGCCAGTTTCTTCAAGTTAATATCTTCATATCATTGACCTACCTAAGTTTATGCTTATATCATAGAAACCGACCATAAAATAAGGCATAACAAATATCAGTCCATTACTGGGTTTCGTCTTATCCATAACGGGTCAAAAATATTGAGCTAAAAGATTTTAACGGAAAATTGTACGGGTCAAATGAGTTGAAAGTCGTGTGAGTTATATTTAACAACATAAACCCTCCAAAATGGTTATGTAAAAACAAAGTTAAGGCTTATCATTGTTATGAATATTATTGGAAACTAATAGATTAATAAACAAACGTAAAAACATTCATTGTAACAGATATTTGTTATATCAGGTCAGATATCTAATTTTGTAATTGACAATCTCTTATGCAGATATATGCAGTTTCCATAACTATCCGTATAGTGGTATGCTACTTTGCTATTCTGGCCTATTTGCATTTATACCATATATATGTTTTCTACATACTATTTCATTTGCATTTCTGTTTCAACAGCTTGGTTTCATGCTGCTAGCCCTCATATGGAAGTTTGACTTTCCACCCTTCATGGTCCAGATCATTGCAATTCTTAATGATGGTTAGCGTTCATTCTTCAACTTCCATAATGCATTTTATCATTTCATATTTTGTTTAGATAGACAAAACAAACAAACAAATATGCTATTTATTCATCATAAGTTTCATTTGATGTGGCATTTTCCAGCATGTTTTCGGAGTTTCTAGCTAGCAATTCTGAGCCTACGTTAACATATAAGCGTAGATTATTGTTTTTGGTTGCATGTGTTGTGTTAATGCATTTCTTATAATAAGTAAGTGCATAAAAATATATCAATGCACGGTCTCTTTGATCTTCTTTATTTATCGTATAACGAGACTTTTGTCAAACAACATAACGAACACAAATAAAAGGTAGGCCGCCGCAACGCGCGGCATCAATTTCTAGTCATATTTAAAGAGTTTGGTCGGTGGTGAAGAATATTAATATAAAAAGAATTCATGTGGTAGTCGGTTTCCAGAACAAACATGACGTCTCCGATTATTAATCCACCTCTGCAAGCAAACTCCAACATATATATTTATATTCCACCACCCAAAATTCAATTCTTTCTTCATCCCAAATTCTTCAAAACTGACATCAATCTAACATCATCATGAACCCACGAATAGAATTTGAAGATCAACCTTTAATCATACCATACGATGACGAAATCGCTAAATCCACCAGTGATTCAAACCCCAATACGATGGGAACATTCAACTCCGATGAATTGACGGTGCAGAGGCTCGATGAAGGGAGCAATGAGTATTCGATTGTGGGGAAAAGTTTCATTGGTGAAATGGGGAAGAGGATTAAGGTTGTGGGGATTCATCGGAAGAAGTATGATTGGGGTGTGATGGATGAAGCTCGGATGGCGGTGTTTAGGGTGTTCGCGGCGGCTGTTGCGAGTAGGAACGGCGGAGATGCAAATATTAGATACGGGTGGTATGGTGGTTCGCGTGAGGAGATTACGGAGATTATGATGTATGGGTTCCGGCAGTCTGGAAACAGAGGTCCGCCGTGTGCTGGTGGCGGTGTTTGTCTTTCTCCGATGAACAGACCGATGGAGAGCCTCTTTTACCGTTGTTTGGTTTCTCTGTTACTTCATCTCTTTGTCTTCCCCCATTTCGTATTTCTGATCTTTCAGATTTAGGGTTTAGATCCGGAGGTTTATACTCCAATGAGTGATGTTCTTTATTACATTAAAAAGGATTTTTTTATTGATTCCTCATGGTTTGCGTATGATGGGTGGGCTGATGATGATAGTTGTTGTTAAAAGATTTAGACCCCAGGATATTGATGATGATAATGCAAGGCTGTTACAGACTTTTTTTGTTGATCACTCATGGTTTGCGTATGATGGGTGGGTCGGTGATGATAATGTAAGGCTGTTAAAACTTTTTGTTTTTGGGTTGTTGTTTGGCTCGATGATGAGGCCTGACTCATCTGAGAGAAATAAACCTCTGGATGTTGATGATGATAATGTAAGGCTATTACTTGGGTTGGTGGTGATTCGATTTACCTCATAACTTACTTCTGAGAGATGTTTGGGTTGATGATGATGGTTTTTAATACATCTGAAAGTAGCGTTCTTTTTGTTTGGGTTTCATTTCTTATTGAGAAGATTATAGGCTATGATGACGAAAAAATATTGAATGTTCGTTGTTTTGGCGTGGCAGTTATGATTTGCAGTCACAACGATTGCATGTTGAAAGTAAGAAAAAAATATATGAATGTCGTTGATAACATTCAAAACTTAAAATAATAAGCAAAACCATCACAATCCATGGTTGTGGCGAAACCGTTTATAATATTTGAAACTTTATGTAAAATAAAAGAATTGTAAAAAGAATTTATTGAAAAACGTAATGTTGATAAAAATAACTCCGTCACAATAGAAAAAAATCAAACAGTTATGTTTTAATGGTGATAAAAATAAGCATTTACAAATTCAGATTTTATATAACGTACAACTTTATTTTTGATTGAAAAATGTGAATATCAATAATTACGACACAATGTTATATTTGGAAATCTACAAAATATTATTTTAAATTTATAAGAGAAAAAAAGAAAGAAAAAAGTACGAGTGTGTAAAAAACATATATGTAAGCGTGTTGTATAACATATATACAATGTTTTTAAAACCGGACCGGAAAGTGAACCGGACGGCCTAGAGGTTCACTGGTCGGACCGGTCCGACCGGATTACGAACCGGATGACGTCATAAATATTTAGAAAAATATAAAAAAATTCCAAATATTTATAAAACTACAAACACATACCATTCAAGTAAACATAGTCCAAATTAACACAATATATCATATACATACCAAAATTAACGATTTTAAACAATATATCATGTTTAAACGGTGTTCCTTAATCCAAAATAACATCCAAAATACATACCATTCAAGTAAACATAGTCCAACTTAACGAACCGGTGTTCCTTAATCCATATCCAATAATATTTTTCTATTAAAACTAAAAAAAAAAATCAAAAAACCGGTTCAACCCAGTTCGCCGGTTCCGGTCGGGCCGGTCGACCGGACGAACCGGCCGGTTCAACCGAAAACGACCCAAAAACCCCGAACCGAACCGGCCTCCTCACCGGTTCCCGGTCGAACCGGTCGGAACTGCCGGTCCGGTCCGGTTTCGAAATCATTGCATATATATATAACAAAACTTAAACTTGCGAAGGTCATATGTAACTTTTCAGGGGTGTTAATGTAAATTAATAAAAAATAAGCAAAATAAAAGGTCTTCATAACAAATTGTACACTATGCATGAACACTTTGCAATATACAATTTTATGTGCATATAATTACTCATTTATAAATAATTAAATTACAAAACAATTTCTATTTTTTCTTAAGTATTATCATTGCCAAAAAAAAGAACATTCATCGAATAAGTTGTTATCGTAATTTAAAACATATCAAATAAGTTTTGTTAGTGAACAGTTATTTATAAAGAATACCGTATATTTTTTGATCTTTTTTATTTATCGTATAGCTCATCTGAGACTAAGTTTGAGCTCATTTCAGTTGATGGTTCGTTATAAGTTTTTCTTTGATTTGTGGTTTTGGATGCTGTTTGAGAAGACGTGTGTCGATGATGAAGAGCCTAGCTCATCTGAGACCAATCTTCAGCTAATTTTACCTGAGGTCTGTTTTGGTATTTTCTTTGATTAATGGTTTGCTGGTTTGATATGTGTTTGGGGTTTTTCCTATAAAGGTTTATGTTGACCTCATTTAACTTGATTTGTTCTGGGTTTTTCTTTTGTTAATGGTTTTGGATGAATCTGTCTCATCGTAGATTGAGACTTCGTTTTTTAAACTTGATGGTTTGTTTGGGTTTTTTTACGCACTATAAGTTTGAGTTATTTTACGTCTCGACATAAATTTAGTTCAAAAACGATTTGGATTGTGTATTTTATACTAAATCGCATCACATACGACGCCGCCGCAACGCGCGGCGGGGTTAAAACCTAGTTTTATATAACAAAGGTTGTGTTAAAAAGAAAAAAGAAAATACAGATTAAAAAAAGAAAGAACCAGAAGCTTCCATCGACTGTAATTTGAAGCTCGAACTTCGAACGGTGTATCAGTTTCATCGACAACGAACCCCTAAGCTATGGGTATTTTAATGTAAGAAACCCACCACAAAGCCGGAATCCATGATCCTTTAACGACCTTCACCACTCATCAAAGTTAGTTAATGCCTTTCATATGGGTATTTTAATCGTCAAACCACTAAGCTATCGTCCACGGATTAGAAGAATGCAAACCAGATGAATGAATTGATCTCACAATTGTCAGTCTCTGATCCTCTATTACTCGTATTATGAACTATTCAATGTTGAAATTTAGGGCTTTCTACGTGTATTGGTCCTGTTCATCCTTTCGTGGTAATATATCTAAGTGGATTAGGGTTCTACCAGTAGTATATGCTTGCGTAGGACGAGAATTTTGTTTGACCTCGTTATTTTTAGTGGCTTGTGGTAGCAGCTGTGAATAATTGATATTAACATGAAATTGAAACTGATTAATGCGACCTGAAGTGCTAATCATCAGTATTGAGCTTCTGGGTGGACTTGAGTATGTCTAGCTGTTATGATGTTACCCTTAATTGTTTAAGTTGGTGTTTGGGATTACTTATTTAATCAGCTTAATGCTAGTAAGCAGATGCATATAATTAACTAATAAACTTATTAAGAACAATTTATTTCATTGGGTGGACTTGTAATTTCTAGTCCAACAAGAATAATTGGTTTGAAATAAGCAATCCCAGGCTCATGAAGACAACTTATCCACCTTTATATAAGTATGTAAGCATAAACCCTTTTCCTCAATCAAACATGCAAAAGTGCTTATCTGCTGTTATAAGCGCAATGAGCAGATAAGCTGTTTAAACGAGCATATTCTGCAACAGTCACTAATATATGTATATCTAGATGTTTTTGGGCTTTTACCATGATGCAATAATAACTTTGAAAATGTTCATATCCTTTATTATAGCTATTTTCAATCAGCTTCCCCAATTTGCAGTTTTTGGCTGAGGTGCATCCATTTTGCCATTATGCGTTTTTTATTAGTTGTAGCTGTTAAAGCTGCTTGCGTGGTTTGGAGGCAGCATGTCAGATTGGATTGGAAACAATCACATGTCATCTGTTTAGGTAAACTATAGACTTCAGCAGGGAAAAATGGATAATATTAAAATGGGCAAAATCATTAAATTTATGCAGATGTCAAATTCCTTGTGATACTGTGCTGCTTTCCACCAGTGACCCAACTGGGCTTGCTTACATCCAGACCATAAATATGGAGTGAGAATCAAATCTGAAGACACAACAGCAAAGCAATTTTCTAGAAAACCTGAGGGACAATATTGATGGTTTAATTAAGCTAGAAGCCTAACAGGAACATCGATGGTTTCATGGCTACCATGGAGATTGATGGAAAACATATATCACTTGGCCCTTCAAATATAGTATTTCGTGGCTGTGTGCTTAAGAACACTAATTGTGCTGTAGGACCGATGGTTTATTGCGGAAGGGTGACCAAAGCTATGTTCAATAATTCAGGATCCCCATTTAAAAGCACCCATTTGGAGACCTGTATAAACTGTGAAGTTATCTCACCGTCCTTTTTTTTCTTGTTGCTCTGTGCCCAGTTTTCTCTGTTTGTGCTGGTGTTTGGTTAAGACATCATGAAAATGAGCTTGAGATGTTACAGTTCTATCGAACAAAAGACTATCCCGAGCCAGAAGTTGAGAGCTACCACTATTCTGTTGATGGGATGTGGATATCCTTCACTTTTCTTATGTGAGTGATAGTGTTCCAGATTATGACACCTATATGTTTGTACATATCCATGGAGCTCGTGGCATTGAATATGATTGAGGACATAGGGAAAATAAAGTATGTATTCTCTGACAAAACTGATACACTGACCAAAAACCAGATGGAATTTAAATGTGCAAGCATTTTTTTGCTGTAGATTACAGTTGGGAGAAACAAGCTTTGAAGGCGAACAAAGGGGATATCACATTAAGGTGCTACAAAGTTTTCTCTATTTCTCTCCGTCTATCTTTCCATTCAGTTTTATTCATTGTTTATGGTGTGTAGTTTGATCAGTCGCTTTGTAGTCAAAATGGAACAATCTTATAATGTCTTTATGTGGTTACAGTGAACACACAAGTTTGGAGGCCAACTATGAAGGTAGAGGTTGACAGACTTATTTCATTTGTCAAAAACCAGAAATCATACAAAGGCTGACAAATGGATTTATGATTTCTTTCGTGCACTGGCTGCACATTGTGCCCATTGTTAAAACATGCAGAGAAATTGGTAGATTTTCAAGGGCAACCTCTAGATGAATATGCACTTGTTTATGTTGATGCTGTTTATGGTTTTATGCTTATGGAACAAACCTCTGGCCACATAGTTACTGATATTCAAGGAGAAAAAACAAAGGGATGTTAATAACCTTCTCAACCTCGGCTTGCACTTTCCCTTAGGTTTCCGGTTCAGTGTTCGCTATTGCCAACCTTGGTTACATTTCTGTTAAAAGATTGAGTAAAATGAATATAAAAGCAAAAGTTACAAGAGAATCCAGTTACAAAGAACTTGATAATGACTTCTTTTTGGGTCAAACTATTGGCAACTGTTCATTCAGGACCGTAAAGCCTGTTATTATCACGTAGGGAGGTGAAGTGATCACTGTATTTCTGTGAAGCAATATCTGAGTTCTTGGCTGATCACAAGAATGCGAGTTTGAGTGCACTAGTTGATGAAGGTTCAATTCCTGAAATGAAATTGAAACAAATGACAATGATTATGGAACTAAAGAATCACACTGTGAAAATGTGTCCACTAAATCTATGATGAAACATTCTCTGTAGTTCAAACCATGACAATGAACATAAGCCTAAAATTTATGGGACATGTATACATGCTAGTATGCGGAGAAGTGGCATACCATAGTTGAGGAACAAAGCTAAAATTCAAAGACATGTATGCGTGCTAGTATGAGCCATGAGGAATAGTTGAGGAACAAAAACAAGCAATTGCAGCAGGTTAATTTATTTCTTTAACTTTTTTGTGTTTCTATTCCAAATAGAATTGACCCTTTTACTTAACTAAACATGGTTAAATGGGTTGGTTTTGTTTTATCTCAACCGGGTTAAAATTTAACCTTTTACCCGATTCGATTTTGTATTATCCTAAATGGGCTGCTTAAACCGTTACTCTTAATCCTGTCATCCAACCAAGGATGATAGCATCGCATGAATGCAGGCTTATAATTTATTTTTAAACTTTGGATTGGATAAAGTAACTAACATGTTCTTAGTTGCTTGTTGAAGGGAATTGAAGAGAGACATCAAAGTGAAGTCTCTAAAACTGCAACTACTAAATCCATGATGAAATATCCTTCTAGTTCAAATTATGACAGTGAACATAAGCTTAAACTTCACAGGACACGTATAAATGGTAGTATTAGAAGTGGAATACCTATAGTTGAGGAACATAAACAAAAATTGGTAAGCCCAGCAGGTAAATTGATTTCTATATCTTTTTGTGTTACTTTCTTTTTTTTCAAACTAATTTGACCGCTTTACTTATTTAAACATGGTTAAATAGGTTGGTTGTGCTTTTTCTGAAATGGGTTGAATTTATCCCTTTTATTTTTTACTCAAGTATATGTATGATGGGGCAAAAACGTGTGTGCGAGCCCCGATAGGAGACACAGACTCATTCACAGTGGAAGTGGGACTCCACCAAGGATCGGCACTGAGCCCTTTTCTCTTCACAGTAGTGTTGGATGAGATGACCAAGTCTATACAGCAGCCAGTCTCGTGGTGCATGCTCTTCACGGATGATATTGTCTTAATATCGGAATCTAAAAGGGTGCTTAACGACAAGCTAGAACAGTGGAGAGCAACACTAGAGCGCAAAGGTTTAAGGATAAGTCGCTCAAAGACAGAATACATGCATTGTAACTTTAGTGGCGAGGCGGAAGAGGACACCCAAATCAGTATTCAGGGTATGGCGGTCCCACAAACGTCTAGGTTCAAATACCTGGGCTCGTACTTGCAAGAGGACGGAGAGATACACAGCGATGTCGCGCACCGTGTACAAGCAGGATGGTGCAAGTGGAGAGCAGCATCAGGGATCCTATGTGATAAGAGGTTTCCAGCAAAACTAAAGGGAAAGCTATATCGAGTGGCAGTACGTCCAGCTATGTTATATGGAACAGACTGCTGGGCCATAAAGAAATCGCACGAGAAACAAATAGAGGTAGCGGAAATGCGAATGCTGAGGTGGATGTGCGGTCACACAAGACTTGATCGGATAAGAAACGAAGTGTTTCGACAGAAGCTACAAGTGGCCTGTATCGCAGATAAAATACGAGAGGGAAGATTAAGATGGTTTGGGCATGTCAAGAGGAGACCAACGGCGGCACCAGTTAGAGCAGTAGAGAACATCATCTTAGAGGGTAGGAGGAGTAGAGGAAGACCTAGATTGACTTGGGATGAGGTAATTAGGCGAGATATGATACACTTGCACCTCTCTGAGTACATGATCGAGGATAGGACTGAGTGGAGGCGTAGAATTAAAATTAAGGACTTCTAGTTCGACATATTAGGCAGGAAGGGTATTTGAAGTCTGGTTGCGTGGCCTGATGTATAAGTAGCCCATATCTGCCCTTTAACGGTGATTCTACATGCACCTAGGATATATGTATGCTATGTGTTGTATGATTTATTGTGTACTGTAGGCCATGTGTTGTATGATTTATTGTATGATGGCTTGTTATCGATATGGCTTTTTGTATACTGTATGCTATGTGTGATATGATTTATTGTATGTTGTCTTCCTATCAGTATGGTTTTTGCTATCGAGTCGGGGGTCTCTTTAGAAGCGGTCTCTCTACCTAACAAGATAGAGGAAAGACTCGTCTACACCTACCCTCCCCAGACCCTGCTCTTGAGTGGGATATACTGGGTTTGTTTGTTTGTTTGTTATTTTTTACTCAAGTATGGTGTGGTTGATTAGATTTTGTTTCATTTCAGATGGACCTGTTTTAACCCATTACCCTTCATCTTGCCATCCAATCAGCCAAGGAGGATAAGATAGCATGAAGACAGACTTGTAATTCCAGTTCGTTCAGATTCCAAATTCCAACAACACTTATAGATGCTAGTTGGGCATGATTAATGTCTATGCTTAAACTTGAGGAGGGTGTTAATCATACTATTAGTTAGTTTATTATTAGGGTTTAGTTATGTTTAGCCACGAGCCCAAGTTAGGGTTCAAGGGTTTCCGTTTCTGGTTTTCGTTTTTCCTATATATTAAGGGCCCACTCCAATGTAATACAATATATTCAGCAATATCAGTAGGTCCAGTTTATTTTACAGTTCTCTAAATTATAATCCAGTTTCTGTTTACAAATTGTAATCATGCCATCGATGATTTCTTGATAACATTACAATTCCGTAAGGTATTTGATTTGAAGTTCAAACTGGCTAGATCATTATCAATGCCTGCCCACCCAAAGGAATTCTATGGTTCTACCATCTGAATCAATTTTCCAGCTTTTGCAGAAGGTAATGCATATTGTTTTACATATATATTTTTATTTTTGTTTTCATAGGGACGGATTAACCTACCTTGCTGTTTTTAGGTGGTATTGAGTGAAGTATTTAAAAACAACCATTTATTTGTGCTTACAGCTGCTTACAACATTTGATGTTGGGAAGAAGTAAACATTAAAGCTAATCTGTATAGTAGTTTTGGGTTGGTTGAATTATTGAACTTGTCTTCTTTGTTAATGCAATGGAATTCTCAGTTAGAAATCAGTTTAGTTTGGTTTTGTTTAATTTTTAAGTATGTCATTTAAGTAGGATTTGGTGTTTGGGACAGGGTGACCCTCTATAACTGCTGTTTTCTTCTAACAAATATAAATTACCACTATTCTACATGTAAATGTAAGATTAATAATTTATTGCTTCAAATAATAAAATGTAGTAAAAATTTTAAAACCTTTGCCATCTCCGTTGTCTCCATCTCAGTCACCATTTCTATGTAGTTCAAGGTTTTTATTTTCTTTCTTGTTTCTTTGGGTTCAAATCAGTTCTTGATACTGCTGCTAGTGTTGGTTTTATTATTTTTAGTGGTGATTCGGATTTATGGTTGGCAAGTGTGGTGATGGTGGTTGTTGATGGGTGGTGGTGACTGGTGGCAACGGTGGCCAGTGCAAGTTCAAGGTTTTTATTTTCTTTCTTGTTTCTTCAGGTTCAATTCAGGTTTTGCTTGTTAGTGCTGCTAGTGTCTGTTTTCTTTTTGTGGTGGTGATGCAGAATTATGTTTGTCAAGTGCGGTGGTGGTGACAATTGATGGGTGGTGGTGACTGGTGGCAACAGTGGCCGGTGGATGTTAGGAGGTGATGATGATGGTCAATGTGACTAGCATGCACGTGGTGTCGTGGTGCTTATGGTCATATTGTAACACTTGCAACTCTGTTTTTAAGGTCTGTCTGTGCATGACCTGCGGGAGAGGCGGGCTGGGTTTCATGTCCACCCAGGTGACCATCCTCTGGTTTAGACATCGCCTCCTAACCCACAAAACCATTAAAAGTGTCCCAAATAAATCCATTTCTAGCTTAACGGGCTGTGATTGCCGGTTCAGGCCAAATTGGTTAAGCTAAATGATCTAACTAAATGGGGAAACTAGTTGAATGGGTTGCAAGGGCTTCAAAGTGTATTCAAATATATAAAAACATCCTAAATCACTTTACTAAAAAAGTTACATTAGTTTTTTAATCAATTTGTTGTCATAAGCATTATAATACATTAACTGTTTATACATATACTATTTAAAATGGATAAATTTCTTTGTTAAGTGTCCCAACTTCACCCCACCCGTTTGGCATGGATCTAAATATAGCACATTTGACCTTAACTTGTTATGACATGCTATTATACAGGAGTCGGACATTTTAGCAACCGCCTATGGAACATCAACCCCCAAGCATTCTTGTTCTTATCATTATCAACAAGCCCTATTGATTGTATCCTTTTCTGCTGATAATTTACATAATTAATCTGTTGTTCTTTTGTGTGGCCTCAACAGGTTGTGGGAATCACTCGTGGGACAAATGCACAACGATGTAAACTTCGAAGGTCCCTTTATTTATTACCAATGTCCCTCAATGTGCATCTGATAATCTTCTTGGTCCAAAAAGAATGTGCTGAATATCCTTTTTAAATGATATGGACTATGCCAAATTTCATTAGTATAACTTTGCCTACATCCCATCAGTAGGCTTATGGTCATTCATGATTTATGGGGTCGTTTGGATGTGTCTTTTTTCTTATAACCATGAGAACCCGTCAATAGAAATCTTACGAGCCCACCAATACTGTGCTAACCAATGTGACAAGGTAATGTAGGTTTTGTTGGGTAGGTGGCCTTCTAAAGTTAAAGGCAAAAACCAGTGGTAGATGGATGCAGCCCTCTGTTAGAGTGAATGAAACGCTTACCATTATGTTACCCTTTGACGGTTGTTTGGCTATGTCTTATTGGCTCATCAAATGACCCAGCAAGGGGGTCTCTTTAGATTGAAACGGTTATCGCTGGTGGAATCTTGATGCTTAAAAGGCTATGTATGTTGTATCTTTCACTATTATTAGTTTTTTTAATGCAAGTGTCAAGATTTACTTCTGATAGCTCTGGGAAAAAGGATTTGGGGTGTTTATTGAGATCTTATAAATCTAGGATTCTATTATGTGGAAAGAATGGAGTTTGTTTTCTTTAATGCAGGTTTATAAAGTTAAAAGGAAAATCACAAGGGTGTGCTATATGTTGTTTGGTGAGAATTAATTATGATGCACATGGGGATGTCATTGGCAATGGACCCTGAGATGAGATCACACATTCACATGTTCATGTTGGGTCCTTCATAACCAACCAAACAATGGTTTTGAAATCAAATATGTGATGCTTCCCCCTCTCATACTCTCATTGGGTCCTTAGAGGTGTCAATTTAGACGGGACGGGTCGGGTCGAGTCGAGCTAGAAAGCGATCCAAACGATTTTTGTGTTAAATCAATGTTTGATTTGAAAAACAATGTTCCCTAACTTGTTTTTATGATAGTTTATTTTTTTAAATATTGGTCTATTACATATGATAATAATAATATTGTTTTACTGATAAAAACAATTTAAGAATAAACCATTTGAGGCGACTTTCAAGTGTTTGATTAATCTTCTTTGTAGTTATTTTTTTGGTTTATCTATATTAATTTTTTATGGGTTCACCTAGCACCAGAGAAGAAGATGGCAAATCGCGACAATACATCACAGGAACCCTTCCCTTTCCATTCTATCAGCGGTACGCAGGGCTAAATATAATGTTTTTATAAAATAGGTCAATTGGAACATGACTAGTGTATGAATGGAACACAAACACAACTTGTTTAAGGGTTTTAAAAAAGTTCATGTTTAAATTTAAAGGGAGTCATTCAAAATGTGTTAAAATTTAAAGTTTAATATTTGAGTTAATTACATGATTGGTTCATGTGGTATGTTCATATTGCAGAATTTCTTTGCGTCATACGTGACACGACACGATACAGATAAATATGTGTTGTGTTCGGTAGTTCGGTTCACATAAACCCTTCAGGCCACCAACCTAATATAATTTACGGTCATGCCTAGCACTCTTGTATTTGGGTACCTTTTGACATTGTTAAAGATATTTATATATTTCCCTTGAAAAGTTGAGGTTGACAATGATTAGCAACAATATCGTGTTCTACATTGACGTAGTCGTCGTGTGTTGTTTACTAATATTTGACTAGATAAGTAGATATATAATTGCATAAAAATTTATTAATCATATAAATAATACTATAAAATCATCAAGATGATTATTAGTTTAAGACGGTTTATAATTTTTATAACACAATAGTATGTTACTATACAAGATGCTAAATGGCTGCAAATGAAGAACACGTTGACGATCCAGACGATTGTCCATGATGCGTAGCACTTTCAATAAATATTTTTAGAGATTTTTCAAAACATCAAACCAGAAAGATCGTAAACTATCTCGATCTCATGATCACATGTATAGATAGAGTAAAATAAATATGATCAAAGAATATCCTTATTAATGTATTGAAAAATAAAAAAACTTTGATGACAATATTATTTGTTTTATATAATAATCATAAGTATTGAACAAATAATACACATATACAATTCAAGGTATGGTTAATTTTTTATATTTTAAATGGTATGTGCATATAAATTATTGACAAAGATCAGAAATATAAAAAATTCTAAACATGAGCATGAGAAATCGTAAATGGTGGATCACCACTAATAATACAAGATATAATTTAATATCTATAAAACTTATTTGTTCATGTATATAACCAAATTCTTTAATGCTATAATATATACAATACAACAAAGAATAAAATAAAGAATAACACAAGACACGTGTAACATAAATACTCATTAAAATGACATAAGGGAACTTCATACATCGTATTTTCTTAAAACTTTTAATACATTATGCACACTACATTTAGACATAATTTAGAGAACATGGATTTGACTAAAAGAAGCAACCCAAATAAGAAAATAAATCTAAACACTATCTACAAATTATGATAGTGTTAAAGTTGTTGAATCAATAAATCTGGTCATATATCCCCAAGCATCAAATCCGAAATCGAAAAAACCATTTGAAACCAAGATCAAAATATAAAATTAAAGCACTAACTCTAAACATTAAATTAAAATCCCAGATCCATAAATCATAAACCCTAAATCCAAACAGAATCTCAATACGAAAAAACAAGAGAGAAGATCAGACTATAGGGCGGGGTTGAGTAAGAGTGTTTGGAGAGGAAAGTGTAGCATAAATGGAGTGATGGCGATGGAGAATGGAAGTGAGAGCGTAGTGGTTACGATGTTGGAGATATATGCCCACATCGCCACACTCTATGATGAAGAGGCATATAAAGTGAACTAGGGTGGTGGTTGTGGTTAGACGATCATGGGAGAGGTTACAATCGATGGTTTCAGTTGGCGATGATTGTGGGGTGTGAGGTCACAGGACTTTGGTGGTTTGATGAAAGAGGAGAGACCATCAGAGTATTTTGAAAAACTTAACTGAAATTATGAACAACACAATTAATAGCTAGAGTAAGTAGTTGTTAGTTACAGTGTGGCAAAAGTAGATATGGTTATAATTGTAACTTGTAAGTAATAAAATAACATTAAGGACATCAAATATGTATATTTATCAAGTACTTGGGATATTTATGAAAAATGGTTTAGTAAATTTTGTTTTAAAAAACTTAGCTTCTTAGCTTATTTAGAAAATGAATTTTAATAATTAAACTATGATTTATTAGTTAATAATAATCCATACTAATAAATGACCAATGTCAATTCTAACTTTTAGTTTTCTTGTCAAGAAGAGTTCCACTTGTGTAATCATTATATATTTTCACTTGAATCCGCTTGCAAAGAAAATACATTTATCCATTTCATTCATAATCATATTTGGTGAACAAATCATGTGAAAATCAGGCATAAATCAATGATAATTTATAGACTAGATTGTCATTAACAATAAAGGTTTGAAAGTATTATTAGTTAAATTGTCGGTATGAATTACATGTCTTCCATCTAACTCTATATTCCTCGAGTTGACAACCACTTTTTCTCCTGCTCTTAGTTAGAAATCAACAAACAATAATAAGCTTTTATAAAAAAATTATGAGAAATCATATTTACGGTGATAGATATTTCCCATTGTACTCTTGATCATGAAGATTAATAAACATTATTACTAATCTTATGTACACACATCCAAAAATTTTGTTCTAATTTAATATATATTTTTAAATATAAAAGTTTTGCTGACTTTTACTCTTAAAACACTACTCGGTTATTTTATCGGATCGGTACTCACTTTACTACTAAAATAATGAATATCATTATTAAAATATTAAAAATTCATACACCTTTAGTGACAATTATATTAGTTTTATGGAAGGATCATAAAGATTAAAAAAAGAATATATATCTATATTATTTAAGGTATGTGTACATAAATTATTAGACAAAAGTTTGAAAAAATTGATGACTTCAAAACAGAAGCATGAGAAATCGGAAATGGTGGATCACCACTAATAGTACAAAATACATTATAATATACACGCAACTTATTATTTGTTTATGTATAAATCAGGAGCCAGTGTAATATATGTGTATTAAACAAGAGATATAATACTCTACGATGGACCCATGTATTAAATACTAAGGTCAAGAGAATACTTGTTTTACGTGTATTATGAAGATCGAAAGATTCACCATACGTATGTGATTAGCATGTTAGTTGTCATTCTAAAAAATGTATATCAAATAATTAATGAATATCACAGTTTTAAATTCATATTAGATTTTTTTGAACGACGGCGTTAAAGGACTCAGTGACGTGCCTCTTTATATTCCAAGTATGATTCATATCTCAGATAGATTTTAACTGTTTATTAGTTTGACGCTCGAGAATTGCACCAATTGTTTCATGAGAAAACTGACTAGCTCGTAACACTTACTGACTTGCAAACCATGAGAAATTCATTGGCAACAAGATTGGAACCATGATCTTTCCCTTTAGAAGAAATATGATGTGCCGCTGAATTAGAAAGCCATTGGCATAAATGAATATCAGATGAAATAGATTTTTGGAACACAATTATGCTAATATTTGTATAATAATTTTAGATGCCAAACTATTACCTACTCTTTCTTAATATATACATATAAATGAGTTATATTAACTCATGGTATAGCTTTACTTTAAATTAATTGTAATTAACTCTTAAAAAACTAAAATCCCTAAATATATAATTAGGGAAGGTTCCATCAACAAGTTGTCAAATTATAATGGAAAAGTTGTAGGTGTCTTGTTTGAAAACTTCTCTTGTGATAAAGCGTAACCACCTTTTTTATATATGATAAACATAATGTTATTGAATTTAATTTTATTACAATATTATGTTATTATAGTTTATTACATTTGAGTTAATTATACTATTATAAGAAATGACTGACTTATTAACTTATTTAAAGTTTAGCTTACTTTGTTAGGTTGGATAAATTATCAGAAATAACATAAATATAGTGTAGCAACTCAATATGTTGCACAAATGTAGATTTCACCTCAAGTGATGAAGCAAACGGGTTTACATCGACCCAGTAATACCACAATGAATACGCGAGTAATTTCATTTACAAATTAAACTCCATTGGCAAAACATGTATTCTATCATTAACACACAATGAAAAACCTGATACACAAGAGTAGTTTCAAGTATCGTAATATTCTAAATAGACATTATATACATAAACAAAAATACATTAGTTGAACATATTCACAACTACTATATAACGTAACTCATAGATACAAACATAATTACTTACTTACATTGGGTATAAGGATGGTTACATCCTAAATAACACTATTTTCTTATCATAATGACTTATGACCGAATAATATCTTAGTGTCTAGTAATGTCTTCCTTTTCAAATGTTATAGGTATCTAGGTCCCATGTTGAACATTGATATAAAAGTTGAGTACACGGTTGGTCTTTATGGAATACCCATATTGTAAGGTTGATTTCAAACTTTGAGAAATTACATGATTGTAGTTTTTATTCAATGTCATTCCTCTCCCTAGCAACACCTTCAAACAATTTAGGGATTTGGGTGGTAGTATGGCGTTGGTGGTTGGCGGAGGTTATGGTGAGGGTGGTCACATCTGGTTGGTATGGTGGTGCGGATGTTAGACGATTTTTTTAAGGGAGATAAGAGTTAAATAATAGTAGTAGTAACAACAACACAAGTAAATTGGTCATTGAAAAAAAAAAAACTAACACGAAAAAACTAACGGTCACCCACTCTAAAAACTAAAGTGTTACGATTTGACAAATGATTAGACCAATAATGTAATTTCTTAAATTTGATACCAAATTTTAATTCAAAAAGCGTATAGGTTAACTGTTTACACATGTCATAGATCTGACAAAACAATTTTTATCGTGTTTAACATGTTAAAGATTACGCGAGTAACTCAAGTATCAAACATGAATATGACTTGTTTAACCCCCTATATTTCACACCTATAATTTTTTTAAAATGTTTTTGCACACCAACAACGAGAAATAATGAAGTCTAGTATTTTAGGTTTAAATATTTTTAAAATATAAAAAATAATTTTTTTTTTATCAAACAGATTTAATCATGTAATAAACAAACAAATCAAAGATTATCACTCCTAACATATCATACTATCCTTTTAGATTTTTGGATTAATTAATCCGTTTTAAAAAATGAGATACAAAAAGGAGGTTTGTTAAGAATGCGCGTATGGTGTGTTTGAAGGCGCGTGGGCATGGTTGTCAAAATCAGGAACCAATCTCGGCATCCTGTCCGGCGCCACAATACACTTCATTTCTCATAACCGACACCCCCATTCGCATCATAACTAATTCAATCATATTATCATATTATTAAGGCCAATGATAATTGCACGCCCTGTCAGGTGATAAATAAACGCCCTTTGACTTTCTTCACGGCCCGTGAAGGGCCTTACGGGCCGTGAGGGATTCGAAATTTAATTCTCACAACTGCATTTTATCACGGCCCGTGAAGGTACAAACGGCCCGTAAACATCCGCACACACGGCCCGTTAACTACCTCAATAACGGCCCGTGAGATCCTTCACGGGCCGTAGTTGTCCTTCTGAGAATTTACTTTCCTCGTTTTGCGTGCACTTTTAAATTTTATAATTATGTGACGCGACGTATTATTCCTTGATTCGATTTAAGATTCTATATAAACCGTTATATATATGACTTGTTATATGGTTAGTGAGAAACGAAACAGTAAAAATGTTTTCTCGTGGAGGTAGGAGAAGACGTCAAAATGAGTCATCTTCAAACTCACGAGATATTGTGGAAAGTATTCCCGATCCAATAGATAACCATAATTGGCAGAACGGGAGGAACTGGTCTCAGAATATTATTCACTTTATACGTAACGGTGACTCCCAAACATGTAGAGTGTATTACATGGGTCATTCCGATATTCCGTTACAATTTTGGCGTGAATTACTCGGAAACGTGTCTTTAGGTACAGAGGTATGATTTAAAGTTTTTTTATATATTTTATTTTATTTTAAAATTCTAACGATTAAAAAGTTGTTGTTTTATAGCATGTTCGGGCGTGGACAAATAGACTCACAATATGGAGATACGAAGAAATACGTAGAACCGAAGAGTTGCCGGGTAGTGATCGTTGGACGATTCTCCCATTTGAGTGGTTTAACTTAATATACTCGGGGTCCGTTAATGGTAACGAATTTGGAGACGGGAGTGACTGTCTATATCCCGCGTTATGGGAAGTTGATACGGTAATACTGTTTTCATGTTTTACAATAAAAATCATAAATTTATAACCGTGAATTAAATTGTTTTGTAGGTTTACATACCAATGACTGATGACGAAGAAAATTGGTATCTTTTTAAGATTTCTATGGACTCACTACAAGTTCGTATATATTCTCCATACGAATGCCGACCAAATACGTGTGATGATTCATGGTGCATTCATCGTAATGCGCGAACGATTTTCGTACAATTCGAATCGTACTTTTTACATTTTCTGTCACGTATACAATATTGGCAGCACTCCGGACAAGAAGAAATCGAAGAACTGGTGGTATCGGGTGAAACCGTTTGGCCCCCTAACGCCGGTCATATTGGTCGAGATTCGGGAGTTGTAATTTGTATGTTATTGCGTAGGTTGGTTCAAAATAGATCTTTAGAGTGGCAAGAGGTTAGCTTACAGGATGCTTGCTTTAGATTCCGAAGATTTATGGCAGACGAACTGTATTCTAGACGTGTAATGTAGAACAGTAATGAAATATTTTATTAAAACATAAACGTTTATTAGTACATTCAAAAACGATAAACCGTTATTATCACACAAAAATAAAACACATAATTTTTAATCTTATTGATCTTTATAAAAGATCCAAGCCGCAAAATGGTTGAAGGAAATTCCAAATTTCTCCCGATATCTTTCTTGAGTTCTTGTCATAATATCCGTATCATTCCATAACATATTTCGATTGTTGTAAACGTCTTTGTAGAGCTGGTGAAATGTCGTGACCTTCCTTCTCAAGTCAGACCACTTGTTGCTAAGTTCACGAGTGGTGCGATATTCTTCACGTTCGAGAATTTGATGAAAACGAGTTGAAACCCGGTTCCAAAATATTGAATTTGGCGGGATAGTACCTGAATTTTCGATACAAGATCTTACTAAAGTCACCTCCTCTTCATCCGTCCACGGATTTTGATCACTTGTAGCACTCATGTTTTGGGTATTGAGTAAATTTGTGTGAATTGTTTGTGTCAAGCGGCTGAATTTATAGACTTGAAAAAGTTTTGTACGGCCCGTGAGAGGCTTTACGGGCCGTGAGGGTGTCACCATACGGCCGTGTAGTGTCAACGGTCGGGTTTTAAAAGTACAAAGCATCACGGCCCGTGAAAGAGGTAACGGGCCGTGTGGAAAATATGTAACGGGCCGTGAGGTCCGTCACGACCGTGAGGCCCGATAATATATAGGACCTCACGGCCCATTTGCTCATTTACGCCCCCAAAACACACATACGATTTACTCCCGTCACGACCTCCGTATTTCATCATTTTCATACATCCGACTCCATACTACGGTACGTTTTCATCCAACTCAGATATAAGTTCCGTACGTATAAAACGCCAGTGATTTTCACCATATCCCAGTGCGAGTGCTATAGCACGAAAACCACAATTGCCGTCCGCTAAAACATCATCCGCACCTGAAATATACGGGAAAAAGAATGATGGAATCCAGCGGTTAAACCGGAAAAAATTGTTTTTATCTTCGTCGCCCGGGATATATGAAAACTTGGAACTCTGTTGAGATAATCCATCTTTGGCTCTTGATTTTGAAGACATGGATTGACTGCGCTGCAAAGGCCCTTGTTTTGACTTCACCACCGAACTTGAATATGTTGGCGGACCTTCAAAATTTTCTCTCGGTTGAACATATGAACTATGTCTGGGGGCGTCTAATATTGTTTCTTTTTGCTTATCTTTTTTTGGACGACCCCGTGTATTTGTTTGGACTTTAGGAGCTTTTTTATCCGTTTTTTAAGGACTAACGAAAGATTTGAAAATATTAATCAAAGATCTTTTCACGCTTTCGGGTTGGACAAGTAAATGTTTTGTCACCATCTCCATCTCTTTATGTACATCTACTTGAACCTCCCGTACAATATACGCGGGTGAAAAATCTAGCTTCCTCCAAAAAACATCAATGGCATCGAGCGGGATACATTGGCCTATAAAATAATATATTAAATAAAATATAATAAAAGTTTTCATGAAAAAATAAAAAACGTAAAAGAACATTCACCTGTTTGAAAGTAATTGTTTAATTTACAAGCACACGGAAGACCAAAGCTGGTAAAAAGATGGCAGCCACATGATTCTTTGGATATAATTAGATGATGTATCCTGTTAATCTCACCGACTAACATATCCAAAGCCGCAATAGAAACGTTACCTCGCAGCAATTTAAGCACTTCATGATTATGCTGCACCATAAGCATGATTTTGCTTTTGGTAAAACTTTCTTTTATAGCAATTTCCTGGGTAGCTAAGATATTATTAATGAAAGGAATAAATCTATCCAGGGTGCTATTGGTTGCTTTCAGGTAACTTTTCAACAACGAATGTTGGCTCTCAACTCGGTTCGTTGTGTGCTGACCGAAGTTATAACTTCTATTTATCCACGCCGACACAAATCTCTCTTTGTAGGGGTCCAACCAGTTATTTTTTAGGTACATCAGCACTCCTATTAAAAAAAATGCACTTATTTTTATATAAATATACATATATTTTAAGAATAACACTAGAAAACTTACTTGAATGGTTGGACACCAATCTGCGATAAAGCCGGTCGTAATTATAAGCGTATATGTCCTCCGTTTCAGAGTTAATAAGTACCGACCACACATGCTGAAAAGCACCCCACTCTTCATTTGAAAAACTCGCCTTACAATGTTTAGCAATATTTTCCGAAATATGCCATCTGCAAAGTAATCGAACAGCACTCGGAAAAACTTCTTCTGACGCATTCATCAGAGCGAGGTCTCGGTCGGTTAGTATAACACGGGGCTCCATACACTTATCTTCCAGCGTTGCTTTTAGTTGCTCTAACACCCATCTGAAGTTGGCTTCACGCTCATAATCAATGAATGCGTGAGCAACAGAAAAAGATTTCAGAGTGGATGTCACACCAACCATTTGAACAAAAGGCATTTTATACAAGTTAGTTTTGTATGTTGTGTCAATCATCAGCACGTGTGGGTAAGCACGCCATAATGTGTGAGAAGTGGGATGTATAAAAAAAACCCCGTCGACGGTATTTGTCGGTTCCTCAATGTGAGGGGTGTAAATATATTGATGTTGTTGTAGTATAGAAAAAAAAACCTGCATTGGGGTTTCACCAATTCTGGTGGACTTTTTTATTTTTGCCCGAGCATTATATACGGTTCGTAACCCAGACACGTTATCGGGATTTTGTTCCCTCAACGTGCCTAGAATGTTTCGAGGGTCAATATTTTGCTCGGTCAGATTCCTTACAGTAGAAAGCTCATTTTCGGTGAGCCTCATTGCGTATGCATGTCCTTCCAGGTGTTCAGCAGGTTCATGGTTATGAGTATCATCCACAACAACTATAATCCACCCATCTCTCTGGATCTGGTACTTACCCTGCAATTCAAATTGACAGTTTGTTTTTTTCGTGCCACTTTTTCTTAGAGTGGATGCTCCCTTATATACACCACCCCGATCGCATTTCAACCAAATTTTAACCACCAAACCATTCGAATTTCTTTTTGAACGTTTGGTGACAATAACGAACCCATTATCTCGCCCCACTTTAGTTGCCCAATCAACTAATTCTTCACGAGATGAGAAAACCTAATCAATTTAATATTTTTAGTTAGTTATTACTAAATGATAGTAAAATGAAAGTAAAATTAAATATGATATATCTTATAACCTGATTCGTGTCGTATAAACCCTTTTTACCGGAACCAGAACCGTCATTATCCCCGCTGCTATCGCCACCGTTATCACCCCCGTCATCGCCGCCGTCATTCCCGCCGTAATTGGACGCGAACTGTCCTGGATAGTTTGAAGCAGCCTCTTCGTAATAACCGTAACCCTCCTGAGGGTAATAGTTATATTCCGAACCAAATAAATAGTTGCTATCCCAGAAAGACATCGTAACGTTAGATATTAACGTTTATATAGTACTTGAAATGGAATATTGCGTTTATGTAGTAGTTGAAATGAAATGAATTTATATCGTTGAATTATGAAATGAATTTATAAACTAACGTTTATATAGTAGTTGAAATGGAATATTGCATCTCGTCACATAATTAACACGAATATCGAGGAATATTACGTCATATCAAATAATGTAATAAATACAAATTTACACGAATATCGAGGAATATTACATCATATCAAATAACGTAATAAATACAAAATTACACGAAAAACGAGGAATAATATATCTCGTCAAATTATTAAAAGTGAAACTAGGACCCGTAAGTAAGTTCACGGCCCGTAAGACGGATTCCATACGGGCCGTGAAGAAATTCACGGGCCGTAAATAAACACGACCGTGATCGTATTCACGGGCCGTTACGTTTTTGAATTACGTTTCTGAATGACCGATTTGACTTGCGACAGGCCATACGGCCCGTGAAGGCCCTTACGGCCCGTAAGCAGGGCGTCCAGATATCCATTTGGGCGTCCCTTTAGCAGGCCCCTATTATTAAACCAGTAAATACGATTATATTATTATTAAACTCCCAATATCTGATTGGGTCTTTTCAAGACGAATTACCAACCTATCAAACTGATTTTAACGCGCTAGTCTTAACTCACTCGATAACATAATAAAAAAAACTTATCAGTATAAGAAAACACCATTTAGTTAAGTTTTGAATCTGATCTTAAATTCTAACCATCATCCTAATATTATTGGAGTAGAAGGTCTTTGGTAGATAAGTAGTATCTCACTACTCTAATAAAAGGGTAACTATAATTACCACATGTCACTTTTAGACCCAGCTAATGACACGTGTCAACACCGCATTCATTTTAATCAAAATTTTCCCGCTTCTCTCTCCTATTAAATAACCACATTAAGTACTAATGATATTATCTATTTATTTTTATATTATAATATAATTAGTTTTTGAATAAATTAAGAAAGATAAATTTTTATTAATGTTATTTTTATATAGATAGTTTTTTATACACAGATTTTTTTCTAATAAAATAAAATTATTTTTACGTAATATTTTAAAATTGATTTTTAAAGTAATTTTTTAATAAAACAAAAATAATTAAAATAGAGATTTATAGTAAGAAAATTAAAAAAAAAACTTTAATGTCGTTTTAAAATAAAATGTCTAATTTATATTTGAAAAAATAAAAAATTAAAAATTTCATATTATTGTTTTATTACTTATAACTATTACTTATACATAATTTCAATCATATCATGTTTTAATCTGTCGTTTTATAATTAATAATTTTTATTCAGTTTAATATTTTATTTATTCAACCCTTGTATTACACGGATTTACTAAAGCTAGTATATGTATATAAGTTGAGGTTCAAGAAACAATTCTTTCTTGTTTAAATTTTATATTATATAATGTGTTCATAAAAGGTGTCTTATTTTAATTTAAAGGTTTAAATATAATATAATTAAAGTATATGAGAATTGTTTAATTTTAATAATTATTCCAGCTGATAATAGTTTGGCAAATAAATAATCCAGCTAATGCATATATAGGTTATACGTAATGTATTAAAAAACATATTCTATAATTTTATTTTATGGTTAAAGAAATCGGAGGTGTCGTTGTATTGTGGCCGCCTTGTTGTTTTGTTCATTGCACCCATGTCCCCCTGTCTCAAGGGCACTTTTGTCTTTTCGTATCTAAACAACTAAAAAGTATCTTAATTTGTTCACATTTTCTGAATTAAGTATATGCATTATCGCCGCTCAAAAAAGAAAAAAAAAAGTACGCCTTATCGTTAGAAATAGTGTTACATTACAGAGTGAAAACTAAAAAGTTTATACAATGTATGATGTAATTTATGTGCTTAGTTTTGTTTCAAAAAAAGATAAATAATTATTTGAGGTATAATAAATAATTAAACCATTATCGTTTTAATTGAAAAACATAAACCAGTGGTTTAGTTATTTATCGTTTGACAACTGATGTCTCAATATGACCTTTTTATTGCCGATTGTAGTGGTTCGTTTCAATGATCTTAATGTAATCTAATATACGAACAGAGAAATACCTGATTTGACGGATGCATATAAATCAAATAACTACTTAATCATAAAAGGAATGAACGTTACTTTATAATTCTGATTAAACTGTTTAATTGAAAACAAATCGAATCACAATTTGAAAATCGATAACCAATGTAATCGAAAAACCAACCATCTATTATTTTATAATACCCGAAGTTTTTGTTTGTGGTTTAGTATAAGACAATAATTAAACCAAACCGATCAATACATGTTTCTTTAGTAAAAAAATCTACAATTTAAAAGAAATAATAAAAATATAAAAGGGAACAAAATAGAAACAGAATATTCGAAAGACGTGTATTTACATCTTATGTTTACAGCACACCTGATTGTGAAAACATAACTTGAGTTGACTAACCTTCGATGCCATCTTCTTCTGTCACATTCATCCAACATTATTATTTATACTCACTTTCAACATTAAACTCCCATAAACCCTTCAATTTCTCTCAGAATCCAACATCCAATTTGACTCCATTAACCTTAATACATGAAGTCGCAAATCCAATAACCCCAATTCCCCTTCAAATTCACGATTTCTCGACACCAATTTGGTCAAAATCCATCTGGGTTCTGTGAAATCAGCGTCAAGAAATGGCTCCGAGCTCTGTTGTAGTCACAATCGACAAATCAACCAATATCTCG
This sequence comes from Flaveria linearis, assembly GCA_024085815.1. Lineage (NCBI taxonomy): Eukaryota > Viridiplantae > Streptophyta > Magnoliopsida > Asterales > Asteraceae > Flaveria > Flaveria linearis. The sequence goes on from CM044002.1 coordinate 36,726,080, forward strand.
TTGGTTGAATTGAATGATTCAAACACAATGTTCTTCGAGAAGAAGAAGACAGCAAGCACAAAGCAGTTTTCATGGACTCTGTTACTAAAAGCTCACAGAATCGTATCATTCTTCCCATGGATCGCAATCGGGTTTTCGAGGACTCTGTTTTCGATCAAGAATCGAATTGCATCAGCAGACAATGGAAGAGATGAAGTGCAGTATAAAGAGCGATTGATCTACAGATTCATCAGAGTGTTTCTTGCGATTTCGATTGTTGCTCTGTTTTTCGAATTCGTTGCTTATTTTCAGCAGTGGGATTTGAATTTGATTCGTGAATTCAACCCTACGAATGTTATGGGACTGTTGCATTGGTCGTACATGTGTTGGATATCATTCAGAGGTGAATATGTTGCTCCATTCATCATGATGCTGTCGCAGTTCTGTGTTGTGCTGTTTATGATTCAATCACTTGATCGGTTTATACTCGGAGTCGGGTGTTTTTGGATCAAGATCAGGAACATAAAACCGAAAATTGATGAAGGTTATGATATTGAAGATGATTCAAGCTTTCCTATGGTTCTTGTTCAGATACCCATGTGTAATGAAAGAGAGGTAAGAGCTTAATCCCAGTATAGTTAATTAAAGGTGTTAATTTCTAACAAAACTCGAATCTAAAATAAAATGGATGGTTGGCTTTACTCTAAAGGGGTTTGGGTTAGTTTTGGATCTAACCCTCACACGTATAATTCAAACGGGTTGTGTATATGTCAACATTAAAGTTTCGCGGGTCGGCTTATTGTTATATATTTATTTATTTTTTGAAATGTGTTTTATGTAATAACTTAAATTATTTGGGTTTTTTTTTAATATGGTTTATTAAAATATAAAAATAAGCTTGCATAGAATAAACATAAATGTTTAAAGTATTAATATTTAAATTTAGAATTATAAAATACTAATACCTAAAAATATATATTTTTAGGTTAGTTCACCGCATAACTAATCCACAAACACGACCCATTTAGTATCTTTAATAAAAATCTTGTTTACAGAGTCAAGTTTGTTAGATATTCAACACTTCAGAAGTATTTATTTTAACGGAAAACAGAGTGTTACCATATAAAAAAAATGCAAAAGTTGATATCTATGCTAATTTCTTTTGTGGGTTTTATGTTCTGAAGGTGTACCAACAATCAATTGCATCTGCTTGTCAATTAAATTGGCCTAAAGACAGGATCTTGATTCAAGTTTTAGATGATTCAAGTGATGAAGTTTTACAAATTTTGATCAGAAATGAAGTTAATTCATGGAGAGAAAAAGGGGTTAATATTATTTACAGACACAGGTTCATAAGAACAGGCTACAAAGCTGGAAATCTACATTCAGCCATGTCATGTGATTACGTAAAAGATTATGAATTCGTTGCGATTTTGGATGCAGATTTCCAACCGAATCCAGATTTCCTTCAACTCACGGTCCCTCACTTTAAGGTAACTACCAAACTCGCCATTCGTACTTTTTATAGCAACTATTGTCCCCTTTTTGGGTGATAAAGATTGTTAAAAGGTCGTCAATTTTGACTCATTTACTTAATAAGTTGATTCAAGATGTGTAGTATGTTAAACTGTTCAAACAAAAAAAACTTAGATAAAAAAAGAATGGGTTGGACGTGGAGGGGTTGAAAATTGCCGTAAATAGATTTGAATACATACAAGTACCTCATAGATAAATTTATTCAGAAAGTTAACAAAATTCCACTCTAACACTAAGGTTTAGGGTTGATGCGATGAGAAAAAACCTTACTTATTACTATGGCTCTTATAATTGTTAACCATTTAGTTATTTAATATAATATGAACAAAACATTGTTTGCGGGTCAAACCAACTCGACCCGATTAGCCCTTTTTTTTCTATGACCAAAGCTGTTTCTAATTTTGGAGAATTTCTAATTTCAGGGGAAACCAGATGTGGGTTTGGTTCAAGCCAGATGGTCCTTTGTAAACAAAGATGAGAATTTACTTACAAGACTACAAAACATCAACTTGTGCTTCCATTTTGAGGTTGAACAGCAAGTGAATGGTCATTTCCTAAATTTCTTCGGGTTCAACGGGACCGCTGGTGTTTGGAGGATTAAGGCGTTAGAAGAATCCGGTGGGTGGCTTGAAAGAACCACAGTAGAAGATATGGACATTGCGGTTCGAGCCCATTTGAATGGCTGGAAGTTTGTTTATTTAAATGACGTTAAAGTCCTATGTGAATTGCCCGAGTCTTACGAAGCTTACAAGAAACAACAACATCGATGGCATTCGGGCCCTATGCAGCTCTTTAGACTTTGCCTTCCCGCTATCCTCAAATCTAAGGTTCGTTTCTATTCAAACTTCATTTGACTCATCTCCTGATTCCATTTAATCTTTTAGTAACAAACACTAGAGGTGGCCATTTCAACCCATTTCATATACATTGGTTGATTTTGGTTACAGTTTATCACAAACGGGTCAAATAAAATGCTAAAACTAAACAGGCAACACATCAAATGATTTACAATGTTTTATGCATAAAACCTTGTAAATCACTTATTTAAGCAAATTAGATTATTGTTACACTAATCTAGTCTTTGTAAATCATAAACAACCCATGACTTATTCATAATAATCATTCTAAAAAGGGACAATCAAGTGTTTCAAGTCAACCTGACCCGAGCCATTTCAATCCATACTAAAAAGAGTACCTTTTGACCCGTTACATCACCCGCTCATTATACCACATCTAAATTTCAAGATCAAACTAAAAAATCTGAACTTTCTTACTTACTGATCAAGAGAACCTCGAAAGCCAGCCCTAACTGACGATTTTCGAGCCCGAAAACAGCATCTGTACAGACCTGAATCAATTGAACTATTAACTGTTGAATCAATTTTCATCACTAACGATTAAATTACCATGGCAGATCTCCAAGTGGAAGAAAGCTAATCTGATCTTCCTCTTCTTCCTTCTCCGAAAGCTGATCCTACCATTCTACTCATTCACACTCTTCTGCGTCATCCTCCCCTTAACAATGTTCATACCCGAAGCCGAATTACCCATTTGGGTCATCTGCTACGTACCCGTAACAATGTCGATCCTAAACATCCTCCCTGCACCCAAATCATTCCCATTCCTAATGCCATACTTGCTCTTCGAAAACACAATGTCAGTCACCAAATTCAACGCCATGGTCTCCGGCTTGTTCCAGCTCGGAAGCGCATACGAATGGGTCGTCACCAAGAAAACCGGCAGGTCATCGGAATCCGATCTCATAGCCTTCGCTGAACGAGAATCGAAGGGCGTGAATGAAGATAAAATCCAACGGAGATTGTCGGAATCTGGGCTTGAAATGTTGGGGAAACTGAAGGAACAAGAGGCTCCGGAGGTGGAGATGAAGAAGAAGAAGAAGAAGAGGAATCGGATCTATAGGAAGGAGCTTGCGTTGGCGTTTTTGCTGTTGACTGCTGCCACGAGAAGTTTGTTATCGGCTCATGGGATTCATTTCTACTTCTTGTTGTTTCAAGGGCTTTCGTTTCTGGTTGTGGGGTTGGATTTGATCGGTGAGCAGGTGGGGTGATGTGTTCGCCGGAGGTCAGGTTGACGACAATGTGGGATTCGGGTCGGGTCGGGTCGGGTCGGGTGCAGTTTGGTTTGATGGACTGTGCTGGTGAATATCACTTGATTAGAGTTAAGACTTTTGATACTGTGGCTCGAGGAACCGTTTAGGAGCGAGCTGGATACATGCTACGTGAAAATCTATAGTATCTAATAAAAGAAAGTTTTTTTGTCACTTGTCATGCTTTTAACCCACTTTTTTACCACTTGTTAAATTTCTACACATTCACACTTTGATTTTCCCTCCAAAAGGGTATTATAGTAATTTAAATACTAATACAAGTTTCTCTCTCTTACTAACAATTAATTTTATTAATTGCTATATTTCTCTCTCTTATCTAGATTTTATAAAATCAAACTATATTTTTTAAAAAAATATATTTATGTAGGAAGTTAAAAATCACTTCTTTTAATTAAAATCTAAATAATAAAAATAAAAAATTATATAATATAAAATTTTCTAAAACACTAAACATTTTTTAAGCAAAATATTTTAAGTCGTTTTGTTTCAAAAAAATTATAAAGGTGAAATCTTTTAAAAATAGTCTTATTAAAACAACCAAAATAATTATAAATCATAGTTTTAAAAAAAAACAAGATTTTGATAAAAAAATAATTTTTTAATAAAAATCTTAAAACGAATGTCAAAAAATGAAACTATTGAGATAAAAAAGTTAAAAATAGTATAGTTGTTTTATTTCTTAAACTATTACGTATATATAATTTTAATTATATTTAATACTAAAATATTCTAATCTAACTCTTCGTGTTTATTACTAACTATAATCCATTTAATTAATGGGATTTTAGCCTATATATCTATCTATAAAAAAACTAAAATAAACATGAAACAATTGTAAGCCTTATCATATTAATTTTCTACTTTTTCTATATTATTAATAATGATATTGAATACTAATAATTTTACTCATACTATTCTTAAATTAAAAAATATATAATTTAATAAATTAAAAACCTATTTTTGAATTAAAACACACTTTTTAAAAATAAAAATTTTATAAAATACACAATACAATGAACTTTTTCTTTAAAAAATCATTTTTCTTAAAATAAAATATTTAAAAAAAATTATGAAACAAAGTTTAAGAAAAATATATTATTATTTATTTACTTAAAGTAGCTATTTATACATAATTATAATTATATTTTATCTTCAAACATGATTTTATAATGTGTAAATTTTAATTAGTAATTATTTAATATTTTATTTATTCATTCCGTGTAATACACGGGAATTAACCTAGTTTTATATTATATTATGTATATTTATATTTATTATATTTAATTTAATTGAACTCTTTTTAGTGATGGATAATTTGACACAAGTTTTTGTTATGGTTATTTTTAGTGCTCAATGCGTTACTGGTACATACTTTTATTTTTATCTTAAGTAATAACATATTCAGTGAATGTATATATGTACATTTATTTAGTTGATCTTAAAGTAATCGTTGTTGTTTATTGGATTTTAGAATAACTACTTTGTTAGAATAGATTAGCAAGTCTCGGAACATATCTTTCTGAACAAAAAGACGTTTGTTTCTCTCAAATTTACTTCCCATGACCCCCTTAACAATAAAAGGTCGGTTAAAATGGCAAGTGAAACTTTTTTCCCCGGGGAGAAAGGGGGTAACAATAGAAAAAGCTTAAGCTCTAGCAAAATAACATGCATACTCCCACCGTCAAGTGCTTCCATCACATGCACGACTTCCTTCGACCTAGGGTTACTATCGCAATCAACAAAATTTAAAGAAGTAAATGCTTGACTGGACCTTGAAGTTGATTCCTTTAGTAAGATCTGCTAGATCAAACCTTTAATAACGATAGATTTTTCTTTAAACGACCAACAAATATATGATATATAATAACCAGCAAAGAACTCGTAAAATACATATGAAATCGTTTTTTGTAATCATCGATAGAAACAAAAAAATTCAAAAAAACTTTGTGCACCAAAATTTTGTAGAAATAGAAGACAAGTTAGGATTTTGATTCATTTGTGACGCCTATGATCTAGTATGAGGTTGATAATAAAAACGGTGATGAATAGAGGCGAAGGAAGATGGATGGGGAGTTGGTTGAATAGGGTGGAAGGGGGGGAGGGGGGGGGGTGAAGAAGGCGACATCGCATGGGAAGAGGGTAATTTTATATGTATTGAACTGTTTTGTGATAAATGTTAGTAAAAAAAATTAAACGATAATTTACTATTTATGCCTGTTTTTCAGGCATAAATTGAAAGTTATTTTGAATCTAGATGATCCTTTACTATTACCAGTAACCAACCTCAGATACTATAACAGAAATCTTGGTTGAACCATCAACTCGAATATTATTCACATTCGTGATTGTCTGTAGCAAATCATCTATTCAAAATAACTTCTGGTTTGCGTCTGAAATTCAACTTTTCATCATCCACTTTCTTCTGCATCCGAAATCCAAAGGAGAAAAGCATATCTCAACTTCATCTTCATCATCCATGTTCTGCATCTGAAATCCAAAATCGGCGACGCCAACAGCAACATCTCCACCGCCGTCGCCTGTGTGAGGGTCCTTCGGCGACGCCAACAGCAACATCGACGTCAACATTGACGTCGCCTGCACCTTCGTCGTCGCATCCAACTTCGTGGTCAAACGGTGGTGATGTGTGGGAACTGTCAAACGGTGTTGTGCCAGCCGACTGGTGGTTGTGCCTGAAGGGTGTTCTTTCAGGAGGAAGGGTGATTGATTAATGATGATGGTTTGAATCTGAACCTAATTATAAGTTGAGTCTTTTATGCTAGCTTCTTACTGTTTATCTTTTTGGTGGGATCTTAAATGTTAGTTTGGTAACAGTAACATTTGTTATGTTCTTGTAAAGACTGAAATTTTGGATCTTTGATATCATCTATGGGTTCATGATTTTGTTTTTCTATACCCTTGCTATTTTCTTGGGCTGTAATATGTTTTGTTGTGAATCTTTGATTTTAGTTTTGATTTGGAAATACTGAAATGTATCTCATCTCATTTGGTTATTAGTGCTTCATTGAACTTTTGTTAAATTCTAACATATTTTGGTAATCAGTTGGTTAACCTTATTTTAGGACTGCTTATGTTACTCACGGAATATTTTTTTGGTTTTGGTTATTGTTATGTCAAATCTTTGAATATTTTCTTATGATAATGTATGGATTAATGACTTTTCTTCTTTCTTCATTAGCTATTTTGTGGGATCTTTTTCATTCTTGTGTAACTATATTACGTACGAGTCAAAGAATAAGGGGAATTTTGAGTTATGAAGTATAAATTGAAGAACTATATTGACACTTTAATAAGAATAAGGGGAATTTTGCAAATTATGAAGTTTTAATAAGAATAAAGGTAAATTAGTCATTATATAAAGTATTTTTAATGAAAATAGGTATATTTGTCATCATAAAGTTTTAAAAGGGGATATATGCATTTAAATTTTTTAGTTGGGTATATATACCATTAATCATTTTTAGAGGGGGAAATATGCTTTTCTCCCTTAAACGATAGACCTTTCTTCAAATCCGTAGATTGAAACATAACTTCAATTCTAAATTTCCATATCACCCACCATGCTACAAAGATAATGACCTCCACGGTCTCCTTATTATCTATCTTTAAAGAATCAACCTAGTGGCATAAAAACCATAAATACTATGTTTTAGTCTTGCCAAAAATTTAGATCGCTACTCTAATTTTCAGAAAATATCATTAAATCAAGAAATATCATGGGCTACCCAGAATTGCCTAGAAAACACAAAAACTTATTCATCAAATCAAGCAATGCAAGTTACTTGAAACTACACGAAAAGCCTAGATGATAAAGCTAGAAATACGGGGCTAGAACATGTATAGACTTGCATACAAATGTCTAGAATGATCTATGAGCACCTATACTAGTAGAAATAGGGTAAAGGTGGTTCTTTTGCAAAGCACCCAAGCTACTAGCATCTCAAAACCTTTACTTGTGTTGATATATAGATAGTGCAGGGATCAAAGTTGACAAGTTACCAAAGTTCTTTTAATGTGTTAGTTTGTTCTCATTGTGTAACTGTTTGTATTTTTGAGGGACTGGTTGTGTACAAAACAATCTCTGGTTGTTAGAGGTTGTTATTAGGGGTTTATAAGTTCTTATTGCAGATTAATTGGGATTAACAAATTGTACACATTCATTTTTCACAATTGATGAAGTTTTAGTGATTTCTTGTTCTTTGTTCATTCAATTTCATTGTAATTTCACAACAAGTGGTATCAGAGCCTGGTTAGTGGCTCGATTCAGTGAATTGAATCAAGAAGTTCTTCCGAAGAGTAATCGACAGCTTCCGAAGGTGATCGGCGATTGGTTTGAGAACAGAAATGGTGTCAACTAGATTCGAGATTGAGAAATTCGATGGGAAAAACGATTTTGGCCTCTGGAGGGTGAAGATGCGTGCCCTACTTGTTCATCAGGGACTTGTGAGTGCGCTTTCCGGCGTAGCACCACAATTACCGGCGATCGATGATAAGAACAAGGAGGCATCAGAGGCCAAACGTAAAGAAGTTGAAGAAAAGTGGAAAGAAACTCAGGAAAAGGCCCATAGTGCTATCATTCTGAGTCTCGGAGATAGAGTACTCAGGGAAGTGTCTAAGGAAATTACTGCAGCCGGTGTTTGGTCCAAACTGGAAGGCTTGTATATGACAAAATCGCTGGCAAACAGATTGTATCTGAAAAAGCGATTATATACATTCCAATTGGCTGCAGGGAAGACATTAGAGGACCATATTGACGAGTTCAATAAACTGATTATTGATCTTGAAAATATAGAAGTTGTTTTAGAAGATGAAGACCAGGCAATCATCTTCTTGGCCTCATTACCCTCAACATATGAACACTTCGTGGATACCCTGATGTATGGAAGGGAAACATTGAGTATGGAAGAGGTTTTGGCAGCCATAAACTCTAAAGAGTTGAAAAGGAGATCTGATGTGAAGGATGAAGGGGGTGATGGATTATTTGTGAGAGGAAGAAGTGAATTCAGAAATCAAAAGTCAAAGACCCCAACGAGATCTAAGTCTAAGTACAAAAGGAAGTGTTTCATCTGTAATTCAGAGAAACACATTAAAAGGGATTGCCCTGAGAAGAAAAAGAAGCCTGGTGATCCTAGTCCCTCTAGAAGTCAAGGTAGTTTGTCTGTTGATGGATCAATGGAGGGATATGATTCTGCTGATGTGTTGATGGTATCAAAATTGAACACAAGTGAAGCATGGGTGATGGATTCAGGCTGTTCTTGGCACATGACCCCTCATAAAGGCTACTTCAAAGAACTCAAAATGACCAATATGGGCACTGTTCAATTGGGTAATGATCACCCATGTATGATAGAAGGTGTTGGTTCAGTCATGTTGCAGCTGAACAATGGTGTGGAGTTCTTGCTAAAGGAAGTAAGGTATATTCCTGACTTAAAGAGGAATCTTATTTCTTTAGGGTCTTTTGAAAGTCAAGGATATGATGTTTGTCTTAGAAATGGAAAATCAAAGGTGATTAAGGGGTCTTTGGTGATGTTGTCTGGGACAAGAAAAATAAATAATATATATCTGTTAGATGGGCAGGCTATATCAGGGTCTGTTAATACTGTTGATAGTGCAAAGATTAATGACCCTGGGTTGTGGCATGATAGACTTGGTCATATAAGTGATCAAGGACTGGTTGAGTTGCAGAAACAGGAACTATTGCCTAGTATAAATGTAAGTCACAGGGAGTTTTGTGAGCATTGCATACTAGGCAAATCAACCAGAGTAAAATTTAGCAAAGGGAAACATATTTCAAAGCATGTGTTGGAATATGTCCATGCTGATTTATGGGGGCCTGCCAGAACTAGTTCTTTAGGTGGAGCTAGGTATTTCTTGTCCATTATAGATGATCATTCAAGAAGAGTGTGGGTGTACATTTTAAAGCATAAGTTTGAAGCCTTTGAGAAGTTTAAGGAGTGGAAGGCTCTTGTTGAAACACAAACTGGTTTCAAGGTGAAAAAGCTTAGGACAGACAATGGGATGGAATTTTGTAGTGGTTTGTTTAATTCTTTTTGTAAGAAGAATGGGATTGGGAGGCATTTAACTGTGCCTAGTACACCACAACAAAATGGACTTGCAGAGAGGATGAATAGAACTTTGTTAAATAAAGTTAGATGCATGCTCTCTAAGTCTGGTCTGCCTAAGGGGTTTTGGGCTGAGGCTGTAACCACTGCAGCCTACTTGATTAATAGATGTCCTTCAACTGCCATTGATATGAAAACTCCAATGGAGGTGTGGACAGAGGAGAAGCCTGATGTTAGTAATCTTAGGGTGTTTGGATCACTTGCCTATTCTCATTTGACTCAAGATAAGTTGGAACCAAGGGCTGAGAAGTGTGTTATGCTTGGTTATCCTGAGGGGGTCAAAGCATATAAGTTGTGGAGATTAGGGGATGGTAAACCCAAGGTTATTGTTAGTAGGGATGTGGTGTTCAGAGAAGATGTCTTGTACAAAGATGTGTTGAAGAATGGGAAAGAGGCTTATGACTTTGTTGAGAATCCGGGTGTTCAAATTGAGGTGGAGTTGCCTCAAACCCCTCAACAAGAAACAGTCAAGGATGATGATCATGTCCATTCTCATCAACCTCATACTATGTCTCAAAGGACACCAGACTATAGTATTGCAAGGGATAGGCCTAGAAGGAATACTGTACCTCCTGCAAGGTATAGAACTGATGGTGATGTTGACATCTCAGCTTTTGTTTTCACTGCAGCTGAGATGGAAAGTATGATGGAGCCCTTGACCTATCAAGAGGCTGTTGTGTCTAGTGATAGGGACAAGTGGATGCAGGCTATGTCAGAAGAAATGGAATCATTGTACAAGAATAAGACTTAGGTATTGGTTGATAGACCAAAGGATAAAAGGGTGGTTGACTGCAAGTGGTTATATAAGCTTAAGTCTGGTTTGACTGATATGGAACCACCTAGATACAAGGCCAGACTTGTAGCTAGGGGATTTACATAAGTTGCAGGTGTAGATTATAATGATGTGTTTTCACCAGTGGTTAAACACTCATCAATTCGGATCATTTTATCTTTGGTGGCCTCTAGAGACATGGAGTTGGAACAGCTGGATGTAAAAACAGCTTTTTTACATGGTACTCTAGTGGAGGATATATATATGAGGCAGCCTATTGGGTTTGAGAAACCAGGTGAAGAGGCAAAGGTCTGCTTGTTGAAAAAGTCCTTGTATGGACTTAAGCAGTCACCAAGGTGTTGGTATCAAAGGTTTGATGAGGCTATGCTTGCAACTGGGTTTCAAAGAAGCAGTTATGATTGTTGTGTATATCTCAAAGAGTATGATGCAGGAAAGTACATATATCTACTCTTATATGTAGATGATATGTTAATCAGTTGTCAAGAAAGGGAAGAGATTGAGAAAACTAAAAGGTTTCTTATGAATGAATTTGAGATGAAGAATCTTGGTGAGGCTAAGAAGATTCTTGGCATGGAAATCTCAAGGAATAGGAAGACTAAGCTGTTATTTCTTACCCAAAGATCCTATATTGCAAAAGTTTTGAATAATTTTGCTATGCAGGATTGTAAAAGTGTGAAGACTCCTCTTGGGCCACATTTCAGATTGTCTAATGATGATTCTCCTAAAACTGATGAAGAAGTGCAGAAAATGAGCAAAGTTCCTTATGCTCAAGCAGTAGGTAGTCTGATGTATCTCATGGTCTGCACTAGGCCAGATATCAGTTATGCAGTAAGTGTAGTTAGTAGATTTATATCTAATCCTGGGAAACTACATTGGGAAGCTGTAAAATGGATATTGAGGTATCTTAAAGGGACAGTAAATGTTGGCTTGATTTTTGGTGGAGGTGATAGATCTAATAATGAAGTATTGGGTTATGTGGATTCTGATTTTGCCAAGGATTTGGATAGGGGAAGGTCCACTACAGGGTATGTGTTTAAGGTGCTTGGTGGTATTGTTAGTTGGAAGGCTACATTACAAAAGGTAGTGGCATTAAGTACAACTGAAGCTGAGTATATTGCATTAACTGAGGCGGTTAAGGAAGCCTTGTGGCTGAGTGGGTTTGTTTCTGAACTTGGAATTAAATTGCAGCAGGTGGTTGTGCAATGTGATAATCAGGGGGCTGTTTGCTTGTCCAAAGATCAAAAGTATCATGAGAGGACTAAGCATATAAATGTGAAGTTTCACTTCATTCGTGATGTTATTCATGATAAGAAAGTTGCAGTGGTGAAGGTGGATACTGAGCACAATGCTGCAGACATGATGACAAAGGTTGTGCCCGGATACAAGTTCATGAGGTGTTTGGATTTGTTGCAAATTGGGTCAATTTGATCTGCACTAAGGTGGAGAATGTTGATATATAGATAGTGCAGGGATCAAAGTTGACAAGTTACCAAAGTTCTTTTAATGTGTTAGTTTGTTCTCATTGTGTAACTGTTTGTATTTTTGAGGGACTGGTTGTGTACAAAACAATCTCTGGTTGTTAGAGGTTGTTATTAGGGGTTTATAAGTTCTTATTGCAGATTAGTTGGGATTAACAAATTGTACACATTCATTTTTCACAATTGATGAAGTTTTAGTGATTTCTTGTTCTTTGTTCATTCAATTTCATTGTAATTTCACAACAACTTGTGCTCCCTTTCTAATTTAACCATCATTGAACCCCTATATCGGTGGAACAAAAAGGCCTTAGAATGCGTCTAAGTGTCACACAAGAGTTGAATAAATCATTTAGTGATTGGTGGTAACAATGCATGATGATTCAATGGTAAATAGTTTTAAAGAGAATTTATTTTTTCAAGATTCAAAGACATTAAATGAATCAACTCAAAAGTAAGAAGTTTCTTAAAAGACCACATGACATTGTTTGGATGGTCGAATAAAATAATCTAACCATGAAAACATGCACAAAATTATCTTGGGTAAAATGTTATAATCCATGTTGATTATAAGATTCCAGGTTTTAAATAGTCAATGACCGGTTCCTTACGAATGTTAAATATGGATAGTCACAGGAAAACATGTGTACTTAATGGTTTAGAAACCCCTCATCCCTAGCACCTCTTCCCCCTTAGTCCCAAATTTTTAAAAAATTCATTTGTGTTCTTTTATTTATTGGTTTAGAAACCCCTCATCCCTAGCACCTCTTCCCCCATAGTCCCAAATTTTTAAAAAATTCATTTGTGTTCTTTTATTTCTTTCTATATGTTTTATGACATCTTTTAATATAATCAATGCTCTCCCTATAACGTAAGCAGTTTTTATTTTTTGTTTCTATGAAGTGTCGAATAAGTTACTTTGTTCAAGCTTGGATGTGCCGAAAAGTGTAACAATATCTTTATCAACGCACGCTTCATCAACTTATACGAAATTTTAATCATATCTTATTTCAAAATATGGTACTATGTTCATAAATCCAAATTATCAATTATTTAACATTTTCTTTAGGCTGTCCGAATAACACACGAGTGCAAGACTCATAGTTAAATATAATCCAATAAATTACAACATATGCGCCATGAAGAACCAACTTACACCAAAACTCTCAACAGACAGAGGTCAAACACTCAAAATCACAGTTCTTTAAGTTGAAACTTTATTGTATAATAATCATCAAAGTAAAAAGATTTAGTATACAAATTACACGATCATCAATTCATCATCGTTAAAAAAGTAATAATAATAATAACAAATTCAATAGCAGAAACGATAGAATCATCATCATCAATTCATCATCATCCACAGAATGTGCCCTAATTGAAGGAATCGCACCGGCGCCGGACCTCCCCTCTCCGGCCAGTCTTGACACCGTACAAGCTCAGCTTCTCCATCGCTCGAGCAAACGCCTCGAAGAACGCCTTCTGATCTCGAGCATACAACTCCACATACGCCTTCGTTCTCGGATCCATCACCAACGCCCGATCCGACTTCAGCACTCCGAGCCCTTTCGGTAGGTTCTGGTAGTACGCGTTATCGAAGTTCCTCGGCGTCATCACGTCGTTGAACACCGATAACGACGGATTGTTGCGGTAATCCGCACACGCAGATCTCAAACCCTCGGCGTAACGTCGGTTCAACGACGGATCAATTTGTGATGTTCTGCTGTAGTTGTAGATCTGTGAGATGAGCTCCGTACAGTGAGTGAATCCGATGGTGTGAGCGCCGGATAACGCTACCATTTCCTGAATGGAGAAGCCTCTGGAGGTGAAGATGCTGATGAGTTGATTCATCGACATTGAAGGTCGAGGGAGGTTACCTTCAACGCGTGAAGCTCGAGAGAGTAATCCGTCTCTCCGGCCTAATTTGACGGTGTAGAACGGTGCTCCGGTCATGGTGAGGAGGTTGCGGGTGGCGACGGCGAGGATATCAGCGCAGGAGACGACGCCGGGGCAGGCGAGCTCAAGGGCGGTTTTAGCCCTAACGACGACGTCGAAGGCGTCGCCGGGGAGGGAGAGGTTGATATCGGCGTCGCGTTCGGCTTTGTTGAAGTGTGTGGAGGAGATGAGGACGGAGGCGTCGCAGCCTTCGACGAGGCAGTCGTGGAAGAAGAGGCGGAGCGCCGCCGCGGCGGTGGTGGGGGAGGTGATCTGCTTGTTGGTGGTGGTTTCCTGCATGATTTGCTCGAATTTGGGGCATGAGTGCTTGTAATAAGTGGCGGTGAGTGTCTGAGAGGATGAAGATGAGATGAGGAATGAGAGATAGATGATGATGGTGATGATGGTGGTTGATGGTTGTAGTGAGTTGAGTGTGATCGCCATTGATGGATCTGAGCTTCTAGCTGAAGAAGAGGGTTTTGAGTTGCAGAGGCGCGTGTGGGAGTGTGGTAGTACACGCGCCGCTTTCCTTAGAGGCTAGCAGTAATCACGGTGGATGAGAACTTTACTAAATTGGTGGGTTTATACGTTTGATTCCGTTATCCCGCGTTATTCCTTCCTATTTCTCGTTTTTTTAATAAATGCCACCGGCACTCTCAGCTATATAGCCGTTTCATATATATTTAAAAAAATTTATTTTTAAAATCACCAAAGAATAATGTCTAAACTCTACGTATTTTTCACTGTAAATGTGTTGCTTTATATATATATTTTTTTAAATTTGTTATTTAGCTTATATATTAAGTTAAATTTCAAAAAAATGGTTTAGTTATAAAAAAACAAAGACCTCTTTAAGTAAGGTAAGTGAAGGAAATGAGAAATATTTTGTTGACGTGGAGGACTGAGAGCATTAGAGTTATAAAGTTTGAAAAGATATACTTCCTCCTTACCTATAAAAATAAAATTTTATAAAAAGGATCATTTAAATTAAAAAATAATACTTATATAATAATGTTGATTTCGATCATATAAGGTTATGTTCTTTCTTCTATTCGATCATATCGGTTATTGTGAGACTCGAAATTTTTGACTAGGATACCGCAAAATCAAAGACCTTTTAGTTACTAAAAATGAATGATATTTTACTATGTGTAGGTTTCAACAAGTTGAGCTAAATCAAAGCTGTTCTAGAAAACTCTCATTTACTAAATTATTTACCTAGTTATACTACATTTTCCTATAAACCTTGAGGAAAAATCTTAAAGAGGAACTAAAAGTACAAAAGTATGTGAATGTATCATGGATGTAATAGGGTGCCAGAAGGGTGTGTTCTGGATGGGTCATCATTTTCAATGTGATGTTTCAAAATAAGAACAAACGAACATGTTAGTGGACCCCTCCGATTATCACCTAATCCAGGGTAATCGTGTTCAGTTTTCTTCTTTTAACCCACACGGTTGTCACTTTGTTATATTTCACGACTCTTATCACTGAGTGTAAACGAACCATTGTTTAATTCTTATATCAACTAATTTAAACTTTCAAATGAATTAAATAAGCGGTGTACGCCTCCGAGTGAATTATTAAACAGAAAATCCTATATTTTATATTATTTTTGAGTTGATTGGTGTTAATTCTCATAGGATTATATTACGGTGATATTATACAATATACAATTTTTAAAGATTATAAATTTGTTTTATAGTTTACAAGGTCGTAATACCTTTTTTTCCCTTTTTTCTCACGTTGAAGTCATAGAATTCGTTTTTATTTCATATGATCATCATACCATTATCCAATTCAATAACAACCGACTTTTTAGCTAGAATAACAAATTCATCCAATAAAAACATGCCACATGAAAAACACACTTTTATTTTTTAATTTTCCAACAATTAGTATTATTATTTATGAAGGGCGAAACATACTAAATAAAAGAAGAAGCTGTTTAGTTTTAGTCTGGTTGAGGTTCGCTTGCTAAAAAAAATAAGAAGAGGGTTCAAGGCATTGTAGCCTATTGGCAGTTCTTGGGCTTTTTAATGTGCTTTTTTTCATTTTTTTTCACGTTCAATCCATCATATTGCTTTTGTTAACATTTATTTAACAATTTTTTTCATTTTTTGTAGGAACCTTTTTTGATTTTTTATTTATTTTGAGTTTGCAGCGGAAATAAACAAATAGAGAAATATGAAGACTTGAGTTTTCGTATTTTCTAGGGTTTTTCTTTTATTTTATTGATCTTACTACTTTCGTACAATTTTTTTAATGCCTTTGAGGTTTTATGGCGGAGTGATATTCATCATGATATGTTTTATTTTTCTTTTATTTCATTCATTCTTTGCACACCCACACCCATTACATCTTTACAATCTTCTATTTATACTACTAATTGTTTTACAAAGTTAACTAATATTGACTTTAACCAATCATAACTAACTAACTAACACTCTTAACAACTCCACAAGTGTTAGTACATATCATTTTGATATTCAAGTCTCACGTGCAACGTGCATAAGTAACATTCCTAGTTCTTATACTAGAAAAAAGAACTACAAAAAAGCAATCCAGAGAAAATGTATCTGAGTTATTCAATAATTCCATATTTGTTGATTCCAAGACTCCGAATCTTTTGGCTATCTCATTAACCTTTAAACCGCAATGATGATGAACGAGAAGTGTTGTGGCAAAGTTAAGGTCATGGAGGTGGAGTACAGTCGGGTCATGGCAAAGATGATGCCGGTAGGGTTCTGATGGTGTTATGGTGCTGGATCGAGAGAAATTAGGGTTTGGGTTACAAGTTTTCAATTTATTGTTTTACCACAGGAACATCATAGCTATTTCATAAAAATAACTAATGTTTAACCTCATTCAAAGAAAAAAAAAACAAATTAGAATAACTATATACGATAAAATTGAAGTGCGATGATAAAATGAATTGATTTTTCAAAGAAACAATGATTTAGAGTATTTACTTCTTAGGATTAGGTTAATTCGGTTTGACTCGAACAACCAAGACTGACAACTTGTATATAATAGTTTTCAGGGAATTTATAGGTGGTCTTGGGTTCATCGTTGTAGGTTACGTTGTGTTAATGGTTGATGCTCCTCGAAATAGATATAAAAGTTTAACCATATTGTACAAATATAGCTTTATTAATCTTATCTGTAGAAAATATGGACAAAGTTTATATTATGATATAATCAATAATCTAAAATTTTAATTTGAAATTGCATGTTGGTGCCTCATTTATATAATTTGTTTTACGCTATGAACTTGTGACATACAACATTTTGGTTAATCCAACTATGATAATTGAGATTAGTATTCCTAAATAATTCAATAAGTATTGTTGAAAATGTAACATCTCGTATTTTCACGACGTATTAATACCTTTTAAATGTTAAATAATAATAATAATAATAATAATAATAATAATAATAATAATAATAATAATAATAATAATAGTAATAATAATGATAATAATAATAATAACAATAATAATAATAATGATAATAATAATAATAATAATAATAACAATAATAATAATAATAATGATAATAATAATAATAATAATATATAATAATAATAATAATAATAATAATAATAATAATAATAATAATAATAATAATAATAGAAATAATAAAGTCCAGGGGTAACTTATGCAATTTTTGAAACTTACAAGTTAAGTTTCAGCATAATATAACAAAAGAGTGAAACCGCAGGGACCATTCTTGTAAATTTTTTTAAAACAAACTGCACTCTCTCTCCTCTTCCCCGATTTTCCGGCGACCGTCCGGCGAGCTCCGGCGGTCCTCCAGCGAAGTTCAAACACCCAAATCATGTGGTTTTGACCCAAATTAAAGGTTCCGACACTCTCACGACCAAGATTCGAACCCTATGCACGTTTAATCATTGAAAAATACGGATCCAAAGCTCGTTACCTCGAATCAACATTATTCCCGACTGTTCAACGGTCGGTTAACCCACTCAAAACTTAAAAATGACCAAATTAACCCCGCACTAACCGATTATGGATCGTTCATAATGATTCTTTGAACTCAATTGCATCAAAAACACACTCAAACACCATTAATGATCACCTCGAACCCGTCGGACCTGCAACTAACTGGTTCACCTTCTTTCGAGCTTCAATATTCGAAATTGGAAGAGGGCTTTTGATCGTGTACACCATTAGAAGCTTTCCCTACAACTAATTTGATTATCATCGTGGTTTGGATATCTAACCAGTGCTACGTTAGTCCCGGTTGTTCTTGGTTCATTCCAGACACCATTTCAAATCGAAGCAGGTAATCAAACCTATGTACATGCTCGATTTCATGTGGGGAACAAAAGCCCCATAAATGTTTCTGTTATCGGAATCAATTGGATGGTCAATTGAATCGATTTGGGATTAGGGTTCATGTCGAAAATTTGGGGATTTCTGTTTATTCGGTTTTTTACAATTAAAAACCAAGAAATGATGCGGCTGTGAGCCTTGGTCTACTGGTTCCGTGTTTCCCTGCTATGTTGAAGGTCCCGGGTTCGAAACCCGGCCACCTCACACATTTTTTTGAAGCTTTTTAGCTTTAGAAAAATTATGAAAAAAATTCCAAAAATTATAAAAATGTTTTTACAAACATAACAAATTTTTAAAACCACATAATTATTTTCTGAAATTTATTTTGGTATTTTATTTACTTATTTTATAAATTGTCTTAAATAAATTATAGAAAATTCTTAATAAATATAAAAAAATAATTTTGTAAACTTCAAATATTTTTAAAGATATCAAATTATTTTCTGGAATTTATTTCTTTTAAACAAATGATACTAATTTTAAATATTGTTTAACTTATTTGCAAATTTGCTATAAAAATATATAATTAGTTCATTTTCTTATAAAATAGACATTTAATATCGTTATAACTGATCAAATCATTATTTGTTCAAATAACAAGTATAAATTATTGTTCAAACGTGCTTATTTTATTTAGCTATGAGACTTTATTATAAATGTTATTTTTATTTCGCATATTTATATAAAATACAAATATATTGTTACCAAGAAAATATAATTGATATCCTGTTAAATATAATTTACAAAATCCTAAAATCCTAAAACCCTAGTTCACGCTAAAACGTTAATTTTATCATTAAATTTAAACCTTGTAAAATATATATTTTAGGTGCATTGTGAATGGCTACGTTGAAAGGACGCTTATTATTATTTCTTATTAATCCTCCAATACATACGTATTTGATCATGTGAGTATTTCTATACCCATTTTATCATTTTCATACTTTTGGGTGAAACATGTTACCGTATAAACGTTGCACTTGTAAACACGTTGAATCTTGTAAACTTATGGCAATTTACTTGTGAGTTGTGGTTAGTTGAACTTTTGTGGTTACCATGTTATGGCATTATATGTACAATCATTAACTATTGCTAGCCCAGCGAAGTCATAGATCTATGGGTAAGACAAGCCTACTTGGTTGATTCAAGTACACTTAGCTGATCGTATATACTTTTAACGTTAATAGAATATTAACGTCGTTTGATACTTGTAAAACATTGTCGAGGTTTGATTGTTGCATTGTTCATAACATCCCTAATCACTTTATTCACTAATTTACAACTTGAATTGCCATCTTTTATATACTTATGTATTTAAAACTATAGAATGCTCACCAACAATATGTTGACCTTTTATTTTTAACATGTTTCAGGCAATAGCGTTATGTGGCTGTGAACAATCGTAACTCTCATGCCTCGACGATTCCGCCGTCAAGGTTGGGGTGTGACAGATTGGTATCAGAGCCCATAACTATAGGGATTTAGGTTATTACAAATGGTGACCTAGACTATAGCTTATGCATGCACCTTATAGTATTTTTTATCTTGTAAATACATGGTTTGCATGTTACATAATGCTATGCCTTCTTATGTGCAATTTGATGCCTTAGCATAGGATTGCCTTAGGTATGCTTAAACTTAGTTACTTGTCTCCCTAAACTTATCTTTGACTCTCCCCGAACATAAAATCTCTTAATCTTATCTTCGACGACACGCGGAATCGTATACTTATGCTTATGACTTGGATCTTTAGACGTTATGTCTAATCTATATAAATCTCATCAAGGTTTTGATTTCATGAACCTAAGAAATATTGTGTGACACATAGACACCTGTATTCTGGATTTCCTGGCAAAAAGCCTTCGAGCTAAGGCAAGCGTTTCGCATATATCCTACGGGACCAGTTACGCTTACCTGGGGATTTCTGGGATGAGTGATAAACTATGGTCAAAATACACAAGTCTCTAAGGCAAATGGGTCAATTTACCTTGACATGTCAACGATTCCAAATGGTAATGCGTTACCAAATGGAACCATCCTTCTGTATCTTAAAATCCTTGAATCCTTGAACTGGTTTATCATCAAAGTTTAAATACTTTCTCATTCTTAACCTAAATAATATTCCTGTTAATATTAAACCCATCCTACAATTCAACTCTTACGTTTAAACGCTCAACATGTAACGTGTAACGGCATTGAAATCAGCGTTTCATGTAACTATTTCTATACCTTGACCAACGTGAACATGGATCTTAATATACCCAAAGATATTGGGAATCTAAACCGTATGGTCTTCAAAATTTAAACCGTTACTTATGGTTCTAAAATCTTCCTAAGGGTGTGTCCCATAACTAAAGACATTCAATGCTGTAGGTGGGATTTCTATATCTCGGGATACTTTGCTAATTGAATGTTAACTTTGTTAACTCAAATATTATAAGTGGTCACTCACCTCAATGATCAAATAAACTAATTATAACTTCGTTATCACTTAAAAATACGTGTGTCTTCAATTAAACTATGGTTGAGCTCATATCTTGAGAAGTCCTTGTATTTTCCTTTTGATTGTGAATCGAATGTTCACATCTCATCAAGTTGTCGAATCATTCTTGTTCTTGATTTTGTCTCCCTGATTGAAATTATTCAAGATTTGAACACCATCATAACAAATCCTGTTACCTCGAACTTTGATCTTAAATTTTGTAAGCATGATTTTCCTTTTGGTTACATTAATGTAACTTGAAATTTTCTGAATTTCTAAGTGATATTCTTTTCTCTTCATTGTTAAGTCGAACCTTAAACTGTCTGCACCGTGAGAGATGCAAGAGTTTGTAAGTCAGTCTATGACTAAGAACACTCGTACCTCCTAAACAATTCTAACTCATCAAAACAGGGATGATTCCCTTACTTTGATGATTCTCTATTCGTTTCGATAAGTGGTTTCCAATTGTGTGTTTTATGAAATTTCATTCTCTGGATTAGGGTGATTTCCTCATCCTGAGGATTGACTTCAATTATTCTCATTGTAACTTGTACTTCACAAATGACATGATCTCATCAAAATAGGATTGAAACCCGTACTTTGGTGGCAAATGTTAATCCTCAATTGTTTTCTTGTTATTATGGAACTCAATCATCAAGATAGGCATAATTCTATACCTTGATGATAATTTCATTTTTATGGATTGTAATTTTCTCAAATGAAACGACCTCGTCAAAGTAGGAGTGAATTCTGGATTTTGATGAAGAAGTTCATTTTGTTATATTTTATTTTTGTAAGAACTTCACCGTTAAAATAGGAGTGATTTTCCTTACCTTAATGGTGAGTTACCACATCTTATTTATGTGAATCCTCAATAATTGGTTGGGATCAAACTGGTTGATTGGTAAGTTGGTGGACATACCTTGGGAATACACCATCAAGTTAGGAGTGAAAACCACACCTTAATGACTATTCTCATTTATTGATCTTCAACTTACCAATGTTATAATCAAGTGACGAGAAGCATGTAGTAACTTAACGGGTGAAACAATGTTAGTATTTTGACCTATTAAGCCAAAGCATGATCTCTGAACTTAAAAAAAGACCTGATCGTTTTAGGTTGATTTTGACTTCAACCTTGGAGCATTTAAATTCTTAAATCGATTTCTTTATCTTTATGTTTTGACTCGATCTAGCTACATCGAACCATTTATTCCTTACTTATCAACTTTCATTTTGAGATATCGTCAAACCCATAAGTATAGTCTTCCTAAACAATCCTTTGTCAAATGAAGATATTATCGAATACCTCTCTTATTGTTTGATGAATTACGTATGTGATCTGCATTTGGAAAATTTGTTACCTTGCAAAACATGGTTACGAATACCTTTCTTATTGTTTGCATCATTTCTTGAATCGTTTTTGAATCTTTAACCTTGAAAATCATTGAAATTCTAACTTGGTTTTGAACAACAAGACTCGTTATTATCCTCACTGCAATATGGATATAATGGTTCATAAACCTTCGTAACTTGTAGTCATGGGTTTGGCATAAAAGAAAAGACATAACTTGGCATGTGTCCAAGTGTCTTACCTTTACATATGACAAAACCTAATCTCCGTGTTCCCGTAAATCTTCTGTTTAACTTTTCATCCACTAGGTGCCTCTTATTTTAAAATGTCATGATGACAATTGGTGCATTATAGACCGATTGGCTAAAAATTCAATTCGACTCATTATCTCACAACGTCGAGAAATTGACCTGTATCTGTTTCAACTATTCGTATACCGTGGTATGACGTTAAAACATCAATCGTCATTTTGAACGATTGATTCATTCTCTGTTTTAAATAATATTCTTAACCATCGTTGTGAACTTATTCCAAGATCTTCGCATAACGTATTATTCTTAGAGCGATGGTTGGTCAAAGGAGAAATACATATTCACAAGATATGCGTTAAGATCGTTTCATATGGTGACGTTTGGGATTCTTAAATTCCGACGGTTAGCCTTTCTTACCCTTGTTGGTCTTTTATTGATTTCTAGACATCACCTTACCATGAAATTATATTCTGGAAGTTGTGAATTATAAGTCTAATATACAATGGTAACTCGGCATCGCTTTCCAACATTTCGTCTCAAAACGTCTCACATTTCACTGATAGGGTTCAAATTGGTATGCATTATGCCAAGAATCTCGTAAGATTCCATCAAGTGAAGCGTTTCATCTGTAATTAAACGTCAATTACTGTTAGTTTGAACACTTATCTTTCATTTTAACTCTTTTGCTCATTTAAGTTCATTCTTAATTTCGAAACGAAATTCTTTAAAGTAGGGGAGACGGTAACATCTTGTATTAACGTTCATTCTTAATCAACGTGAAAGCTTATAATGTTAACTAGAAGCCATACACTTTAGACTCTCTTTCTACCTCTAATGGCTCTACCATTGCACATAAAGTAAACACTAAAGCAGTCAGCTTAATCGATGATGAATTTTCTTCTTTTGATACCTTATCAAAACCTGAAAGTTCTTCAAAGAGTACCTAAGAAAATGAGAACACAAACTGCATCAAGAAAGAAAAAGAGAATCACTAGGATCTATCTGTGGCTTCATGTTCACCTTCTGATTCACTTGAGAACGTGAGGATCAAACGTAATCCAAGCGTCCTCATCTTTTCGACTCAGTCTCTTCGTAAACAAATTTCGGGACGAAATTTCCTAAAGTAGGGGATGTCACACCCCGACCGACGGCGGAATCATCGGAGCGGACGAGGGAATGATTGATTGTTCATAACTCATGATTGTCTAATAGTGAAAATAATATTAAAATCAGATTACAGGATAACATGAATTTAACGGATACAAATACAACAGTTAAAGTCACAAATAATAATTGTCTTTTGTTTTGACTAAGTCAAGGTCTTATATGAGCATGTAGAAGTCCACTAATTTGCTTAACCTGAAATCATGTGAGAAAATAAAGTCAGCTAACGAATTAGCTGGTGAGTAATCATAGTTTTGAGTATACATATAGATTGATTGATTGATTGAGAATAATTCAATTCACAAGGTAACGTTAAGACTTATATTGCAATAGTAAAGCATATAGATAAACCGACACAATAACAACCCCTTGACTTGACACTTGCATATAATAGACTCCACACATACACCATAGATTAACTCCTGCCTCTGGTACAATCACCACTCGTAAGCCATATGGGGTGGGTTATCCAAACCAGTAGATCTACATTGTTACCAGGATTGATTGATTGATTGAATTAGGGTTTTACTGTCGTCCAGTTTATCATAGTATGTTCACATATTTGCAAGTAATAACATAACCTGTCTTGAATTGAATTTAGAATGAAACAACAATAGAATATCATGATTGAATATATTGTATCACATGATTTCCCCCAAATAGGAAATGATATAAAAAGGGGATATGAATACTCACTTGATTGATGAGATTAGAATCTGGTTGTGATAGATTAAACACCAACGATTTCCTTACGATTAACCTAAGGAACGGTGTCTCGAATTTAGAATAATAATAATGTGAGAATTGGAAATAGATTAGGGTTTTCATTTGGTTTTGAATGGTAGTTTAAATTAAATAATTTATTTAGTTAAAAATGTTTTGAAATAAATAAAATGAATTTATTGAAAATGATTATGTTTAGAATTTTAAAATAAACGTATCAATACGCGTAACCGTTTGTTTTATTGTGAAAGTGTGGGAAAATAAATAATTAATTTTATTAATTAATTATATGATAATTAACTAATATATTTAATTATTTAAATTATTAAAAGAAATGAAAATGTTTTTGGAATGATTTAAATATAAAATTTTTTATATTTAATCATGATTTAAACAGTAATAAATATTATTTAAATAAAATAAAAGTAATTTAGTGTCGAATAATAATTTAATAAATTAAGTTATTATTAAGAGTCCACTTTCGTATAAATAATCTTGTATTATTTGTAATTTTATTTATTTAAAACATTTAATAAAATAGATAAAATGTTAAAAATAAATTTCAGAAGATAATTAAATTGTTTTAAAAATTTTAATGTTTGAAAAATCATTTTTATAATTTTTAGAAATTTTTTTATAATTTTTAGAGGCTTAAAAAGAGGTTTTAAAAAAATATGTAGGTGACGGGTCTCGAACCCGAGACCTCAAGGTTAGAGTTTGAGTGTGGAACCGGTAGACTAAAGGCCTTGGCCGCGTTTGGTTTGGGTTCCATTTGGTTTTAATCCTCTTAACCCATTACCCCAAATACCCTATGAACCCTAGATCAAATCAACCCAAATCGATCCCCAATTTGATGATGTTTACTGTAATAATCATAGGGCTTTAATTGCCCGTGTAAATTCGAGTATGTATATACGTTCAATTACCTATATGGTGACGGATTGAAGATGAACAGAATGAAGAACAGACCCGCGACAGTGTACCAACCGAACGATGCTCAAACAATGTTTAAAATCAAATTAAACTTGAGGGAATCTTCGAATGACGATTTGGAAGCAAAGACTTATGTTAATTTTGGATAAAATTGATTGAAGATGGGGTTTAATTGGAGTTGTAGGTCCGACGGTTTGAGAGGTAGTTCGAAGGGGTATTCGGGTTTGTTTTGAACGAATTCGAACTCAATGGTTGTTTATAAACGACCAAACATTCGTTAGTGCGAGATTAGTTTACTTATTTTACAAGTTTTAGTGGCTGAGTTAGGTTGGTCGGCCGATGGTGGTGTTTGTGGTGGGTTTGAACGCGGGTGGAAAGGGGGGTGGGGTTGGGGTGTTTTTGAAGTTTTACAAAACAGTCCCTGATGTTCCCAATGGTTTTCATTTGAACTCCAAGGTTTGTTTTAGTTTTAAATTAATTACAATCTGACCCCCTGAAGATTTAGATGGTTATCATTTTATGTAAAAGGTTATGTAAAACTTATATTTTATTATTATTATTATTATTATTATTATTATTATTATTATTATTATTATTATGATTATTGAAATTATTAGAATTAACATCAATATATTAAATTTAATTGTTTTCGTAAATTAATATTTTTTAATAAAAAAAACGCGATGTTACAGTCTCCCCTGCTTTAGGAAATTTCGTCCCGAAATTTGTTCACGAGGAGGCTGAAGCGAAAAGATGAGGATACTGGGATTTCATTTGGTCCTCACGTTCCCAGGTAAACTCTGGGCCACGTTTAGATTCCCAGCGGACTTTTGACAATCGGTATTCGGCTACGTTTGAGTTGTTTGACTTCCCGATTCATAATTTCCACAGGTTTCTCAATAAAGTGCATAGATTTATCAATCTGGACTTCGTCGAGTGGAATGTGGAAATTTTCGTCGGTAAGACTTTTCTTGAGATTTGAAACATGAAACGTCGGATGTATATTTCTGAGCTCTTGGGGTAGTTCAAGCTTGTAGGCCACTTTCCCAATTCGCTCAAACACTTTTGAATGGACCCACGTAACGAGGTGCTAGTTTCCCTTTCTTTCCAAAACGGATCACTCCCTTCTAAGGTGATACCTTAGGAAGTACGAGTTCGCCAACATTGTATTCCATAGGTTTTCGTCCTTTGTCAGCATAATGCTTTTAACGATTTCTAGCAGCAAACAAGTTACCACGGATCTTATGAATTTTGTCGGTTGTTTCTTGTATCAATTCCGGACCAGTAGTCTGTGATTCACCAACTTCAGACCATACAAGGCCTCAAATGGTGCCATCTGTTGGTCTGGTAACTGTAAGCGTATTCGATCAACAGAAGATGAGAATCCCACGATCCACTGAAATCAATGACACAAGCCCGGAGCATATTCTCGAGGGTTTGTATCGTTCTTTCAGTCTGACCGTCGGTTTGCGGCTGATAGGCCGTGCTAAGATTCAGTTGAGTTTCGAGAGCTGATTGAAGACTTTTCCAGAAACGAGAGATGAAGCGACCATCACGATCAGAGATGATATCTTTACTTGACAATAGATTGTTTAGGAGAACTACCATCACGTAATCAGGCTTTGATGATAACTCACAATGAAAGTCGATAGATAAGGAATAAATGGTTTGATGTAACTAGATCAAATCAAAACATGAGAATAAAGGGAAAGAAATCGTTTTAAGAATTTAAATGCTCCAAACTTGGAATCAAAATCAACCTAAAACGATCGCGTCTCTTTCAAGTTCAGAGATCATGCTTTAGCTTGATAGGTCGAAACACTAATATTATTTCGCCCTTCAAGTTACTACATGCCTCTCATCACTTGATTACCCCATGGTAAGTTGATGATCAAGAAATGAGAATAGCCATCAAGGTATGGTTTTCACCCCTATCTTGATGGTGTACTTTCAAGGTATGACCACTAGCTTACCAATCCAAAAAGTTTGATCTGAGGATCTACAGAAATAAGACGAGATAACTCACCATTAAGGTAAGGGAAATCACTCCTATCTTAACGATGAATTTTTTTTACAAAAACAAAATATAACAAGATGAACTTCTTCATCAAAATCCAGAGTTCACTCCTACTTTGATGAGGTCGTTTCATTTGAAAAAAAATACAATCCATAAAAATGAAATTATCATCAAGGTATGAATTTCACGCGTATCTTGATGATTGAGCTTGATAATAACAAGAAAACAATCAAAGACTGACATTTGTTACCAAAGTACGAGTTTCAATCCTATTTTGGTGAGATCATGTCATTTGTGAAATGTAAGTTCCAAAGAGAATAATTGAAGTTAGTCCTCGAGATAAGGAAATCACCCTAATCCAGAGGATAAAATTTCATAAAACACATTATTGGAAACCATTTATTGAAATGAATAAAGATTCATCACCAAAGTAAGGGAATCGCCCCTGTTTTGATGAGTTAGAATCATTTAGGAGATTCGTGTGTCCTTAGTCATAGGTTGACTTGCAAACTCTTGCATCTCCCACAGTGCAAACGGTTCAAAGTTCGAATTAACAACGAAAGGAAAAATATCTCAATTAGAAATTTAGAAATTTTCAAATTACATCAATGTAACAAAGGAAAATCACGATTACAAATCTTGAATTACATCATGAAGCCAAAATCAAGGACAAGAATTATTCAACACCACATCATTGGTGGCTTGAGCTTGTTGAGCACTGATGTTGAAAGCACGTCCTTGAGCCGTAGGAACTGGGATGACAAGTTGAGGGCATCGATTGCGGAGATGGTTCGGATCACCACATTGATAGCATGCACGACCCTGGGTAATTGCAGGAGGATGTTGGTGAACTGGTGCATTGGTTGGAGCTTTAGCAGCACTCCTGCACACGTTGAATGTATGACCCAAACGACCACAGTTTGTGCATTGACGACACTGAATGTTAGCGGGATGGTGATAATTGCAGTTGTTACACTGCGGATAGGGTCCAGCGTATGACTTTTTCATTAGTGATTGGTTGTTTACTGCTGATTGACGAGTTGGAGGGACTTGAGTAATTGGCACAGCAGGGGTAATTACAGCAAAGTTTTGAGATTGAGCCTTCCTCTTCTTGTTCTTGGAAAGCTCGGGTTGATCGGTTTTGACGGTTTCGTTATGAAGTTTATCGGTATTCTTCTTCGATCCTTTCCTGGTTAAGGACCCAGCTTTCACATGATTATCGGTTAACTGCGCAGCCAGCCTAATAGCATCTTCTAGTGTCGAAGGATTCCTTCCCAACACCGTATCCTGAATCTAAATGGGCAGTCCACCAATATATTTCTCGATGGCTCGGGAGGTAGGGGTAGCAAGATGCGGTACCAAAAGGCTCAGTTCGTGGAATCGGTTAGTGTATGCTAGGTTCTCGCCACTGTCTTGGGTTAATTCCCAGAACTCAGCTTCCAGTTTCCGGACTTCGTTTCTTGGGCAGAACTCTTTAGTCATGAGCTCTTTAACTTCAGTCCATGTTTAAGGCTAGAGCAGTTTCAGTTCCACGGGTTCGTTTCTCTCCGTTCCACCAAGTAAGTGCGCGTTTCTGAAGAACACTTGTCGCATACCGGACCTTCAGATTTTCAGGGCATTCGCTGTTTAGGAAAGTGTTCTCGATGCTTTCGAACCACTGCAGTAATCCAGTAGCACCTTCAGTTCCACTGAACTTAGTGGGGTTGCAAGAACTGAAATGTTTGTAAGTACAAGTTTTGGGAGGGTTTGGTGCAGTTGGGTTTTGGACAGTATTGTTGCCTTGGTTCAAATGGGTAAGTAGAGTTGGGATGACCGCAGTAACTTCACGTGCTACAATAGCAGAAATCTTACGGCCAGAGTTTCTAGATCGCGAACGGATTCTACGAGAAGACATTCTGAAATATCATTGAGATAGTTTATGAGAATTGGGTAATATGAGCTATACAACATGAAAACGAGAATCGAGAATTTGGCATAATAACGATGATATGTTCCGAGTGTAATCGTTTGATTCGTAAATCAAAGCGAGTACGTTGACTAATCAAAGTGTTATGTCCAACACAACCTTATTGAAGACATGCGTACCTATAAGCAGATACTCATCCCGAGGGTTCCCAGGTAAGGTAAACAGGTCCATCGGTTGGTTTGGATTTATGTGAATACCTTGCCTAGACAGAACACCCCGAGATACAGGCATCCCACTCTTCCAGCATTACATGTATTCAGTTGTGAGACACAGACTTTGACGAGATTTTGAAAACCATGAATAACAATCGAGTTTTGGAGTTTGAAATCACTTGAATTGGGCACATAATGCCTTAGAATATGATCTGAGAATTTGTATGTGCATTGATAGGAATCAAAGTATAAGAAGAATCACATAAGGCATATAATCACATAATCAAGTATAAACATGTAAAGCACATATAAT
Organism: Flaveria linearis; assembly: GCA_024085815.1. NCBI lineage: Eukaryota > Viridiplantae > Streptophyta > Magnoliopsida > Asterales > Asteraceae > Flaveria > Flaveria linearis. Next base: position 36,755,779 of record CM044002.1, read on the forward strand.
CCTATCTATGCATATAAAATACATGAGAGGACTCATGTGTAAAGGTACTTAGTTATAGTCTAGGTCATTCCATTTCTAATAACCTAATTCCCTATAACCATGGCTCTGATACCAATCTGTCACACCCCGACCGACGGCGGAATCATCAGAGCGGACGAGGGAATGATTGATTGTTCATAACTCATGATTGTCTAATAGTGAAAATAATATTAAAATCAGATTACAGGATAACATAAATTTAACGGATACAAATACAACAGTTAAAGTCACAAATAATAATTGTCTTTTGTTTTGACTAAGTCAAGGTCTTATATGAGCATGTAGAAGTCCACTAATTTGCTTAACCTGAAATCATGTGAGAAAATAAAGTCAGCTAATGAATTAGCTGGTGAGTAATCATAGTTTTGAGTATACATATAGATTGATTGATTGATTGAGAATAATTCAATTCACAAGGTAACGTTAAGACTTATATTGCAATAGTAAAGCATATAGATAAACCAACACAATAACAACCCCTTGACTTGACACTTGCATATAATAGACTCCACACATACACCATAGATTAACTCCTGCCTCTGGTACAATCACCACTCATAAGCCATATGGGGTGGGTTATCCAAACCAGTAGATCTACATTGTTACCAGGATTGATTGATTGATTGAATTAGGGTTTTACTGTCATCCAGTTTATCATAGTATGTTCACATATTTGCAAGTAATAACATAACCTGTCTTGAATTGAATTTAGAATGAAACAACAATAGAACATCATGATTGAATATATTGTATCACATGATTTCCCCCAAATAGGAAATGATATAAAAAGGGGATATGAATACTCACTTGATTGATGAGATTAGAATATGGTTGTGATAGATTAAACACCAACGATTTCCTTACGATTAACCTAAGGAACGGTGTCTCGAATTTAAATAATAATAATGTGAGAATTGGAAATAGATTAGGGTTTTCATTTGGTTTTGAATGGTAGTTTAAATTAAATAATTTATTTAGTTAAAAATGTTTTGAAATAAATAAAATGAATTTATTGAAAATGATTATGTTTAGAATTTTAAAATAAACGTATCAATACGCGTAACCGTTTATTTTATTGTGAAAGTGTGGGAAAATAAATAATTAATTTTATTAATTAATTATATGATAATTAACTAATATATTTAATTATTTAAATTATTAAAAGAAATGAAAATGTTTTTGGAATGATTTAAATATAAAATTTTTTATATTTAATCATGATTTAAACAATAATAAATATTATTTAAATAAAATAAAAGTAATTTAGTGTCGAATAATAATTTAATAAATTAAGTTATTATTAAGAGTCCACTTTCGTATAAATAATCTTGTATTATTTGTAATTTTATTTATTTAAAACATTTATTAAAATAGATAAAATGTTAAAAATAAATTTCAGAAGATAATTAAATTGTTTTAAAAATTTTAATGTTTGAAAAATCATTTTTATAATTTTTAGAATTTTTTTATAATTTTTAGAGGCTTAAAAAGAGGTTTTAAAAAAATATGTAGGTGACGGGTCTCGAACCCGAGACCTCAAGGTTAGAGTTTGAGTGTGGAACCGGTAGACTAAAGGCCTTGGCCGCGTTTGGTTTGGGTTCCATTTGGTTTTAATCCTCTTAACCCATTACCCCAAATACCCTATGAACCCTAGATCAAATCAACCCAAATCGATCCCCAATTTGATGATGTTTACTGTAATAATCATAGGGCTTTAATTGCCCGTGTAAATTCGAGTATGTATATACGTTCAATTACCTATATGGTGACGGATTGAAGATGAACAGAATGAAGAACAGACCCGCGACAGTGTACCAACCGAACGATGCTCAAACAGTGTTTAAAATCAAATTAAACTTGAGGGAATCTTCGAATGACGATTTGGAAGCAAAGACTTATGTTAATTTTGGATAAAATTGATTGAAGATGGGGTTTAATTGGAGTTGTAGGTCCGACGGTTCGAGAGGTAGTTCGAAGGGGTATTCGGGTTTGTTTTGAACGAATTCGAACTCAATGGTTGTTTATAAACGACCAAACATTCGTTAGTGCGAGATTAGTTTACTTATTTTACAAGTTTTAGTGGCTGAGTTAGGTTGGTCGGCCGATGGTGGTGTTTGTGGTGGGTTCGAACGCGGGTGGAAAGGGGGGTGGGGTTGGGGTGTTTTTGAAGTTTTACAAAACAGTCCCTGATGTTCCCAATGGTTTTCATTTGAACTCCAAGGTTTGTTTTAGTTTTAAATTAATTACAATCTGACCCCTGAAGATTTAGATGGTTATCATTTTATGTAAAAGGTTATGTAAAACTTATATTTTATTATTATTATTATTATTATTATTATTATTATTATTATTATATTATTATTATTATTATTATTATTATTATTATTATTATTATTATTATGATTATTGAAATTATTAGAATTAACATCAATATATTAAATTTAATTGTTTTCGTAAATTAATATTTTTTAATAAAAAAAACGCGATGTTACAGGGGAGACTGTAACATCTCGTATTTTCACGACGTATTAATACCTTTTAAATGTTAAATAATAATAATAATAATAATAATAATAATAATAATAATAATAATAATAATAGTAATAATAATGATAATAATAATAATAACAATAATAATAATAATAATGATAATAATAATAATAATAATAATAATAATAATAATAATAACAATAATAACAATAATAATAATAATAATAATAATAATAATAATAATAATAATAATAATAATAATAATAATAATAATAATAATAATAATAATAATAATAATAAAGTCCAGGGGTAACTTATGCAATTTTTAAAACTTACAAGTTAAGTTTCAGCATAATATAACAAAAGAGTGAAACCGCAGGGACCATTCTTGTAAATTTTTTTAAAACAAACTGCAGTCTCTCTCCTCTTCCCCGATTTTCCGGCGACCGTCCGGCGAGCTCCGGCGGTCCTCCGGCGAGCTCCGGCGGTCCTCCGGCGAAGTTCAAACACCCAAATCACGTGGTTTTGACCCAAATTAAAGGTTCCGACACTCTCACGACCAAGATTCGAACCCTATGCACGTTTAATCATTGAAAAATACGGATCCAAAGCTCGTTACCTCGAATCAACTTTATTCCCGACCGTTCAACGGTCGGTTAACCCACTCAAAACTTAAAAATGACCAAATTAACCCCGCACTAACCGATTATGGATCGTTCATAATGATTCTTTGAACTCAATTGCATCAAAAACACACTCAAACACCATTAATGATCACCTCGAACCCGTCGGACCTGCAACTAACTGGTTCACCTTCTTTCGAGCTTCAATATTCGAAATTGGAAGAGGGCTTTTGATCGTGTACACCATTAGAAGCTTTCCCTACAACTAATTTGATTATCATCGTGGTTTGGATATCTAACCAGTGCTACGTTAGTCGCGGTTGTTCTTGGTTCATTCCAGACACCATTTCAAATCGAAGCAGGTAATCAAACCTATGTACATGCTCGATTTCATGTGGGGAACAAAAGCCCCATAAATGTTTCTGTTATCGGAATCAATTGGATGGTCAATTGAATCGATTTGGGATTAGGGTTCATGTCGAAAATTTGGGGATTTCTGTTTATTCGGTTTTTAACAATTAAAAACCAAGAAATGATGCGGCTGTGAGCCTTGGTCTACTGGTTCCATGTTTCCCTGCTATGTTGAAGGTCCCGGGTTCGAAACCCGGCCACCTCACACATTTTTTTGAAGCTTTTTAGCTTTAGAAAAATTATGAAAAAAATTCCAAAACTTATAAAAATGTTTTTACAAACATAACAAATTTTTAAAACCACATAATTATTTTCTGAAATTTATTTTGGTATTTTATTTACTTATTTTATAAATTGTCTTAAATAAATTATAGAAAATTCTTAATAAATATAAAAAAATAATTTTGTAAACTTCAAATATTTTTAAAGATATCAAATTATTTTCTGGAATTTATTTCTTTTAAACAAATGATACTAATTTTAAATATTGTTTAACTTATTTGCAAATTTGCTATAAAAATATATAATTAGTTCATTTTCTTATAAAATAGACATTTAGTATCGTTATAACTCACCAAATCATTATTTGTTCAAATAACAAGTATAAATTATTGTTCAAACGTGCTTATTTTATTTAGCTATGAGACTTTATTATAAATGTTATTTTTATTTCGCATATTTATATAAAATACAAATATATTGTTACCAAGAAAATATAATTGATATCCTGTTAAATATAATTTACAAAATCCTAAAATCCTAAAACCCTAGTTCACGCTAAAACGTTAATTTTATCATTAAATTTAAACCTTGTAAAAATATATATTTTAGGTGCATTGTGAATGGCTACGTTGAAAGGACGCTTATTATTATTTCTTATTAATCCTCCAATACATACGTATTTGATCATGTGAGTATTTCTATACCCATTTTATCATTTTCACACTTTTGGGTGAAACATGTTACCGTATAAACGTTGCACTTGTAAACACGTTGAATCTTGTAAACTTATGGCAATTTACTTGTGAGTTGTGGTTAGTTGAACTTTTGTGGTTACCATGTTATGGCATTATATGTAAAATCATTAACTATTGCTAGCCCAGCGAAGTCATAGATCTATGGGTAAGACAAGCCTACTTGGTTGATTCAAGTACACTTAGCTGATCGTATATACTTTTAACGTTAATAGAATATTAACGTCGTTTGATACTTGTAAAACATTGTCGAGGTTTGATTGTTGCATTGTTCATAACATCCCTAATCACTTTATTCACTAATTTACAACTTGAATTGCCATCTTTTATATACTTATGTATTTAAAACTATAGAATGCTCACCAACAATATGTTGACCTTTTATTTTTAACATGTTTCAGGCAATAGCGTTATGTGGCTGTGAACAATCGTAACTCTCACGCCTCGACGATTCCGCCGTCAAGGTTGGGGTGTGACAGAAAACATAAAATGACTTGTAACATAAAGACAACAATACTTGTAGCAAAACAATAACAATACTGACAAATTATCAATTGTTAACCGCTAACAAATCAAGAGATTACGATAATAGTCCACAAAATAGTACAAACCGGTTTGACACATATTTGAGCTTAAAGGCGTTTTATGTTAATTTATTTCAACTTATCTAAGGACAAATTATCTTTATAATTTTATGATTTCGAATATATTTCATATCAATCAAACACTTAGGTATGGATGATGTCCTTGAAATATTTGTTTTTTTAATAACATTTAATCTATTTATATTAATTACCTATACTTGTATCTTGTAAGGTTTAACATATTTTAAATAGAAATAAAATATCTTACCATCAGAATATCAACTCATTGCAATATTTGTTGTATTATCAATTTGTTTACATTATCAGAATACACCGACTTCGTAGTTAGTGTAGTTTATATGTAAATTAATTTTTGTTCGACCTTGACATATTTTAATTATCTTTTACTCTATTAGAGCATTCGCATCCCAATCCCCATCGATAACCTTTCTATACTTTAGGAAAAATTTTAGGAAAATCACCTAAATTGTCACTCTATCACATTCTCTAAAATATGAATCAAGTTTAGAAGCTCACTTCAAATTTCATATATTTAGGGACTAACTATTCATTTTATATATCTATTACTCATAATTCATATGGATGAAAGAAAGAGAAAATATTATAAAAATGAATAAGGAATTATTATATTAATTGAATAGAAACATGATATGAAGAATGGGATGTGGAAGTTTCTTATAAGATAAACGAATTTAAAAATAAATGTTAATTTTAGCTAAACTATATGAATATAGATGAAAAATCATATAGGAATACTCTTATCCGATGAACACTCTTATGCATCTTAAATAATCTTACTCTATTCTTAGTTTGCATTTGACCTGTGTACTAATGTAAAGCCTAAATTTGGACTCTAGAACTGTATTATATGTTTTTTGGGATGGTGGTGTGTCGATTCCCCATATCATACTCAATACATCTAGGTTGATGGGTCCTCGTGCTTCTATTCATTTATTTGTTGTTTGTATTTGTGGTTAATAGGTATTGTCTCATGATATAACTTATTTAGTTTTATTCGTGCAAGTTTTCAAGGTTGTGTTCGTGAGCTAAAAGATTTTAAAATATCTAGATATGGTGTGGTTGATATCATAAGCATTTACTCGTGTGTTTTGCATTTTACTTTGGATTACCGGTAGTTAAACCTTTACTTTTTGATTGTTATTATGTTTTATTTTTGACTTTTGATATGTATACAAAACCGATACAAGGTCCCAATCATTCAAACTAAAGGTGTAATTTCTAAGATCTGAGAACGAAATCCAAAACATGACATACCATATCAACCGTCCATATAACTTTTCCAAGGAATAAAGATACAAAGACAAATATAATTCATTACGTATGACTCCAGACATTTTTTATTAAATTGTCATGTGGTGTCTATCGTATCAATCCCATTTATCATTTTCTTTCCTTTTTCTAGATAGCCGGGGTCTACACGTTGTCACCATATAAACACCACAACGCCATAACGGTGTCTAATATTCCCTAAGCATATGATGTAATCATATGTGCACATGACAAACCACCAAAAATTAATCTTATCTAAAGCCCAAATTCAAACAATCTTTAGGGCCATAAAAATACCAAAACCACTCTGTAAAGATATTCTGAAACCAAAGTATGTGTACATATTTCTAAATTATGGTTCTTATTCCGTCTTACATTATATGTAGATGTGATATGAACATAAATAATTATACATTGTAATGCGGTTAATAGGTGTGTGCCGAAAAAGGAACTACATATTGGCAGTTAATTCTTTGATTTCATCCAAAGAAATGACCTGCATCCATTGAGAAAGTGTTATACAGCTTGGTAATGTACCATCTAGAGAGCTAATATACTATCACAATTACTAGATGTACAATTTTATAACATTGAAAAGAAAACGGGTCAATTTAAGTTGTATTTAAGCCTAACAAAATGGGTGGGTCAGGTCAAAACAGGTTCTGATAATATGGACCCCAGTTGAGATGTATGGTTTTAGAAAGTATCAAAGGGCCAAGTTGCAGCGGCAACTAGTAGGTAGTAGCGGAAAACAGTGGTGGTGGGTGGTGCAAGCCTATTTAGACCCATTCTAAGTTAGCTGATTTCATATCATTGACCCTCTATAAGACCATTCTTTAATTTAAGTGACTCAGATCAACCCATTAAGATAACAAAAATACCGAAATAAACTCATTTATTGAAAATGGGTCATGATAGTCGGGTAAAGAAAGGGATGGACTGAAATAAGATAAAAAGGAATGGGTCAAATGATTGAGTGGCTTTTAAACCACTCAAAACTAAGAGGTGGCAAGACGGGTAGGTAAAATTGGGCAAACAAAGGCCTCGAGTGACCCTCCACTCGTTTAATCTATTTGATTCATTCAGCAACCTTTTTTAGCTATTACTACTGAGTATACCCATTTGAGATAATTTAAAAAAAAAACTAAATCAGCCCATTCATTGGTTAAGGGTTTAAAATGGCCACCTCTCCTCAAGGTGTAATCAACCATTTACACCTCCCTAAATTGCTTTACTCAAAAAGTTGGACCATTATTTTGTATATATTTTTTTGTAGTCATACAAGTAAAAAATTAATATCGAAACTCATAAAATGGACAATATAAGTGTTGGCAGGTAAACAAACTCGACCCATTTTGACTCGTTAACATCACATCCGACAATCTATTTTGCCACACAAAATAGTGATTCATGGAGTCTCGAATCATAGACCTGTAACTTCTATTAAAGCAAGAGTTGTACAACAAGAAGCAATTGCCATACTTTCTTGACGTGTTATAATCACATATTTTACGTAACATTGGGGATAGTATTACCTGCTCATTTCCAGCAAAATCATTATCAGGAGTGAGGAACAGCATGCAGTGGCACTCCTTTCTGAGAAATAAGTAGGCAATAATCATAATCAGCCCGCTTAGAGCTACAAACCACACATAATACAACTAAATTGCACAGCATGTCCTCCAATGATCATATATCATGCCAAGTCAAAAAAGAACTAAAATCTAAACTCCAGCCAAAAAAGTTTACGTCATGTAAAGGAAGTCGGTTACCTTTCTCTCATGGGAACACAAGGGCAGTTCCAAAAGCCTTGTGTTGCCTCAGCTGCTTTGTCATCATAGTGCCTGTTTACAAACCAAATCACATATTATCTAATTTGTACAGAGTGCGCTTAGTTTACTATAAGGAACTTAAGATATTTTTCTGAAGTATATAAGCCAGGACTGGCTCACTAGCAACATACCTGCAGGGACAAAGCGGCGCCCCCAATGAATCTTTGTGGTCTGCTAATCCCTGTATCAACAATTAAGACACAAAACTTCAATTTCATCATCAGACACAAAGACTCATGCATACAATCAAGACCAGAAACTTCAATCTTATCATGAAGTTGGTGACATAATGCTTCTAATCCTGATTGTATCCTCTTAACAGTTTCTGCAAACTTCCATCGTTATCAGAAGACTAGGTCAAAGTAGTTTTTTACTAGAGTTCCATACAAGTTATATAGATATGTTATATGTAAACTTGTGCAAACTTCCAAGCACATATTAGAAGACTAGATGGAATTAGCACATATTTACCTAGAAAATCACAAGTTGTATAAATATGTTATATGTACGGGCAATAATCATAATTTATACGATGGCTAGGAATTTGTACGGAATCAAGTCATCTACAAGGTGTATTTTAATTTTTATGCATTATTACTTTAGAAATATATTGCACTTTGATGTTGCAATGAATTTAACAATCACGTTAAAGCCATATAAGGAATACTATTGATGGTAGACATTCACACATAAAACCTGGAGTTGGATGGTTCTAATCATGTTTGTGGGTAAAAAGTGATAAGTTAAATTCCAATAATTATGCAGTCAAAGTCAAGGCAGTCTAAATTAATTAAAGAAGTCAAGGTCTATCTAAGCATACATCAAGCAACGCTTGATTTAAGCACGTTGGCTATAGTTTTTATTTTATAATTACGAGTTGTTTTCTTTCTTATATTAAGCTGATAGGATTAAGTTGCAAGAGGCAATGTTCTCAGAACCGGATCGGACGTCGAACCGGACGGCTTACTGGTTTGGTGGTCGGACCGGTCGGACCGGATTTAACTATATTTTAATTATATTTATATATGTAATTAAATATAAGTAATTTATATATGATTTATACATATATTTTATAGTTATATATAAAACTTAACTATATTTGTATATACAAAGTACTAATTTATGGTTTAACACCCCGTTTTTACCCACTAAAATCAAAAAAAAAAAAAAAAAAAAAAAAAAATTCATAATCCGGTCGGAACCGAACCGGTTCGCCGGTCCAACCGCCGACTCGGTTCGAACCGGCCGGTTCAATGCTCCAAAAACGAACCACTATCGACCGGACCGGACAGGCCACCGAATCCCGGTCGGACCGGCCGGTCCGATCCGGTCCTAACAACATTGGCAAGAGGTACCAATTTCCACTTCTTGAATTCCTTATAAAACGATCTGTGCCGACCGCTTATATCACTACATTTTGATTTTTGTTCTTTGCGTCAATTGTCCAACAACGTGAGTGCAGATACTATCATACTATGAGAAAATGTATCAAAAATAATACAAGTCATGAAGACCATGGCTTAGATAGTATATAGACTACAATCCATAAAAACAATGTGAACAAAGGAAGCATTGTACTTTTTATGCATCTATTTTTAACCAGTTGAAAGAGGTGCGACGAGTTTTAGCCTAGCCTGACTAACTATAGCTGTTGTATTGTCACTGACGTCTCATGGCTGGATAAAACTACCATTTAGCAACATTTGTATAATTGTATCATTTCATGATGTAAGACTTAAGTTATTAGTTTAATCAGAAACTTCAACCTACTTGAGCAGTGAATTAGGAAGGGAAAACGTTAAAAGAACTCAGAACTTTTCTAGTTTGAAATAAAGTAAATCTGAGAAAAGTAGAAAGAAATGATTTTGCATGTCTCTTGCGCATGTGGATCGAAAAACAACTTTCAATGAAAATCCTCTCCAACTGCAACTCAAACCAAATTCTGATAGAGAACAATGGAAAGAAGCAGTACCTTGATAACCACAGATGTAACACTCTTGTCAATGCAAAAATATGTGTCGGATTTACGAGCATACTGCTCTGAGAACTTCCTCATGATTTCAACGGATTTATCTGAAGGTTCAGCTGAAAATATTTAAATACCACAATCTTAGTAACGAGCAACAAGAAAAGTACCATCTGATTCACTACATTTTCAGTAAATATCACAAGCTTGAATGTGTCAATCTCCTCTCCTTATAGCAAGCTAGCTATAAGATTATGTGGATAGCCTGAAGTAACTAATTCAAGGTATATATTCTATTAGTAAGTAGAACAAACTAGTTCCACAAAGATTTGGGTTCAAACACTAAAGATAATCTGTAGTACGTGAGCAAGTAAATGTTCGCACAAAACCAAATAAGAACATTGTGATTATCTCCTTATAAGCACCATTAATTAAGAGTAACATGATTAAAACCCTACTAGTATCATGATCGTCATCTATAAAAATCAAAAAGAGTTGACATCATGATTTCAGCTTCAGATAGAAAAATTAGCTAAACACAACAACGAAATGAAATCGAACTAACAAAAACACAATAATTACGACTACATGCTGCATATTCATCCAATAGCAACATTAACATCAAGTAAACTACAGAACGCGAATCTCCAGTAATAAATTCCAAAAAAAAAAACACATTGCTAGGGTTTTAAGGCGAAACAAACTTGACTCGATTCAAACGTTCGAAAGCACGCGTGTGTAAAACTGTGAATTACCTTTGGCAATCACAGCTCGACGGGAGCGGAGATTCGTAGGAGGTGTTCTGAAAGAGGAAACACCGAATCCGCCGGTGCAACAGGTTGTTGCCGATAGAGCTCTCATCACGGTCAGTATCTTCCGAATTCAAAGTTTTCGTCAAGTAAAATAGAGCAGAATCAGCAGTATCTGGAGATGAAGCAAGAAGAAAACCTCTGGATCATCGTGCGTATAGCTATATATTCCTGTGATTTTAATATGATTTGAAGTTACCGGAAAGATCTATTTGATTCCGATGAGATGTGAGCACGAAGCACCAATCGTTGTGATATTAAATTATCCGTTCCGATGAAGTTTCAGGGAGACATCTGTTGTTAATAGTCTTTTCAGAAGCCTGTTAGCTATTGGACTTCATTTGGTCTTCACTTTATTGGGTTCTTGCTGTGCACTAACCTGATTTTGGGCTCACACCGATTCGGGTTGAAACCGTTAAACGTTCAGAAACCGTTAACCGTTCAGGTTGAAACCGGTTTATAAGAGGAAAATGATGGTGTTTGACTGGTTTAAAGTTGGGCTTAAACCCGATCTGGATTTTGGGCTCACACCGATTCAGGTTGAAACTGTGAACCGTTCAAGTTTCAACCCCACAGGTCGGTTCAAATTCAGATCGGGTTTGATCTAACTGGTTTTAAAATCGGGTTCGGTTCCTGACTAGAATTAGCGTCTTCAGTTTTTGAATTTTGAACCCAATTAGAATCTATGCTTTTAGATTTCACATTATATAGATTATTTTTATTTTTATCACGTAAAGGCATGGTTTATAAATCCCTTTTATTAGTCCCAATCCTCAACCGTCACCCTAGCCATAACACCACATCTCGAGTCCTTGACCCTCATCGTCAGACCACATCCCTGACACTAGTCGTCTCACCACACATCCTTGACCGCACTTCATATGCATCAGTCTTATTGTCACACCACACATCCTTGACCGTAACCAGTCACACCTCACCCCCCCACACCACCCCTACCTCTCACCTTTACAAGTCATCATGTCAGGCTAAAACTTGAAAAACAAAACAACTTTTATTTTATTACACACAGAAGTTTGCTTCCAATTTCATTACCCCTGCAAATCAAGTTATGAAAATACAGACAGCCGGAACTAATCGAATTGAGGGGAAAGACGGTATGTGAGATAGGGTTGCAATTCATTTTATGTGTAAATGAAAACAAGAGGTTTAGTTGAGCCTTAACCAATACACATACTACACATTACACGAATAACCTCTTTCTAGGTTCAGATTGGTTTCGGTTCATCTGTTCTTCTGAATGACACTATCAAATATGCTCTCTAAAGGTGTTGAATTTCTGTAACCCGCAGATTACAAAATTATAATACCAAATGTCCCAGAACACCTGAAATGCAGCTTGGAAGTGCCTTGCCACTATATCTGACCTTCCAATTTCGACATCAGATCTTGCCACGCATGATAAAACAGGACAATGCACCCTGACCAACAGTCAATAGCATATTGATAGCCAAGCTATATGAACTGAAAGTCACGAACCTGCATAACATGAACGGGTCAATTTGGCTCTTACTCAAATGGGTCAATTCTAGGGGGAGGGGGTAACTAAAAGGGAAATGGGTCAAATGGGTTGAATGTCGCCCCAATACAACTTTGTACTCCAATTTATTCGAAGATTTAGATCATTATTGTATTTGATATTGCTTTCTTAATCATACTTGATGCATAAACCTTTAATTAAAAAAATGAGCAAAGAAGTGTTTTTGTGGTCAACCGATTCCTATCCATACTATAGTCGATGTTACTCTATTTTCCTGGTTTCCCCATTTTGCCACCTCTAACTCACAGTAGCATCGGAAGTTGTGCAGAAAAAAAAAACCTGAAAATGGGAGAAAGAAAGGTCAATAAATACCATTCTTAGCCTACTAAGAAACTACTTCACTTTCTTGGACTCTGTAATCCTGTAATCCACATTCAATCCTGATTGCTGAAATGAGTTCTGGAGAGATGATTGGCTTATCCGTATCTTGATGGTCATTTGGTTTGTCTTTCTCATTAGTCTGGTTAGAATTATGTGTAGTAGCTCCCCAACCCCTGTACAGAATGACTTTATTTGGTTCTTGGGAGACAAGAATTGCGCCGGTTGCTTCCTGCAAGTAACACAATAGGTCCAACTTCATGCATTAATGCATCAGCTACTGGTATATATGATACAGTTGTGAAGTTGTGGTGCAAACCTCTAACTTTGTAACCACTTCTTGCGCTGAAGTCCCTTTGGCTCTACCTTTAATATTTACAATAGCAAGGGGATATTTCTGGAAGTGAGTTTTAATGGTTTTAGCCACCCCACTAACGATATTGCTTCTTCCTGCAATATGATAGTGGTATTAGCATGGTTATAGAAAAGCAGACCAAGAAAGCCAGTTCAACTTAAAGATAAGTGATTGAGTGTGTTCATTAAAACTGGTGATCACTAAAAAACTACTATAATATTATAAAGCTTATAAACACATCTTTTGTAAACTAAGCCAAAGTTCTATGAAATAATTCAAATTTATAAAAAAAAAAGATTTGATGAAAAAAATCGTTTAAAGACAAATTAAAAGATGTGGAGTTAAGAATGGTCGCTACAGCTTCTACACAACGAAAGAGTTGTAAAAAGTGAATTTTGTTAGAACAATGTTGTGATTTTGTTACAATATGGCAGCATAAATCACAAACGGTAGGAAGAAAAGAGGTCTTCCAACATGTGTTCTTGTCTTTAAAATGCAATAATACATATTAGTGCAAAACTTAACAATCTGGGAATTTAGCCCAGGTTTCAATTTAAAACCATGCCCGGAATGTTTAAAAATACTTTCCAAAAATTGGCCAACTATGGTGCTTTCTCAGAGGTGGATTTTCGGTCAGATAATTTGGAATTGCTTGAAAAGCTCAAAAAAACGCCAAATAAAGTAAGCAGAATTTGGTTGGTTTGACAAACTATGGATCAACCATGCAAGTCCGTATGTCAATTCTTGAAAAACGTTTTCTTCTCATTATATATGGAACCTTGAAACTTGCTTATTCTTTCGTATATATATACTTGTTATGTTTTATTTAATTACAACACTTTAAGTTTTTCGGACAGATGTGTTGAAAGACAACAAATGTTTTCAACCTTCTATATTAATTTATTCAAACAAAACCAATAGTATTTTGTTAGTATAGTTTTTATAATCATATTTAAACCAACTCCTTTCATTTTGGGTAAGTTCTAAAACTTCACCCATTTGACTTGCCAGATAAAAGTTAACCCAAATCACCCCTTTTTTAGTGGGTTGACTTTGCCAGCCAGAGGTGGCAGTTTTTGAACAGCTTACCTAAAACTTGGTTGATTTGAGATGTAAATTATCTCCAAAACGTCAAATTGGTACAAACTTATAAAAGCATCCTTAACCAACCATTGAAAGTCAGTAACATGATGTTTTAAAGTCCTTACATCGATATTCACAAAAAAAATTATCATGATTCTAGTAGTGCATATTTCGAATCATATTTAATACACTGCTTATATCCCATAGAATAGAGGTAAGGTTTGTCCTCATCTTGCCTTCCCCAAACCCTACTCGTTGAGTGAGATTTTACAGGGCGCGTTTAGCTTAGTTTAGCTTAGTATCAATACACTACTTATAAAGATTCGAAAGGATTTGATTTGTCAACCCGACCTGACTGATATTAAAACTTTACCCCATTTTTTCGTATTCACTGTTAGCACACGGAGCACATGTGTAGCTTACCAACAGCTAGAACAGGACGTTTTTTCATCTTCAGGGCCTGTTTCCTCAAAAGCAGCCTCTCTTTATTAGAAAGAACAATAGATCTGTGTGGTTCCCTGTTTGACCCGATGGGTTGAGGTTCGTTAACTGGCGAAGATGGCACCTCACTCCTCGCAACGGAGACACAAAGCTCAGTGCTTGGTGATTCTTCGAGCTGAAATAGATTTGATTTATCAAAAACAAAGGATAATAATAAAAGAGGTATTCAGTTGTTAGATAATCCGTTATAGATAACCGATTATAATGAAACGTACTGGTAAGAGATAGTTTGGATGTGTTTTTGCTGCTTGAAATTGGATGTAACATTTTTATGTTGAGTTTTTGGCAAATAATGATAATATAAGGAGTGTGTTAAATGGAAATAAAGGTATGCAATATAGTTAACTCTATCATTTGATGATAACTTTAGTTGCAGATATTGTCAAACTGATTATTTGACCCCACATAATCATAAGCAGAAGTAGATTATCTACACGTTGATGACTAATAATTACTACTTGAAGTTGGAATAATCAGATAATTGTTTAGAAAACACACATCCAAACACGCCGCCCTTGATTGAAATTGATAAGCGATTCATATACCTTGAAAGCATTTAAAGAAATTGAAGTGCTTTGTGTCTTATATTTCTCGCTTTCATTTGTTTCTTCCATCAATAAGACTGAAGCATTTGAATTAGCTTCTGTGAACTCACTTTCATCGGTTGGATTTTCTTGAGAAGATATTACGCTATCATTGTTATTTGACAAATATAAAGCACCTCCCTGAAGCTCTCTTGCCTTGAACGTTGCAAATAAGTAATAAATATTAAATAACAGGAAAGCTTACATTCTATCTAATTGTTACACAAAGGATACATTCTTAGAGGGGGTCAAAAAGGGTCAGGTCAGATTGATATGCCTACAATTTCTGCCCCTTCTCTAATGATAAAACTTAATTACTAAAGCAATTTAAGAGGTTGTAAACGCTTGAGAGACTTAATTGTCTGACGTATATCTTTTTTAGATATATTATATAGTATTATCCTGTTATTAATACAATATAACCCAGATTGTCCTATTTTTTATATAGATGGTTAAAAATTACTACCTTCATCAGTTGCTATATAATAGAAACAGGTTTGCAAACAAAGAAGAATTTCAACTTACATTGATGAAAGCACTGAACCATTACCACTTCAAATTAATGAGTTCTAGAGTAGACAATTTTGACCCATTTACCATCAAAAGGGTTGATTTTTTTATACGGTTTATGTCTAATGTTTAAACTAGGTGAAAGTAACCCAAGGGGTATTATTTTCTTTATGCTAACAACCTCCTAAATTGTTTAATTTACTAAAACAGAATGTCATTGTATAACATAGCTTTTCTAATCATATTAATGCAACTACCATATAAAAAAGAAAGGACTAAACATGTTTGGGTCCAGACACGTTATCTAACCTGCCTGCCCTGCCCAATTTGTCACCTCTAATAAATTTCCAACACATGTGAATACTCCTCACCTGCCCATTATCCTGATCTATAGGATTTGATGTGTAAACTTCAAGATCAGAGTTGGGTTCCATAAATTCAGCTGATGGGCATGTAACCTCCTGTTCCTGTAAATAACAACATTACCCAAAAAGTACCAATTATAATGCCATCCTCAAACTTTTTACAAAAAACGCAGGAAGTAATGGACACTAACCGGCAGAATATTCTGATCTGTTTCACCGTGTACATTTATTTCCCCACTTCTAGCCTGGTTCAAGACAAATTGAGTGATATTCTGTTAAATATGCAAGTACGAGCAGACCAGTGTCAACCATAACAATTGACTGATGACCACATCAGAAAACTCACCAACTTAAGCTTTAATTCTTCAACATTTTTTCCAAGTTTCAATACATGAAGTTTCAAAGACTGCATCATAGTGGTAACAAGAAATTAACAAAACCAGATAAAGTCATAAAAGTAGTGTGCATCCAAATTCCATTAACTTAAGCTTTAATTCTTCAACATTTTTTCCAAGTTTCAATACATGAAGTTTCAAAGACTGCATCATAGTGGTAACAAGAAATTAACAAAACCAGATAAAGTCATAAAAGTAGTGTGCATCCAAATTCCATTTTGGGGCCCCATTTTTTGGCATTCTTCCCAGATCTCAAGATTTTTGCTTTTTTTTTAAATTTTACATCATTTAATGTAAAATCGCATGAAACCGGGAATATCTGTCAGCTGCCCTCTATATTAGATAAGTATTTCAGCAATTTAGGCATAAATCGACTTCGTGTACTTTCTTTTGCATTAATGCATATGTAAACTCAAACATGACCTTATGCGATTATATGTAACATACAGTATTTACTTACCTCTCGGCGCTGGGCTTCAATGGAGCGTTTTAATGCTTCTCTTTTATTAAGGAGTGTTTGTGGCCTCAAGTTCGCAGGTCTTTTGTAGTTTTTACCACGATAAACAATAATGGCATGACCTTTACGCATACGTTCTACTGCCACTAATATTCCACCACTTTCTGATTCTAACGTTCTTGCTATTGCATGAACCTCATCAATGCTTGTTTCACCACATAATATCTTCACAAGTTCCCTGTATTTCCAGTGAAGATGCATATTTTCAACAGTTCCATCAAAAACTCCACGTCTTCCTGAAAATGAGAAGTCAGATAAGAGGTCTTAGTTAGACATGGCAAGATAGGCGGATTGGGTACTTCGTTCTGGTTGATTTGGAGTGGCACCTTTTTTAGTAGGGGTAAAAATGTGACCTGTAAACTCTTTTTATGACCGTTTTTTTAATTATTAATAACTGATGTGTTAATTCTGAGTTAGAAAACCATCTAATGATAATCATAGTTAAAATCTATAAATAAAAAAGATATAGGAGGTTGTATGCATTGAAAATACTCCAGGAGACTTTTCACCTTATTTGAAATGTTCGGCCCATTTGACTTCTTCCCCACTAAGCTAATTGTTTTTAATTGACCCATGACCAATTCGAGATCAAACACAACCTAAATCTACCCGTTCGCTCTAGTCTTAGGATTAAAGTGTTGTGCCATAAAATAGGAAATGAGACTCACCCATCAGGAGAAAAGTTCACATTTGACTTGTTCCCTTTAAAGCCATTTTTTAATTGAACCATGACCCGTTTGATATATGAAGAAAACTGCAACCAACCCGTTTACAGGTATATTTGTCACCTCCAGTCTTAGGTTTCAAGTGTT
Organism: Flaveria linearis; assembly: GCA_024085815.1. Lineage (NCBI taxonomy): Eukaryota > Viridiplantae > Streptophyta > Magnoliopsida > Asterales > Asteraceae > Flaveria > Flaveria linearis. Next base: position 36,773,816 of record CM044002.1, read on the forward strand.
GTGTTATAAAAAAGAAATTGAGACTCACCTAACAGTAAAAAAGGCCTCATTTTCAAGCCAACTTTTCTCAGCATGTACCGTTCCTCTTCAGTGATACCTTCTTTATCTGCTTCAAGTTGTAGCTTGGTATCTTCCTTCTCTAGCTCTTTTAGAAGCTTCTCTGCCCTTTCTTTGCTTGCCAATGCCTATCATAGTCAACTTGAAATATATCATATGTTGACAAAATTGGTATAGTAGATGACACATCCAAACGAGTATTTTACGGATCAAAGAGGTCCGGTCAGGTTGACCGGCCAACACTCTTTAGTCCTTTCTTTTAGTTTTATAAATAACTAATATGAATACAAACGCTACACTGTCAGAATATTAATCTTTTTTGTTATAAAAAATAATTAGAAAATTGTAAGCATTTGAATACATTTTGAATAACTTCAATCCGTTCAACATAGAATCGACGCATATTCTGATAATTGGGTCAAACTTTCAGCCTCTATGAACTACCCAGTAAATATCAAAACACAACGTATATGTACTATTTGATCTAAATGCCTACCTGAGACAATTTGGAACTAGTTTTCTTAATAGCTGCTTCACGGGACTTTTGTTTCCTTTGCTCAATGGCAATTTCCAGTTTCTGGTCTCTATATCCACCAATTTCAGCAGCAGAGAGATTCTCAATCTCCTTATCTTTATTTTCTTGCAGATCTGATGGACTGGTGCTCTTTTTTCTTTCAGGTCCATCAACTCCACTATCCCTTCTCTGTTCTATTGCAGAAGAAACTGTAGCTGGCAAGAAATCTTTACCTCTATATAGAACAATATATTCCCTATCACGTGTAAGTAGTGTTCCTCCTGTTAACCACTGAAATTATTGGGAAAAAAATTTAAAAAAACGGATGATATTCAAAGGTTGAGCTATGAATTACGGTATTCTAATGTAGAGTATGAGGAAGATAAACTGGATTCAAAGAGTTCCGTACTACACAATTTCCTTGTATTTTATAAAAGAATACAATAATCTTAGAATATGGAAATAAGGAATATAAAATAATAAAAACAGGTTTGATTTTAACCTGAGTAAGAGAATCCAGCTTATTTAAACTGCTCAAAGATCTTAAGAGTGAAAGTTTCCCTTGTAGGTGGAAAACCAGTGGCTTGGCGAGTTGGATAACAGGTCAAAGCAGATAAGATCTTTGGCAGCATTAAAACAAACAGCAGTTTTTTGGCGTTTTTGTTTTCATAAGTAACTAACATACTAAAATATGATTACATAAAGGTCTAATCTTTTGGATAAAACAATTTAGGAGGTTGTACAGACTTGAGAGTCGGTTAAGGGACTAAAGGCCAGGGTGAGTTAAACATTGCTCAAACCATTGACTCGTTACTATTAAATATAACAGATAGACCCAGTTTTCTTAATCTTACTCATTTGACTTGTTAGTATTAAATATAACAGATAGACCCAGTTTTTACATGGTTAGGTTAGTATTGCAACCTGTAGCTTAACCCATAGAAATACTTCTGAAATCATATTAATGTACCAAAAACATTGAGTATTCACAAGAAGTTTGAAAGCTTTACAAGGTTAATGTGATATAAGTATGTTATATTTGGCCCAATAAATGCATGCTTCAATTCGAGATTGATTAAGCAACTCAAACTTGGACAGTGCCTATAATCTAGATTCGGGATGCAACGAATACACTCAATACAGTAATGCTTCAATTTGGTATCAATTCTAACTTGTACACTGACCTTTAACTCTTCAGCCATCAGATCACTGTTGGTATTCTGGACTCCTTTTTTAACAGCAATCTTTGCAATCTCACATTTCTCCCAGAGCTTTAATATGGCTGCAGCCAAACCTTGAAGTTTCCTATTTCTACCTGATACAAGAAAAATTCAAAAGAACTGAAAATTGATAGTGACAGATTGGTGGCAAAATGGGCTGATCAGGTTTGACAACAGGTCAGAATAATTTGGGCTGGATTGACCTGCCAATAATAACAAAAAAAAACTTTATTTAAGAAAATGATATTGTTCTCCAATCAAACAATTTAAAAGTTGGTCGATTATGTCATGGACAACTTTTGAATTTACAGTTACCTAGTTTTTAGGTTTTACTCGTTTGATCTGTCATAACAAAATATAGCCAGGATTAGAAGTGGGAAATTTGACCCAGCTATTTATGAAGGGGTCAGTCGAGTTGAATGATAAAATCAGTAAAAAAATAAATGGGCTAAATAGGTAAAACAAGTCAAACAGGACGTAAGTCACCTGAAATGTATTTTAATGCCATCAACCTCTAAAACAGTTAAACTATATATCAAAAAAGTAGATTATTATTGTGCTATATATTTTTTATAGTAATCTTTGACACACCAATGCGTCAATAAAACTGAAAACTTACCTGACGAGTTCAGAAATAACATGTTTTGTCACCTTTAACCCAGATTGACCCATTCCATATAAAGAGTTAAAATTGGCAATCTGTAACCAACTATAACAAATTACAGTTCAGGAATCACTAACCTAAAGCGAAATGACACGGTAAAGGCCTCCCAAGTCTTCTTAGAATTGTCATTTCATCGTTTGTTAATTTTGGTTTAACTCCAAAAGGAAGGAGACGAAATGGCTTCCTGTACCCAGGAACAATTGCTGGTAAAAGGTCAGCGTCAACTGGTAACGGTTCATACCCGTACCAATCAGTGAACCGTGGACCCAGTCCATCCAAAAGCCGGTCAGCTTCTTCTGCGAGTTGGGCCTCTCCTGGCAGCTGAAACCGGACCCTGGTTCGAGAACCCACACCTTGAATCAAAGGTGGTTGAGTTGCTTTTGAGCCAATTGAGCTGCTTTCTTCACCACCATCCTCTTCAGAGTCCATAGATGAACTCATTCTCATTGGGTCATCAACTGGTGCATCATTTGTTTTTTGTTTATTTATAGAGAAATAAGGATACTTGTAGTCAGCGCCTCTGTACAAAATTATAATACTTCCAGCTCTCCAAACAACCAGACCCCCCGTTTTTCTCTGTGTTACAAACAAAAATATAAGTCAAACAAATTTGATTCATAAGTAAAAAGTTAATACAAGTCAAACCTGACTTCTCATGTTGTAATTGACTAATTGCACATGCTATACCACATCATGAAAAAGGAGTAGTGTTTAACTTTAAGTTGGAGTTTTACATGCATTTGCAAAGTGCTTATTGCAGCTTTTACAAATAAAATCAGATAATCAGATGATGGATATAATTAATGTGCTTGAAGCTGGGAATGAATAGATGATTTAAGAATAATGTCAATAGCATGTTGTCGCAACTACTCACTTTTTCTAAGTTTGGACTAGCCACTGATTGACCGAATTTCTACCATTTCTTCAAATCATCACTAAAACTCAGACATTCAAAATAATATTAGTTTTTGGCAAATATTCTTAAGCTGGTTATCAGTACAATCACACACCTAAACATACTCTAACTGCCAAAGTGCCAAATACATAAATCTGCCAGCTTCTAACTTTGAAACAGGTAGGAACTGTTTTAGTCAGTTTCAAAGCACATCCAAACACCCTCCATAACACCAGTACAACGACTATAAGAAGGATGAACAGTTTCATACATGGAAGTATGCTAGCACTTCTTTAAGAACACTAATGTTAAGCTACTGAAAAGAACACATATTGCTCATCTAACCTCTAGTAAATCATGGGTTCTCTTCATGTTCAATCTACACAGATCCTCACAGACAATCTTTACGAGCTCGGTCCTCCTCCACCTCTCATGGATACCATTAACAATTCCCTCAGTAATTCCAGCCTTCCCAATTTTAAGCTTCGGCTTAATCGCAATCCCCAAGCTTCTCAGCCTCCTTAACTCCACTGGTGGCAGCTTCAATTCCGCCATTGTCGGCACCTTCTCACCCTCTGTACTCCCTTCAATTCTCCTCCTAACCTTTTCTTCTTTCTTCTCCTTCCACACCTCCCGCCGGAGCTCATGATACCTCGTTATAGCACTACCGGAACCAGGCTCCGGAACCGGATTCTCAGGCGTACTCCAGCTCGGGTCAAGCGTGTGCCCGACCCGTTGCTTTGGTAAACGATTAGGCAACGGAACGAATATCTCACCAGGAGAGTGAGTTAGGTCTCCCTGTGGTGGTGAAGGTTGTTGGTTATCGACAGTGTCTTCAACGTAACCTAAGCTACGAAGCTTATCGGCGATTCTTCGAATTGCTGATTGAGGTAGGCTTCGGGTGTCGGCGGAGGAGGCGGAGGCACGGAGGAGAAACGCAGTCCGGCGAGTGTGGCGAGGGATTTGTGGACGAAGGTTTTTGGGGAGATTGGAGTGAGAAAACAAGGGTTTGGGGAGGGTTTTAGGAGAAGGTGAGGGTTGTTGAAGCAACATTTGGGGGAATTATGAGCTATTGGCTAAAAGATGATCGGATTGTTCATTTGTAGTTGAATTAATATCGATTGTTCTTCAATTTTGCCTACAAATCGCTCGATTAAGAAGAGTTTAGTGTGTTCTTCTTTGAGATTTTAAGTTCTCTGGCGGTTGGATGACTCGATTTGGATTGAAATCGTACCTGTAAACTCGGTGTTTTGAAGATTGAAGGTGGTAACGAAGAACAGTTGCAGGTTTATCGGGTTGGACATGAAGAAGGTATGGCAACCATATCTTTGGTTATTGGAAATTTTTAAATAAAAGTTGTTTTTTTTATTTAGTGGTTTCTAACTAGTTAAAAAATAGCAGTTGAATATTAGAAGTCCATTGCTCGTACAAACTGACTCAATTAAGGTAACACATGACTAGACCAGTGTTCGTTCTCTTGACGAGTTAACTTCAAGTGAATCCATCTTTTTTTACTAATTGATTCAATAAAAACACCACATGAGTACCTTCATCCAATCGTCATGCTTGATAGTTGATACCACACCGCACATTCTTCTGGTCATCAAGAAACCTACTTGCCACTAGAGCAAACTTCAAGATCCGCTTGCCATTTGGGCGTATAAGCGGACTCCCCATAAACAATTATAATTTCATTTACGTACTAAAACCCACTAAACAATAAAAAGCAACACTATTTACACTATTTATTTATAAAAAAAACTACTACTGGTTAGGTCAATCAATAGTTATTTTGTGAACTTTTTATTGGGAAAAAAATAAAAAAGACTAACCAAACCGAACTAAGATTTAATATATATATATATATATATATAAAGGGTCAAAATTTTTCACTTACGGTTTACGAACAGATAACCGGATGAAATTCTTATTTGTGTTTATTCATTATGCTTATGAACATGTTCATGTATGTTCGTTAATTTAGACAAACACAAACAAACGTAATGAGCGCAAGTAAAAGCAAACGTACATATACTATTTGAACAGTTAAAAATCAACATTTTTTATCCCGAACATTATCTATAATCACTTTAATTACATGCACAATTAAGCATAAACAAACATATTACTAAATGGTTACGAACTTATTACCGCACGTTCACAATCTTGTAGAGTGAACACAAGTGCTCATTTATTTAATTATTTGAACCGAATTTTATGTTCATGTTCGTTCATTTATTAATCAAACTAATGTAAACGAACTTCCCGTTGAAAGGTTCACAATGATTCGTTGAAGGTTTGTTACATTTTTCTCCTCTCTTATTTCCACCTAACATTGTACTTTCAAATATTTGAACTCACCCCTATATCCACCACTCGTGTTCCATTCATGTACATTTTACGATTAACCCCAAAAGAATACAATTGTCCATGCAAAAAAGAAAATTATTATATACTTTTTGCGGAATCTTTTTGTATATTCAAGCAACTCGACTAAACAAAACTCAGCAAAATTTGTTAAATAAGAGTTACACTTGATACTAAAGGTGTCACGTTATCGATGGAACAACTCTATTGAAAATTAGAAATCAATTTCTAATAAAAGAAACTATGATTGATGTCATCTAACCACTAGACGCTTCTTTTTTGCAATAAAAAACAATTTCTAAAAGACTTATCGACAATGATTCTTGATCATCACATGAAATAGTTGAAGAACTATGAAACAACTTTTGATAAAGTTCAAGGGAAATATCGGCACGTAAGCATGGCAAAATGGACAAGTCAATTCAGTTAGATAAAATGATACCTTAAACCAAACCATTCATATGCAAATGGGTAAAAAGTTAACGCCTCTTAAGCGTAATTTATCTTTGATTTGTTACATTCATAGCATGATAGTTATGTTTTCCATGATGGATAGTAAATCCAGTTGAGATTAAAAAAATACTTGCTTTTTTTTTTGAAAGGAAAATTTCATTAACAAAACTCGCTAGTCCTTAAAGCAAGGGCTAAGCGAAAAAACAATACATCAATCCAAAGGGAATTTACTCCAAGTTTTCCAATCCTTAAATTTCCAACGGGATCTATTACGAATCCAGAAATAAGTCGTCGCTTTGATGTTCTCCACTAGCTGAACTGGATTCCTCTTCTTATCGTTAAAAACGCGTTCATTTCTTTCATTCCAGATCATCCAAATGGTCGTGTATGCAATACCCCTAAGAATGTGCTTCGCGTCTTTGGACGTGGATTGGGACTCCGGCAAATCCAAAAGGTCCGGGATGTCAAAAAGAAAGGAGTGTCTTAGGTTGCACCAATTTTCAATATGAAACCATACCTCATTCGAATAGCGGCACCCGGTAAAAAGATGCGAAGTAGTTTCCACATCTTCTTGGCAAAATCTGCAATCGGCGTGTTGAATAGGGACTCCCCGTTTGATGAGTTCAGACGTTGTAGGAATGCGGTTTCTGGCGATCCTCCAAACTAAGATTTTGCACTTCAAAGGGACCCAACCTTTCCATTTAATCCCATGATTGTCGTCGCCCACATGATGACTGGCAAGCAACTTCTTGGCCGACGAAACAGAGAACAACCCGTCGTTAGCTTCTGTCCACTTCCAACGATCTTCACCTCCTTTCCAATCAAAGTTATAAACCATTTGAAGAAGATGAGACAATTCAGTGAGCTGCTCTTGAGTTTGTGGTTCTGTTTTCCACTCCCAATTTAGCCGTTTGTTACCATCTACACAATCAAGCCGGTCACTGATTTTGCACCACTTGTATTTTTCAAGCCGAAATAGATTAGGGAACATGACTCGAAGAGGAGCATCAAGAAGCCACATATCACTCCAAAAATTGATATGTCTACCGTTGCCAAAAACCCCAACAAAAAAGGAATTGAGCGATCTACCGTTAGGAAGATGGTTTTCGCCTGTTTTAACAATATATTTCCAACACCCATTAGAAGATGCATTACAAGGCAATAGCGACCAAGGTCTACTAGAACCATGACATCCCAAGATGATCTCCTTCCAAAGATTATTACCCTCCTTTTTGTACCTCCACGTCCACTTTAAAAGCAATGCTTTATTCACCTCTTCAACCTTAGAGATACCTAGCCCACCTTTGCTTTTAGGATTCGTAACAACGTCCCAGGCAACCCACGGGATTTTCTTCTCAATACCTGGTCCGGCCCAGAGAAACCGGCGCATGATTTGTTCAATGTTCTCCACAACGGCTTTCGGGGCTTTATAAATAGAAAGATAGTAAATCGGAAGGCTTTCAAGTACCGATTTCAACAAAATCAGCCTCCCACCTATAGACAAATGCCGAACCTTCCAAGAAGCAAGGCGGGTCCGAATAGTATCAATCACCGGCTCCCAATTTTTAACACGAGTCATCTTTGCACCAACTTGGATACCTAGGTATGTAAAAGGAAAACTTCCACGTTTGCAACCTAGATAGTCCAACATGTTATCCAACTCTCCATCCCCCACACAAACGCCATATATATTCGATTTGTGAAGATTGATTCGGAGCCCCGAACACAAATAGAATATACGGAGGATTCTAGCAATGTTTTTAATATTATCATACGACCAGTCCCCCATAATCAAAGCATCGTCCGCATACAAAAGATGGCTAACCTCCTTATCGTTATTGGACAAGCGAATGCCTTTAAAAATACCAAGGTCCCTAGCTTTATCAATAAGCCAAGACAACGCTTCCATAACGATTAAGAAAAGAAATGGAGAAAGCGGATCGCCTTGACGGAGACCCTTTTCACATTTAAAATCAAAAGTAGGGGACCCATTAACCAAAACCGCAGCTCTAGAAGACTCGCAAACGCCTTTAATCCAATCACACCATTTCAAGGGGAATCCCATTTGGGACATAATAGAAATCAAAAAATTCCAATTGACATTGTCGTAGGCTTTTTCGAAGTCTATTTTTAATAAAAACGCTTTCTTGTTTCTCTTCTTTAAACAATCCACGACTTCATTCACCACAAGAGGCCCATCAAGGATATAACGATCCGATAAGAAAGCAGATTGAGTATCAGAGATAACTTTTCCCATAACCCTTTTAATACGATTAGCAAGAATTTTAGAAATAACTTTACTAATCATACCAATAAGGGTGATAGGCCTATAATCTTTTAAACCCAATGGAGATTTTACCTTTGGAATAAGAGTTATAAAAGAAGACCCGCATCCCTGGTTAATAACGCCAGAAGAGTGAAACTCCGTAAGGATATTAAAGAAATCATCCTCAAAAAGCTTCCAAAACCGCTTGACAAAGCGAAAATTAAAGCCATCGGGGCCCGGAGCCTTGTTGGAACCACAATCAAAAACCGCCGTTTTAATCTCTTGTCTAGAAAAAATATCCACCAGTGAATCCCGCTCCAAACCGTTAATTTGTTTAATTCCTGAACATAACAGATTCGGTCGGCTCGAGTAGTGCTCTGTAAAATGATTGCGATAGAACCGAAGGATCTCGCGTTTCACAATCTTTGGTTTGGTCACCCATTCTTCATCAATCATAATACCCGGAATGGCATTTAGAGCTTTTCTACCATTTACAATATTATGAAAAAAACTGGAATTTTCATCCCCCAAAGAGGCCCACTTAACTCGAGACTTTTGTCTAAGATCTCTAGCTTTGTGGAGTTCGATGCTTTCTTACGCCACCTTGCACTCGGTCCAAATCCAAACATCGGATTCTTCCATGTCTTTGGTCTCCAACATCCTATCCATCTCTTCTTTTTCTTCACGAAGAATTGATTCTTCCATCTTCTCACAGAATCTCACATTTTGGAACCAATTTCTCAGCCGGTTTCTAAGTTTCCCAAGTTTTTTATGAAGGTTTAAGTCTGCCGGACCATCTGCCACCCACGAGTCAAACACAGAGTTAATAATATCAATACATCCAGGGCGGTCAATCCACGAATCAAACATCCTGAACGGCTTTGGCCCGAAATTAGTGTCAACAACCGAGAAGAGTAAAGGCGAGTGATCCGACAGGTTCCTATTCAACACACGAACATAAGCATTAGGCCACTTGTTAAAAACATTTTCACAAACGAGAAACCTGTCGATACAACTATACGTGACGTTGCCTTTTCTGCAAGACATGTAAGTGTATCTATGCCCCTTCTGGTTGAACTCGCGTAAACCTGTCCTATCAATGAAATCATTGAAATCACTAGTGCTTAGCTTGTCAAATTTGGAGTTCTTTCTGTCTTCTGGCATTCGCACCGCATTAAAATCCCCAAGTAAAATCCACCATCCATCATTAGTACGAAGAAGGGTATCAATTTTCGACCACAATCTCTTTTTTCCATCTTTCTTTTGAGGTGCATAAACGTTTAATACATTAATTCTAACCGCTCCAGCCATGAGCATGCCCGAAACGAGAAGAAAATTGCTATCTTTAGTCACCTTGTCTTTGACGAAAACTTTTGGGTCCCATATACTAATCAAACCTCCCGAATTACCATTAGCTTCCACAAATTCAAAATCAGAACCCGAACCTCCCCAGTAAGCCGAAGCTAAACCAGGAAGAATGTTGCTACTCATAGTTTCCTGCATGCCAATAAAAGAGACGCTATTATCGAACTTTATCTTTTTAATCCAACCCGCTTTACCAACACCACCAATCCCTCTAATATTGATCGAAATGCAATTCATTTCTTCACCCCTTGTAAACCTTCGGTAACTATGGACTCCTGTATCAAAACGTGAGAATTGGACAAGTTCGCGCCAAGCATACCCCCAAAAACAATTGTGGCCTCCACCTCTGGATCATTAATCTCATGTGAGCCGTTAAGGTGGCCCAAGTCAGGCGATCCATTCGGCTCTAATACAACGGTAGCGGGCTGGATGTTCAGGTCGAAATTAGTGTTCTTGTCTAAGCCCAATAGAGGATTAAGCCCAAAGGCGTCTTCATCATCTATTAATTTATATTTCTTACCTACTTTAGACTTCTCTAAACTACTAGAGTACGCCGGGTTAACCTGGCCCACCGAACCCGGCCCACCTTTCTTTTTTCTTTTGTTAATGTTAGCCCCACAACTATCACCATCCCTATCCATGTTACATTGGGCCTCAAAATCGAAATCTTTCCCTGGAATGAAATCTTGACTATCCGAATGTTCCAAAACAATAGGAGTTTCAACCCCACAATCATTGGCCTCATAATTGGTAATAAAATTATCATCAATACCATCACTAATGTCGAACAATTTTTCCAAACCTGGGTTGCCAGAATCCGGACTATCCGCTGCACCTGCGACTTTATCCGGACGATCCGCCACCGTCGTAACCGGGATACCAGTCTGTTGCTCTTCCATGTTGTCTTCTTCCTGCTTGTGACTGTCAACACTTACGTCTTCTTCATCACTAACATCAACCGGCGGTTCCGGAGGCAAGTTAACTTTGTAGAATTCCGGGGACCAAACACTTGGGTCTTCCGCTACCCAAACACTAAACTTCTTGTCTTTCCAAGTAACCGTAATTTCCTCCTCAATACGTTTCCCGTCGCCGGTAAGAATACCCAGATAGTTGTAGGAGAGATCCCCGTCTTCATCATCTCTATTCGGCATATGAATCACCTTACCCACAGTCTGTCCAATGGCGTTAATAACCTGAGACGATAGAAGGTGCAAGGGGACACCCACTAGCTTGACCCAAGCCAGACGTTCAAACGCGAAAATTTGTCCTTCCCAAAGATCAATCTTAGAAAAACGGCCCAGTACTTCCTTAGCAGCATCACGTACTTTAACCGCTGTCACATTGTCTTCAAACGTAATCAAAACTGAAAGCCCACCGATGTATTGAATCTTACCTAAACCAGGGCACAGGTCGTTGATGATGATATAGATGTTTTTAAGAGCATCTAAATCGATCATGCGAGCAACCAAAGCCCTCCCATGTACACCAGTCATCGCAGTTGCATTATCATCAGCAGCCACAGTTTTCCCGACCTTCAGAATCCCTTGTCTACCCAAAAGTGTATCAGTGAAAGAACGAGTACCATTAACGAAAGATGAAGGTGGTTTATCCACATTGCATCTCACATCATCCCCGTTAGTCTTTCTGTGAGTGTTCACTGGATCCGGTCTAAACTCTCCTTCTTCAAGCGTGAATCTTGCGACATTAGCCTTTAGCCAACAATCTCCAATACATGTGTTACGAATCTTCCTGATAATCTCCTTGGAATCCTTCACATCTAGAAAAGAAACGAACCCGAAACGATTACCATACTTATCCCTTTTGCGAGCAATATAGATATCGTAGATAACCCCATATTCGCGAACAAATTCCGATAGATCCTTCCCGCTACATTTGTCTGGAAGATTGGTAACGAAAACCTTAGTGATTCTTGACAGAATGGTTGCCGGAATCTTGAATGTCGATGTCCGGCCGCTCATGCTTGTAAATGTCGGATCTGGATCTGGACTCGGATCTGAAGCCGGATCTGGATCTGGACGATGACGATGCAGGTGATAACGATGCGACTCGAGGAGGGGAGGTGCGACTGGAGGGGAGGTGGTGCGAGGAGGGTAGGTGCGACTGGAGGGGAGGTGCGACTGCACGGGGGGTGCGACTCGCAGCACTCTGGATCTGGATCTGGTGGTGCGACTGGACGGGGGCGGTGTATGTGTTGGTTGTGGTCGCGATGTGGCTGGTAGTGGACTCGACGGGTGGTGGCGACGGGTGTAATGGTGAGGTTGGTCGCGATGGTGAAGGCGGCTTAGGGTTGCGGTCGAGTTGGTTGTCGCGACGGCAGGGGGGTGGCGATGGCAGTGGGTGGTCGCGCGGGGCGACGATGGTTGCAATGGTTGCTAGTAATCTAAAAAAATACTTGCTAGTAATCTAAAATAGTGGGAACAATATAACGAGTGTAAAACCATGATGCGGGTGTTTCTTTCAAGACAAATTTTGAGGCACTTTTGATAGTTATTTTTTAGAGTGAGTTGAGAAGGCACACTTGATGACTTGAAGGATGGCGTGTTTCTTGATATGAACCAAAGATGTTAGTGGTAGTAGCAAGTGTGGGCCCATTAGTCGTGAAAGTCAGCTTATTAATGGACTCTAAATAGTTATTAGTTTTTCTTTCTTTTTTTCTTTTTTTACTTTATTAGATAAGGTCACAATTTTTTCGGTTTAGACATTTTTAAAGGTTGTGCAGGCCCGGAAGGAGTGTTATACTTAGGGGCTGTTTGGCAGTCTTTTAATCAGCCTCTTAATGGTTCAAATGTCTGAATGGTTCAACACTTAATGGTTCAGACTATTTGTTTCACGAGCAAATGTCTGAATGGTTAAGACATTTGTCTCTGAATGGTTAAGCATTATACTAATGCTGAATGATTAAGAGGTCTAATGCTGAATGGTTAAGACCTCTTATCTGAATTGGTCAGACATTTGCCTTTGAATAGTTAAACGACATACTAGCTCTTAATGGTTCAGACCTCTTAATGGTTCAGCACTTAATGGTTCAGACCTCTTTTTGGTTCAGCACTTAATCATTCAGATATGGCCAAACACCCCTTAAAATTCCTCGGAACCTATGTAAAAACCATGGCTATGCTATTGTTCCTCAATCGATGCCAAATTGCCAATTGAGAAATAACTTTATAAATGGAAATGTAAACGTTAGCAAAAGTAATTGATCACCAACAACAAGCATAGCCTTTAAACAACAAGCCTATGCGTTACGAGCTTTTGATGATTGAAACATTGTATTATACAACATATATCTACATAGTATTGAATCAAAACTCCTGGAGGATGAGTTTCTAAATCTGTGGAATTGATCATGCTCGTGATTTACTAAACTACTGTTAGTTCACTCGTGTATACGATGGAAAAGTATGTGTTTGTAAATGTGTTCTAACTTGCAAGACCACAAACATTGATTATTTAAAAAACATAATCATAATTTTATTATATCATATTTTACAACTAACCACGATTCCATAAACTTTATATAAACTCATTTATGTTTTTAGTGTATTCTTATGTCCCTGATTACGATTTACTTTCGAGTGTTGAGGTATTGATCAACTGTTAGAGGTTTTGGACCGCCGAAGAAATTGATCATGAATATATCTTCGATATCCAGTTTGAAGACCTGAAAATTATGATCCTTTGGCCAGTCTATCAACAAATATCACAAGAATCACATGGTGTTGATATAAATGTTCAAATAAAAGGAAAATAATGGCAGATAAAAGATTCATGTATGTATTACTTTTCATCTCATCATGTTTGGCAAACAAATAATTTTTTGCAGTTGCAGCCTCCGTAGATTTTGCATCTAGCTCATTCAACTGTGACAAATACACAAATTTGCTTAGCAACTTCGTATTGACTATATACTTACGTATACAGCCTATAAAACTTGAGTTAATTTCTCAACATTTACAACTGTATTATTTAGTTTTTCTTTTTCAGAGTATTTCTACAAAGGAAAGATAACTAGAAAGAATTTTTTTGGTAATTTTATCTCCAAAATTATCTCGGAAATGTGGGAAGACTTAGAGAATTTATGGTTATGTAAATGAGTCAAGGCCAAGCTTGAGCTCGACTCACTTAAGCCCAAATGCTCAGTCGTACTTGTGCTCCGTTAGTCATTATTGACTTAATATTCTAACTATCTTTCATTTACGTGTACAGATAGATTTTTAATATATTTGTAACTTTGATAGTACTTAACACTATATAACCTAACTTTTTCAATATATTAAGGTATCAATTACGTAATTAAGTATTATATTACATAAATATTATTATATGTAGTATAATAATATGCTTGTTAAGGCTCGAGAGCCAAATATCAATGTATAAGGATCAAACGAGCTCAACTAAAGTATATACTCGGCTCAAGCCCCTTCAAGCTCGTCCGCATATAAGAAATTAAGTAGGCTAGCTGAAGTAACCGACAAGAAACTCGACTCGTTTGCACTCTAAAAAGAAAGGAGTTTTTGAAAGAAATCAGTTATTCTTCTTTCTCTCAAAATCAATAACTAAAAAATGGAACCGATACACTTATTCTTTCTTTTCTTCAAAAACTTGATATCACAACAACAATTGTAAGAAGCTTTTCGTTACCCTAATTGGAACAATGACAAAAATTGTGTCATGTAGTAACATGTAATTAAGTGATCAAACAACATACCTTTCCTGTGAATGTAATTTTAGCACAGACCGGATTTTCAGGGTCAGACTTGCCACAAGTTCCAAGAGGGTATTCGCTTATTGTGAAGGAAGATCTATGATCTTTCAATGCATAACGCGCAGTTGGATCCAAAGTTGTTAAATAAAAATATGGAATACCACTACCATGGTTGGGCATGCCATCACTAAATGAAACTACATTACTGCACAAATATATCAAAGTAACACAACATTAATTTTCATACTAATATAGTGAAATATCAATACTCTAAGTATTTAAAAGAAGGGAAAATCACAAGAATGTTGACCAGCTTTTAATAGTATAACAACTTGAACTAACTTAAAATTTCACATACGCACACAAATCTTAACTAAATAAAAATGTGACACCGGCCATTCACTTATATGACAGCATGCGGCAATGCACATGGAGATTTTCAAAAGTTTTAAAGCTTTAAACAAGGAACTGACACATAAGCCAATGCTTAGATGACACAATGGCAACCGTACTTTTTGAGGCAAAAAAATATAAGGAACATTTTTGAACTGTACAAGCATAAATGTTCAAAAGATATCAGTCTATTTTTACAGGATTGGTAAAATGACTATCTAAGTAAATGTATAGTCAAAATGATCATTAATTCATTACAGTAAATTTCCCTTAAAACCCAAAGAACGACATACCCGAAAGGCGCTCCACCCAAGTCGCTTGCAATCGTACTGCACGATAATGGTAACTGAATCAGCTATATTCAAATTCCAAACAGTTGTCACACGAATAGGATACATATATAATAAAAGAAATTTGATAAAATAGACCAAAAGCTTCATATACGATGGTTAACAAGTAATATTCTTCTACAATGTAGGCCGTCGATTTTATCCGTACCCGATTAACCCGCCCGACCCGATCTCACCCACACTCGAAGAAACCCGACCCGAACAACCTGAAAACCGATTAAACCAATTCTTATTCGGGTCTGTTGAAAGTGAAACAACACCAAAGACAAATAATGAAAACTAAATGTGTATTCGATTGAATCAAAAGCTTGATTACAGAATTAAGATCAAGAAGAAGTAAGTCTCCTCGCTGACTTTTGATCTATATAACAACCTCTACCCTCGTTAACAACTATTAACAAACCAAGTACAGTACAAAACAGTCACATTTAGTCCCTCATGTTTCATAACTTGCATATTAACTCTCACATTCTCCACCTTTAATGTGCAAGTAATCAACATTAAGAAGACTTAAACACTTTTGAAACTTAGACCCAGGAAGTGACTTTGTAAGCATATCTGCAGCATTATCATCAGTGCTAATTCAATCCACAATCACCTCCCTGGCATTAACCACATCCCTAATAAAATGCAACTTCACATTGATGTGTTTGGTTCTCTCATGAAAAACTCCATTCTTTGATAATTGGATAGCACCCTGATTATCACAGTAAATGACTACATCCCCACAGCTGATCCCAAGCTCAGTTACAAACCCCTTCAACCAAAGTGCTTCTTTCACAGCTTCAGTAAGGGCTACATACTCAGCCTCAGTAGAGGATAAAGCCACTACATTCTGCAAAGAGGCTTTCCAACTAACTACACCACCCAACACTTGAAACACATAACCTGTTATGGACCTGCCCTTGTCCATATCTTTGGCAAAATCTGCATCTACATAGCCCATCAGCACATGTCTCCCCACTAGATTATTCCCAAACAACAGTCCCACCTGATCAGTTCCACGCAGATACCTAAACAGCCATTTCACTGCTTCCCAATGTAACCTTCCAGGACACGAAATGTACCTGCTGACTACACTTACACCATAACTAATATCAGGTCTGGTACAAACCATTAAGTACATTAGGCTCCCCACAGCATTAGCATATGGAACTCTCTCCATGTAAGCAACCTCATCAGGTGTAGAAGGTGAATCTTTAGAAGACAACTTAAAATGCTGAGCCAAAGGAGACTGCACAGGCTTACTATTAAACATCCCAAAGTTATTCATACTTTCCTTATATAGGAGGTTTGTGTTAATCTAAGAACCCCAACCTCTCTATCCCTTGAAATCTCCATTCCCAGAATCTTCTTAGCTTCACCAAGCTCTTTCATCTCAAATTCTTGCATCAGCATATGTTTGGTATCTTGTATCATGCCTGAATCTTTGCATGCTACAAGCATATCATCCACATACAGCAGCAAATAGATGAATTCACCAACATTATACTCTTTAAAATACACACAAGCATCATAGCTACTTCTCATAAACCCATTTGAAATCATATGATCATCAAATCGCTTGTACCATTGCCTTGGGGACTGCTTTAACCCATATAACGACCTTTGAAGTAGGCACACTTTGTCTTCACTCCCCTTCACCTCAAAACCCTGCGGTTGATACATATAAATTCTTTCATCTAAACTCCCATGTAAGAAGGCAGTTTTCACATCTAATTGTTCAAGCTCCATATTACAAGTAGCTGTCATAGAAAGAATGGTTCTGATGGAAGAATGCTTCACTACTGGAGAGAAGATCTCATTGTAGTCAACTCCATCTCTTTGTGTGAATCCTTTAGCCACCAACCTAGCCTTGTACCGCGGCCCCTCAACTCCAGGAATTCCCTCTTTCAACTTGAACAACCATTTACAAGATACAACTTTGTGGTTTTCAGGTCTCTCCACCAGTTTCCAAGTTTCATTCTTGAGTAGAGATTGAATCTCATCATCCATAGCCTTCTTCCACTGATCTCTATCTCTTGACAACATAGCTTGATCAAAAGATAGAGGTTCAGTTGTACTTTCTTCCTCTGCAGCCATAAAAACAAAAGCTGATAGCTCTTCTCTTGATCTATACCTGGCTGGAGGAACAATAGTTCTTCTAGGCCTATCTGATGCAATACTGGGTTGAGGACCTTGCTGACTTGTTTCTTTACTTCTTTGAGAAGGTCTATCATTGCTCATCTCCTGAGTATCAAGCTCCACCTCAAACTGAATTCCTTGAGTGTCTATGGAGTCATCTTCTTGAGAATTATTATTATTCCCTTTGATATCCTTGTATAAGATATCCTCCTTGAATACCACATCTCTGCTGATAATAACTCTAGGAGTACCATCATCCATCCTCCACAGTTTGTATCCCTTGACACCCTCAGGGTATCCAATGAACACACACTTGATAGCTCTAGCATCTAACTTATCCTGCTTAGAATGAGCATATGCTAGTGATCCGAACACCCTCAACTCAGCATAAGCCTGCCTTCTCCCAGACCAAGCTTCCATAGGTGTTTTCATTTCAAGTGCAGTGGATGGAGACCTGTTTACCAGGTATGATGCAGTTACCACAGCTTCAGCCCAAAATTCTTTGGGTAACCCTGAACTAAGTAACATGCATCTCACCTTATTCAACAGGGTTCTGTTCATTCTTTCTGCAAGGCCGTTTTGCTGTGGTGTGCCTGGTACAGTATGATGCCTAACTATACCATGTTGCCTGCAAAACTGATCAAACTCCTTGTTACAGAACTCAAGGCCATTGTCTGTTCTCATCTTCTTAACTTTCCTTTCAGCTTGAGTCTCTATCATCACCTTCCACTCTTTGAACTTCTCAAATGCTTCATGTTTGTGCTTCATAATCATCACCCAAACTCTTCTTGAGAAGTCATCAATAATGGATAAGAAGTACCTTGCACCCCCTTTTGACTGAGTTCTTGAGGGCCCCCACAGATCAGAGTGAATGTAATCCAGTACACCTGATGACTTTTGTGTGCTCCTTGCAAATTTCACTCTATGGGCCTTTCCCAGTATGCAATGTTCACAGAAACCAACTCCAGTTCCATTGAATGCACCCAGAACTTGTTGTTTCTTGAGTTCCATTAATCCCTGGTCACTTATGTGACCAAGTCTGTTGTGCCACAGAACAGCTTCATGCATTTGCTTTGTGTCAGTCACACCATTGACTTCCCCATCTACCATTCCATCTAACATGTAGATGTTATTGCTCCCTCTTGTACCTGAGAGCACCACCAAAGACCCTTTCACTACCTTGGCCTTCCCATTTCTCAGACTAACACTATATCCCTCCCTTTCAAAGGTACCAAGGGATATCAAGTTTCTTGACAGTTCAGGTATGTATCTCACATTAGACAACTCCACCTCAGTACCATTGTCCAATTTTAGAGCAACTGAACCTTGCCCCTTAACCTGACAAGGCCTGTTATCCCCCAGTTGAACCGTGCCATCTCTTCCTCTTTCAACCACTTAAAGTATCCCTTGTGTGGAGTCATGTGATAAGAGCACCCTGAGTCAAGAACCCACTTGCTATCTTTGGGCCCACTGGTCACCATTAGCACATCTGAGCTCTCATAACCATCAAGAGAACCCTCGGGGGAGTTGGTCACCTGACCACCTTTGAACTGATTTTCATTCTTCTTCCTTTTTCTTTCTGGACAATCTTTCTTCAGGTGCTTCTCCGATTGGCACACATAGCATCTTCGCTTGAACTTGGACCTTGACCTGGACCCACTCTTGCCTCTGAAGCCTCTTTGTTCAGGCCTCCCCCTCACAAATAATCCCTCCCCTGATTCATCTTGAACATCAGTTCTTTTCTTTAATTCCTTGGAGTTAAGTGCAGCTAGCACTTCTTCCATGGTTAGAGTATCACTACCGTACATCAGGGTATCCACAAAATGTTCAAAACTTTGTGGAAGAGATGTCAAGAACAAGATTGCTTGATCTTCATCCGCAATGGTGACCTCTATGTTCTCCAAGTCTAGAATCAATTTATTGAATTCATCAGTGTGATCATCAATGGTTTTACCTGAACTCATGTGAAAAGTGTACAATCTCTTCTTTAGATACAGGCGATTAGCTAGCGACTTCGTCATATAGAGGCTTTCTAACTTGGTCCATACTCCGGCCGCCGTGGTCTCCTTAGAAACCTCCCGGAGAACTCGATCTCCCAGACTCAAAATGATGGCACTGTGTGCCTTCTGAAGTATATCCTTCTTCTCTTTGTCTGTCAATGTCTCCGGCAACTTGGCTTCCCCGGCGAGTGCATCAACCACCCCTTGATGAAGGGCTCGCATCTTTAGCCTCCACAGACCGAAATCGTTTTTTCCGTCGAACTTCTCCTGTTCAAACTTGGTTGCAGACACCATCGTCACTCTGTCTACCTTCAATCGAATCTATTCCCCCTTCGTCTTCTTCGATTGAGCCCTAATTTGGCTCTGATACCACTTGTTCAAAGTGAAACAACACCAAAGACAAATAATGAAAACTAAATGTGTATTCGATTGAATCAAAAGCTTGATTACAGAATTAAGATCAAGAAGAAGTAAGTCTCCTCGCTGACTTTTGATCTATATAACAACCTCTACCCTCGTTAACAACTATTAACAAACTAAGTACAGTAAAACCCAATTAGAATACAAAACAGTCACATTTAGTCCCTCATGTTTCATAACTTGCATATTAACTCTCACAGGGTCGGATTTCGGAAAGACTTTCAAACCTCAAAAACCCGAATAACCCGAACCGATTAACCGGAAATCCGAATAACTCGATCAACCCATATTATAATTAAGTAAATTGTATGTATATACTTGTTTACATTGTCCAAATTGATCAAATTGTTTGTATACAAATATATATATTTAAGCACATTTTATAATTTTTAAAAATAACTAATTCAAGTCCACCAATTTTATAAGATTTCAAATGAAAACTCGCTAAAATCTACTAAATTAAGTATATTGTTTAATACCCGAAACCCGACCCGAACAACCTAAAACCGATTAAACCGATTGTTATTCGGATCGGGTTTTGCGTAAACTTTCAATATTAAAAAACCCGAATAACCTGAACCGGTTAACCCGAAACCCGATTAACTAACCCGATCAACACCCCTTACAATGGCCCCAATCACAGTTTTAGCTTCATAATCAGCAGAATTCAAAACATCATATAAACACGAGGGCTCCCACATATGCGGGGCCAGGAGCCGTCAGACCACTTGGATCCTATGTACTGTCATTACCTTGCATTTTTACAAAAGGATGTTTTCACGACCCAAATCAGTACGTAACAACTTTACCTTTTTTTCAACTCTCAAAGCTGGTTAAGAAATAATAAACACAATCTCAGTTTATCTTCTTAATCTGCAAAACCCAAAACATCATACAAACGGACAAGCCTAAAAGCCTAAAATCTCAAACACCTTATATACAAAATGCACACATTACACAATACAAAGCACGGTATTTACATGAACAATAAGAATAAGCTTCCATTAGTAGAAATTGACCTCAAAACCCCCCACGAACTCTCGGAAACCAACCATCGAGCAAATGGTGCGGCATCATCAGGCTCCGGTCTAGCCGGAGACAGCAGTCGACGACCGTGCACCGACCCACCAAAGACGACCAACACAAAACACACCAAATTAACAGCAAAATTGCAATTTCTGATCATAACGCAATCCATTTCTTCTACTGTAATTTTGATTTTTTAATGGTTGAAATAAGTTGACAAAGTGGGGGTTGGGGGCTTATATAGAGGTTTCATGAAGAGCGATACGACAGCGTTTAGAGGTTCTATCCACTTGAGAAAACGGGTCGGGTCGGTGTAGTGGATCACTCACCCGAATGCGTGGGCATGCATTGAGCGTTATCCATGGGGTTTGTTGTCTTGTTTGAAGTCGCTCACATGAATCGTCCCGATTCGGTTTTACGATTTGTATGAGGATGTTTATTTATAAGTAGCTTTAATAATCTTAATACATAGGTTGAATAAATAAAATATTAAATTTAATAAAAATTATTAATTATAAAATGATATAACTAAATATTAAATTGGATAAAAATTATTAATTATAAAATAATAGAATAAAACATGATATGATTGAAATTATGTGTAACTAATAGTTATAGTTATAAGTAATAAAATAATAAAATGATATTTTTAATTTTTTTTATTTTTTCAAAGATAAATTAGACATTTTGTTTTAAAACAACATTAATTTTTTTTAAAAAAATTTCCTTACTATAAATCCCTATTTTAATTATTTTGTTTTATTAAAAAAAACTTTAAAAACCAATTTTAAAAAATTACATAAAAATAATTTTATTTTTTAGAAAAAAATCTTTTTAGAAAAAACTATCTCTATAGAAATAACATTAATAAAAATTTATCTTTCTTAATTTATTAAACACTAATTATAATGTAAAAATAAATAGATAATATTATTAGTAGTTAATGTGATTATTTAATAAGAGAGAGAAACGTGAAAAATTTGATTAGAATTAATGTAGTGCTGACACGTGTTATTAGATGATTCTAAAAAGTAACATGTGTCAACCATAGTTACCCTTTTATTAGATTAGTGAGATAATCAGCATAATTTTTAATTATAATTCAAGATTTAAAAGATATTATATTTAACGCCCACGGCTTTATATATTTTTTAACAAAATGCTTCTAACGACATTGGACAGTTTTTGTTCAAACTGATTCATAAAACAACCTACCAAGCTTTAGCGCTTGTACGCCAAGCTTCAACAGGAGTACAACACTATTTATACTCGTTTTTAATTCATATAGAGCTAATATAGTTTCACAAGTTTTATTCATGGTGTAAAAATAGTTCGTGAACTGCCAATAATCTTCATCTTCATACTCTAATAAAAGAGTAACTTGAAGTGTCACGTGTCAACGCAATAATCATTTTCATTAAAATTTTTCCGCCTCTCTCTCATTTTAAATAACTACCTTAATAAATTACACTTTTCGTCCGTTAGTTTTGTAGCAAATTTCAGGTTTCGTTCTTAAACTAAGAAAATTACAGTAAACATCCTTTATGTTTAGAAAAGCTTACACGTTTCGTCCTATCCTTTAACGGGCGTTAAATTAGATCGTTAAATCAGGTCACGTGCCTGACACATGAGGGTAATTTGGTCTTTTTACCCTTTTTATTAAAACCCACCCTAACCCACCCCACCCCACCTCTTTCTTTCTCTCTCTACCCTCTCTCTATCTTCACACAAGAAAACCACCACCGTCTGCCTACCGCCACCACCTACCCACCGCCACCACCCGCCCACCGAAGGCGATGACGAGAGTTCTAGCAGCATCACCTCTTCTTCTTTTCTCTTATTCTCATCTTCTCCATCCCTTCCTCCCCCAAACCTTAACTGAGATCCACCAACCCTCTTTGATACCATTGACCACCGCTCACCACCATCCATCACCATCCATCCCCTTCGGCAAGCTCACCTTTCTCGTCACCACTGAAAAAACATAAGGCTGAATAACGTCTCTGATCTCATAAACCTTAGATCTGATAAAGGGGATGATGGGTTATGGTGATGGAGGTGATGATGGTGGTTGTCGGGCGGTAATAGTGGTGGTTTATGGCGATGAAGATGGTGTCTGGTGGTGTTGGTGATGTAGATGGGTGATGAAGGTGGTTAATGGTGATGAAGATGGGGATGATAGAGGTGGGTTATGGTGATGAAGATAGTGTTTTGTGGTGTTGGTGATGTAGATGAGGTGATGGGGGCGGTTATGGTGTTGAAGATGGGGTGATGAAGGTGGTTAATGGTAATGAACATGGTGCCTGACGGTATTAGTGATGTTTATTGGGTGATGAAGGTGGTTTATGGTGATGAATATGGGGGTGATGAGGTGGTTTATGGTGATTAAGATGGGGGTGATGAAGATGATGGTTTAAAATTTGTTTAAATTTAATTTTTAAATATAAAATGTCAATTTTGCCCTCACATGATAAGCACATGCACCCATTTAACGTCAAAAATTAACGTCCGTTAGAGGAAAGGATGAAACATGCAAACTTTTTTAAACGTAAAGGATGTTTACTGTAATTTCCTTAGTTTAAGGACGAAACCTGAAATTTGCTATAAAGCTAAAGGACGAAAAGTGTAATTTACTCTTAATAATATTATTTAACATTCTTTTACATTTAATAAATTAAAAAAGAGATCTATTTATTAATGTTATTTCTAAATAAATAATTTTAATATAAAATAATAAAATTTTCTAATGCATAAAACTTTTTTAAAAATATAAAATATTTTAAAAGTGGTATTTTTAAAAATTCAATTTTTTAAAAACAAAAATAATTAATTTGGGAGACATAATAAAAAATTTAAAAATGACATTTTTATACGGTTTGTTTTAGAACAAAATGTATATTTTTTGGGGAAAAAATTTAAAAACAAAATTTTAAAATCACTATTTTATTAGTTATAGTCATTTTTCATACGTAATTTCAGTCATATCATATCTTATAATATCATTTTATAATTAATAAATTTTATTATATTAATATTTTATTTATTCAACCCGTGTAATCCATGGATTTACTAAAACTAGTATAATAATATAATTCAACAGAAGCTTCACATTTGATCGTATTAGTTCTTGATTTTGACATTTTTATTAGACTCACCTAAAATCATACATCACATTCCTTATTAACAATGTTAAATGAACACATACTAGAAGCCATAAAATGAGCTAAATTAAATTACACTTGGAAAACATTTAAAAAATTTGAAAACTTTACTAAAAAAACGACATATTTTATATAAAACAACCATGCCCAGCAGACATCAGACATGCAAAATAAAATAAAATAAAATAAAAACATGATTACAATTTAAGGTTTAAAAGCCACTCGTTACTATTCTTTTCGTTTTTCCAACATCTACTAGAGCACCAACGAAACAAAAAATGCATTACATACTCTTCTTACCTTTGCAAGTCTCCATAAAACTTTATTTTAAGATTATGCTTATGGTGACAATTATTAATCTACTTTTAGGGAATGTCCGTACATGATTTCAAGTGCGCTACTCCGTCAACACAGATCTTTTGAACCATGTGGGTTGCGATTGAAGCTCTTATTATCATCGAAAACTTCTTTAATCTTCTTCGTGATATCTCTCATTTCCTTTTTGTTCATCTTGAACTCGTTAATTTTTGTCAACCATTCTTCGAAATCAAAAATTAAACGGGCATAATTTGGATCCATACTTAGCTCTTTCGAATTGGTATCGTCGAAGAATTCATTCATTCTTTTTTACATACAATAGAAAGATCCAAATGGAATTGAGAACTGCTACTATAACTTGCTACTTGTCCCGATCTTTGTTTGTATCGTTTTGAATTGAGAAATAACGGTGTAAAAAATGGATCGCTTCTGAGTGTTCGAGACCGGCTCGTTTAAAGCTTAAATCGAGTCAAACTTAACAGGCTCGATTCTAAGCTCGAGCATAAATCATAGCACATTTATTACAAAAGCATGACTTCACAAGCCGAGTTTGACCAGGTGTAGGAGCCTAAACACTCCCATTGTATATAAATTAATATTTTATATAACAAATATAATATAAAAAAATAGGATAAAAGTACCTGGATGTTTTGTTATATATAAAATTATGATTATAACTATATAAAATAATTAGATATTAAATAAATAATAAAGGAGACAAAATCAATTCCAACTTGAGCTTGAAAAACGTAAAACTAGCCAATCTCAAGGTTTAAAGCAACTTGAGCTCAAGCTCTTTTAAGTTAAACATGCCGAGCTCGATACAGACGCGCTCAAGCTCGGCTCGTCTAGTTTACGTCCTTGATGAGAACCCACCAATTAGACTACTCTAGATTA
The DNA here is from genome assembly GCA_024085815.1 of Flaveria linearis. Taxonomy (NCBI): domain Eukaryota; kingdom Viridiplantae; phylum Streptophyta; class Magnoliopsida; order Asterales; family Asteraceae; genus Flaveria; species Flaveria linearis. Next base: position 36,799,032 of record CM044002.1, read on the forward strand.
GGTTTTGCAGGGAATGTGGTTCGTTCATATGTCATCTTTCACTGCTTGTGTATTTCATTGCAGGAGTGTCTAATTTAGTTAGCAGTGAACAAGGTGTGAGCAATGAATCAATTCCATATGACCCCGGTGACAAACAAACATGATTCAGAGTCAATACATTCCTTGATTCCCAAACTCACATACCAAAACACCACACAAGTATTATAAAGATTAATAAAGATCCTACTGGTAGGATGAAGACAGAATACTAGCAAAGAGAATACGTTAAATTCATACGCTTTCTTCTGAACACCAAACAACAAGAAGTAAAAAAAACTCACCCGTTGGACACGGGTCTAGGACTTGCATCTTCTGAATTGGAAACCGTCTTTGATGCCCTCTTTCGAACAGATGGAACAGGAACTCGCGTTGGCCACCTTTGGATCGCAAATGGCACCACCACACGCCAAGACAAGTCTTCAATGACGTTAGTCGGTTCACAAACAACATCTAGCCTTCTGTTCTGAATGCTATACGACACCACACACGCAAGATCCACGCACCTCAGATAAACAATATCCAGATCCAATGGGTGGAAACATAATGGACGAAAAGTAGCTCTAGTTAACCAACGACTCAATACAGGATCAGAAGATGAGAGATCAAGACGGGTCACCTTAAACTCAGAACACCATTCTCCTTTCTCATAGTCTCTCAAATCCCACATACTAAAGCAGTAAAATGAACTAGCATCAGGTGCCACTTGAAAAAATCGAAGCTTTCCTTGACACCCATCACATAATCGATAAAGCCCATCATATGTATACTCACTTTGGACGTCTATATCATCTGGAAATCGGATAAAACGACAAGATTTGGGATCTTTATAGACATCAAAAGCAATCATACCATGATCATGAACAAACCAATGAAGAATCCCATTAAAGCTTATAGGACCTACACCACGTTTCATTAGCGCGATTGAATTAGCACAACGCACCTTACGATGAACCCATTTCCCGTCATCAGATGAAAAAATGTCTAAACCTAGATAGTTTGTGGGTGGATCAATCATTTCTACTCTCACAACTGTATAATTGGTAACAACATTATCTTCATTAACCCTACTAACAAAGCCTTCCCCAATGAACCTTTGGGCATCTGTGAATCTACCTGTTCCAACAACAGTAACCCAATGTCTACTCACAGGATCACACACATAGTAAACCAAAGGCCCCAATGAACAACACAGAATCAAACCATTACTCACAGCTACAACTTTAAACTTGAAAGAATGCTGTTGTTCTCTAGGCAGAAAAGGGACAGAAAATTCTGATAAACTGTAACTATCATGGCGAAATCTATCAACAACATCTTCAAATTCCGACTCGTAGATGTACTTATACACGACTCTGATTTTTGAAGACGATGATCCAGCGTTGGTGGTTAACATACGCGACAAACAGAATTGAGTAAATGAAGGGTGAGAAATTAGGGTTTGCCAGTGTTTGCAGACACATTTGAACCTGAAGATTGATTTCAACGGCATTCTAGAGAGGATTTCAAGAAACAGAGAATCAGAACCAGGGGCGTTAGAGATATCATATGTGAATGTATGATCAAGCCCTAGAGTTGATGATTCAGAAACAGGGGTTTCTTCGATTGAATCTGTAGGTGTGATTACCTCAGATTGAAGGTGGTTTTTGGTCGGAATTTGGGTCTGATCGTCGTCGTTGGTGAGTTGATCGCCGGAAGTAGTGTCTTCCATTGGCTCGGTTGGTGGTGTACGTTCATAGGCTGAATATCACTATTCATGTTATATGCAAGATTCCGATGAGTGTAACCGATGTGTAAGATGTTCATGACCGTCGGATCAGACAAAAACCACCATAACATTCAATCTTGACCGTTTAAATTATGTGGTTTCGTCATAACTGTGTTTCGTTTTAAGTTACAGGACCCACTCTCATAGTCTCATTGTCCTGTCTCAACCCCACAGTGTCCCCAAGACAGGTAAACCACCCACATACGGTATTCACATCAAAACAAACAAACAAACAAACATATCCCGTATGTTTTATTAAAAGTAGAGTCTAGAAGGGATAGATGGTGGTCAATCTTTTCTTTATCTTGGATGGCAGAGAGATCGCTTATATAACAACCAAATCACAGTATTCACATCCTGCTTTTTAAAAATTTATAAGTGAAATCCTTATATTATATTATATGATTTTGAATGATTATTATTGGAATAGAGAAAAAATATTATTGTTTATCACTAAATTTAATAATTCATTGTTTAACCATTATAAAGTTTTAAGTTAATTTCAAATTTGTTCCATAAGATTTAATTAAAATAATAATTTTTCTTCAAAAAATTAAAAACATCAATTTACCTCTAAAAGTTTTATATGTTGTTTCAGTTTCACTTTAAAAGTTTTATTATTTTGGATAAAATTAAAACAACTAATGAAACTTTTGACTGAAATTGAAACAAATTATGAAACTTTTGAAGGTAAATTAATGTTTTTAGTCTTTTAAAGGAAAATGGTTATTTTTAACAAACCTTAAGGAGTAAAATAAAACTTAACTCTAAGTTTTTTAATATTTTTAAAATGGTTGTGAGTGAATGAGAGATATAATATAATGGTAAAAATAAATAAAAATATTATTTAATTAAAATGAGATAGAAAAAAAATGATTTGTTGTAATTGAATTTGAATTCTATTTTTAACATGTTTGGTGGAGAATATAATTAAAATTTGAATTGAAATGGATTCTTTCAAATTCCTTAAATAAATAACTTTTAATTCTTTTTAAATTTCAAAGGAATTCAACTAAAAGAGTTGGAATCTCCGACTTGAAAGAAATTGCCGCCACTAGATCCTAGATCGTCTTCGCCTCTGCCACCGACCTCGTCGCCTACCACCACGACCAATGCCCCCGGCCCCACCACCTACACCCATCGTTGACTGTCACCACCTTCGACCCCTCCGTCGCCATCCCCGACCACCGACCATCGACGCCCCCGACCCTCAACTGCCACCTCCACCGACCCTCGACGGTCACCGACCCCGATCCCCCGACCCCGATCCCCCGACCACCTCCGCCATTCACTGACCCTAGACGCACCCGCCGACCTTGTCCGACAACCGCCACCGATTGCCCCAAACCACCCTGCCATGTCCCCAACAACCCAAAACCGCCAACAACCAAATCATGCTCATTATCGCCTTTGACCACTGACGGGCCCCACTGATTGCACCCCGCCCCCGACAATCAACCATATACATCAACCGCGTAGTTGGCACCGACAGATATGGTTTTGGACACGTTCAGCAATGACTGTTGATTGTCAGTGATTGGCGCGATCAATTTGTGGCAGCAATGGCATCGTTTGGGCACGACCGACTTTCCACGTGGTTGATTTATGTTGCAGAGGTGATCAGTAGTGACGGAGGTGGTGGTAATTTTCAATGGGTGGTGAAATTTAATTCCTTTTATGAGTATTTTATTATTAAATTCCATTTTGAATTTAAATTCATTATGTGTATTTTAATTCATTTGAATTCAAAATCCTTCGGAAAATATTGATTTTCAAATCTAGTTCTTTCTAATTCTAATTCAAATTCAATTTCAACTCCAATAAATTTCACGAAACGCCCCTTAAATCTTTTGCTTTAGCTTTGTACTTAATCCAAATAAAAGTGGTAGCTTTTATATCCTCTATGATTTTTCACGGGTTAGAATTTATATTGTTGAACACCTTTTTGTGTCTAGCATTTGTCTAGCATTCTAAATGCACCACAAACTTCAAACTATAATGAGTTGGATGAGATTCTTGCTAGGAGGTGCAAGTTGCAATATATTAGGCAACTCACAAAGATTTTGAATAGAGCCTTCAACTTACAACTACGTTAGACATGATGAAGGGATCCTATCCCACACACCCCTAGCAAAAGCATATGAGAGCATTAGATATTTAGCGGTCTCTAAAGAATTTGAGCACCAATACACAATTTAGTGAATGTAAGACAATACCCTTTTTGTGCAGCTTATTTTTATTTAAAGACAATTAAGAACCACCCTCCAAGAAAATAATTTAACTTTTCTTACAAGCCAGTTTAACCATAGGGGTCTGTTTGGTACGGGATAATGAAATGATCAAAGAAATGAAATGTATGTGAGAATGGGATGGATGAAGGAATGAAATGAATCATTACATTTTATTGTCATGTTTAGTTATCATATGAGAATGAAATGAATTATTACTTTGTGTTTTTTGGTATACAAGAAAAAAACAAAGAAATGAAATGAAATTCATTTATAATGACAAAAACACCCCTGTCTTGAAAAAAAAACTATCAATCTTCATAACATAAATTATATTACGAGATAAAATAATTATAACTAAAAAAATCAAGAATTATCCAAAAGAACATAATTAAAAGAATCTAAAAACATCCGAATTTGGCCACGGAAATAAACTAAAAAATCCAGAAGTCATGATATATCACGTCAAACAGTATCATCAAGCATGTTCTTCACCCATCAAGTTACGTTATTCATCAACTTCAAAAAAATTTACCATCAGCTCTTTATTTTGTGCGAGCTTACCAACAACTTTATCACACTCGCGAATGGTTAAACCCTCAACTTTGTTTATCTTCGCAAACAGATTGTTACGAAGTTCCTCTATGTTGCTTTCTGTACCAAAAACCCTATTAAATGTATTTGTTGTTATTTGAGTATTTCTCCTTTTCGATTATATAAATAAATTGTTGTTATTTCTCCTTTTCGATTACGATATCTTGGTTTATCTTCCTCTGGTACTTGTACGTTGTGTCCCATCTATTGCCCCCAAACATCCCTTAAACCATTTCCATCTTTCATCTGTTGAAGTTTCTGATATTGGCTCCGGCTTCTTAGATAGTTCATGTTGGGTATTTTACCTTTGAAGAAATTGAAGATTTCCAATATTATTGAAGTTGAAGACTTGAAAAACAAAAGCAACAAAAATATTACTCTAGGGTTTATTTGTAATTATTGTAAATGCTAGAATAGTATAAATATTAATATATATCATTATTGTAAAGGGTGAATGGTTCTCCACAAAATATGCGGGAATTAGTTCCATCACCTACAACAATCATATCATCATCCTTCATGGATGATGATTTCAACATCAAATCAATATACGTCAAGCATTAAACATTTTTTTTGTTCATCATAATTATATTTTAGCATCGAATCATCAAGTTTTGTTAATATCAATATGAATCCTAAGATCCATGCTCAATGTTCCCGTTCATATCGGAAACACACAATTGGTATCAGATCTGGAGTTTATGGATTCATATTGATTTTGATGAGATTTCATGGTTAGATTGCTAAAATTATTGAAGATCTGAAGAAAACTTGGAGAAAAGGTTAGTGTGTTCTTTATGAGAAATCAAATAATTTGGATTCATCAACATAATGCTACAATAGAAACTTCATCAACAATTCAACAATCAATTTAACAATACAAGATCCGATGCGGAACTTGCAAGAAATCGAAGTTTGGAGGCTGCAATGTGCTTCGCGAATGTGGGGTTATCGCAATGTGATTCACAATGGTTGAGGGCTGCCGAATAGGGTTGCGGTCAAATGGAAGGGGCTGCCGTAGGTGGCCTTTCTCGGTGGATTAGTGTTGTTGCAAAAACAAAATGGGCTATGAACTTGGGTTTGTTACTTGGGCTTCATCATTAAACAAAAACAGCTTTCGGTTGTCTTGGAATTGGACTTGGGCTCAAGTATCTAAGATTGGGCTTGCAATTAGCAAAAACAAAATAGGCTTATGATTGTGATTGGGCCGCGACTGTCACACCCCGACCGACGGCGGAATCATCGGAGCGGACGAGGGAATGATGGATTGTTCATAACACATGGTTGTCTAATAGTGGAAATAATATTACAATCAGATTACAAGATAAAATAAGTTCAACATACACAAATACAACAATCGAAACCACAAATAATAATTGTCTTTTATTTAACTAAGTCCATGTCTTAAATGAGCACGTAGAAGTCCACTATCTTGCTTAACCTGAAATCATGTGAGAAAATAAAGTCAGCTAACGAGTTAACTGGTGAGTAATCACAGTTTTGAATATACATATAGATTGATTGATTGATCCATCGATAGTAATTCAATTCACAAGGTAATATTAAGACTTATATGGCAACCGCGAAACATATAGATAAACCGACACAATATAAACCCCTTGACTTGACACTTGCATATAATAGACTCCACACAACACCATAGATTGACTAATTGCCTCTGGTATAATCACCACTCGTAAGCCATGTGGGGTGGGTTATCCAAACCAGTAGATCTACCATTGATACCAGGATTGATTGATTGAATTAGGGTTTTGCTGTCGTCCAGTTTATCACAGTATGTTCACATAATTGCAAGTAATAACATAACCTGTCTTGAATTGAATTGAAAATGAAATAACAATAGAATATCATGATAGAATATATTGTATCACATGATTTCCCCCAAATAGGAAATGATATAAAAAGGGGATATGAATACTCACTTGATTGATGAGATTGGAATTTGGACGTGATAGATTAGACACCAACGATTTCCTTATGATTAACCTAAGGAACGGTGTCTCAAATTAGAATAATAATGATTTAGGAATTTGGGAATGTATTAGGATTTCCATTTGGGTCTTGAATGGTAGTGTAAATTAATTAATTTTATTTGGTTTGAATGTCTTGAAATAAATAACCGAGTTTGTTAAAAGTGATTATGTCTAGAATTTTAATAGAACTTTATACATATAAGTTTTACATAAATACAATTTGGTAATAAATTGTATATGTATAATTATATACATATTTATATATAATTATGTAATTATATATATTTATATGTATAATTATATACATAATTATATGTATATAATAAATTTATACATAAGTAAGCGTAACTATATATTGTATGTTAATTATATACATAAGTTATAAATTGTACACGATTATGTAAAATTATATATATGTAGTTTATTCAAATAAAAGTTGTTTCGATAATCGGATAATACATATCTATGTATATATATTGAATTCAAATTTATTCATTGTATAATTATATATTATATACTAATTATAAATTGGTAGAAAATATAATTAGTTATTTTATTTATTTAAAATAAATAAATAAAATGTTGAAATAAATCTCAGAAAATAATTAGGTTGTTTTAAAAAATTTTAATGTTTGTAAAAACATTTTTATAATTTTTACACATTTTTTATAATTTTTAAAGGCTATAAAAATGGCCCAAAAAAAACAGTGAGGTTGCCCGGTTCGAACCGGGGACCTCCTGTTTGTCAGGGGAGCGCAGAACCAGTGGAACAAAGGGCCGCAGCCGCGAGAGATGATTGTTTTTATTTGTTTTAAACCAGTTTAACCAAAGCCCCCAATTTCACATCGAACCCTAGTTCGAACCAGACCCAAATCGAAGACGAATTCGATTTTGTAAACATCTGAAATCATATGGCTTTGATTGCCCGTGTATAATCGAGTATGTAAGTATGCTCAATTACCTGAATTGAAACTTAGATCGATGGTTTCAAGATCGAAATGGGTCGCGGCTGTGGTGATGGTCGATGAGTGCTCAAACAATGATGAAAATCAAATTAAACTTGAGAATAGCTTCGAATGGTGATCTGGAACAATAGCCCCTTATCAATTTCGGTTAAAATCGATCGGAAGTGGGGTTTAACTCAGGTTGCAGGTCGACGGTTTGGAGATGTTCAACCGGGTTGTTTTTGTTTGTTTTAAATGGAATTGGAAATTGTAATCGATTGAAGGTGTATATATGATTGTTTATCTCAAGTTAATTTAATTATTATCGTGGTTTAGTGCGATTCAAGGCTGGAAATTCAGCCGAAAGTACATTGGATCCCAACCCGTGCTAATCGATTCAATCTTTCAAATTGAAGTGGGCCATTGATTCTAATCAATCACGCGAATGTGTCGGTACCTTTAGTTTGGATTGATACCGCGTATTTTGGGCTGTCGGGCTTCGCCGGAATACAGCCGGAAATGTGGCCGGAGGAGCAGGGTGTCGACGGGGAGGGATGGTTTGGGTTTAAAAATTTACAGATTCGGCCCCTGTGGTTTTAAGTTTAATACTTATGTATGAAACTTTGGTTTTAAGTTTCATAATTTACAGAAATAACCCCTGGACATTTATTATCATTATTATCATTATTAATATTGTTATTATTATTATATTTATTATAATTATTATTATTATTATTATTATATATTATTATTATTATTATTATTATTATTATTATTATTATTATTATTATTATTATTATTATTATTATTATTATTATTTATCGCAAGCTTTATAATTGGAATACCTGTGATTGTATTACTAACAAATGTTTAACATAAGTGAATATGGAAATACAGGTGGTTACAGTCTCCCCTGCTTTAGAAAATTTCGTCCCGAAATTTGTTCATGAGGAGGCTGAAACAAAAAGATGAGGGTACTTGGTTTTCATTTGGTCCTCACGTTCCCAGGTGTACTCTGGCCCACGTTTAGACTCCCATCGAACTTTGACAATTGGTATCCGACTGCGTTTGAGTTGTTTAACTTCCCGATCCATAATTTCCACAGGTTTCTCAATAAAGTGCATAGATTCATCAATCTGGACTTCGTCGAGTGGAATGTGGAGATTTTCATCGGCAAGACATTTCTTGAGATTTGAAACATGAAACGTCGGATGTATATTGCTAAGTTCTTGAGGTAGTTCAAGCTTGTAGGCCACTTTCCCAATTCGCTCGAGCACTTTGAATGGACCCACGTAACGAGGTGCTAGCTTCCCTTTCTTTCCAAAGCGAATCACTCCCTTCCAAGGTGACACCTTAAGAAGTACGAGATCACCGACATTGTATTCCATGGGCTTACGTCTTTTGTCAGCATAATGCTTTTGACGATTTCTAGCAGCGACCAAGTTATCACGGATCTTATGAATTTTGTCGGTTGTTTCTTGTATCAATTCCGGACCAGTAATCTGTGATTCACCAACTTCAGACCAGCAGATGGGAGATCGACACTTTCGACCATACAAGGCCTCAAATGGTGCCATCTGGATGCTGGTATGGTAACTGTTATTGTAAGAGAATTCGATCAACGGAAGATGAGAATCCCACGATCCACTGAAATCAATGACACAAGCCCTAAGCATATCCTCAAGGGTTTGTATCGTCCTTTCAGTCTGACCGTCGGTTTGCGGGTGATAGGCTGTGCTAATATTTAGTTGAGTCCCGAGAGCTGATTGGAGACTTTTCCAGAAACGAGAGATGAAACGACCATCGCGATCGGAGATAATATCTAAAGGTACACCATGACGACTGACTATTTCATTTATGTAAATACGAGCCAATTTCTCGACTCGATAATCTTCCCGAATTGGAATGAAATGAGCCGACTTAGTCAATCGATCAATGATAACCCAAATACTATCGTGACCACTAGCGGTACGAGGCAGCTTGGTAATGAAATCCATGGATATGCTTTCCCATTTCCATAATGGAACCTCGGGTTGTACGAGTAATCCAGAGGGACGTTGATGCTCAGCTTTGACTTTGGAACATGTGAGGCATTTAGATACATACAAAGCTATATCCTTCTTCATGCCGGGCCACCAATATTGGTTCCGAAGATTCATGAACATCTTATCTGCTCCCGGATGAATAGAATAACGAGCCTTATGAGCCTCATCCATGATGATTGTTCGAAGATTATCGCGATTCAGAATCCAAAGTCGATTTAGAAAATACAGTAGTCCGTCCGACTTGGTTTCCAATTGGAGTTCAGCACCGCATGACATTTCCTCATACATGTTGCCCTCGGTGACTGATTCGTGTTGAGCTTCGAGTATACGGGTCAAGAGGTCGGTTTGAATGGTAACACTTTGAAGCATAAGTTGACCCTTACGACTTAATGCATCGGCTACGACATTAGCTTTACCAGGGTGGTAACGAATCTCATAGTCGTAGTCATTGAGTAGTTAGACCCATCGTCGTTGCCTCATGTTAAGCTCCTTTTGGTTGAAGATGTACTGGAGACTCTTATGATCGGTGAATACAACACATTTAGTGCCATAGAGATAGTGTCTCCAGATTTTGAGTGCGAATACGACAGCACCCAATTCAAGATCGTGCGTCGTATAATTTTTCTCATGAATCTTCAATTGTCTTGAAGCATAAGCTATAACTTTGCCTCGCTGCATGAGAACGCAACCTAGACCTTGTTTTGAAGCATCACAATAGACAACGAAATCATCGTTTCCATCAGGAAGTGTTAAAATCGGCGCTTCACACAACTTTTGCTTGAGGGTTTGAAATGCTTTCTCTTGATCAGGCCCCTAAGAAAAAGGCTTATCCTTGTGGGTCAAAGCAGTGAGTGGCACAGCAATCTTCGAGAAGTTAGGAATAAAACGTCGATAATATCCGGCTAGACCAAGGAATGAACGAATCTCTGTAGGAGTTTTAGGTTCTCCCCATTTCTTTATTGCCTCGATCTTTGCGGGATCAACGTGAATTCCCTTGCTGTTTACTATGTGACCAAGAAATTGAACCTCATTAAGCCAGAATTCACATTTTAAGAATTTGGCGTAGAGTTTCTCTTTCTTCAGAAGTTCGAGTATTAGACGAAGGTGATTCTCGTGATCGGATTTTGATTTGGAGTATATCAAGATGTCGTCGATGAATACGATCACGAATTTGTCTAGGTATGGCCGGCACACGCGATTCATTAAATCCATGAATACTGCCGGTGCGTTGGTTAACCCGAATGGCATCACTGTAAACTCGTAATGGCCATATCTCGTTCGGAAAGCGGTTTTTGGAATATCATCATCATGCACACGGAGTTGGTGATAACCAGAACGAAGATCGATCTTTGAGAAATGAGTGGCTCCTTGAAGCTGATCAAATAGATCGTCGATTCTGGGTAATGGGTAACGGTTCTTGATTGTGAGTTTGTTGAGTTCCCGATAGTCAATGCACATACGGAATGAGCCATCTTTTTTCTTCACGAATAAGACTGGAGCTCCCCATGGTGATGAGCTCGGGCGAATGAATCCTTTGTCTGACAGTTCTTGCAATTGGCTAGCAAGTTCTTGCATCTCAGATGGTGCAAGTCGATAAGGAGATTTTGCCACGGGAGTTGCACCAGGTACAAGGTCGATTCGGAATTCAACTTGACGAACGGGAGGAAGACCGGTTAAATCTTCGGGAAAGACTTCAGGAAACTCTCGAACAACCGGAATGTCTTCAATCTTCTTAGGTTTCTCATCTGCCTTCACGATATGAGCTAAGAAAGCCACGTAATGCTTGCGGAGGTACTTTTGAGCTTTGGTACAAGACATGAGTTTAAGCCCCTTGTAAGGTTTTTCCCCGTAGATTTGCAGTATGCTTCCGGTCGGGAGAGGAATACGAATGGTCTTTTCGTGACAAATCACTTCGGCATGATTCTTTGATAACCAGTCCATGCCTACTATAACATCGAAACTACCCAGTTGCATGGGTATAAGATTGATAGGGAAATCATGCTCGCTTAGATTCAAAGTACAGTCGGGAATAACAGAATTAATTGTAATGGGTTTTCCGTCAGCTATCTCTACCGTAAAGGGGTTATCTAGCTTGGTTCGGGCACTAGCAAGTAATGGCTCAAAGTCTAAGGATACAAAGTTTTTATCTGCACCAGTGTCAAAAAGAATCGAAGCGTATTGATTATTAATTTGGAACATACCGTTCACCACGTCGTTGCTAACTTGGGCTTGTTGGGCATTGATGTTGAATGCTCGACCTTGAGCTGCAGGGACGGCCTTGAGAAGCTTCGGACATTGGTTGCGGAAATGGTTAGGATCTCCGCATTGGTAGCAAGCTCTTGCGTGTGTGATTGTCGGGGTATGCTGAACAGTTGGTGTGGTAACTGGAACCCTTGCAGTATTCTTGCACACGTTGAATGTATGGCCGAAACGACCGCAGTTTGTGCATTGGCGATACTGAACGTTAGCAGGATGGTGATACTTGCAGTGGTCACATTGCGGAAAGGGTCCAGCGTATGGCTTTTTCATCGGTGGTTGGTTGTTGACTACTGGTTGACGAGTTGGAGGGACTTGATTTATTGGCACAGCAGGGGTAATCACAGCAAAGTTTTGGGATTTAGCCTTCCTCTTCTTGTTTTGAGAAGGTTCAGGTTTTTCCTCCTTAGGGGTTTCAGCTGAGGGTTTCCCGGGCACCTTCTTAGCACCTTTCCTAGTCAGGGTTCCAGCCTTGACATGATTGTCAGTTAGCTGAGCAGCTAACCGGATGGTATCTTCCAAGGTTGCAGGATTCCTACCCCACACCGTGTCTTGAATTTGCATGGGTAGACCACCGATGTATTTCTCGATGGCCCGAGATAAAGGAGTAACCAGATGAGGAACAAGTAGACTCAGTTCATGGAATCGGTTGGTATAAGCTAGATTTTCTCCACTTTCTTGAGTTAAGTCCCAAAACTCAGCTTCCAATTTCTTAATTTCATTTCTCGGACAGAATTCCCGAGTCATGAGCTCCTTAACTTCATCCCACGTCAATGCTAATGCTGCATCAGTTCCACGGGTTCGTTTCTCACCGTTCCACCAAGTGAGTGCTCTCTTTTGAAGAACACTTGTAGCATAACGAACCTTGAGATTCTCGGGGCACTCACTATTAAGGAAAGTGTTCTCGATACTCTCAAACCACTGTAAAAGACCAGTGGCACCTTCGGTCCCGCTAAACTTAGTAGGATTGCAAGAATTGAAATGCTTGTAGGTACAAGCTCGTGGAGGGTTTGGTGCAGTTGGGTTTTGTACGGCTTGATTTTGAACGGTGTTGTTGCCTTGGTTCAAATGGGTAAGCAGTGTTGGGATAACCGCAGCAACTTCACGTGCCACTATAGCAGCAATCTTGCGGCCAGAGCTTCTAGATCGGGAGCGGTTTTGACGAGAAGACATGCTGTATAACATGGAAAGAAGAAACCTCTATGAGAAACGGGTAATCGGTTTTTAAAACTTTTCAACATAATAAAATCGTTTATGAGATTGTTTAGAATAACAATGAGAGATTAGGAGTGTAAACGTTCGGTTCACAAACCAAAACGAATACGGTGACTTATCAAAGTATTTGTGTCCACCACAACCTTAATGAGGATATGCGTACCTATAAGCGAATACTCATCTCGAGGGTTCCCAGGTAAGGTAATCAAGTTGTATGAATACCTTGCCTAGACAGAACACCGTAAGATACAGGTATCCCACTCTTCCAGCATTGCATGTTCTCGGTCATGTGACACGGACTTTGACGAGATTTGAAAACCATGAATAACAATCGAGTTTTGGAGTTTGAAATCACTTGAATTAGGCACACAATGCCTTAGAATATGAGTTAAGATTCGTGTGTATATTGATAGATTCAAAGTATAAGAAGAATCGCATAAAGCAGATAATCACATAATCAAGTATAAACATGTAAGGCACATAAAATCCTATCTAGGCATATAAAATATATGAGAGGACTCATGTGTGAAGGTACTTAGTTATAGTCTAGGTCATTCCATTTCTAATAACCTAATTCCCTATAACCATGGCTCTGATACCAATCTGTCACACCCCGACCGACGGCGGAATCATCGGAGCGGACGAGGGAATGATGGATTGTTCATAACACATGGTTGTCTAATAGTGGAAATAATATTACAATCAGATTACAAGATAAAATAAGTTCAACATACACAAATACAACAATCGAAACCACAAATAATAATTGTCTTTTATTTAACTAAGTCCATGTCTTAAATGAGCACGTAGAAGTCCACTATCTTGCTTAACCTGAAATCATGTGAGAAAATAAAGTCAGCTAACGAGTTAACTGGTGAGTAATCACAGTTTTGAATATACATATAGATTGATTGATTGATCCATCGATAGTAATTCAATTCACAAGGTAATATTAAGACTTATATGGCAACCGCGAAACATATAGATAAACCGACACAATATAAACCCCTTGACTTGACACTTGCATATAATAGACTCCACACAACACCATAGATTGACTAATTGCCTCTGGTATAATCACCACTCGTAAGCCATGTGGGGTGGGTTATCCAAACCAGTAGATCTACCATTGATACCAGGATTGATTGATTGAATTAGGGTTTTGCTGTCGTCCAGTTTATCACAGTATGTTCACATAATTGCAAGTAATAACATAACCTGTCTTGAATTGAATTGAAAATGAAATAACAATAGAATATCATGATAGAATATATTGTATCACATGATTTCCCCCAAATAGGAAATGATATAAAAAGGGGATATGAATACTCACTTGATTGATGAGATTGGAATTTGGACGTGATAGATTAGACACCAACGATTTCCTTATGATTAACCTAAGGAACGGTGTCTCAAATTAGAATAATAATGATTTGGGAATTTGGGAATGTATTAGGATTTCCATTTGGGTCTTGAATGGTAGTGTAAATTAATTAATTTTATTTGGTTTGAATGTCTTGAAATAAATAACCGAGTTTGTTAAAAGTGATTATGTCTAGAATTTTAATAGAACTTTATACATATAAGTTTTACATAAATACAATTTGGTAATAAATTGTATATGTATAATTATATACATATTTATATATAATTATGTAATTATATATATTTATATGTATAATTATATACATAATTATATGTATATAATAAATTTATACATAAGTAAGCGTAACTATATATTGTATGTTAATTATATACATAAGTTATAAATTGTACACGATTATGTAAAATTATATATATGTAGTTTATTCAAATAAAAGTTGTTTCGATAATCGGATAATACATATCTATGTATATATATTGAATTCAAATTTATTCATTGTATAATTATATATTATATACTAATTATAAATTGGTAGAAAATATAATTAGTTATTTTATTTATTTAAAATAAATAAATAAAATGTTGAAATAAATCTCAGAAAATAATTAGGTTGTTTTAAAAAATTTTAATGTTTGTAAAAACATTTTTATAATTTTTACACATTTTTTATAATTTTTAAAGGCTATAAAAATGGCCCAAAAAAAACAGTGAGGTTGCCCGGTTCGAACCGGGGACCTCCTGTTTGTCAGGGGAGCGCAGAACCAGTGGAACAAAGGGCCGCAGCCGCGAGAGATGATTGTTTTTATTTGTTTTAAACCAGTTTAACCAAAACCCCCAATTTCACATCGAACCCTAGTTCGAACCAGACCCAAATCGAAGACGAATTCGATTTTGTAAACATCTGAAATCATATGGCTTTGATTGCCCGTGTATAATCGAGTATGTAAGTATGCTCAATTACCTGAATTGAAACTTAGATCGATGGTTTCAAGATCGAAATGGGTCGCGGCTGTGGTGATGGTCGATGAGTGCTCAAACAATGATGAAAATCAAATTAAACTTGAGAATAGCTTCGAATGGTGATCTGGAACAATAGCCCCTTATCAATTTCGGTTAAAATCGATCGGAAGTGGGGTTTAACTCAGGTTGCAGGTCGACGGTTTGGAGATGTTCAACCGGGTTGTTTTTGTTTGTTTTAAATGGAATTGGAAATTGTAATCGATTGAAGGTGTATATATGATTGTTTATCTCAAGTTAATTTAATTATTATCGTGGTTTAGTGCGATTCAAGGCTGGAAATTCAGCCGAAAGTACATTGGATCCTAACCCGTGCTAATCGATTCAATCTTTCAAATTGAAGTGGGCCATTGATTCTAATCAATCACGCGAATGTGTCGGTACCTTTAGTTTGGATTGATACCGCGTATTTTGGGCTGTCGGGCTTCACCGGAATACAGCCGGAAATGTGGCCGGAGGAGCAGGGTGTCGACGGGGAGGGATGGTTTGGGTTTAAAAATTTACAGATTCGGCCCCTGTGGTTTTAAGTTTAATACTTATGTATGAAACTTTGGTTTTAAGTTTCATAATTTACAGAAATAACCCCTGGACATTTATTATCATTATTATCATTATTAATATTGTTATTATTATTATTATATTTATTATAATTATTATTATTATTATTATTATTATTATTATTATTATTATTATTATTATTATTATTATTATTATTTATCGCAAGCTTTATAATTGGAATACCTGTGATTGTATTACTAACAAATGTTTAACATAAGTGAATATGGAAATACAGGTGGTTACAGCGACCATCAATCGCAAGAACACAAGTCCTCGGGTTTGTGTGTTTGACTCGGGTTTATTTGTTTGGGCCGCCAATATCAAAAAGAAAAGGTGGACTCAGGTTTTAGCTTAAAGCTATGAAAGCAAGCTATAACAACAAAACAAAAACAAAAATTGGTTGTTCTAAAGTTTTGAAGATCTCGCTTCCGCATCAACAACAAAATTCTTGGCTTTGAACAACTATTCAACAAAAACAAGATCAAGCTTCATTTCACATCGGAAATCTACAATATAGGGGGAGTATTGTTGGGTATTTTACCTTTGAAGAAATTGAAGATTTTAAATATTGTTGAAGTTGAAGACTTGAAGAACAAAAGCAACAAAAATATTAGTCTAGGGTTTATTTGTAATTATTATAAATGCTAGATTAGCATAAATATTAACATATATCATTATTGTAAAGGGTGAATGGTTCTCCATAAAATATGTGGGAATTAGTTCCATCACCTACAACAATCGTATCATCATCCTTCATGGATGATGATTTCAATATCAAATCAATAAACATCAAGCATTAAACACTTTTTTTTTGTATTAGAGAAGAAGCTTAGTGTCATAGTATGATCCCATTATATCTAGTAGCATGCTTTCTTTTTCATAGATTTCATCATATTTAGACTGTAATATGCCTTTCATGCTATTCTTCTACATAAATTTATGATAAATGCTAAATCTTATCATTAATCACAAATTTAGGAGGAGTAGTTAATGCATGAAAAACAATAAAATCTGAATTTTAATCAAAGAAATCTTTAAAGGAATTGAAGCTTGAGCACTAACTTGGCTGTAGGATATAGGAAGTTTTTCAAAATATAAATCTTCTTGTACTCAATTGTCATGCAAACAAAGACAACAAGGTCCAACAACAATAAATGGTTCTATCACTTGATTACAATCATACAATTAATGTTTCAGTGAAACTTCAGCATCCGCAGAAGCAACAGTGAAATTTCAGCATCAGCAGAAGCAACAGTGAAATTCTAGCATCAGCAGAAACTACAGTGTGAAACTTAACCAAATAAAATTTAACCATCCGTAGAATTGGTAAACTACGGATGTGTTAAGTTAAAAACATCATTTATAATCAAGTTATAATTCAAATTCTAATTCAGTACTCGATAGTTAGGCATCCGCAGATGCTATGCATCCGTAGATGTCCTACGGGAAAAATAACTTCCACGAAAAGGGTAAGGTAGTAGGACCCACTAAATTAAATAAATAAAATTAATGTGTCCGAGAGTATAAATGATGTTTTTGACTTGAAACTTTCATTACTCACTTTTTCAAATCACTTTTCAGACCTAGAAAAGCGCACTCCCTTTCCCCCCTTCCACAAACATTCAAAATTACCAACTCAAAACCTTAAAACAAACACGTAATCTTGATCACAGATTATTGTTTTGAAGGTAAATCATGTCATAATCATCAATAATGAACTGTTTGATTCATGAGTATCGTTAACACTGCTCGTATTCATGTCTGCACCACTGATACTAACACACTCTTCATTGTTCTTATGTACAGATGATGAATAGGTTTGCGAAAGAGCACAATGTGTGCGCATTCCTGAATGCAGATAATCCTGCATCAGAAGGATGTCGAGATATCATCAGGTGTCTTTAACGGTTTAGGCTTTTCTATGCCCTGACGGCAGAGCCTGTGATTTATCAAGCTCACATTGTCAATTTCTAGAACTCAGCTCGAGTAGAACAAGATGGAGAAGATAAGGTGATCATTACTGAAATCCTATCTGATAGAATAAGGATAGATGAACAAACGATTAGAAGATCACTCGAGCTGGGCGAACGAGAGGTGGGGCACCCAGATGTGTTCGAAAATGAATACATAGAAAAGGTCTTCCACCTGATGGGCTATGATAGTGATTTTGACAAGAGAGAGAGATCAAGAAGGGGAGATTATACAAGCCCTATCGATTCTTGTGTCACACTTATCTGAAGTGCATCTCGAACAGGAAGTCAGGACTTGATAGGTTCTCAAGGCACATTTCCTCAGGCATAATAGGGATCTTTGAGGGTAGAACATATAACTACTCAAAGTACATATTCAACTGTCTGTATGACCAAATAAGAGTGCAGAAGGTCGACAAGATGTATATGTTCCCTAGGTTTCTATAACTGATAATCAATGTTGAGCTCCCCGGGATTGCAAGAGATGGAGATGTCTTTGTTCAAGCCCACTTGGGTAGGTCTGTGCTGAACAAGATAAGTGGAAAATACCAAGGGGAAGATATGCCAATGTTTGCCCATATGGTGGATGCATATGCGGACATTCCACAAGAACTGGTATGGGTAGATCAGCAAGGAGATTCATCTACAGACTCTGAACAAGCCTCACATTCTCCCTATCAAACACCCATTTACCACCATCAATCTCCACAACAACTATCAGCATCCGCACAAAACACCCAGCCCATCTCACTTATCTCACAAGAATCACCACCACAGTCTCAATAAGTCACTCAAAATACTCAGCCAATCTCTCCGATTCACAATCAATCACCCATTCATCAACAAACTGAAACTCCACAACATCAAACTCCTGAGAGTGCTCATACTGAGCCTATACACATAACATAATCTCAGAACTTAGTGTACTCTGCTGAGACTGAGTTAATGTCTCAAGCAAGTA
Source organism: Flaveria linearis (assembly GCA_024085815.1). Taxonomy (NCBI): domain Eukaryota; kingdom Viridiplantae; phylum Streptophyta; class Magnoliopsida; order Asterales; family Asteraceae; genus Flaveria; species Flaveria linearis. The sequence goes on from CM044002.1 coordinate 36,818,002, forward strand.
CCATTCCACTCTCAGTATCCAACTCATAAAACCCAGTGATGTCTGATCACACTGAGCCAATAAGTCCAATCCATGATGCTCAGCAACTACATCAACATTAACACCAAGAACCTGCTGATCAAACAGTTGAAACATACTTAAGTTTAGCAAGTATGACACCCACTAAAGTAAATACTAATGAGACTGATGCTGAACATGTAGCAGAAGAAGAAAAAGGGAACTTTATTGATGTTATTGCCTACCATGAAGATGATCTGAGTGACAAAGACATCCCTATAAGCAAGAGTTGCATAGTGGCTGAATACAACAAACTTGCACTTAAATCAAACAAAAGAAAGCAAAGAATACAAGTTGAAAGGAGTGATAAAAGAAAAGGATAAAGAGCTGATGAAGCAAGAAACAAGGATTAAAAGACTGAAAGAAGATGCAGAAAGCAATAATAAAGTGATCGATGCATTGCTTCAACATGAAGAAGAATTAGTTCAGTCTGTGAGATTTGGGAAAGATGAAAGGAGAAGATGGCTTTGAAGGTTGAACAGATCACTAACTCTCTATTAGCAAAATCTGATCTGATGAAGTCGAAAGATGAACAAATTGAGGAGCTAAAGATGAAAATCTATGCTCTAGGGTCAAATGCAGCTCCATCAACACTTCAAACAAAAGAATCTTCTGAGGCTTCCAAGGGATTAGTTCTATATTCAAAGAAGAGAAAGTACTCAGGTACTACCCAGGAGAAGGTGACCAATGTTGAAGGTTCACCAAAGAAACCAAAGCTCTCATCTCCTAAACACACTCCTTCAGTAGAATTGACTACTGTGAAGTCTATATCTCACAAGGAGAGTGATAGTGATGAAGAATGGAATGAGCTGACCAAGATGGACTCTCCAACAGAACAAAAAGACTAAAAGGCTGATGATCTTCTAACAACAGAATATATCTTGGAAGAGATGCCTGAGTCAACCATGTTCATGACTCTTATCAACCATAGGTTTCCTTATGACATGGTTGAAAGGATGAACGTTACCGAATTGAAGAGTATGCTAAAAGAGTTTGAGTTGGCTAGATTCATGATCCCCAACTATGATTATGAAGCTTTCACAACATATCAATCAATTTAAAGGATCAAGAAAGACTTAGGCCATTGTGACACATCCAAATTAAGCAAATACAACATGACTTGCTGGCTATAAGGTCATAACTACAAGTCATATAAGCTTAAAGGGAGAACAGTTGGTGAGCTGAGGAGAATGATGGAGCATGTAATGAAGGTTGAGCTTGAAACTAGAGTGAGATTCAGAACTGAAGCTCCAATCCCAGCTATAGAGCACCACAACAAAGCTCTTTCTGAACCAGTGACTATGGAGAGCAAAGATCAGCATAAAGGGAAAGATAAGATGATTAGAGAACCAAGGGATGTGATACCCGGTAAAGTATGGCCACTAGGAACTACTGTCAGATAAATCACTGAATAAAAGTCAACCCTGATAGAGCTGATTGATCATCTCACAACTCCCAGTTATGTGGAAGAGAACATAATTATGGCATGGAAATATGATCCAGACTAGGATTGTGCAGTTATTAAGAGAACATCCGGAAGAGTTGAATACTTCCATGATGTATTTAAAGTTCTGTGCCCTTGCCTGAGTGTGATCTCAAAGACTTACAGAGCCTCATCATTTCTAATTATCCAATACACCCAAGAGGAAGAGATTTCTCAACTATGGTGGGTAAACTGAAGACTAAGTTTAGATATGATGTGCTAACTGAGGCTAAGAGAGAAGATGCTGAGCACAAGCAGAGAATTAAAGATGTAAAAAGGTTTAAGTCCAATGCCTCAAAATCAATTAATGATGAAAATTTAAAGAGGGTTGAATACAACAACAGAGAAATAACAGCCATCAAGACTATTAAGGGAAATCAATAAACATATCCCATAACAGAATGGGGATATGTTGAAAAGACTAAGGAACTGGTGCTGCTGAGGAATGCTGACTACAAGAATGCTGATAGAATCAGGATCTTTGATCCTGTGAAAATCAAACTACTACATCCCAGCTACACATCATACATGCATGAAAAATACTTTCCAAAGTTAACTGATGACAAAGCTTAGAATGACTTGTTCCTGCTTGTGCATGTAATCCAAGTGATTGACAAACTCCATTCCAGAACTTACAAGAGGAGAAAACATAATGTTGGATTGCTGAAGGGGACTAACTATGAAGAAGTCTCAGAACTGAGGATCTCAAAGCAAGATGAATTAGAATTAATCAACAACAACAATGTTCTAGAACTCTTACAATAGAAAAAGATGTTTTGGGGCTAAGTTATGAAACTCTGAAGAAGATCAGCAAGATGAAGATCAACTACAATTATGATGATCAGAAGACTGTTGTATCATACTTCTACAACAAAATCATTGCAAGGGTGAAGGAACTTTAGTTTTAAAGGACTGATTACAAGTATCTAAGCCTAAGGGGAGTATTTTTAGATCTATAAAGAATAGGTCTAGATCAATTTGTATAGGCTTAGAACTTTAATCAATTCTTGTAATAAACGATTGTAACTGACTATCAGTATTTATGCATTGAGTATATAGGTGAACCCATATATATATATATATGTGTGTGTGTTGCTTAATGTGTATGATGATAGGCAAAAACAATATGCTTGGTGAATTCTTGTAATTGGCTAAGTGTAAGAAACATCTACGGATGAAAAATTTTGTTAATCCGTAGATATGTTTCTTACAAGATGACTTAGTTTGTTTACGGATGAACATCAGTATTCACTAATGATCTCAAGACGAAAGTGAAGACTCCTGCAGAAGTACAATCTCCTACGGAAGAACAAGAGTTTCTGCGGAAGACAAGTTTCCTACGGAAGAACAAGAGTTCCTATGGAAGACAAGTTTCCTACGGAAGATGAAGACACATGAATTTGACAAGTTCAACAAGTCAACAAGTCAATTTCAAATCCCAAGAGATCTGGTGTTTCCTTAACTGACTCATAATTGCCTATAAATATGAGTCCTAGGTTTCATATCAAGGGAACACAATAGCAATATTGCGGCAAACTCACATCACATCATAAAATCAAACCCTAGCTTCCGTCATATCAACAACAACAATACGTTCAAAGAATCATTGTTCATAGCATTCCTAATTATTCTTTTGTAATCATTATTCAGTATTAATGAAGTATATTTGAATTAATTCTTGTCTGCTTATTTATTACATATACATAATTGTGTTTATCATAACAAGCTTTAATCGTTGATATTAAAATTTTTAATTAAAACAATTAAACAACAGTTAATGATTATTCCGCATTCATTGACGTGTCTTTGTTTTAATAATGATAATTCCTGATTGTGATCATAGGATTCACGGTTCATTTTCCAATTCTATGACAACATTTAATACATTGTTGAAATGCTTACTGATATTCTCTCCTGATCGAGGAAAGTGAAACTTCGCTACTTGATTCTTCACATGGTGTGCCAAAACGTATAGGAAAATTGCAACTTGTTCGTCTCTTTCGAGATACTTAGACGCCTTCAACTTTCCACTCGTCTCCAAAATATTACAAAGTGTCACGAAAGTTGCTCTATTCATTCTTAGTTGATGAAGACATGTGTTATCACTTGCATACACTAATTTGTGTATATATTATTTTCTTTTAGGGCAGAACATCTTGTAGCGATGTCTCCTTGGAATCATATCTAAACGTATTCTAATAACTATTTGAATTGCTCGAATATACAAACTGACCACGTTTAGTATATGAAGCCACAACACACAAAATACAGCTAATTTTCTTTTGTTTTTTTGTCTGTCCAGATTACTTCTAGACATAACTGTAATAAAATCAAATAGAAGAATTTATGCATATCTATATGACAATATATTTACTATTGATTTTTTCATAATTTTATATAAACTTTAACTTATATTTAAGAAAATGATAATACACAGAATCTCAATCATGCAAAATTAACACAATCTCAATCATTTAAAATTAAAAAAAATGTAACCAGCCAATTTTAAAAATAACATGCAGTATCAATTTATATTAAAAACTCTTAGTATCTAAACCACGATGGCATGATCATCAATATCATGTGTGCATTTTAGATAACAACAAATCCTCCCAAGTAACTAAGCTAAATCCTCTCAGGTGCTTAAAGAATTTATACAATGGATTTGATGGTTTCCTTGTCCTTGTGATAACTAAGCTAAGTCCTCCTAGAAAGAATAGTTTTAACTTCTATTCAAAAGAACAACTTATCCTTCAAAAATTAGATTTTAAGCAAGAGACTCTTATAGAACATGCTTCTATAACGACCCCTTCTGATTTCTTTAAGGAGTTTAAGACTACTGTGAACTTGAAATAAAAAGTATAAATTACATATCAATTTGAATTCAAAATATAACCCCCTAAACATGTGTTGTTAGTAATGAACTGTATAAACAGTCTACCATCAATTATTTCCTACCAATATCATTTGCACAGTTTAATGTGGCTCTCATATGAACTTGAATCAAGAGTAGTGAATTGCATATCAATATGAAGTAAAAATGCAAGCCATTGACATGTGAGGTTAAAAGTGATAAACTTCATTATCAATCTACTATCAAGGATTTCCAACTAGTATTATTTACATATTTCAATATGATTATATAAACTGGAATCAAAAAGCACAAATTACACATCCATTTCATGTCAAAATGTAAGCTTAGTGACATCTAAAATCATAACAGTAACAAACCTTGTTAATAATCTACCATCATCGATCTCCTACAACTATCATTTCCATTTTACAAAGGTCAATGTTGTCACACCCCAACCTTGACGGCGGAAACGTCGAGATGTGAGAGTTAAGATCGTTCACAGCCACATAATGCTATTATTAAATCCAAATATATTATTCATAAGTAACATTACAAACATAAGTCTCAAACAAGATAACATCATGATATAAAAGTTAAATGTGACAAGTTCATCTTTTTATTTCTCTAGGTCCAATCCTAGATGTGATAAGCTTCAAAGTAGTAATCATACTTGAGTATTTCCTGAAACATGTTAAAAATAAAAGGTCAACAATAATGTTGGTGAGATTTCCATAGTTTCAATACATAAGTATATAAAAGATGGCAATTCATGTTGTAAATTAGAGAACAAAGTAACTAGGGATGTAAGACAGAATGCACAATCAAACCTTGATAAAGTTTTACAAGTCTTAAACGTTTACAAGTATATACGATTAGCTAAGTGTACTTGGATCAACCAAGCAGGCTTGTCAGGCCCATAGATCTATGACGTCGCAAGGCTAGCAATAGTTAATGATTGTACATATATTCGACATTACATGGTAGCTACAAGGTTCAACTAACCACAACACACAAGTAAACTGCCATAAGTTTACAAGAATCAAACGTTTATAAGTGTAATGATTATAACGTAACATGTTTCACCCCAAAGTATGAAAATATGAAAAAGGGGTATAGAAATACTCACATGGATATAAGCATTACAAGATGATATAAAAGATCAAAAGATAATCCAAAGTATTCCTTTACAAGGCACCTAAACATATATTACAAGTTTAAGGTTAAGATTAACGTTCAAACAAGGATTAGGGTTTTGATAGAATTATGGGGGTTTTTAATAAGTAATAAGTTTATAAAGTAATTATTTATGTTTTGACTCAATTAAAAGAACTATACGTTTAAGTATTTTAGAAATGACTTTAAGTATAAATAATGATAGGGTTTAATAAGTAAATACATCTTTATAATTATTTAAAAATAATTAGAATAACTTATTGATTAATAACAAATTATTATTCTAAACCATTAATCAAAGTATATTTATAAGGATTAATATTTGTAAACATTTTATGAAATTAAAAATATATAATTACTATAATTATCATGATAAGGCTTTAATTAATATAATGACAATTAATATTATAAAGATTTATTGTTTCAAGTCCAATGATTATTTAATTATTTTAAAAGAAAACCATTTAAATATAACAGTTAAATAAAAATTGAAAATAATTATGTCTTTAAAAAGTACCATTTGAACCAAATGATTTATTATTTATTATTTAAAACATATAATAATTAATAAGCTAAAGAAGAAAAATAACCTAAATGTATTATTGAACATGTAATGTTTAAACAAGATAAACATTATTTAAAATCTATCTTATAAGATTTTTAACTAGTTATATATAAAATAAAATAAAATGTTAGATTATTATAAGAAATATATTTTCAGAAAATCATTAGAAGCTGATTTTTTATAATTTTTTTAGATTTTTTTATATTTTTTAAAGGCTGAAAATCCATTAAAAAAATAATGAGGGAGCCCGGGTTCGAACCCGGGACCTCAAGGTATGTAAGTGGACGGGGAACCAGTAGACTAGGGTCGCAGCCACGGTACAACCTGGTCATAAATTAATATAAACTCTATCTTGAGAAACCCCTAAATTCTCAAGAACCCTAGAAACGATTTCACCCAAATTGAACACCAAAGCGTTAATGTTAATGAAAATAATCATGGGACTTTTGATCCTTGATTAAAACCGAGTATGTTTATGTCACACCCTCAAAATCCGCTAACGGGGTTTTACCATCAGGCGTGTGACATAACCAGGATCTCAGATAAGCATTAGTTACACCAAACGACTCGATAATTACAAAACATATAGATTGCTTAATAATAGTGGAACAAACCAATTATGTTTAAGATATGCGGAAGCGTATACAGTAAAATATTTAACAATGGTTTTGAAACACACAAACACATGTCCAGTCCAGTTTATGTAGAATAAATGCAAATTAACTCTTGAAAACAGTTTGTGGTGAATACAGAATGACATGCTGTAGATGCTGTGCTCCTAACGTGCCACATCAACGTCCTGAGAGAAAACATGCAAAAATCTCAGTACAAGACTGGTGAGTTCACAGGTTTATCAGAAAACAGTAATTATCAGTAATGAAGTTCCCGGATTAAGTAATCCGATAAGTATAGTGAAATCCCCGGATTTATCAATCCGATAAGTATAGTGAAATCCCCGGATTTATCAATCCGATAAGTATAATGAAATCCCCGGATTTATCAATCCGATAAATATAATGAAATCCCCGGATTTATCAATCCGATAAGTATAATGAAATCCCCGGATTTATCAATCCGATAAATATAATGAAATCCCCGGATTTGTATTAAAGCATATAATGGGTAGCTAGTCCATAATGATCACTATGTGTATGAAGGCGCGACCGAACTGACATGTAAGCAATAGTATAATGTAGGCCCGGTTGTGGATCACACACCACAACACTTGAAATTAGGCTAACCGTTCACCCGTTTGACCAGCTAGCGCGACTAGCCCGAGTGGGGTATGTCAATCCCAGTAGTACTACTAACAATTACCTCGTTAAGTCCATATTAACGGTCCGTTGGGCAAGTATACACCATAGTATCAATATATGCAATATTACAAAAATCCAATATAATGTAACGTTTTTGAAATCAGCATGTTTCTCTCCCCCAAAAGAGTATATAAGTAAAGTGGGGCTGTAAACTCACCTGGTATGCTTATATCAATTCAGAGCTCAATGAAGAAAAGTGATGATCACCAACAAAGCAATCCTAATTAGAACATATAAGATGCACGTTTAGAATTAACACGACGTCATTACATGCGTACGGTTGAGCTCTTTAGTTAACTTGAAGTTAACTATTAGTATGATTATTGTATCTTAGCTTTTTGTACAAGTATCAGTTGTCATGTGCTAATTTGTGCATATTGGATTAATCAATGTCCTTATCCGAGTAATGATTCTTAGTACAATAAGTGTAACAATGATTTGTTGATTTGAAGATTTAAATCTTTATAGATGATTATCATTGATGACATTATCCGTACGAGAGAAGGTTATACCACAATGTATATATATATATATATATTAAAGTTTTCAAGCTTTAATAATCATACTTTCTTAACTATAAGTTGCTTAATTGTTAGCCTGTTATAACTACTTATGTCTCGTGTATGAACTAACCATTTTAAAGCAAACAATTATATCCATTGGCGTTCATTTTCATCTTCATAATTTATGTATTTTATTATTAGAGCTCAAATAACACGCATATAGATTATACTTAAAATTCAAATGCGTTACGCGTGCGATTATACCTTCCACTCGATTCACGTTCGTTAACCCACTCGCATGGCTCTCGGCCTCATCATGATCTTGTCGTTGACTGCCCGTTGACCTCGGTTGACCGCGCTTGACCGACACTAGACATGTTACCTTATCATTTTAACACAACAATGACTAGTATCAACTACAACAACCACCGTCAACACCGCTGATCATCATCACTATACCACCACCTAAACACCACTAAAACGCCCTTTCGACCACGCTTTTCACACTCAACCTAACCAAATTCTGGATCATCATCAAAGCAGCCGATGTCACAACTAGACTTGAAAACCCACAACCAAAATCACAATCACATCCATTTTTACCATCGCCATTATATTGACAACCATGGTCCAACGTACCACCAAGACCATAATCTAGACTAAACCAACCACAGCCACCATTATCAGCCCCCAAATCACCACCACATCGACATTTATACTGATACTCTGCCATCAACAGCCCCAATACATCTCGAATAACAGCAACAAACAACGACAGATAGTATCACAGTCAATATGAACCACAACCGACTACAATACAACCACAATCACAGATTACCTCACCATCGTCGCCGCTGCCACTGACTCACAGCAATCGCCTTCACCATCACCCTCCACCATCGACTCGACCTCGGCATCCCACGGCTGCAGCCACAGCCGACACCGACCACCACTAGCCGAGAGTTGTGGTGGTCTCCGACCACGAACCACAACCACCCTAATCAACACCACTGCCGACTCCAGATCCACCACCATCGGGACCGCTCACCACCATCGAGACCTCACACCACTATCGCAGCCGAAATCAACAACAACCAACATCATCAATCGACATCATCACCTCCTAACCATGAACCCTTGGCACCACCACTCCGAAACCGACCTGCAACCGCCTCTTTCATCTTCGATTCCTATCGCCTCGTTGTGTTTTATGAGAAATTGAAGCTACCATAATGATCGCAGAGAAGGGAATCGAAGGGGGAACAGGGTCACTCGCCGGCACTCGCCGGGATGGGTCGCCGGCGGCCGGTGAGTTGGCCGGATTCGAAGAAAGCAGGGGGGGGGGTGCGACCGCCTCTCTCTCTCTCTCTCTCTCTCTCTGATTTTTTTTTTTGAAACCCTAAAATGTGGAAAGTGTGGTTTATATATGGGTTTTAAATGATGGGTTCGTTAATTGTTCGATTCGCACGCGTTCGGATTAGTTCTCACGTAACGTTGTAGATTTCATTTCCCGTTAGCTTCGATTATACGAAACGTTAAAAAGATTCCGAGGTTAAATTTTATTGTATTTGAAAACATACCGAACGATTAAACGATGTCGCGAGATCAGCACGTTTTACGGTTTTACGCGTTTCCTCGAACGAGCGCTTTTATTAATATTATTAACTTTATTATTATTTTATTATTATTATTCTTACAAAGTAGTAAAATAGACTAATTCGCGATAGACAGAGAAAGTTAATTTAAATAGTATTATCGAAAAATTCGGGTTGTCACAGTTTATGTACGTAACTTACATGATTAAGCTCAGATCATTGAAGATGTTGATAACATTAGCCGCGATTAGAACTGAATCGATTCGGGTTACATTCGTTGTTGATAATCGAATTAAACTTGTAGGTAGCTTCGGATGGTGATGATAAATGAAAGCCCTCAATAAATTTAAATGTATACAGCTCCGAAGATGGCGTTCGACCAAGTTGCAGGTCGCGAGTGAAGGTGAAATCAAATGTGATGTTTATGTGTGTTTCAGATGGAATTGCAAGCTGTAAACGTTTAGGAACACTTAGATGATTGATTCAGGTTAGTTTAATTAGATTATTATTAGGACTTAATGATTAAACGGCTCTAGGATTAAAGGTTTCGGTTATGAACTTGTTTAAACTTAGTAACCGGTGTTTTAAACCCAATTTAATGGTTAATCGTGTTCGAATCATGTACGCGAAAGGTTTGGAACGGTTTGGTGATCAAAATTGTAGGTTTTTATAGCATTTTAGGGGTGGCCGGAGGGTCGCCGGACCTTCGCCGGAGCTCCCGCCGGAAAATCGGGGTTGAGAAGGGGGAGGGGGTTTGGGTTTCGGTTAATTACACAAATGGTCCCTCAACTTTGAAATTCTATTATTTTATGTTAAAACTTCCATTTAAAGTTTATTAAATTGACAATTCACCCCCTTAGCCTTCTAAATTTAAGTTTTAAATAATTTTTAAGTTTAATAATTCTTATAAATTGATATTATTGATAACCATATTATTATTTTTGCTATTATTCTTAGTTATTATTATTATTGTTATAATTTTATTATATTTATTACTATTATTAATATTATCATTAATATTATTATCATTGTTATTATTAGTTTTATTATTATTTTTATTATTATTGATATTATGATTATCATTTATTTACTATGTAATAATTGATATTATTAACTTCAAATTAAAGAATTAAAGATAAATTAAAACGATAATCATAAGTAGCCTATGAGTTTTATGAATGCCAACAATAGCCCTTACAAGAATTAACAATGTTAACTTTCAATTAACTCAAAAATACAAGATGTTACAAATGTGATCTTCATATCAGCTTGAAGAAATGAGCACAAACCGCGCATACAATCAAAACAATAATTTCCGTTAACGCCATAAAAAATTTTCCATCGACGCAAAATCACAAATAAGTTGAGATTTAAACACGATTACCAGAGTACAACCTATCCATAAATTTCCCTGCAATTCACAATCTCAAACAAAATTCACCTAGAATGCATTCAAACAATAGATTAAAAAAGCTTTTCATTTTGCTATATTTTGTTTTTATGGATTTCCTCAAACGAAATGACCTCATCAAAGTAATGAGTGAATTCTGTACTTTGATGAAGCTTTTCATTTTGCTATATTTTGTTTTTATAGAACTTTACCATTAAGATATGTTAGGACCATGTACGTACGGAGTACTAACTGATTCTTCGTTGTACCAGATCAAATAGTGCGGAATCCTATTTGATTGGTGATCCAATCAGGGAGAACGAAATCAAGATCAAAACTAACGATTAGAAAACGTTAAGAATGGATTAGGATCGATCTCAGACGTTCTATGAACTTGGAATTGACGAACAGGGTGTTCTGGGTCGACTAGGGTTGCAAGTATTCGAAGTGTTACGTTTTTCCACGAACTAGGTGGTATTTATAGGTAAGGGTTTCTCATTCGGGCGACTGAACCATTCGCATGGTTCAGTCGTGCGATTGAGCTATGCGGTTAATCCATACGCACGACTGAGACTTCAATCGTACGACTGGTTCAATCTCATGCTTCAGTCTTCCGACTGATCCAGTCTCATGGTTCAGTCGTGTGACTGAGCCATTCGCATGAAGTTATTCATGCGTATGGTCCATTCGCATGGCCCATTCGCATGATAACTTCATCATGTTGAGTTTGAATGTGTTAATCATTACAACATAATTCATATCAATTCAAACGACCACAAACCTATATAATTAATTATTACACAACCCATTAATGAAATATATAAACATTATAACATAAAACAGCTAAATGTATTTCATTAATAAACATTCAATTACATATGATCAAGACATTAAAAAGATATTACATTCAGCTCAGAATCTAGGGACACATGTATCAACAAACTCCCCCTTGGACCTAGATTCCTCTAATGTCTTGTTTAGGTGGCTTGTTATGGTTCCCTATCTCATTCTCCAGTAACAACAAGTTCTGTATCCTTGAATCCTTTCCAGCTGACATGGCATAATTTTCTGAGTCCATACTTTAATTAATTGACTTGTGAATTAAACAGCTAATGCGATTGGGCTGTACGACTGGGATGCGATTAACACTAGCTGTATGCGATTGGACCCAAATGTACGATTGAACAGGCGACTGAGATACTTAGGCGACCGAACAGACCGAACGACTCAGCTGGGCGACTGGAGTTGGCGATTGACTCAATCGGGCGATTGGCTGAACGACTGACTCAATCAGGTGAATGGACTGGCGACTGACTCAAACGTGCGAAAGACCTGAGCGAATGGGTTCAGTCGTACGATTGAGATAATCGTGCGACTGGGTCGGCTGAAAACGAGAATTTTTGAACACTTTGACCTAGAACGCAAGAATTTGCACCCTAGACGGCTGAAACTCGAAAAACACTGACTTTTCAGAACATGCACACGTAAAGACTCGATTTTTATCAGAAAGATTGGATCTTTTCGCTAAAAATGTAGACTTTTAACAAAAAACTTGATTGAATCAAACAAAGAATCAAGAGCCAAAGCTCTGATACCACTTGTTAGGACCGTGTACGTACGGAGTACTAACTGATTCTTCGTTGTACCAGATCAAATAGTGCGGAATCCTATTTGATTGGTGATCCAATCAGGGAGAACGAAATCAAGATCAAAACTAACGATTAGAAAACGTTAAGAATGGATTAGGATCGATCTCAGACGTTCTATGAACTTGGAATTGACGAACAGGGTGTTCTGGGTCGACTAGGGTTGCAAGTATTCGAAGTGTTACGTTTTTCCACGAACTAGGTGGTATTTATAGGTAAGGGTTTCTCATTCGGGCGACTGAACCATTCGCATGGTTCAGTCGTGCGATTGAGCTATGCGGTTAATCCATACGCACGACTGAGACTTCAATCGTACGACTGGTTCAATCTCATGCTTCAGTCTTCCGACTGATCCAGTCTCATGGTTCAGTCGTGTGACTGAGCCATTCGCATGAAGTTATTCATGCGTATGGTCCATTCGCATGGCCCATTCGCATGATAACTTCATCATGTTGAGTTTGAATGTGTTAATCATTACAACATAATTCATATCAATTCAAACGACCACAAACCTATATAATTAATTATTACACAACCCATTAATGAAATATATAAACATTATAACATAAACAGCTAAATGTATTTCATTAATAAACATTCAATTACATATGATCAAGACATTAAAAAGATATTACATTCAGCTCAGAATCTAGGGACACATGTATCAACAAGATAGGAGTTATTATCCTTACCTTAATGGAAAGTTACCTCATTTTACTCCTATGGATCCTTAACAATGGGTTAGGATCAAGCTCTCGCTTGGTAGTTAAGAGACATACTTTGGAAAACACACCACCAAGCTAGGAGTGATAACCACATCTTTGTGATTATTCCTATTCCTTGATCTCAAACTTACCAGGGTTTTAAGTACCGTTATCTGATTTACCGACGATAGTGTTCCAGCCAGTTAAGCTAAAGCATGAATCTTGAACTCAAAAGGGGTCGTTGTCACTTTAGGGTAACCCTAGTTCCAAGTCTGGAACATTTAAATTTTAAATTGATTTCTTCTCTCACACTTTTATGTTTCAATTTGATTATTATTAGGACTTAATGATTAAACGGCTCTAGGATAAAAGGTTTCGGTTATGAACTCGTTTAAACTTAGTAACCGGTGTTTTAAACCCAATTTAATGGTTAATCATGTTCGAATCATGTACGCGAAAGGTTTGGAACGGTTTGGTGATCAGAATTGTAGGTTTTTATAGCATTTTAGGGGTGGCCGGAGGGTCGCCGGAGCTCCCGCCGGAAAATTGGGGTTGAGAAGGGGGGAAGGGGTTTGGGTTTTGGTTAATTACACAAATGGTCCCTCAACTTTGAAATTCTATTATTTTATGTTAAAACTTCCATTTAAAGTTTATTAAATTGACAATTCACCCCCTTAACCTTCTTAATTTAAGTTTTAAATAATTTTTAAGTTTAGTAAGTCTTATAAATTGTTATTATTGATAACCATATTATTATTTTTGCTATTATTCTTAGTTATTATTATTATTGTTATAATTTTATTATATTTATTACTATTATTAATATTATCATTAATATTATTATCATTGTTATTATTAGTTTTATTATTATTTTTATTATTATTGATATTATGATTATCATTTATTTACTATGTAATAATTGACATTATTAACTTCAAATTAAAGAATTAAAGACAAATTAAAACGATAATCATAAGTAGCCTATGAGTTTTATGAATGCCAACAATAGCCCTTACAAGAATTAACAACGTTAACTTTCAATTAACTCAAAAATACAAGATGTTACAAATGTGATCTTCATATCAGCTTGAAGAAATGAGCACAAACCGCACATACAATCAAAACAATAATCTCCGTTAACGCCATCAAAAATTTTCCACCGACACAAAATCACAAATAAGTTGAGATTTAAACACGATTACCAGAGTACAACCTATCCATAAATTTCCCTGCAATTCACAGTCTCAAACAAAATTCACCTAGAATGCATTCAAACAATAGATTAAAAAAGCTTTTCATTTTGCTATATTTTGTTTTTATGGATTTCCTCAAACGAAATGACCTCATCAAAATAATGAGTGAATTCTGTACTTTGATGAAGCTTTTTATTTTGCTATATTTTGTTTTTATAGAACTTTACTATTAAGATATGAGTTATTATCCTTACCTTAATGGGAAGTTACCTCATTTTACTCCTATGGATCCTTAACAATGGGTTAGGATTAAGCTCTCGCTTGGTAGTTGAGAGACATACTTTGGGAAACACACCACCAAGGTAGGAGTGATAATCACATCTTTGTGATTATTTCCATTCCTTGATCTCAAACTTACTAGGGTTTTAAGCACCGTTATCTGATTTATCGATGATAGTGTTCCAGCCAGTTAAGCTAAAGCATGAATCTTGAACTCAAAAGGGGTCGTTGTCACTTTAGGGTAACCCTAGTTCCAAGTCTGGAACATTTAAATTTTAAATTGATTTCTTCTCTCACACTTTTATGTTTCAATTTGACGTTTGATCTAGCTTTATGGAACCTTTTTATTGACTTTCATTCTGAGTTATCATCAAAACCTAATTGCACGATGATAACACTCCTAAAACAATCTTTCGTACAAGATAAAGTCATTATAAATTTCTGCCATGCCTTCTGGTTATAGCAAGGTACGGTTGTGTTCATGGGTTTGATGAACCGATGTGCAAGTCGTACTTGGAAAGCCATTTGTGAGCCTTTATCGTCGATATTCTGAATTATTTAAATTTCAATCCGATCATGAACGACGTCTTTGTTTCACTCTTTACCCATAATTAAAAATGCAATTCCCATTATTTTGGATAACCTTTGAACTCCTAATCTTGAAAATCTCTAAATCTCTATCTTGATTGCGACTCACAAAGACTTGTTATTACATTCATTCCCGATGTGGACAAAAAGGATCATGAATTTCAGCAATTAGTATTCATAGTTTGACATAAAGGAAAAGGGGACATAGCTTGGTATATGTCCAAATTGCCTCGTATTTCTTGATGTCATAATGACATTTCAAATAGTCGTACCTATCTCAAATAGTCGATCATCATGGTGTGTCATTAAACATCGGGCCTTAATTTTGATGATCAATTCACCTTCTGTTATTAGCAATGTCTCTGATCATCTTTGGGAAAACAACTCAAAATCTCAGCATATCTTATCATTCTTAATCTGACGGTTTGACCGAAGGAACAATACGTATTCACAAGATATGCGTTAAGCTTGTGTCATTTTATATAGTGGCACTTGGGATTCTTAAAATCCGTCGGTCAAACTTTCATACACTTACAGGTCTTTTTCATTGACTTCAAGACGTCATCTTATTACATAATTTCTAACTAGATGTTTGAGAGTAGTGAGGAAGTGACTTAAAAAGTCTAATATGCCTCAAGAACTTATCATCGTTTTCTAACGTTTCATGCCTCAAATCTCAAAGAGTTAGTTTGTCAATGATAACTTTCGCATTCCACTGGAAGAGTTCAAATTTGCATGCATTGTATCAAGAACCCTGTAAAATCTCATAATTCGCAAAGTAAAGCATCTCACCTGTAATCAAACGTTAATCACAGTCCGTTAGTATACTCATCTTTCATCATAAGTTTCCTTTAAAATTCAATTTCGGGACGAAATTTCTTAAAGTTGGGGAGACTGTGACCTTTCGTGTTTTTATTCAACGTTTATTTAACGTCGTTAACACTGGTAAAGTGTTGTTTTGTTATTAAAACAAATACGAGGGCTCATTTGTAATCCTTGATCTTATTTTAGTATTTAACATTATTATAAATTGTTTTATTATTATTTATTAAAGTAATAATAATAATGATAATAACATTAATAGTAATAATGATAATTATAATAATAACTATAATAAAAAAATACAGACAACAACAACCACAACAACAATAATAATAATAATAATAATATTAATAACCATTACGGGTGTTAATCTATAAAATAAATAAAATTTTAAAAGTCTTATATTTTTATTTAGAAAACTTATAAATATTATCTTTTGGTATAAAATAATAAAGTTAAAAACTTCAGGGACTAAATTGTAATTTATTTTAAACTGAAATTAAATTTTGGAAACTAAATTAACAAAGCATTAAACTGCGAGGGACCTAAGTGTAATTTTTTTTAAACCCAAACCCCCACCCCGTTTTCCCGGCCAAACTCCGGCCACAATCCGGGCCACCTCTGGCGACACCACAAAACCACCCAAACCTCGTTTTAACATGCGAAAAAGAACCCAACCGGTCTAGAACAAGTTTCGAACCAATAAGTGTCCTCAATTTTGGTTTTTGTCGAGTTCTTCACTGCCCATGACCGAAACCGAAATCCTCTTCAAGACACAACATTTTCAAACCCCAATTCGGCTGAATTAAGTTAAATTAATTATTGAAAACGCTCTAGGAATCAATTCGAAACTGAAAACATTCACTCTCAACAATTAAAACCAATTAAATTCGCCTGAGTAGGTTCATGACTCCCGATTGAATGCATTGAACCCGTAATGTTGAAACCGAAGAAATTGAACCTATATAAACGAGGCAAAACCAACAACGAAACCCTTTGATGCTCTCTGAAACTCCAATTTGATATAAAACACACACACACACATCGATTTTGCTCCTTGGAAACCGTCGACTTGTTCATCTTTTTGCTCGCACAAATCCAAACGAATTATGGAAACTAAAAACAGGTACACACCCGATTAACCATAGAGAATCAAAGCCCTATGTTTAATTTTGTTATCATTATCGTTTGGATGATCAATTTGATCGATTTTGATTTTTAGGGTTTATGTGAATTGGGGATTATCTGGGTAATTGGATTTAACTTTCGAGTTCTAAAACACAACACAAACTAGGGCCTTGGCCCGATGGTTCGAGTGTGGTGAGATGTGGCAAGGGACCCGGATTTGAACCGAGTCCTTGCCTTTATTTTTAAAAGGTTTTTACTAAATTTTAAAATTTCAGAAAATATCTAAAGATTATCATTAATCACATAAAAACTATTTTTAATCAGAAATTAAATAAAATGGTTTTCTTTTAAATTTCTTAGAAATTAATTAATAAATCTTTTATTTTTCTTACCTTGGAAAATTATAAAAAATGATATGAAATGTATCTTTTTATTAGTATTAAATTGTAGTTATATTTTAAATTCTTAGAAAATTGTGATTAGATAAATCTTTTAATGTAAACAATATTTACAAGTTCAAATTATATATTTAAAAGAAAATAAATATATATATGTACTTGTTTAAAATATGCATCTTTTGGATTAAAAGAATTATTTAAAATCCATAAATTTACTATTTTTAATAGTAAATAATAATCTTTTGATAGAGAAAATTTTAAATTATTATTAAGGGTTTAATAACTAAAATTCTTATTTAACCTTTTAAATATTAACGCAATTATAAATTGTAATCTAAAATCCTCGGTTAACAAGTTATAAATCATATCATTACAATTGATAACTCAAAATCCCAAATATAAATTATGAAACGTTAGCACTATAATAATCGTTATTACGCTGTTCATTTAGGTTGAACATTACCGAATCCTCGGCGTTAACTACAAGACCTCTTATTTGATCACCCTTATTATCCGTGTGAGTATTTTATAACCCTTTTTATATTTTCACACTTTGGGTTGAAACATGTTACCTTATAATCGTTGCACTTGTAAAACTTTTGATTCTTGTAAACTTATGGCAATTCACTTGTATGTTATGGTTAGTTGATCTTTGTAGCTACCATATAATGTCGATTATATGTACAATCATTAACTATTGCTAGTCTAGCGACGGCTCATTTGTAATCCTTGATCTTATTTTAGTATTTAACATTATTATAAATTGTTTTATTATTATTTATTAAAGTAATAATAATAATGATAATAACATTAATAGTAATAATGATAATTATAATAATAACTATAATAAAAAAATACAGACAACAACAACCACAACAACAATAATAATAATAATAATAATATTAATAACCATTACGGGTGTTAATCTATAAAATAAATAAAATTTTAAAAGTCTTATATTTTTATTTAGAAAACTTATAAATATTATCTTTTGGTATAAAATAATAAAGTTAAAAACTTCAGGGACTAAATTGTAATTTATTTTAAACTGAAATTAAATTTTGGAAACTAAATTAACAAAGCATTAAACTGCGAGGGACCTAAGTGTAATTTTTTTTAAACCCAAACCCCCACCCCGTTTTCCCGGCCAAACTCCGGCCACAATCCGGGCCACCTCTGGCGACACCACAAAACCACCCAAACCTCGTTTTTAACATGCGAAAAAGAACCCAACCGGTCTAGAACAAGTTTCGAACCAATAAGTGTCCTCAATTTTGGTTTTTGTCGAGTTCTTCACTGCCCATGACCGAAACCGAAATCCTCTTCAAGACACAACATTTTCAAACCCCAATTCGGCTGAATTAAGTTAAATTAATTATTGAAAACGCTCTAGGAATCAATTCGAAACTGAAAACATTCACTCTCAACAATTAAAACCAATTAAATTCGCCTGAGTAGGTTCATGACTCCCGATTGAATGCATTGAACCCATAATGTTGAAACCGAAGAAATTGAACCTATATAAACGAGGCAAAACCAACAACGAAACCCTTTGATGCTCTCTGAAACTCCAATTTGATATAAAACACACACACACACATCGATTTTGCTCCTTGGAAACCGTCGACTTGTTCATCTTTTTGCTCGCACAAATCCAAACGAATTATGGAAATTAAAAACAGGTACACACCCGATTAACCATAGAGAATCAAAGCCCTATGTTTAATTTTGTTATCATTATCGTTTGGATGATCAATTTGATCGATTTTGATTTTTAGGGTTTATGTGAATTGGGGATTATCTGGGTAATTGGATTTAACTTTCGAGTTCTAAAACACAACACAAACTAGGGCCTTGGCCCGGTGGTTCGAGTGTGGTGAGATGTGGCAAGGGACCCGGATTTGAACCGAGTCCTTGCCTTTATTTTTAAAAGGTTTTTACTAAATTTTAAAATTTCAGAAAATATCTAAAGATTATCATTAATCACATAAAAACTATTTTTAATCAGAAATTAAATAAAATGGTTTTCTTTTAAATTTCTTAGAAATTAATTAATAAATCTTTTATTTTTCTTACCTTGGAAAATTATAAAAAATGATATGAAATGTATCTTTTTATTAGTATTAAATTGTAGTTATATTTTAAATTCTTAGAAAATTGTGATTAGATAAATCTTTTAATGTAAACAATATTTACAAGTTCAAATTATATATTTAAAAGAAAATAAATATATATATGTACTTGTTTAAAATATGCATCTTTTGGATTAAAAGAATTATTTAAAATCCATAAATTTACTATTTTTAATAGTAAATAATAATCTTTTGATAGAGAAAATTTTAAATTATTATTAAGGGTTTAATAACTAAAATTCTTATTTAACCTTTTAAATATTAACGCAATTATAAATTGTAATCTAAAATCCTGGGTTAACAAGTTATAAATCATATCATTACAATTGATAACTCAAAATCCCAAATATAAATTATGAAACGTTAGCACTATAATAATCGTTATTACGCTGTTCATTTAGGTTGAACATTACCGAATCCTCGGCGTTAACTACAAGACCTCTTATTTGATCACCCTTATTATCCGTGTGAGTATTTTTATAACCCTTTTTATATTTTCACACTTTGGGTTGAAACATGTTACCTTATAATCGTTGCACTTGTAAAACTTTTGATTCTTGTAAACTTATGGCAATTCACTTGTATGTTATGGTTAGTTGATCTTTGTAGCTACCATATAATGTCGATTATATGTACAATCATTAACTATTGCTAGTCTAGCGACGTTATGGATCTATGGGCCTGACAAGCCTGTTTGGTTAATCAAAGTACAGTTAACTAATCGTATATACTTGTAAGCGTTTGAGACTTGTAAAACTGTCAACGTTTGATTGTGCATTCTGTCTTACATCCCTAGTTACTTTGTTCGCTAATTTCATGACATGAATTGCCATATTTTATAGACTTATGTATTGAAAACTATGGAAATCTCACCAATATTATTGTTGACCTTTTATTTTTAACATGTTTCAGGAAGCGTGCAAGTTTGACTGACACCTTGAAGTGCTTTCATGTCTAGGAATGGACCTAGTTCAATAAATGAAATAAATTGGCTTGATACATCTTATGTTATATTATTTTCCTTATTTGAGACTTATGTTTGTGTTGGTACAATTAAATCTTATGATTATTATATTTGAAACTATTAATAGCGTTATGTGGCTGTGAACGATCTTAACCCTCACATCTCGATGTTTACGCCGTCAAGGTTGGGGTGTGACAATTTTAACAAGTAATACAATCCTTACTTGAAGATTCGAAGATGTTGAACAACAACCACTTGCTTTCAGAGAAGACGAGAAGACGAGAAGACAGATGAAGTTGGCTGGATCTGCGATTCATAAAAAGCTATGAAATAATGGATTTGTTGAACTGAATGAGGGAAAATCGCGCGGGTGAGGGCAAAATCGAGAAACTTGCGATTAAGATAGAAAGGAATGAAAATAAATGAGGGGTGCCGATGGAATAAGATCTTCTGATATAGATGGAATGGAATGAGATTTCATTTAGTAATACTTGATTTAATTCCTTTTACTAACCAAACATTCCTATTTTCATTCCCCTTGAATGAGTTATTCCATTCCTTTCTTTATCACCTCATACCAAACACTACCTAGATGTTAACAAGTATATCGACTGAACTTTTTTGCTTATATGCACTTCCTTAATATTGCCATTATGAAACCCTTTGCCCCCCCCCCCAACCATTCCCAAGAATCATCTCCAACCAAGTTATGTGACGCCACATTAGCTTGACATAATGAACCTCTTGCATTTCAATTAAACTTGCCGGAGTCCGTTTACAATCCCAAAAAGAGGTTAACGTTGGTTAATGTAAAACATGTAAAATAGTACAAATTTTCAAATAGACAGAGGTTACGTAATTAATGAAGTTTAAGAACAAAATATGTTAACTAGTATGAACGAAGACTATAATATACTATTTTTTTGTTTAATATAGCAAACATATTTTACCTTTTAGTACAAGAAAAACAATACGAGTAACTTGTGATCGAGCAATGTGATGTTAAGCTCTTTAAAAGCTTAAAGAGCTCAAATGAGTTTGAATAAGAATTTAGATTTAAACACGACTCAATGAGTGTTTTTACAGTAGTAAGCTTTCTCATTGATGGTGTTTATGGATGAGTCAAACATGTAACGTCAACACCAATATAAACAGTTGATCTCGTTTTTCATAAAGGCTCAACTCAAGCATTAAGGTAGTTATAAACATCATTAAAAAAGAACCTAACCCCTATATCCTACCAATCTCAATCTGCTCCTCGCAAAAAGGCCCTCTAATTCTATCATTCAGATTTCAGAAGCCCCATAACCGTATCCATGAGAGTAGAAAGATTTTAACTCAAAAGTGTAGAAGTTTTGATTCCCAAAACCATATGAAAAGGCTGCAATTTATCACATAATCGAGGGGCTGTTTCTGTACTTTATTCATAAAATGTGTAGTCAACTAAAACCCGTCGAGTCAGTCAACTCATCTAATCGCCATTAACCGATTCAAGATCGCCAACTCGTAACATTGTGATCATCAAATTTCAATATCAGAACCCACCGCCCTACCACCACCACCACCATCACCACCACCATCACCACCACCATCACCACCATCACCACCACCATCACCACCACCAACGATGACGTCCGACCACCACTACCACCACCACAACCACCGTCAACACCGCCCTCACCGCCTATCCCTCCCACCACGCACCGCCATCCCCATCCCCATCACCCCCATCACCCCCTCCCGCCACTACCCTCCGTTCACCCCCACCCCCACCCCCTCCAAACAACGCCACCGTCTACCGTCGTTCTCCGCCACCAAAACCACCCGATTCTCCCCCTCCTCCCTCTTCCTCCTCCTCTTCTCCCTCCGCTCCCTATACTCCCTCCTCCCCTTCCTCCAATCATCCCTTCATCCTTCTCAATCTTCCCCTTCTCGTTCATCGTATCTCTTCTCTCATTCATCCTCACTCTCTCCTTCTCATTCCTCAAGAAAACCCCCAAATCCAAATCAATCTTCACCATTCATCATTCGATCACCAAATCCCAACAACGAGTCCTCTTTGTTAAGTCGATTCTTCTCGCAATCGTCTTCCTTGTCCGCTTTCAAGCCCTCCGGTACTGCGGTACTGCCGCTATGATCCTTGCGGAGACCTCCGGTTATGTCGCGTCTCATTTCGTCGCCGGGAGGAATCGGAGCTCCGGCGATGTGGATCGGGTTGGGTCCGATAAGGTTCGTGGGTTTTTCGCGTTGTTTATTGGGTTGTTGTTGCTTTCTATTAGTTGGGATCGAATTGAATGCTTCCCTTTCTCGTTTGTTAACCTTGGTGAATTAGGGTTTTCGTCCTTTCTTGTTGCTAATAGGGAGAAATGCGTTAGGGTTTGGTCGATGTTGCTTCCTTTTCTTTCAGGGTTTTTGAGTGGGTATGAACAAAGCTCCATGAATTGGGGGACAATTAGGGAATTGGGTAGGAAAGAGGTTGGTTTGATTTCGTTGTTTTACACGACGATTATGCTGTTTGTTCCTGCTGTGATTAGTATGTTAGTGTTTGAAGCAGAGGGAGATAGTGTTTTGATTGGTACACTTGGGTGGCCGTTGGCAAACACAGTAGTTTTTGGGGTGCTTTTGAGTGAGAATTACACTGATGATAAGGTGATAAGCTTGAAAGATTTTAGAAAAGAGTTTCTTGTTACATTCGTGTGCACTGTTATACTTGAATTGCTTTATTATCCTGAGCTTTCTCTTTGGGGGTTATTGATAAGTGGAATGTTGCTTTGGATTGGTGTGATGGAATTAGATCCTGTTCGGGTAAATCCCATGGAGTTAGGGTTAGAATCCCCTGATACGTTTTTTATATCGGTTATGAAGTCTGTTCGTCATATTCTGAGTGAAAGAAAGTCAAGAAAGATTGCTCTTTTTCTTTTGATTAATACTGGTTACATGGTGGTGGAATTTGTTGCTGGTTTTATGAACAATAGTCTTGGGTTGATATCTGATGCCTGTCACATGTTGTTTGATTGTGCTGCACTTGCGATTGGTCTTTATGCTTCGTATATTGCGCGGTTGCCAGCTAATAGTCGGTATAATTATGGTGGTGGGAGATTTGAGGTTTTATCAGGTTATGTGAATGCTGTGTTTCTTGTTTTGGTTGGGGCGCTGATAGTGTTGGAGTCGTTGGAAAGAATTTTGGAACCTCAGGAGATTTCGACTTCTAGTTTGTTGATGGTTTCGATTGGCGGGCTTGCTGTTAATATGGTTGGGTTGATATTTTTTCATGATGAGCATCATCATGCCCATGGTGGAGGTGCATCCTGTTCACATTCCCATGCTGATCGTCATTCACATGACCATGTTGGACATGATCACAAAATTGGTAACAAACTTCAAGATCATCATCTTCACCATGACCATGAACACCACCATGTTCACCATGACCATGAACACCACCATGATCACCATGATTGTGAACAGCATCATAATCATGGTCATGTTCACCATGACCATGAACATCACCATAAACATGACCATGACCATGAACATCACCATAAACATGATGATGAACACCACCATGATCACCATGATTGTGAACATCATCATAGTCATGGTCATGTTCACCATGACCATGAACACCATCATAAACATGATCATGTTCACCATAAACATGAACATAAGCATCATCACCATGATATCGATCACAACATGGAAGGCATATTCTTGCATGTTTTAGCCGACACTTTGGGAAGCGTAGGGGTGGTTATTTCAACACTTCTCATCCAGTACAAGGGATGGCTCATTGCAGACCCCGCTTGCTCTATTTTCATATCGATATTGATCGTCTCTTCTGTCATACCATTGTTAAAGAACTCTGCAGAAATTTTACTGCAAAGAGTTCCCAGAGGTCAAGAACACGAGCTAAAAGCAGCAGTAAGTAGTATTATGAAGATAAATGGTATATGTGGCATCGAAAGCTTTCACATATGGAGTCTTGCAAACAATGATGTTGTCGGTACTCTTCATTTGTATATTTCTGCAGAAACAGACAAGATTTCTACAAAGAAACAAGTTTCAGACATTTTACATGATGCAGGCATAAAAGATTTGACATTACAGGTGGAATATGTCAATAGTTAAATGAACTTGTCTGCAAACTTCAAGAATCTTGTAAAGGCTTCAAAATTGGAGCTTTTAAGTTTTAAAGGTGGCAGTTTTGAGCAAGCATCGTGTTGTATGATCAAGATCTATAAGTGATATTATGCTCAGTTTTCTGTAAAGTATTTGATCCCTAATTGTTGGAACGGATCTTGGAAAACAAAGATGACAACTTCGTTAGTGTTCGTGGTTGACCCGAACCTTGACTTTTTAACTGTAAGACGGGGTGGCGCCGGCAGTAGTGGTGGCTGGAAGCCGAGACAGGTATATTGATATAGAGCAGCTTGCAGAGTTTTGTTGATATGTGATTTCAAACAACTTGACCTGTAAACCAACTTATTTGATTTTGGTAAATTAGTTGCGAATTATTTTGGTTTCAACATTCTATATTGTTGTTTAGATATATTTATCGATTAATATCATTTTGATACACAGGCATTTGTATTTGACTACAGCATACGTATGAATCTACAAGTTATGATCAGTATGAACCTGGAAAACATGAAATTAAACCATTTTTTTGAACATAGGAAGTACACTCAAAACGTTAAATGGTGTGAATATAAACCGATGGTGGATCACCTAAATTTGGTGTTGTAAATAGTGTCTAGACGCTAGACGACCTCAAAAGATGGCACATGAGCATGGTGCAGGAGTCATGCGCTCTAAGCGTTTCCATCTAAATTTTGATTTTGCGCTTCCAGCCGCATCTTGCTGATAGTTTTATTTTTCTATTTTATGGGTCTAATATTTATATATCAATGACAGTTTTCATCTAATTAATATAATAATTCGATAACAGTTTATTTCTAGTTTTCTTCTATCAACTTGCGGTTACTTATCTGCTTATTGATTTAGAAAACTATGCCTACTTGTTGATTTAGAAAACTATGCCTCAAGCGTGCCTGATCAAGCATGAGATGCTAGAGTTGGTAGTGATTGCAGGCGAGACAACGCTTCGTAGGAGGTATTTGAGGTTGTGCCTCATGTATAAGCACCGAAGCCTTGTTTATTTCTTCCTTTTTGGTTGATTGTTGGTAAATGGCCTGATGAAAGTTTATAAAGTCTATATATGTAAAGCCCTCGCCTAACGTCGTGGCGTTTGAGACCTAAATGCCTTGAAGCATGTCACGCTTTTTAAACCCAAGCTCTACCTGTTGGTAACAGTTTATTTGTTTTTTATGGGCATGTATATCAATTTTTATGGTTGTAGGTGATGTGTACGCGACCACGTCTCCCTTGGCTTGGAGGACCTATCACTAGGCATGGCTTAAGTAGGAATATATACAGAACATACAGCACTGCAAGAACACACGAAACAGAATAAGCCATTCATTTTTCAATCTTAAAAGTATCAAAAATAATAAAATGTTGTAAATGTAGTTTTTATTGTTTTTCACTATGTAATAATCTAAACATACGCATGCCATATGTATGTTATATCTTCTAAACATGTTTAACTTATTGAAAAACATATGAACAAAATTAATTTGATAGCTTTTATGTATATAATGTATGTTTTTTATTTGAACGATAACATTATTATTAAAAGACCACTAGTAAGATCCTAGGATCACAAATAAACCATACAAGACATACAACATATAATACCCCCAAATTTACCATTATTTTTCACGCATAAAAAGTTGTACACAGTATGCCTGAAATTCGGGAATGATTAAATAGAAGCTTATTACGCATAAGTCAAACGAACCACGTTGTTTTCTCCACAAACAACATACTTTGCCTTCTTTATTTCTTATTATCTTGCGTGAGGACCGACCACCGGGACGTCAACGATCTAATTAAATGACACGAAGAACAATAAAACTTATACCAGTCCAACACCACATCTTTATCACTTTATTTAATTATATGTATATGTAAAAAATACAATATTTAAAAATATAAATTATTAATAAAAGATCGAAACACATAATTTTCTTTTTCACAAAACATTTTGTAACTAATTCTTAATCCCATTATGTTTTTATTTAGAAAACTCGATCACAACATATGAGGCGACCAGGGGTAGGCGCTCATCGTCCCGCATTCAAATTCCCGCGGCCCGTATCAAAGTTTCAGATCGGAAAACCCCCATTTTGAATTCCCGATCCCGCCATCGATTCACCAAAACCAACGCAACACACCACCCATTTCACTCTCATCTCTAATCTCTTCATCCATCAATCTCACTTCCACCTGTTTCTTTCCATCCATGGCGTCACTCAACGATTCCGAAACTAAGCACCCTTCTTTATATAGCCGTAAAGAGAAATCTCTAGGTGTCTTATGCTCCAAGTATGTTCTCCTTTAACTCACTGATGCACTGTTTTGATTTATTTTGTATAGTATCTGATGTTTCGAGATCGAATGATATTCAGTTTCTTGAGGCTGTACAATAGAGAAGGTGTTGAATCGATTGGGCTAGACAACGCGGCGAATCAATTAGGTTATCTTCTGTACTTCATGATTTTTAATATGATTTTATTGGTTGTATTGAAGGTTAAGTTATAAACAGATAATAGGATATTGGAAACTTACAGGTGTTGAGAGGCGGAGAATTTATGACATTGTCAACATATTAGAAAGTGTTGGGGTTAGGTTTCTCTGTCATTCATCTGTGTGTGTGTGTGTGTGTGTTTTTTTTTTTATTTTTTTATTTTTATTTGGATGTGAATAGGTGATTTAGGGTTTATTAAGTTGGTCTGATTGATTCTCAGGTTTTGACAAAGAGAGCAAAGAATCAGTATACTTGGAAGGGATTTAATGCGATTCCCCTTGCGGTAGAAGAGCTTAGGGTACCTGCACATTTATGTTTCATTATCTTAATTACTTTTGTTTTGGTATGATTATTAAATCGTAAAAATGAACACTTGTATTCTTATATTTTGCATGTACATTTACTTGTAGAAACAGACATTTAATGAGAACCCCAAAGTATTTCAATTATGCAGCTCTGGAACGGTAAGTTTTCCATGTTAGATTGAGTCACCTTTGTTGATTCTTACACTCTTGAAAGTCGTTGACCAAATAGTATAGTACATGGACACTGATGGTCTTTACACGATCAAAATGTTCCTGTCAATGGGGCTTATGTTTGATGATCATTGTGGTGCTTTTGTTCAAATTTAACTTAAATTAGGGATTTTTTTACTAGGCTGTTAGTGAGAACGATAGCCGTGGGCCGTCTAATTCGAACAATTCATACGCAGACAGGTATACTAAATCATCTGGATCTTCTAAAAGTGGTAAGTTGATTTCCTCTTTAGTTCTATAACGGGATTCAGTTTATCTTTAGTCATCCTCGGTTATATACGTCACACAAATCACAATTTACATCTTGAAAAAGGTTAGATAGCACCAAGGTATAAGACACAACAAATCGTGTCTCAACGATTGAGTATCTAAGATTAGTAAATTTGTAATCGGTATTCCATTTTGATTTGTCAGAAAGTAACAGGAAGGAAAAATCACTTGGACTTCTGACACAGAATTTCATCAAGCTATTCATTACTTCTAATGTGTGTAAACCTGCCAGTAAAGTTTTTTCTATTATAGCATGAAAACTATCATATTTTAGGTTAATATGAAAGACCACTAAACAACCTTTTCTATATCCTACAGGCAGATTTAATCTCTTTGGACACCGCTGCAACTGCACTTTTGGGGCATGTACACGACCCAACAGCCATGAGAAGTAATATTTTTTCTTTATTTGATGAATTGTTACATTTACGTGATATTAGTCTCTCTTTTATGAGATGAAAAAGATGGTCAAAAACACTGACTTAGGCTTATGTTTTGTGTATGCAGCAAAAGTTAGGCGTTTATATGATATTGCAAACGTCTTTTCATCCATGGATCTCCTTGAGAAGGTAATTTATACTTTTAAACTGTGAAAGTTCTTCAGTTTGTACAAATCATTGTATCTAAATTGTTCTCTGCCTTATATTGAAGACACGCCACCCAGAAAGCGGGAAACCATCATTTAGATGGCTGGGACCGAAAACTAAATCCCAAACTTTAGATACAAACGGCTCAAAAAGAAGAGCTTTTGGAACAGATATTACAAATCATGAAGATTCAAAAAGAACACGGATAGATTCTCTGTCTGATTGGAGCTCAAAAGAAGTGACTGTGGCCATGCATGGTAATATTGACTGTGTGAAGGTTGAATATAATGAGAATACTACAATGCAGCAGAAGCCTTCACGCAACTCAAAGGAATTTGTGTTTGGCCCGTTTACACCTTCTACCACACAAAAGGTAGGGATTTCTGGAAACAAAAAGTTAAAGCAGGCTCAGGACTGGGAGAACTTGGCTGATACTTATCGTCCTCAGTATTGCAATAAAGGTACATTGCTAAATCTTGCAAGTGTCAAAATGGGTCAGGCGGGTTGGGTAAGTGGTCAATTAAGGCTAATTTCCATGTGGATCTAAACTGGCTGGTTTGGATTTGCCTTAAACACTGCTCGTCAAAAAAATTTACGTTTGTATAAAGGTTTATGAAATCCAAATACACTTGGGTGACTTTTGACCAGTTCTCTTTTTGCCAATTTTATAACTTGTTAAGACACAAACCAAAGTTCTGCATTATTAGTGAATGAGTTGAAGTTGTCATCTCTAGCCCATCGTGCAAGCTTCATTGGCTTAACAGACATAATTTTATAACATGTGTTTGTTTGATAACGTGACAGCTCTAAGTGACCTATTTGGGCACTATGTGGAGGCATGGAAGTCATGGTATGTTGAAGCAGATGAGAAGAAACAGGTACATACGGTTCCTTGAATCCTGATCCAGTTTTTAACAGTAGGCTATTTGGGTGTTGAAGAAAGACGAAGGCTAGTGGTTAGTGACTTCCTGTTGGGTGCATATGCTCTTAATGCACCAGTTTAGGTATACTTTTAGGCTGTTCTAATTGCCATAATATCTGGTACTGTGCATCGGCAGTTAAGTGATTAGGCTTGTAAACCTGCTTCTGGTTTGAAAATTCTTTCTTGCCTTAGACTTTGTGACATTCTGAATTTCATTGTTGAACTCTAATACTGGAAATATATTACTACCACCTGTTTAATTTTATTTTGAAATGCAGCTTTTATTACCACATTAAAAGCAATACACCGGCAATCACAGTAAAGACATAATACCAGGACTAAATTATAGTCTTGAGATTAACCAAAAACGCCTTGTACTGGTCGAAAACATTGCCCAAATTTGATGCATGAGAACTTTTAAATGATTTTATTCTGAGCCGTTTAAAAAGTTCTCAGTTTTGACCTGTATATGTTTTTGACTCGTTACCTGGATCCTTATTAGCTGCTAAATGGTCAGGTAAAGCGAAAGTTAACTTAGAAGGTAATGGTTAAATGGGTTGAAATTCCCCAAAGTGTATTTTTAAAACATAGAATCTTGTCAAGTTGATCCAGAACCGATGAACTTAGAGTCAGGCCTCATAAAAACAATTTTAGATGTAGTTACCGGAAATGATAAACATAAATAAAATAACCATGTCAAATATAAAAACCCTAATTATTGCTCAAGTTGTATGCTAAGGCCAAAACTACAAGCATTTTTTTCTTTGAAAAGTGTTTTCGGACTAAGCTAACTGGACCTTGACAGAAGAGCCCACTTTGACTTGAACATGTTTTGACGGGTTACCCAAATACTTATGGGTCATGACTCATGCATATTATTGAGCTATTATACTCTCACAGTTGAACATTTTTATGAAATCTTTCATGGTTTCTCCATTCATCTGGTTGAACTTGGCATGCAAGTCTTCAAAATTGTCAGTCTCGCTTGCGGATAGGCAATCAAACCACAACCAGATAGATCAGGTCAGAGTCTGAGAAACATGTATCACCACCACATATGCAATGACCATTGTTCAACCTCTGGTGTCAGTTATTAGGATGTTTCTGATTTTTAACTAGGATGACACCAATACATGCTTAGAGGCTATGGCGTTATGTTTACTAGATTGTTGTAGGTTCGGTAGTTGCAAAATCTGGTGGTAATGTATTTTCGATCCATCATCCTTGTAGTAGTATCCTGTCGTACTATTTTTGTCTGGAGTAATGTAGTTAGAGAGATTCACAACACTTTTTAGGACAAGATACATCAAATTGAGAAGTTACACTGTGTAGTTTAACGGAAATAATATATTATAGCTATTTTTTAATAAACGAATACATATACAATTGGAAGTATGTTTTTAATTTATTATGTAACTGAAATATGACGATGCAAGTATAAACTATCTAAATAGTTCATATGCTTTTTTAAAGTAACACAAGTGAAAATCTAGCTTTAAAAAGTTACATGTTGGAGATTTATATATCATTATAACATCTTTAAATATAACACCAAGTTCTGTTACAAATTTTGCTAATTTTTTTACGTTGACATTTAGGCTTGATGTTAAAAAAACTAAAAATTTAAAAATCATTCTTTTCTCAAACATACACATTTTCTTTTAACAAAAATCTGGATCCAAACATGCATTTAGTGGACTCTAAAGGAAGCTCAAGGACTTTTTCTATTACATTTATTAAACGGTAAGCAATTTAGAACTCAGAGTTATGATAGCCTTGTTTGTTAGCTTGTTTAAATTAAACTCAAATTTTAGAATATTTAAGTTATAATCTAAATTGCAATCTTTGTAAGTCTAGTTTTATATCAATTTAAGTTCGTTGGTTTGCACGTTTAACTTAAGTTGAAATTTTAATATTTGTAAGTTATAATGCGGTGATCAATCATAATCTTTCTAAAATAAAATTTACATCAATCTAATTTTGTTAACTCAAAATATTTGACTTGTATAAAAATCTATTCATAAAATACACATTTACATAAGAATTTGTTTTTATTAATGTTCCAAAAAATAATAAATCGGGTCAAACTAAAACTTCGACTCATAAAAATAAACAAACCGGGTCGACTCAGTATTGAAACGAACAAGTGATGTTTTGTGATGGTAATAAATAGGTGTAAACGAGTCGAGCCCGGCTCGTTTGTAATTTTTTTTCTAAAGCTCGAGCTCGGCTCATTTATTGTTAATTATTAAATTTTTATTTTTTGTAATTACATTTATAATTATTTATAATAATATTATTTATATATAACATAAATATATCAACTAAATGTTTTTATCATAATAATATATACAATAATATGTTTTATATATATTTAATATGAAAATAAAAATTTATATAAACAAAAAACTCGTTTACGCTCGTGAGCCCGCTAGAGCTTAATAATTGAAACTCAGGCTTAAGCTTGTTTAGTAAACAAGTCATAACGTGAGCAAACTCAAACTCATTTAAGCTCGGGAGTCGGCTCGATTCAAGCTTTTAACCTCACCCCTGGGTAAATGGCAAATCTGTAAATAGAGTCCATCTACAAGGGCAAAGTATCACACCCCGCCATTCATATTTCACAAGCAAACAAACACAGGCAATGAGATTAGTTGTGGACGATAGAAAGAAGATAGATTCACGTTCACTAGAGACCTCCGCCGGAGAAAACATTCATGGCGGCAGCTTCCTCTAGGGCTTTCTTCCTCTCCCGATTCTCCGACCAACCACCGCTCCACCACCACCACCACCCGCCGCCGTACTCCCACCACCTCCTCACTCGCCCCTTGCCGCCATCCTTCTCCGCCACCACCAAAAAACGTCAGCCTCCCGTCGCTGTCGTCAGCTGCATCATCTCCGGCGTCGACGGCGGTGGAGTCTCCGATGACTTTGTGTCCACTCGAAGGTCCGTCTCCTTCGACCGTGAATTCTCCGTCATCGCCAATATGCTGAAGAAGATCGAGCCGTTGGATACCTCCGTGATTTCGAAAGGCGTTTCGGATTCCGCCAAGGATTCGATGAAGCAGACGATTTCGACGATGTTAGGGCTGCTTCCGTCGGATCAGTTTTCTGTTATGGTTAGAGTCTCGAAACTTCCTCTCGATCGGTTGCTCTCGTCGTCGTTAATCACAGGGTAAATTGTAACTAGCTCTAGTGTTGTTTGTTGATTGATTCTGATTGTTATTGATCTACTCTTTGATTTATGTGCGTGATCTGTTTGTGATTGGATTTGTGTCTGTTGTTTAGGTATACTTTGTGGAATGCTGAGTATAGAATTATGTTGATGAGGAACTTTGAGATTTCGCCTTCTAATGATTCGAAAAGGAGGAGTTCTGGTGAGGATAGTGAGCCTTCGGAGGAGAAGGTTGATAAAAGTGAATGTTTGTGTGATAGTGTCATGATGGATTGTTGCACGGAAGAATCTGAGAGATTAAGTCTTCAAAGTTGTTTGAGTGATTTGGATCCTGAAGCTCTGAATTACATCCAACAATTGGAATCAGAGTTATCTGCTGCCAAGAAGGTGAGGCACTGTGTGTATTATCTACAATTTCGTCTTGGTTTAGTTAACTGATTTAATCATTTAATGTTTGCACCTTGAATCTCAAGATGAACATGTTTTGGTTTATAAACCATAGACTTGTTAAGTTAAACTGGGAAATTTAAAGGATTACAGAATCCTCTTGCAGTTGAAGGCAAATACCTTCAAATTGTTGGAGCTATGTAGTCGAAGGCGCTCAATGCGCTCGTTGCAGCCCAACACAGCTATACTGCCTTGAGTACAAGCGCCAGTTCCTGTCAAATTCTGCAAAAATCCGGTCTGAACAGGTCTGAAATAGTTAAAATTGGTCTGAAACATCCAAAAAATGGACTGTAACCAACCTAAACTACCCCTAAACAGCCTGAAACATGTCTAGTACCCCAAAAATGGTGTGTTTATAATGCGCACTTCGCTTAGAAATGAAAAAAGCACATTGGGCCTAGGTTTAAGGCTCACCCTTTGTGCCTTGAGTGCGCCTAGCGCCTTCTAAAGGAGTGATCCCCATTTCTTCTAGTTTGTATGGTTGTGAGACTGCATCTTTTTAATCATAGACATTAAAGCGTATTTAAGTTGAATTGTTGTTACCCTTTCCTCCCAGGAGCTGCATTCTAGGAAGCAGGAAAATATGCAGATAGAAGATACACGAGAAAGTGACAACGATCTTTTGAAATACTTGCGGTCATTGGATCCTGACATGGTAGTTACCTTATATTTGTCACAGTTATATCAATCATTCCTCAAACTAGTAAATAAAAGTTGGTTCATCCGTCATGTTGAAACAGGTGAATGAACTATCAAGACCATCGTCGTCAGAGGTCGAGGAAGTTATACGTGAACTTGTACAGTGTACATCTAGAAGATTCTTCAAGGAAGAGACTACCTCTGATTCAACCACAAATTCAGACATAGGAGGCCAAGAAATCTTCCCAATTGATAATGAAGACTTCTATGACACCATAGGGACTTCACGAGATTACCTAGCAAAGTTGCTTTTCTGGTTAGTGTCATATCATATACATTAGAACGGGTAAAATGGATGGGCCGGGCAGGTTGGTAGTTGCATGGGTTGATAGATGGGTCAGGTTGACTCCTAGTAAACCTTAAAAGGTAGATAGAAAGTATTACTGTTATTGTTTAAGGTCACAAGAGGCGTATATTTTGCAAGCCAAAGATCCTAACCACAAACATTTTTGTCCAAAAATATATTGGTTTCATATACAAATCAGCATGTCAAATATCACTGCAGAAATCTGATTATCATTATATTAGCTGTTCAGTATTTCAGTCATAATTTAGTTTTATGAATGGAATGATTTTAGACCTGTTGGACCTGTTTGACACTATTCTTTTGAGCTAAAAGTTCTTTTATTTGACATGCTTCACTTGTTAAAGATAAAACACAGCCAACTTGACCGACTCATAAGTAAATGGATAGAAATTATGACCTGTAAGGCTGTAATCTAGAAGTTTCTTTTGTCATTCATTTAGTGATTGAATCATATATAAATGTTTGGTATGTGATTATGGAATATTGGAATGAACCAACAAATAATTTACAATGTACAGGTGTATGCTATTGGGTCATCACTTGAGAGGCTTGGAGAACAGATTGCATCTAAGTTGTGCAGTCGGGTTGTTGTGATAACACCTTAAAAAGGTAGAAAGATGTATATGATTTTCTGTTTCAACAATTCTTATCCATCGTTGGTACTTATTCATACTACGAGTAAATCATGATTCCAATGCCATGTTCTTGATTGTATTATTAAGCATATATATCGGTATCATGATTTGAAAATCTAGAGGGCTGCAACAATAGTTCAACACCTCATTTGATGTACAAAATGCTAGTTTACATGCTAAATCAGGCTTTATATTGGACAATTAGATCTTGGATAGTTATTTTGGAACTGCGATGCTACTGTCAGGCTTATTATTTTGCTTCCAAACACTATAAAAACTCTTGGCGAAGAATAAACTTGTGTCACATGTTCATTGATGAATATTTGGGAATGTGGGCCTTGCAAGAATCTCTACTTATGTGTATCATTACTATGATTTGATGTTAAAATGCTAGTTTACATGCTAAATCAAGCTTTATATCGACAATTAGGCGTTGGATAGTTATTTTGGAACCACAATGCTAATTTCAGCTTTATTAATATACTTTCAAACTCTAGAAAAACTCTCTGCTTAGAAAAAATTTCTGTCACACGTTCATTGATTAATTTTTGATTCAAGAATCTCTAACTTATGTGTAGCATTGTATTTACCTGTTTAATATTGAGGGCTACAAACGAGCCGCTCTTGAGCTTGGCTTGACAAACTTTAGCCAGGATAGGCGAAGGTATGCTAGCCTCGAGCTCAAACTTCATAGCTTGACAAGCTTTTGATACGTTCTGCATTTAAAAATGAGGTTGGAGGGTGATTAAATGGTGATTACCTAAAAGATGATTAACCACGACATTACCAATCAGAGGAACTAAGCATGAGAACATCTCCTTACATATGATAATTGAATGAACAAATAAAGAAGAGAATAGTGAAGAAGATAATATTAATTTTTCTGCACACCTCAATTCATTTCAACAATTTGTATTATACAATGAACCGTTAACCACTAACTTGACAGTTGACGCCCTTCACTTACAACCAACAACTTTCAACTCATCAACTCAGTTACTCGTGTCCTCACCCGGCATCAACTTTATAGTTGCATATTCTTAAGTACTTCAGCCTGGACCTGACCTTAAATGCTCTAATATGAAGCAACCAACCCCAACACTGGTTTTTCTTAAGCATGCAAATTTATTCACCCGCTAAATCTATACTATATATAAAGCATATGAGAGGGATATTTTAAGATACCATAAAATTAAGAACACTTAATTATATTCAATGCATATGATACAATCACTTTTAAGAGTAAAATAGTATTTATAACATTATTTACACATTACCCCTTATAATTAATTACATAATAACCTTATGCTTACTAATATTTGCATAAAATTTTATATTATCTACCCATACATCAAAAAAAACTTAACATGTTTTGAGATTTCAGCTCTATCTTTTAATCTATCACATTAAAAAAACGTTTTGAGACTACAACTTAACCTGTTTTTATTTTTAAACATTTTGGTGTAAACTTTTTGTTAAAATGATCTGTATTTTATGAGGTACAATAAGTTAATGCGTATATACAAGTCGTCATACAGAACTCATTTATTTGGTGTTTTAAATTTTAACTTATAAACAACATAATAAACTTTTGTAAAACTACTACAAGAATAATAAAATATTAAATGACGTGTCAAATGTAAAATGTCGTCCCGCTGCATTGCGCGGGCACCCACGAATGCATAATGTACAACCATTTTTAAGGGTAAAATAGTAATTATATCATTATTTACGGGTTACCTTCTTATAATTAGTTACATAATAATCCTACACTTACTAACACTTACATAAAAGTTTAACAAATTTGAACTATTTGATATTTTAAATTTACATTAGTTTAGGAATTTAAGAACTAATTATTTAACCATATCCATTATTTTAGGGATTTAGTAACAAATCATTAAATAAAATTTAAATTATGAGGTAATAGTAAATAAAAAAAACAACTTTAAACCTTAACATTAATACTTACGTAAAATTTTAACAAATTTGAATTAATAATAAGTGAAGTTATTTTCTTTTTGTTAAATAAAGTTTAAATCATAAGGTAATAGTGAATAAAAAATATTTTTAAACCTTTATAATAACCGCTGTCGTAAAATTTTAACAAATTTGAATTACTAATAAGTAAACTTATTTTTTTTCTACTAAATGAAGTTTAAATTAGGAGGTAATATTGAATAAAAAATAATTTTAAATATTTATATTAACTATACACATATATAGCATTAAGTAATAAATAATTTTAAATATTTATACTAACTCGAGACAACCATTAAGTAATTTACTATATATAAAGCATATGAGAGTGATATTTTAAAATATCATAAAATCAAAAACAATTATTTTATTCAATGCATAATACACAATCATTTTTAGGGTAAAATAGTATTTATAATATTATTTACTTACAATTATTTACATAATAACCTTACACTTAATAACAATTACATAAAATTTTATATTATCTACCCATAAAAAAACTGAAGTTGTTTAATATTTCAGCTATATCTTTTAATCTATCACGTTTAAGAACTTTTTAAAACTATAATTGTAACCTGTGTTTTTTTAAACGTTTTAGTGTATACTTTTTTGCTAAACTGATCTGTATTTTGTGAGTTACAGTAGGTTAGTGCTTAAATGTACAAGTAGTTATGCAAAACCCATTTATTTGGTGTTTTAAATTTTAGCTTAAAAACATAATAGACTTTATAAAAATATTACAAGAATAAATAAATATTAAAAACATGTTTCGGATGTAAAATGTCGTCCCGCTGCATTGCGCGGACACCCTTCTAATATGATTTAAAGTAGTTCAAGGGGCTTTAAATAAGATCTTTTTAGGGTTAATTTCATATATATCCCTACAAACTTACAAAATATCAAATATATTCAAACTAAAATTTTAATATCATATATCTCTACAAAACATACAAGTATCATATATAGCCTACAAAACCTTTTAAATATCATATATATTCAAACCAAATTCTAAATATCATATATATATAAATAAAGTAATCAAAATATCATATATTTATGTTAACATATTTAATTGAAGCAATATAAAATATAATCAATTTACCGTTTATTTTCTTAAATCTTTATTTACACACTTTAAACTCATCTTTCTACTTTTCATTCTTTGATGTTTTTATTATTTTTTTTTACATTTTGATAGAAGTTTGTATCCAACTGAAAAAAGGATATTAACAAGTCCAACCTACAGTAATACAACTCGGATGAATAAAATTTATTGTTAATTATAAAGGATAGGGTCCTAATGGGGACATCGCAGGGGTTTTTGGGGGTAGGCCGGGCCAAACGGTCACGGTTAGGGCTTGCGGTCACGTTTTGTTACCTAACCGTGACCGCAAGGTCTTGCGGTCACGGTTTCTGTGTCGTGTTCCGACACCTCGTGACAACAAAACAAATAGGCTGATAAAGTTGAAAACCGGTCATCAAACCGTCACGGTTTGGCCTAACCGTGACCTCTAGGGTACGAGGTTCAGTTTAAGGTACGAGGTAGACTGTGATGTTGACAAAAGGGCCGGGATTTGCGCCTCGAACCGTCACGTGGAGGCCAAACCGTGACGGTTTGTGCACCAGATTTTCATCTTAAATACCTTTGAGCTTTCAACACTCGACATTTCATCCAACACTCGAAATTTTTTCATCATAAATACCTTTGAGCTTTCATTCATCCAACACTCGAGATTTTTCAGCCTTCGTCATTCCAAAAACACGTTAATTCGAAAACAATGTCGGGTTCGGGAGATCATTATCAAAAGCTGAAGCTTCCA
Source organism: Flaveria linearis (assembly GCA_024085815.1). Taxonomy (NCBI): domain Eukaryota; kingdom Viridiplantae; phylum Streptophyta; class Magnoliopsida; order Asterales; family Asteraceae; genus Flaveria; species Flaveria linearis. The sequence continues at coordinate 36,856,822 of CM044002.1, forward strand.
GATTTGAATGAGGTGCCACATATCGAAGATTCGAACCAGGTTGAACTAGTATATGTTTTATTATAACTTATTATTTGAAATATCTAACCATTATCTTTTTTAGAAATATTACGTATACGGGAATCACCCTCCGTGTGGGGAGGAGGAAACCAACCCGTCGAACACATTTGCTCAAGACGCGTACAACTCTTTATTTGGACCGACAGGTTACGGTGAAGTGTACAGATATCCCCCTTGCAATTCTTACGGGCATGCCCCGAACACGTACCACTCACAAACAGAGCTGGATTACGGACATCCCCCGTACCAGTCAGAACTAGAAATTACACATGTGTCGGATACTTTTAATAATAATAATAGTAGTAGTAATAATAATAATAATAATAATAGAAATAATAATAATAATAGAAACAATAGTAACAATAAAAAGCTAAATGTCACGGTTTGCCTTAAAGGTCACGGTTAGGAGCCCAAAAGGTGACGGTTAGGCCTAACCGTCACGGTTAGGGTTTTGACAAAAGTTTGATGACACTTTTTGACATCAAACTGTCACAGCTGAAGAAAGGGGTCACGGTTTGGGCAAACCGTGACCTTTTGATCCAGTTTAGTTTAAAAGAATTTGTTTTCAGTACTTTTCAGCGAACCACTCCCGTCCCGACCGGTTAAGACGGTAAGGCAACAGGGGAGTGGTGTGGGCTCGAAACCCACTACCACTGGTTCATGGAGATATTTTTTATAAAAATTTTACTTAGGAAAATTTTAAAAAATTAGGCAAAAGGTCACGGTTTGGGCGAACCGTGACCTTTTGCCGTTTCCCGGATCGCTCGGGTAAGTTTATAAAAATTTTTACTTAGTATATATTTTTATAAAAAATACCTCCATGAACCGGTGGCAGTCGCGGGGGGCGTTGGTGGGCGGGAACATCGTTTCCCGGATCGCTCGGGGCCTGGGGTACGCGCATGCCATGTCCCAGCTCCCGCTACCTCCGACTCCTGTGCGCGTGGCCGGCCGGACCACCGCCACTGGGATGAGGATCTTTCGGAGGTTCCTCGACGGCACGTGGCACCTGCTCAGTAGATACCATGAGCTTGTGGCATGGGTGCCCGAGCCGTTGGTAGACCCACCCGAGTTGGCGGGGCTGAGGTCCACGTTCAGGCTGCCCACGAGCCGCTTGGTGGCGAGGAGGATCAGCCCATTCCTTCGCCGCACGACCAGGACCCGCTGTCACACCCTCAATTTTCCACAAACGGGGTTTTACCGTTAGGCGTGTGACATACCAGGATCTCAGACACGGTCATATCAAACGACACTATATGAGTTTAAAAATAAATGTTTAACTTAAACCAGAGTACATAAAAGAAACGAATAACAGTGCGAAAGCGAATAACGAAATGTAAACAATACTGAAAGTCTGAAATGTTAAATCAAAACAATGTTTAATGCAATATAAATGGATCTGATGAATGCATGTCCTGAGTGCGTTTCTTAATCGTGCATCATGAGATTACGCGTTCCTGTTTCCTGAGAAAACATGCTAAAGTGTGTCAACATAAAGTTGGTGAGTTCACAGGTTTTATCACAGATAAAAATGTTTGTAACTATTCGACTGTTTGTAACTGTTCAACTGTTTGTAACTGTTCGGCTGTTTGTAACTGTTCGACTGTTCGTAACTGTTTGACTGTCCGAATGGTATAGTAATTAAAGCATATCGATAGGTAGCTAGCCTATAATCATGTTACTTAGCGTTTCGAACCGAAGCTGACTGTTTGCGTGTCCTATATGTTTGTGTTTCCCCGTCACGTCTCGCAAGACAGTGACAAATGTTAGGTCAATAATGCACCCGTTTGACCTCCAATCAAGCTAGCGCGACTAGCCCGGGCGGGGTTTGTCAGACCCAGTAGTACTACTCAGAATTACCTTGCTAATCCCATTACTAACTGTTCGAGAGTGTCAGGACTGTTTGTATGTTTGCACTAACGTAACTGGCGATATCAATAATACTAAAACCATTCATAAAATATGTTTGCATGTTTTCTCCCCCAAAAGGAAAGAAAGTAAAATAGGGGCCGTGAAGACTCACCTCGAGTGTAGAGCAACAAGTAATTGTAAGCACAAAAGATCGGGTTTCCAATTAACCTGTGTTTTATTCAGTATATATATATAATTAACATTAATTATTAATTATAAATATAATAGCTGTGCGGTTTCACGTCTCACGAATTCGGTTTCGGTGTCGGTTATCTATATATCCGCAATATATACGTTATATAATACCTAGTATTATATTCCCACATATATATATATATATATATTAAAATACAAGTAATAATAATAATTTCATGATTTCAACTATTTATAACATTTGTAATAATTTTTAAAATAAATAAATAAATAAGGTTTTTAAAGAATTAAATTCCAGAAAATAATTTAATAACCTTTAGAATAAACAGAGTTTATAAAAATTACTTTTATAATTTTTAAGAATTTTTCTGTATTTTTAAAAAGTGTAAAAGGCTTTTAAAAAATAGATGTTGGAGGCCGGGTTCGAACCCGCGACCTCAAACACACACTGCCACAAACATACCAGTAAACCAAGGCCTCAGCCGCGATGAAAACCTGTTTCCAAATCTTAAAAACCGACTTTTAAATCAATCCCCAATTTCCCCCAAATTCCCGAAACCCTAGTTTTGTTCTTGGATCAAATTGAGCTAGGATTCGATGTAATTACAGGCTATATTCATAGGGCTTTTATTCCCCATGATGAACGGTTATGTACATGTGTTTAATTACACGAATATGTTTGAATTGAAGGTATACCCGATGAAGAACAATCCGCGACAGGAGGTGAAGTGGTTCGAGGTGCTATTGATGATAATAATAAAATTAAAACAGTGTGAAGCTTCAAATGATGATCTTGATTCTAAGCCCTTAATCAATTTATGTTGAAATCGCTTGGAAGACAGCCTTCTGGTAAGTTGCAGGTCCGAAAGAAGATGGGAATCGAATTGTGTGTTTTCGAATGTTTCAAGTGCAATTGCAAGTATAGACCGATTAGGAACATTTATAGGATGATTTTGGTAAAGTTATTTCGATTATAATAGAGTGTTTGTGCGATTAAGAAGCTGTAAAGCGGCCGACAGTGGGAGTGGGTCGGTTAGATCGATCGCACTCAGTTCTTTTTCAAATTATTGTGTGGCACGGGTTCGAATCACCCACGTGGTTGTGTTGGGAACTTTTGATTGAGTTAAATCTATGTTAATTTGGGTGTGGAGGGCCGCCGGAGAGTTGGCCGGAAATGGTGGCCGGCGGGGAAGGTGTCGACGGGGGGTGGGTTGGGTTTTAAATAAATTTACACAAATGGTCCCTGTGGTTTTCAGTGTTAACTTTTTATGTCCAAAGTTTTTATTTTGAAGTTTCAAAATTTACAAAATCTCCCCTGGACTTATTAAACCCAAGTTTAATACATTTTTATAAATTACTATTATTATTATTATTGTTATTATTAACAATATTATCATTATTATTATTATTATCAATAAAGGAAATATGAAAATCCGAAAGTGTAAAATCACATAAATAATAAATCATGAATTTTTTTTCCGGGTTGTCACATCATCCCCCTGTTACAGGAATTTTCGTCCCGAAAATTTAGAAGTACTGGCAACATTCTTGAATAGGTTAGGATGCTTGCGCATCATTTCGTCCTCTCGTTCCCAAGTGAACTCAGGACCACGCTTTGAGTTCCATCGGACTTTGACAATAGGGATACGAATGTGTTCGAGTGTCTTGACCTCTCGATCCATAATTTCCACTGGTTCCTCGATGAAACGTAGTTGTTCGTCAACATATACATCGTCTAACGGAACGACGAGAGTCTCGTCAGCAAGGCATTTCCTCAGGTTTGAAACATGGAACACATCATGTACTCCACTGAGTTCTTCAGGTAGGTTCAACTGATAGGCTACGGGGCCGACCCGTTTGACAATCTCAAACGGTCCCACATATCTCGGGTTTAGTTTTCCATGTTTCCCGAAACGAATCACGCCCTTCCAAGGTGACACTTTCAAAAGTACTTTGTCACCAATCTGAAACTCCAATGGCTTACGACGCTTGTCGGTGTAACTCTTTTATCGGTCACGTGCTGCTGCCATACGGTTACGGATCTGCACGATCTTCTCAGTCGTCTCGTGCACGAGTTCAGGACCGGTAAGTTGACTTTCCCCAACTTCTGCCCAACAAAGAGGTGATTGGCACTTACGCCCATATAGTGCCTCAAATGGAGCAGCTTTGATCGACGTGTGATAGCTATTATTGTATGAAAACTCAACTAACGGTAAGTGAGTTTCCCAACTGCCGCCAAAATCAATCACACAAGCGCGTAACATGTCCTCCAAAGTTTGGATCGTACGCTCTACGCTCACTCTGGCCGTCAGTCTGCGGATAATATGCAGTGCTCATATCCAACCGCGTTCCCAATGATTGTTGTAAGGATTGCCAGAAGTGTGAAGTGAATCGAGCGTCACGATCAGAGATAATGGAAATTGGCACACCGTGCCGAGAGACTATTTCCCTTAGGTAGATACGAGTCAACTTCTCCATTCGGTCAGTTTCCCGGATTGCCAGAAAATGTGCGGATTTCGTCAAACGATCTACAATCACCCAAATGGTATCGCATCCGCTGGGCGTCCGTGGAAGTTTCGTGATGAAATCCATTGATATCTGTTCCCACTTCCATACTAGAATTTCCGGTTGTTGGAGCAAACCGGATGGCCTTTGATATTCCACCTTAACCTTAGAACAGGTTAAACATCTGCTTACATAAATAGCAATATCAGCTTTCATATTTGGCCACCAGTATAGGATCTTCAAATCCTGATACATCTTGTCCGAACCAGGATGAATAGAATATCGTGACTTGTGGGCTTCATCCATTATCAGCTCTCGTAGGTCTCCATAGAGAGGAACCCATATTCGTTCCATGAAGTAACGAATTCCGTCAGGTTTGACCTCTAATTGTTTCTCCATGCCTCGCAGTGACTCGGCTTTTAGATTCTTCATTTTCAAAGCCTCAGATTGAGCAGCTTTGATTTGCACTGGTAGGTCAGAGTGGATAGTCATTTGCAATGCACGCACCCGACGAGGCTTTAGGGTTTCCTTACGACTAAGGGCATCGGCTACCACATTGGCCTTTCCTGGATGATACTTGATCGCGCAGTCGTAGTCGTTCAACAATTCGACCCAACGACGTTGTCTCATGTTCAGCTCCTTTTTTTCAAAGATGTGCTAGAGACTCTTGTGATCGGTGTAAATGGTGCACTTGGTACCGTACAAGTAGTGTCTCCATATATTGAGTGCAAACACAACGGCTCCCAATTCTAAGTCATGTGTCATGTAGTTTTTCTCGTGAACTTTCAATTGACGGGATGCATAAGCAATCACCTTCTCGCGTTGCATTAGCACACAACCGAGACCTTGTATAGAAGCATCACAGTAAACAACAAAATCATCTGTTCCCTCAGGCAGGGATAGAATCAGTTCCGTACAGAGTTTCTGCTTCAGAACCTGGAATGCAGATTCTTGTTTGTCACCACAATTGTACGTGGTGCCTTTATGAGTTAACGCTGTGAGAGGTTGAGCAATCTTTGAAAACCCTTCGATGAATCGTCGATAATAGCCAGCCAACCCAAGAAACTGTCGTACCTCAGTCGGAGTATTTGGTGTAGCCCAGTTCTTGATGGCTTCTATTTTTGCCGGGTCAACATGTATTCCTTTCTCATTGACCACATGACCCAAGAACTGGACCTCTCGTATCCAGAAGTCACACTTTGAAAAATTAGCATACAATTGTTCCCGTTTCAGCAGCTCTAAAATCAGTCTAAGGTGCTCCTCATTTTCTTCCTTATTCTTTGAATAAATAAGGATGTCATCGATGAAGACAATGATGAACTTGTCCAAATAGGGTTTGCCCACTCGGTTCATGAGGTCCATGAAAACCGCTGGTGCGTTGGTCAACCCGAATGGCATAACCAAAAACTCGTAGTGGCCATACCTAGTTCTGAACGTCGTCTTTGAAATGTCTTCATCTCGAACCCTTAGCTGATGATATCCTGACCTCAGATCTATCTTGGAATAGAAACTCGACCCTTGAAGCTGATCGAACAAATCATCGATGCGCGGAAGAGGATAACGATTTTTAACCGTCACTTTGTTCAGTTCACGGTAATCAATACACATGCGAAAAGTTCTATCCTTTTTCTTGACAAACAGGACTGGAGCTCCCCACGGTGATGAACTAGGTCTAATAAATCCTTTATCCAATAGCTCCTGCAATTGCGTAGACAGCTCTTGCAGTTCTTTTGGAGCTAATCTATACGGTGCTCTTGCGATAAGTGCGGCTCCCGGTGCCAAATCAATCTGGAACTCGCTTGGCGATGCGGTGGGAGACCAGGTAGGTCTTCAGGGAAAACCTCAGAATAATCACGTGCCACAGGAATATCTTCAATCTTCTTTTCTTCGGTGGTCTTCTCTGTGATCATAGCTAAGATGGCAGTATGGCCTTTGCATAAGTACTTCTGAGATTTCATATACGAAATGATGCTAGAAACGACACCACTTTTCTCACCCTGAACGGATAAGACTTCACCACTAGGGAGTGGTACACGAACGATTTTCTCGTGACAGAAAATTTCGGCTTGGTTTTTAGATAACCAATCCATGCCAACGACTACGTCAAAACTACCCAGTGTAACAGGCATAAGGTCTATCCCAAATTTGTGTCCTGATAGCTCTAGTTTACATCCTTTAAGAATATGAGTTGCCTCGATCATTTTACCATCAGCTAGTTCTACCGTATAACTAGGGTTCATTTCAGTCAAGGTTACATCTAAAAGCTTGCTAAACTTAGTAGATATAAAACTCTTATCAGCACCGGTATTGAATAACACGGAAGCAAAACATTCGTTCAGAGGAAACATACCGGTAACTACGTTTTGATCGTTTCTTGCTTCACCAGAACCAATCACAAAAGCACGACCTCTGGCGCCATTTCCATTGTTGTTGTTTCCGTTATTTCCCCTGTTGCCATTCTTCAGTTGTGGGCAATCCTTCCGGTAATGGCCCTCCTTTCCACACTCAAAACAACCCCTAGTCGCTCCGCCCTGGCGTTGTTGTTGAGGTTGTTACTGAGTCATCAGCTCGCTCCTGCAATCTTTGGCAGCATGATCCATCTTTCCACACCTTAGGCAACGGATGCGATCACACTGGCTGATGTCCTAAAAAGTAGTTCAAATAAATAATTAAAAATAACCAACAACTAGACACGAAGTAATACTCTAGATTCTCTAATCTAAACTACTGACAGACAAGTGTACCTATCGACTCTAGTAAAGCTAAGTGAGTCCGGATATCGAACCACGGGACTTCTATGGGAAAAAAACGTAAAATTGACTCGATCTAACTATTGCAATACCGACTAAGAACTAAATCAATGATTAATAAAAGGGGGGTTTGTATGGAAAAATCCAAGGTCTAAAAGTAATAACTAAACTAAAATAGATTGGAACGTGAGAACGGAATAACAGACGATTTCAAATGGAATAAGAGTACTACCTAGGTAAGACTCCTACACATGCATGACACGGTTTCTATCGGTATTGAAACTGTTGTGGAACCAGGATCTTAGAATACTAAACTCAAAGGTTACTTAGAGAATCCTCGACCCTTCTCAAAGATATCAACTAAACACACTTTAAGCCGTTAAAACACTAGTTTAAAGGATCACCCTCACAGGTTCTCCAACTAAGATAATGAAACACCCTAAAGACACTCTACTTCACAGCACAAGCGACTAAACACCTTACGGTATTGGGATAGATAACGGTTGATGAATCAGTCTTGGTAAACTAAATGTGAGACGGGAAACTACACAGAATTCCTCACAGAGAATCCAAATAGCAATCAAAACACACCTGATGAACCAATAACCTATTAACCTTACAGTATTAAGATTAGTTGCATATTTGATTAGTTAATTTTTTGATAAGTTATCTCAATGACTTACTACGTCTAGTAAATCATCTAATAGTCTAGAACACACAGTAAAAGACCTAGTATGCACCTATTACTTGATAGACACATAACAAGACACACATGAGATAATAAATCAGTAATCTAAACCAACTCAAATACACGTTTACAACTGATTAACGCAACGAAATCTCTTCATTATCATTCAACACAAGTTATTGTTCCAAAAACCGACAAAAGACCATGTCATACACATGTATTCATCAAAACCCTAGGTAGATAAAAGGACTAGCCAACAATCATGTTTAAAATAGTATCACAAGTAGTAAATGAAAACATTGTATCAAACAAAATCGAAGGACGGATAAAGAAACGCAAAACCGAATCGTTTAATCCTAGAATCACAATCTCTTCTTCACAAACTCCAATCCTTGCCTTCTCAACTTGCCAAGAACTCCGAAAATCGCCCTAGTGCTCTCTGTAGCCGTCTGGTGATGAATTAATTCGGCCATTAGGGTTAATTTGGTTGAAAAACTAATTTTCCACGATTTTACACCCGTCGCGTAGCGCGACGGGCCTTCACAAATTGTCGCGTAGCGCGACAAGTCACCACAACCCGACAAATTAGTCGGGTGGCAAATCCGGTAAATACCCGATTTCATTAAGGGCAAAATGGTAATTTACCAAACCCTCGCGTAGCGCGACGGTTTGTCTCTATCTGTCGCGTAGCGCGTGGTAGGTGATTTCACAGAATGGTTTTTACTTTTAACGCCCGATCCTCTCGTTTCGATCCTCGAAGCTCGTTCTTCTCTTTTCTACTGTTTCTAGCTTCCTTCTCGTCCAATTTACTACAGAAGACACAATCAATCAGTAGTATCCGAAACAAGGTAAAACAGATATAAGATGTTGCGAAAATTATGTAAAATCAACTATAAAAACTCATGTAATTTTCACCACATCAAACATCACCACACTTATCTTTTTTTCGTCCCTGAAAAAGAATTATGCTATGGAATCATAATCAGGTTTAAATCCGGTTCTCAAAAATTCAAGTTAACTGCTTATATTAAGATCTAATAACATGTTGACCGCGATCACAGGTACATTTGTCCACTTAAACCCAACCGCCGATCATTCAGGTCCCCAATCGTATTGCAATTAAGTTCAAGTATTCGATTAATTCATTATGGGTCTCACACTTCGGTACCTATTCCCGTTTCAAGCTTTCGAGGCTCAGAATAAATCAAATTTCTAAGATTTTTTTTCTACCACCGTAACCCACTACCCAATTGTAATCCCTCTAACTCTAGATGGAATTTGTTTGTGCCCTTTTGGCATCTTTTCTGAGCTTTTCTCAATATATTTTTTTTCTGAGCATTGCCTTATTATACCTAATTCTCAGAGGTGTTGCAAGCAAGAGTCACTATCCCCCACAACCAACGCATGAGCCTTAAGCTTATTATACCCAATTCCTAGAGGTGTTGCAAGCAAGAGTCACTATCCCCCGCAACCAACGCATAGGCCTCAGGTTTTTAAAATTTTAAGTTCGTAACTCTTTTTTTTTTAGCTCAATATATGGTTGGATTTCCTAAAGGCGCCGCCTGAAGCGTGCCTGCTAGAAAAACTACAGTTGGGTCTTAACCTACAGTGGTACCCCTTATACTGTCTACGGTTTTGGCTTCCAATGGTGAGAACCCACAAGACTTAATAATGTTTAATTAAGTGTACTAGAATACTCCTAGGATAACCTTACAAGATCAGCTGGGCCTACCCGCACATCCCAAATCAGACATGTTTTCAATCAGTTATTCATCTTATATGTGTACTTTTTGAAAAACCGAACACCTGATTTTATCTATCATTTTCCATATTTTATTAGATGCAAACTTCAAAAACAGGGACATTTTTCAAAAATGTTCAATTTCTTTCAAGACTCAAATAAACAGACAAAAATAATAAAACTAACTAAACACACTCAAATTAACTATGTGACTCAAAACAGACTCAATAAACAAATGTTCCTATACCCACACTTGAATTTTGCATTGTCCCTAATGCAGGAATGAAACAAAACAAAACCAACTAAAAAGAGATAAATCAGAAAAAACTTAGCTGGTAAAAAGCAAGACTGTCAAAGTGCCAGTCTTTTCCATCAAGAACCGCCCTCCTAATTGAATGTGCTCAGCAAACAATTCCTACTCATCAAACACAAACAAAGCGGCAACCTCCACAAACAAACTCAACAAATGGGATGATTCAAAGCATATTAAACATAGATAAGAAAGATAAAGATAAGTTCAAATGTTTGAAAGTTTTAACCAACCCATCATCCCTTAATTCCCAGTACAGACCATAAATGTAGCAAAAATTTACAGGGATGGAAACAAACAGAAAAAAAAAGACACATCAAACATCACAAACCCGCAGCAGCATCACCAGCTAATCCTCATCATCATCTCCATCATGCTCCCCTGACGGTCCCTGTGGCTGAAAGAAAGGAGGTACCTGTATCTGCATGGAACTCATCATGTATCGCAGCGCATCCTCCTGTCGATGCTATCCCTTCATCACCTCCTCATGGCTAGATCTCTAGAAATCCATACTTCTCTCATAATATGTGTCCATCCTCCCACAAAGTGACTCTAGAGTAAGCGGGTCAGGGATAGGCTCACGTAGAGGATACTGCCTCCCAGGTACATCTCTCCTAAAAATTAGCCTCTGACGGTGTGTAGGAATACTAGATCTCATAGCGTCTGCCGCCTCTGACCCCTGTGGAGGAAAAGCCTGATATCCAACCCTAACACCCTCTAATTAGGGAGGATCATCCCAAGTAAGAATGCCCGCTTTCTGTAGATCCTTAACCTCAATCGGTGTGGTCACCGGCCCTAAAGTCATCAAATCCGGGGAATACCTGTCAAACACTCCCAAATTCGCAGCAAGCCTATACACATAAGGACCCATATCAAGCCTAGCCCGAGTACTACCTCTCCTACCCCTATTAAATGACTGGGCTATCAAACAACCAAAATTTGGCTCCCGGCCCTGAACCATGCAATAAATACAGAACAGATCTATCAAGCTCACTTTTTCCTTACCTGAGTACCTACCAATCACCGTACATGCTAGAACCCTATGAATATACCTCAGAATCGGGTCCCTAATGTCAGACTCCACCATGCTGGTGGAAAAAGGTGAATCAGCAATAGATGTCCAGAAAGCACTCAACTCTGTCTCGCCAATACTATAATCCCTTGGCCTCCTACTCGCACCTCTCAACCTAGTCAAAAACCCAGGGCTCTGAACCTCCTCATCAGTGTAAAAACCAGTGGCTATAGCAAACTGTGGAATTGTCATCTCAAATAACTGTCTTCCTAAAGCAAAAGAAAGAATGGTCATCATGGTGAATGAACGTGGAATGGAACTCAACAGTCAACTCCCTATATTATGGCCAATCACAACTCAAAACATTAAGCCACCTTGGCCCTAGCATCTGCTCTACTCTTTCTCTTTGCCCCAAAACTCCTAGCAAAGTCCAGTCAAAAGTCCTATGATGTAATAGGCTCATAGAAACAAACCTGTCAAGCCTCACTAACTCAAATGTATCCAACTCAAACCTGAGCAAAGTATGCTCTCTCAACCTCCTAACTCTACTAACTGGCACCCGTTCATTTTCCAAATATTTGATTTGCCTCCCGTGCCTTTGAGCATCCATGGGTGAATCTGGGGCATCCCTTGGACGGGGAGCTGGACCTCTTCTCCTCTTAGCACCTGCTGTAGATGATTCTCCTCCTGACATTCTGCAACACAAAGTTTAATGGCAAAACAAATTGGAAAGCATTAGTAATCATGACATAGAAATAAAACACAACCGTATAGCATTTCATTCGCAGTTGTGACTAACAAGTTCAAAAAATTTGGGCAAATTGATTAACACAATGAAGAACTTGACTTTATCTATACCCGAATGGAGATTGAGTACGGGAAAGATAGCCAACAAATTAAGCATCCCAAATTGCACATAAGAACCAAAACAAATTACTAAAGGCTAAAGCAAAAAACAAAACTCAATATACAAAACTACCCCATCCCGACACTTTAATTGTCCTCAATTAAATCCCAAGTGCCAAACAAAACCATAATTCTAAACCAAATTAAGATCATTGCAATAGAATCATTCATGAGATAAAAATCAAATTTTTAAGAAATCTCAACAATTTGCATCATGTTACTAGCAAGAGAACAACCAAGCAGTTAAAATATCTCATGTCATCATCACAATCTAGCAATAAACAACCATAACTATCACTATCATGAGATAATTCCAACAATACCAAAACTAAGCAACATACTCAAAAACCGACAAAGCAAGACAAAAACTACTAATTTAGCTATAACTACCAAAAAGAGAAAGACAAAACCAGCAGAAATCTAAACTAGAATTATTAAAATGAAGCAAACACAAGGCAATGCTAGTAAAGAGCAACTAAAAGATGAGACATCAGGATACATACCTTCCAAACGATGATTCTAAGACAAATACAAGGAAAGAATAGAGAAACCCTTGAAAACCCGATGAAAATTTGAACCCAACCGGCTGTGGTGGTGGGTAAATACGGGAAAAGATGATTTGGTGGTGTTAGATGGTAGAGACGAGGGTAGATGGTGAAAAGATGTTTAGATGGATGAATGATGATTTGGTGGTGTTAGATGGGAGAGACGAGTGGTAGATGGTGGTGGAATAGGGTGGTTGGTGGTGGCCGTCGTGGGTGGTTGGAGGTGGTGGTATATGGCGGTTGTTGGTGGTGGTGGGTAATTATGGGGTTAGGGTTTGAATTTGGGGCTTTTTGCCCCGTCTGGTGTCTCGTCGCGTAGCGCGAGGTGTAGAGGCTGGTCCTGGCGCGTTACGCGAGAGACAATGGTTAACCAAAAGTTTGACCAGATATCTCGCGTAGCGCGAGGGTATAGTCTGATCATGGCGCGTAGCGTGAGATGTTATTTTCAGCAAAAGGTTTCAAAATTTTTCATGACTTAACCATTTTTTTACCCCTTTCCAATCCATACTTGTTTAAAAACTGATTTTTTATAAGTTAGAAGTATGAAACTTACCTGGTATCCCCATGATTGTGCTAGGTATCCAAAACATGAAAACAAAAGCAAAACAAATACGAAATACGACCCAAAATTACCAATAAACGATCAAAACACCAAAACTACAAACTTTACAAACTCTACACTTAGGAATGCACCCAAGAACTATCCCTCACAATCACTTGGGTGTTTCAAGGGGAATCTCCTCCCTCTCACTTGATTCCAATGGTCCTCCTAAGTAATGCTTCAACCTATGACCATTTACCTTCCACGCGTTTCCATCAACCTTATTCTTCAACTCAACCGCACCATATGGAAACACCTCTTTCACCGTATAAGGTCCCGTCTATTTGGACTTAAGTTTTCCACCAAACAACTTCAACCGGGAGTTGTAAAGTAGAACCTTATCTCCTTTCTTAAACTCTTTCAAACCCTTAATCTTCCTATCATGTAAGGCTTTGGTTTTCTCCTTAATACTTAGAGATCTTGCATATGCTGCATCTCTAAGTTCCTCTAGCTCATGAAGTTGGAAATACCTTCTCCTAGCAGCCTCGGTAAGGTCTAAGTTAACTGTCTTAAGGGCCTAAAGTGCACGGTGTTCTAGCTCTACGGGCAAATGGCATGCTTTCCCGTACACAATCATGAAAGGAGTGGTGCCTAAAGGTGTCTTAAAGGCCGTTCTAAACGCCCACAAGGCGTCATCTAGCTTATCAGACCAATCCCTTCTACTCTTTCCACAGTTCTTTCTAGGATTCTCTTCACTCCCCTATTTGCATTCTCAACTTGACTGCTTGTTTGTGGATGGTATGCGGTCGACAAACGATGTGTGACACCATAACGAGCTAAGGCTTTTTCCATCAGGGTGTTACAAAAATACGTGCCACGATCACTGAGAAGGGCTTTGGGGGTTCCAAACCTAGTGAACAACTTCTTAAGGAACTTGATAACAACTCGGGCATCATTGGTAGGTAAGGCTTGCGCCTCCACCCACTTAGAAACATAATCTATGGCCACTAAGATGTACTTGTTTCCACTAGACACAGGAAACGGTCCCATAAAATCAATACCCCACACATCAAACACTTCTAAAACCTGAATTGGGTTTTGGGGCATCTCATCTTTAAAAGAAATGTTACCTGTACGCTGGTATGCATCACACGTTTTCACAAACTCAAGAGAATCCTTCACCACTGAAGGCCAATAAAAGCCACAATCAAATACCTTTTGCGTGGTGGTGTGGTGACCATGATGACCACCTGTTAAACCCTCGTGACAGTGCCTAATAATCTCTCTACCCTCAGCTACCATGACACATCTCCTCAAAACTCTATCACCGCCTATCCTATACAAATAAGGATCATCCCAGATGTACTTACCAGCATCCCTAAAGAACTTCTTCTTCTGCTGAGTGGTCATACCCTCTACTACCACTCCATGAGCAAGGTAATTAGCAAAATCACTAAACCATGGCATACCCTGCTTCTCGGCCTCTACAAAATCAATCGACTCGTGAGGGAACCTATCACCTATCTCATCCTCACGCAACTCCTCTCTACTAGGGTCCTCTAACCGGGAAAGGTGATCCGCTGCTACGTTTTCTGCTCCTTTCTTATCCTTAATTTCTATATCAAACTCAGAAACTAAAAGGATCCAACGAATCAAGCGAGGTTTGGCATCCTTTTTCGCAAATAAATAACGTAGAGCTGCATGGTCGGTGAACACTATGGTTTTAGATAGGACAAGGTACGATCTAAACTTATCAAAAGCAAAGACTACAGCTAGAAGCTCCTTCTCGGTGGTTGTGTAATTCTCCTGAGCGTCGTTAAGGGTCTTACTAGCATAGTAGATCGGGTGAAAATGACTATTTTTCCTCTGACCTAAAACCACTCCTACATCATAATCACTAGCATCACACATCAACTCAAATGGCAAAGTCCAATCTGGGGACACTAGAATAGGGGCACTCACCAACCTCTCCTTCAACAACTCAAATGCCCGAAGGCAATCCTCACTAAAAACAAACGGAGCATCCTTCTCTAGCAGGCGGGTCATGGGTAGGGTTATCTTAGAGAAATCCTTGATGAAACGCCTATAAAACCCTGCATGACCAAGAAAGCTACGGATAGACTTAACATTTGTGGGTGGTGGAAGTTTACTAATGGTGTCTATCTTGGCCCTATCAACCTCTATCCCTGCTCCCGAAATCTTATGCCCTAGCACAATACCCTCAGTCACCATAAAGTGACACTTCTCCTAATTAAGCATCAATTTTGTTTCAACACACCTTTTCAACATTTTCTCTAAATTCAACAGGCAAACATCAAAAGAGCTACCATAGACTGAAAAATCATCCATGAAAACCTCCATGGATGTCTCTATCACGTCCTGAAAAATGGCTATCATGCAACGCTGAAAAGTGGCGGGGGCATTACAGAGACCGAAAGGCATACGATGATAAGCATATGTGCCATAGGGGCACGTGAAGGTGGTCTTATCCTGATCCTCGGGTGCTATGGGGATCTGGAAATACCCGGAGAAACCGTCTAAGAAGCAGTAAAACTGCTGACCTGCTAACCGCTCGAGCATCTGATCAATGAAGGGAAGTGGGAAGTGGTCTTTTCTGGTGGCATCATTGAGTTTCCTATAATCTATGCAGACACGCCAACCAGTGACAGTACGAGACGGGATCAACTCATTCTTAGCATTCATCACTACAGTCATCCCACCCTTCTTCGGAACAACCTGAGTCGGACTAACCCAGGCTGAGTCAAAGATAGGGTAAACCAAACCTGCATCCATCAACTTAATGACCTTTTTCTTAACTACCTCCTGCATGTTAGGATTCAATCGCCTCTAAGGTTGCACTATAGGTTTATACTCATCCTCCATCAGGATCCTATGGGTGCAATAAACTGGGCTAATACCCTGAATGTCTGAAAGTCTCCAAGCAATGGCTTGCTTATGTGCCCATAACACATCAAGCAGCCGAGACTTCTCCTCCTCTGTCAACTTTGAAGAAATGATGACAGGTAGTGTGGACTCATCCCCTAAGTAAGCGTATTCTAGGTGGGAAGGTAGGACCTTAAGCTCTAGAGGTGGTGGTAATTCTACCGATGGCATCCTACTCTCCTCCCTAACTTCACTAATCTCTAACACCTCTGGAAATAAAGGAGCCTCCTCAGACCAATCTAGTTCCTCTTCACTATCCTCAACCATTAAATCTACTCCACATATGTAATCTAAACACCTATCTACACTCGATATGAACGGATTTATAAAGTAAACTGAGTGACACGAGGCACCAAAATCATCCTGACTACCTGGGTGCTTCATAGACTTGACAACCTCAAAAGTAACATTCTCATCTCCTACTCTAAGGGTGATCTTACCATCATAAACATCTATCAACGCCTTAGCAGTACGCAGAAACGGACGCCCTAAGATAAGGGGAACAGTGTCGTCAGCCTCCATATCTAGGATGACAAAATCCACGGGGAAGACAAATTTATCTACCTTAACTAGCAGGTTCTCAACGATGCCCCGTGGATACTTGACTGACCGATCAGCAAGTGAGAGTGTCATGCGCGTAGGAGTCGGATCACCTAGGTCTAGCTTCTCGTACATGGAATACGGCATCAACTTGATGCTAGCACCTAGATCTGCTAACGCGCGACTGTGAGTGTCACCACCAAACAAACACGGGATTGTGAAAAATACCCAGATCTGTCAATTTCTCCGGTAGCTTGTTCAGAATCACCGCAGAACACCCTCCAGTCAGTGGAGTGTTAGAAAGCTCACCTAACCTGGTCTTACGCTTGAGTAGATCTTTCAAGAATTTAGCATACTTGGGCATATGCTGAATAGCCTCGACAAACGGTAGATTGATTTTCTACTGCTTAAACATGTCAAGGAAATGCCCATACTCCTTAGCATACTTCTGGTGAGCAAGGCAGGCCGGGTATGGAACCCTAGAATGATCTATCACGGGTGCTGGCCTAATCTCAACTGGTTTTCTAACCTCGGGTCTAGCTACTGGGGCTTCACTCCTTGGTGCTGTACTTCCTGGGTCTAGCCTAATTTGCACCTTTGGAGGAGCCTCCATCTCTAACTCCTCATCCACCGGTTCCTCATCACTATCCTGTACCGGTGGTCTAACTGTCTCTCCCCCTCTACCACTACGAGTAGTGACTGCCTTAAGTTGTGCGTTTGGGTTAAGCTGGGTTTTACCTGGAAATTGGCCCCGTGGCCTCTCATCTAAACGCCTAGCAATGTCACCTACTAAACGCTGAAGATCTAGAAAAGCAGACTGCTGGTTCTTAAGGAGAAGGTAATGCTCTGCTAAGGTTTTCTGGGTAGTAGCATCCTTAGCAACTAAC
The DNA here is from genome assembly GCA_024085815.1 of Flaveria linearis. Taxonomy (NCBI): domain Eukaryota; kingdom Viridiplantae; phylum Streptophyta; class Magnoliopsida; order Asterales; family Asteraceae; genus Flaveria; species Flaveria linearis. Next base: position 36,874,311 of record CM044002.1, read on the forward strand.
TGGGTCAACAACTCTTCTATCCTACTCATGTTTCCACCATTATTTGGTGGTGGGTTACTACTTGATCCTCCACTAGAAGACTGACCCTGCCCCTGGGCTAGGTTAGGATTTGGGTTTGCATGGAACCCAGGGGGATTACCTGAAGATCTCCAACCATTGTTTCTCCAACCTGAATTGTAGGGGGTATTAAACGGATTAATGTGGGGTCGATTTGGACCTCCTATATACTCTACCTGTTCTTGATCTATTAAGGGACACTCATTAGTAGCATGTCCTCCCCTACACAACTCACACCTGTTAACTCTCAGCTTTAAATCCTTCACCTCACTCACTAAACTCTCGAGAACAGCGGTCACACCGGAATCCAGAGTAACCTGATTCACTCCCTTTGGGAACTGACCGGTGGCAAGAGTTGATTTCTTTCGACCTGACCGCTGTTCATACTCAGCTTGTGCAAAACTCTCAAACATTTCCCTAAATTCGTCAACATTTTTCTTACCCATCAAATGCCCACCCGCAGAAGTGTCAAATCGAGAGCGAATCTCATAAGTAAGGCCATTGTAGAATTTCTCTACAAGTGCCCAATCAGAGAGACCATGCTGGGAGCAACGACTAAGAAGGTTTTGAAAACGCTCCCATGCACGGTAATATTCCTCATCTGGCTCCATTCTGAATGAATGGATTACATCCCGAAGTCTAGAAGCCTTGGCCGGCGGGAAGTACTTATTCAGAAAACTTTGCCTAAGAGCCGGCCAAGTGGTGAATGTACCTGCAGGGTGAGATTCAAGCCATGTAGCAGCACGATCTGTGATCGAGAAAGGGAAAATTTGGAGGAAAATAGCATCCTCAGTTGCACCTTGCAGTTTGAAGGTGCGACAGATACGCTCAAGACGACCTATGTGAGCCGGAGCATCCTCATCATCACGACCATGGAACTGGCAATTGTTAGCAATCGCGGTCATAACATATGAGGGAATCTGCCAGGAGTTTTCATTGACAATGTTAGGAATGGTGATGGGATTGTTAACTCCAGTGAAGCCTTGGGTGGCTTGTTGGTGGACAGTGCGATGTTCAGCCATTGGTCTAGGAGTAACAGTGGGTTTTGGACCAGGAGGTGGAGATGTAGGTGGTGTGGAGGGATCAGAGAAGGACAAGCTTGAAAAGGAAGTACGGACTTTTTCTGTGAGATCCTCAAATCCAAGCTTCTCTAAAATCGGATGCTCTGGTGGCGGTCCTTGTGAACGCAAATGTGGCATAAACTGCAAGGACACAAAAACACAGATGTAAGCAAGTGAAAGACAAAATAACTAAACAATTTAAAGCAAATAAAAGACACTACAACTCGAAATAAAACACTTAGCACAGATATAGCAAATCAGTTCAAACAAAGTAAATAAAACGCAATCGCCTAAGAAGTCCCCGGCAACGGCGCCAAAAACTTGATGTCCTAAAAATTAGTTTAAATAAATAATTAAAAATAACCAACAACTAGACACGAATTAATACTCTAGACTCTCTAATCTAAACTACTGACAGGCAAGTGTACCTATCGACTCTAGTAAAGCTAAGTGAGTCCGGATATCGAACCACGGGACTTCTATGGGAAAAAAAAGTAAAATTGACTCGATCTAACTATTGCAATACCGACTAAGAACTAAATCAATGATTAATAAAAGGGGGGTTTGTATGGAAAAATCCAAGGTCTAAAAGTAATAACTAAATTAAAATAGATTGGAACGTGAGAACGGAATAACAGACGATTTCAAATGGAATAAGAGTACTACCTAGGTAAGACTCCTACACATGCATGACACGGTTTCTATCGGTATTGAAACTGTTGTGGAACCAGGATCTTAGAATACTAAACTCAAAGGTTACTTAGAGAATCCTCGACCCTTCTCAAAGATATCAACTAAACACACTTTAAGCCGTTAAAACACTAGTTTAAAGGATCACCCTCACAGGTTCTCCAACTAAGATAATGAAACACCCTAAAGACACTCTACTTCACAGCACAAGCGACTAAACACCTTACGGTATTGGGATAGATAACGGTTGATGAATCAGTCTTGGTAAACTAAATTTGAGATGGGAAACTACATAGAATTCCTCACAGAGAATCCAAATAGCAATCAAAACACACCTGATGAACCAATAACCTATTAACCTTACAGTATTAAGATTAGTTGCATATTTGATTAGTTAATTTCTTGATAAGTTATCTCAATGACTTACTACGTCTAGTAAATCATCTAATAGTCTAGAACACACAGTAAAAGACCTAGTATGCACCTATTACTTGATAGACACATAACAAGACACACATGAGATAATAAATCACTAATCTAAACCAACTCAAATACACGTTTACAACTGATTAACGCAACGAAATCTTTTCATTATCATTCAACACAAGTTATTGTTCCAAAAACCGACGAAAGACCATGTCATACACATGTATTCATCAAAACCCTAGGTAGATAAAAGGACTAGCCAACAATCATGTTTAAAACAGTATTACAAGTAGTAAATAAAAACATTGTATCAAACAAAATCGAAGGACGGATAAAGAAACGCAAAACCGAATCGTTTAATCCTAGAATCACAATCTCTTCTTCACAAACTCCAATCCTTGCCTTCTCAACTTGCCAAGAACTCCGAAAATCGCCCTAGTGCTCTCTGTAGCCGTCTGGTGATGAATTAATTCGGCCATTAGGGTTAATTTGGTTGAAAAACTAATTTTCCACGATTTTACACCCGTCGCGTAGCGCGACGGGCCTTCACAAATTGTCGCGTAGCGCGACAAGTCACCACAACCCGACAAATTAGTCGGGTGGCAAATCCGGTAAATACCCGATTTCATTAAGGGCAAAATGGTAATTTACCAAACCCTCGCGTAGCGCGACGGTTTGTCTCTATCTGTCGCGTAGCGCGTGGTTGGTGATTTCACAGAATGGTTTTTACTTCTAACGCCCGATCCTCTCGTTTCGATCCTCGAAGCTCGTTCTTCTCTTTTCTACTGTTTTTAGTTTCCTTCTCGTCCAATTTACTACAGAAGACACAATCAATCAGTAGTATCCGAAACAAGGTAAAACAGATATAAGATGTTGCGAAAATTATGTAAAATCAACTATAAAAACTCATGTAATTTTCACCACATCACTGGCCATAGTGGTGGAAGTTGCACTTGTTACATTTTGGATACTTGCTCGCGTAGTTGCTCGATCCCTGACCATTGTTGTTGTTGTTCTGATTATTGTTTGTGAAGCTTCTAGATGAATCAAACTTTCTGAACTGCTGTTGTTGGTTGTTGTTGGAGTTTGAGGACTTGTTAGTAGTACCATCCCACTTTCACTTATTGTCAGATGAGCCAGATGCAGCGCCACGTTTAGGCAAGGTACCCTGTGCCACTGCCTGATCGGTGAGCTTATGAGCTAGCCGGATAGCCTGCTGAATAGTGACAGGATCAGCAGCCATAACACTAGCTTGGATTTGAGGAGCTAGACCATCAATGTACTTCTCAATCCGTTTGTAAGCCGGGGTCACCATCTGAGGACATAGAGCAGCCAACTCGTGTGAACGAGTCGTGTACTCCTCAATTTCAGAGCCAATCATTTTAAGATTCCAGAATTCACTTTCCAGCTTCTGGACTTCATTCCTCGGGCAGTATTCTTCTTTCATCAGTATTTTGAAATCATCCCAAGGCATACCGTTAGCAGCATCCAGTCCTAAAGTCTGGACCTGTGAATTCCACCATATCAAAGCTGGTCCTTCCAGTGTGCCGGAGGCGTACTTGACACGACTTCCAGCAGGACAGTTGCATATGGTGAACACTGACTCGAGCTTCTCTAACCAGCGAAGTAGTGTGACAGCACCCTCAGAACCACTGAAAGAGTGAGGCTTACAGTCCATAAACATCTTGAAGGTACAGGCTGTTGGGCCTCCTTGGTTCAGATTCTGGTTGTTCTGGTTCTGGTTGCGGATCTGTTCATAGGCTGTGAGCGCATCAGCAACACGCTCATTGATGATGGCATCCAACTCAGCTTGAGTCAGGTTGATGTTTCCGTGTCCTCTCGGGCGTCCAGGTCTTCTTCCAGACATGATTCTTCAATTCACAATATACGGCAGTCACTATCGAGTAATAACTATTGATAACAATAATCTATTTCATACTAGTAGGAATGGAGGATTTGTTTGCATATCGATAGTGAGGTTTCATGAGAACCGAGATATCATGTCTCCAAGTCTAGAAATGAAAATTTGTACTGATTATGACCGTTATCATCCAATAGAGTTACCAGAATTCTCATGCACGACAAGTCACAATTACGTGTGCACCCGTGATTCTAATTTGCTTTGCATGATTATCCATGGTTCCTCCCATTCGTGATAACATACCTTGTCAAGTACCGAGTGCTATCTGTTAAGACTAGCGAAGATGATAGGGCATGTTGGAAGTAGAAACAAGTACAATAGAGTTGGAAAAGTAATGTGCGTTGTTCTCCTTGTTCGTCGTTGTTAAGTTTGTCGTGTGTGTTAGAAAAGAGTTTCGTGTTCCCAAGTGGTAATGTTAGGTTCGAGTTGTCGTTGTTTCACTCCAAGAGTGAAAGATCATATGTAGATGTTGGAAGTGAGCGAGCGGAGCTCCCCACCCCTCTGTTAGTCGAGGATGATACAGGTGACCTAGATATTTATGTATATTGACCATAGTTTATCACTCATCCCAGAAATCCCCAAGTAAGCATAACAGGTCTCGCAATGAGATTTATGCAATATGCTTGCCTTAGCCCGAAGGCCTTTTGCCAGGAAATCCAGAATACAGGTGTCTATGTGTCACACAAATGGGTAATGTTTGATCATTCTGTGATGTACTGTTAGCATGCCAGGAGAATGTTCGTACAATAGTTGCAATCATGTAAGAGTGTCTATGCAGTACTAGTGTTGTGTCTAAGGCTATAGTCTAGATGCAAATGCAATCCTAGTTCTCTATAACCAGTGGCTCTGATACCAATCTGTCACACCCTCAATTTTCCACAAACGGGGTTTTACCGTTAGGCGTGTGACATACCAGGATCTCAGACACGGTCATATCAAACGACACTATATGAGTTTAAAAATAAATGTTTAACTTAAACCAGAGTACATAAAATAAACGAATAACAGTGCGGAAGCGAATAACGAAATGTAAACAATACTGAAAGTCTGAAATGTTAAATCAAAACAATGTTTAATGCAATATAAATGGTACTGATAAATGCATGTCCTGAGTGCGTTCCTTAATCGTGCATCATGAGATTACGCGTTCCTGTTTCCTGAGAAAACATGCTAAAGTGTGTCAACATAAAGTTGGTGAGTTCACAGGTTTTATCACAGATAAAAATGTTTGTAACTGTTCAACTGTTTGTAACTGTTCATCTGTTTGTAACTGTTCATCTGTTTGTAACTGTTCAACTGTTTATAACTGTTCGACTGTTTGTAACTGTTCGATTGTTCGTAACTGTTTGACTGTCCGAATGGTATAGTAATTAAAGCATATCGATAGGTAGCTAGCATATAATCATGTTACTTAGCGTTTCGAACCGAAGCTGACTGTTTGCGTGTCCTATATGTTTGTGTTTCCCCGTCACGTCTCGCAAGACAGTGACAAATGTTAGGTCAATAATGCACCCGTTTGACCTCCAATCAAGCTAGTGCGACTAGCCCGGGCGGGGTTTGTCAGACCCAGTAGTACTACTCAGAATTACCTCGCTAATCCCATTACTAACTGTTCGAGAGTGTCAGGACTGTTTGTATGTTTGCACTAACGTAACAGGCGATATCAATAATACTAAAACCATTCATAAAATATGTTTGCATGTTTTCTCCCCCAAAAGGAAAGAAAGTAAAATAGGGGCCGTGAAGACTCACCTCGAGTGTAGAGCAACAAGTAATTGTAAGCACAAAAGATCGGGTTTCCAATTAACCTGTGTTTCATTCAGTATATATATATATATAATTAACATTAATTATTAATTATAAATATAATAACTGTACGGTTTCGCGTCTCACGAATTCGGTTTCGGTGTCGGTTATCTATATATCCGCATTATATACGTTATATAATACCTAGTATTATATTCCCACATATATATATATATTAAAATACAAGTAATAATAATAATTTCATGATTTCAACTATTTATAACATTTGTAATAATTTTTAAAATAAATAAATAAATAAGGTTTTTAAAGAATTAAATTCCAGAAAATAATTTAATAACCTTTAGAATAAACAGAGTTTATAAAAATTACTTTTATAATTTTTAAGAATTTTTCTGTATTTTTAAAAAGTGTAAAAGGCTTTTAAAAAAATAGATGTTGGAGGCCGGGTTCGAACCCGCGACCTCAAACACACACTGCCACAAACATACCAGTAAACCAAGGCCTCAGCCGCGATGAAAACCTGTTTCCAAATCTTAAAAACCGACTTTTAAATCAATCCCCAATTTCCCCCAAATTCCCGAAACCCTAGTTTTGTTCTTGGATCAAATTGAGCTAGGATTCGATGTAATTACAGGCTATATTCATGGGGCTTTTATTCCCCATGATGAAACGGTTATGTACATTTGTTTAATTACACGAATATGTTTGAATTGAAGGTATACCCGATGAAGAACAATCCGCGACAGGAGGTGAAGTGGTTCGAGGTGCTATTGATGATAATAATTGAATTAAACCAGTATGAAGCTTCAAATGATGATCTTGATTCTAAGCCCTCAATCAATTTATGTTAAAATCGCTTGGAAGACAACCTTCTGGTAAGTTGCAGGTCCGAAAGAAGATGGGAATCGAATTGTGTGTTTTCGAATGTTTCAAGTGCAATTGCAAGTATAGACCGATTAGGAACATTTATAGGATGATTTTGGTAAAGTTATTTCGATTATAATAGAGTGTTTGTGCGATTAAGAAGCTGTAAAGCGGCCGACAGTGGGAATGGGTCGGTTAGATCGATCGCACTCAGTTCTTTTTCAAATTATTGTGTGGCACGGGTTCGAATCACCCACGTGATTGTGTTGGGAACTTTTGATTGAGTTAAATCTATGTTAATTTGGGTGTGGAGGGCCGCCGGAGAGTTGGCCGGAAATGGTGGCCGGCGGGGAAGGTGTCGACGGGGGGTGGGTTGGGTTTTAAATAAATTTACACAAATGGTCCCTGTGGTTTTCAGTGTTAACTTTTTATGTCCAAAGTTTTTATTTTGAAGTTTCAAAATTTACAAAATCTCCCCCGGACTTATTAAACCCAAGTTTAATACATTTTTATAAATTACTATTATTATTATTATTGTTATTATTAACAATATTATCATTATTATTATTATTATCAATAAAGGAAATATAAAAATCCAAAAGTGTAAAATCACATAAATAATAAATCATGAATTTTTTTTTCCGGGTTGTCACACCCGCCCCAGCATCCTCAGCGCGTGTACCGTGTCGTGCGACTGCCTGCTCACGTTATCGATATGCTTCAGGACACGCGAGCCAGGGTCACGAGGCTGGAGGATATGCTGGACTGGGTCATCCGGCACATGGTTGCCGACTATGCCGCCTCCGGTACGTCGTTGTTGTCACAGCCACCGAGGCGGTTAGGCCATGACGGTGCTGGCCCATCTGGCGCGGGCGGGTCTGGTCAGGGCAGCGATCCGGAGATGACAGATTAGATAGGTATTTTGTTTGTATTTTATTTTTTTTGTATGTAAAAACTCGTATATATATATACAGTTTCAGTTATGATGGTTTGTATATTTGGTTGTATTTGTTTGGTTGTGTTTCTTTGTTTGTTTGTTTTATATTTGTAATATTGATAATGTTAATTGTATATGTTTGATAACAACTGATTTTTACGATTAGGTTAACCATGTGATAAAATAAAAACCAACTTGTTTAATAAATAATTAAACACAAAAGTTACTTGTAATATGATAAATTAATAATAAACACAAAATACAAACTCGTATGTTACGATTAGGTTAACCGTGTGATAAAATAAAAATAAAAACAAACTAGTATAATTACTCAAATTTAGAAAATATATACAATATGTCTGTATAATGACAACCGATTTTTACAAACTCGTAAACAAATTAAACACAAAACCGTCACATTAATAATAAATAAATACTTGTAATATGATAAATTATTAATAAACACAAAACACAAACTTGTGAGCTACGATTAGGTTAAACGTGTGATAAAATTAAAATAAAAACAAGCTGTTATGATTAAAAAAATATAGAAAATATATGCAATATGTCACGGTTTGGCCAAACCGTGACATATAGCCCCCAAAACCATAACCAATTCCCCATTAATTGCATACCCAATAATTGCAACGGATCCCCAGATTAGTCTGGGTTCTAACTGTCATGGTTAGGCCTCACCGTGACAGTTAGGTCTCACACCCGACTGAACGGTCACGGGGAACCCTAACCGTGACCGTTTGAGTCGGTTTCCCCCAGAAAAAATACGGTGTGTGCAGAATTTCCCTAAAGGATATGTAATCAAGACTACTGGAAAAACAGTTAAAAAGGGTATAAAGGTTAGTACAAATCACTATAAAAATTAGTAAAAGATATCATAGAAAATGCTATAAAATTGAGTCACTTAGAAAAGAAATAAAATTTTTATTGTAAAAAAACCAAAAAACCCCATAAAAAGGTGAGTAAAAATAAGTAAATATGAAGATTCAACGTTTTAATAAAATCCAAATGCAGGTTATATTATGAATTATTTTTATTAAATATATGAAATGGATATATATGATATTTTGATTATTTCAAAAGGATATATATGATATTTGATATGTTTTATAGGGACATATATTATATTTAAAATTTTGTTTGAATATATAGCGTTAATTACATAAAAGGTACCTGTGCTTAGATCTACTTTCACTTTCGATCCTCAGGTTTAAAAAACTACAAGATCAGTTTACAGGTTTGACAAAACGTAACACAAAAGTTCACTGACGTGAATAACAGGGTTAACTTTTTTTCTTTAGTTTTAAAAAATGACTAAAATACCATTTGTGAAAATACAAAGAATATTATAAATATCACACCCCAACCTTTACCCAACCCCACCCCACCCTACCCAAAATTCTTCTTTTTGCACCTCAAGTTCAATTCCAACAAACAACCACAAAAACTCCGACGACATATGGTGGATAGGAAGAGAGAGAGTCGGGTTGAGGTGGTGGCAGAATGGGCATCGTTTCAATTGGCTTTCGAGGATATCGTCTTATTGCAATTGACGTATGAAACGAAGAATGAGATGGGCTGTGGCAGAATGGAGATCATGGCCGTGCGTTAGGAATTCTTTGCTCCGACTACACTGTAGGCACTTGTTTCTTGACAAAATTAACGTTTTAAGTGATACCAGGGTTTTCGGTTGGTTTTTTTTCAATTGGCTTCAAGTTTAAGTAACTGATAATTTTCAGAGAGAAGTGATTGGCACATTAAGTAGATTAGTTGCCTTTTATCTTGTTATTCTCTATGAAAATCTTACTTTGTATTACCTTATTTGTCTCGCTTACGTTACATCCTCTCATTGTCGGATTTCAGTTTTAATTTATTTAATAACTGAAGGTGATTAACAGGTTTAGAAAAGATACTTGTGTTTCAATAGTTAACTATTAAAAGACCTAAAAAATTAAAATAAAAAAAAACTTGATAACTAGCGTTGAACACAAATAATGCTATTTAGGTCTTTTTAACAGTATGCGTATAACTTGACTGAGACAATCTATTTTTATTTAAAACATGTATTTTTACATCAACATATGATAAACTTTTTTATCAACGTATATAATGATTTATTTCTTTCACCAATTTAACACTTTAGAAATACTTACCTCTAAAGGCAAACAACATGCTAAGATTTGTGTTCAAAAGTTGTAAAATGTAGTCGCAAGTTAACCATGGTAATCGTCTCAGATAGGGCCCGGGTTTTCCAGCATGCACCTTAAGCCAAATCATCAGCAATAACCATAATAAACTTTAAAAAAGATCCTTCTATTTGAGATTGTAATGTTACAAGCACTTATAACTTTATGTTGCAAACCAACATTTTGACAATTAAAATTTGAGCAAACACATCATCCTCTCTCTATTTACATGTTACATAACTGACCCCATTCATTATCTATATGAACTTCACACACTTGTTTACATCGCCTTTCTCCTATTTCTTAATCAGCAAGAAACCATAACCATGAGTTAGGTTGCAGTTATTCTAGGTTAAATTTCTACAAGAAAAAAAAAAGAGAATAAATTTTCTTTTAGCGATTTTCAAAGATAATATTCGATCTAGTAGAAGATATAAGATATGTACCTTGGAGTTTATGGAGAAAACAGATCAGAATATTTGATTAAGCTACAGCTGCGGATAAGAATCTGTGAAATTGTTCTACTTTTGCCTGATTATGGGGTGATGGTGCTGATGATGATCCGTCTCCTGATGACTTTGTTTTTCTTCTTGCACGAAAAAAGTAGTCTTCTGTATCGAGAACATAGGATATCTGCTGATACACAGATGATCAGATGCAGATATGTTTCATTAGAAAAAAATATGACATTCACGTGTTTATAAAAAAAGTTGGAACTTTTTTAAATAATTCTTGCCTTTGATGAGCTGCAAGACATCTTATACTCCAACCCATTGACCACATGGGCAACTTCCATGACAGATGATATCACAGAAGATTCATCTAGGTCTGAAAATTTACGTTTATTTCTGCACAAAAATTAAAATCGTGTTATCCTCTGATGTTAGTTTTAAAATATGTATTAAATAACATCTCTTTTTGTATATTCAAAGATTAAAAAACTTGATATAGTATTAGTACCTCTGCATAAAGATGCCAGATGGCTTTCTTTCAGTGACTAGTGAAAGATAATCATTATGAATGTAAGCTGCAAAACTAGGATCCACAGAGACTGCAACCACTTCAGCCTTTTCACTCCCATCGTCCATCAGCTGGATGGTTAAACGAGATGGACCAGATGACTGCAAAACGCAAGAAATTTAATACACACACACATGTATACACATACAATATATATATATATATATATATATATATATATATATATATATGTATGTATATAAATATCTTAGTTTGCTCGCTAATATGTAAGAAGAGAAAAAAAGAGAGAACTTACACATTGAAATCGGTATATATTCTCATCATGGAGAAGAACATGTGCATTTTCATAGTACACAGAGTCGATAAACTTCTCGGGTTTCCTAGATTTTTCATACTCGTATAGTTGAAGAAGTTTGTTGTCCATCTCATCACCGGCAACAATTTGAAGCTGATGCATTCAGAAAAATTAGAACGCTAGAAATTAGGAACATAATGGAAGTTTGGAAAATTAATTTAGGTGCATTATACCTGTTTTACAAGCTTATAGATCAGTTTATCCAGTGTAAATAACACGTAAGACTGATTTCCTAAAATGGCCCGGCAATCATCTTCAAACTTTGCATTATCAGCAGACCCGTCAAGTAAATTGTATAAAGCACTCATAAATCTGTAAACAACAATGGTAACGTGTTGAAGATCAATAAAAATTATAATTTTAAATAAGCAAAAATTCAAAGTGAAGCCACCTGGAGTACAGATCAGGAGGATTAGCCTCCTTTGAAGCTTTCCACTTCGTTTCAGCCGATGCCGAACTGAGTTTAGCTGACAACAGTCTCTCATATAATATCTGAAAACCCCCAAAATTATATCATTCGAGACATAAAGACAATTATAGCTGTCAGAATGGGTATATTTCAAGTCAGGTCAAAAGGGCTCCAACAGACCCATCAACACTTCTTAAATTGCCTTAACAATGGAAAAAATTTAATATTATAGAAACTTTTATTACAATAAATATCCAATATTTAAAAAAAAAAACTTTTAACTTGTTCGACTCGTTTCCTTTTTTAATTAATTTCAATACATAGGACTGCTGATAACTGATGAGTAACATAAAGATATTAATGAAAATTTCATACTTACTTGATGAAGCCTAAAGAGGACGTAAAAGCTATCATTTCCATAAAACACATGAGGATCTTTTCTTTCAGCATCAGGTAAAGGAGAATCTTCTATTACATGTTTTGACAATGGTTTTGCGGATAGCAAAAACTGCTCAGCTGGTGGCAAGGAAGTCATATCACCGCCAATAAAATTTACATCATCTATCCCTTCGGCCTCTCCTTCACTTTCGGCTTTACCATCAAGATCATCACGGTCACCATCTTCTTCATGATCTTCCCTAGAGCACTCTTCAGCAGCTGACTCACTGCCTGACACATCAGCACCCTCAGATACATTCACACTGTCCTCATCATCAGCATCTCCACTATGCTTTGTGGCAGTAAAATTAACTTCATCAAAATCATTGTTAGGTGATAACTCCCCTTCTTCTTTCTCAATTTTGGAGGGCATGGTAGAACCACCATTTGCTACTGCTAAAGATCTTGGGAGATCCTGATGCTATAAATTGATTTTTAAGTGAAAATCAGATATATGATAAAGAAATTTAACACAACTAAAGAAGTAATAAATATACAATAGATTTATTTCAAGTCATACCCGTGATGAAGAAACTTTGTCAAACGTGGACTTGGCTTCATGAACGTCCTCAGTAACATTATTAGGTCTAGAAGTACTCGCTTCACGCCCTAAAAACATATTTAAACATATTTGATCATAGGCCAAAAGAGAGAAGTTTTTAAATAGATCAAAGGAGACAAACGTCGGTGAAGTATGCATATAACATCCTACATAGCTTTTTCTATAATAACTAGACTATTAGAGTAATGAAAATATAGTCTTGTAGTAATATTTAAAAAATTGCAGAAGAAAAAAACTATGGCCTTGATCAGTTGATCACGGGCCAATTTGCCCTGACCTCTTTTGACATGCACCAAAAAATTGCCATTTTAACCCGTTACTTAACTTGCCTGACCAGCCATTTCCCACCTTTAGCATAAGATATATAGACATTGTGTTTAGAAGGTCATAGATGTCAAGAATACAAACCAGACAAGTCTATTGCTGGACTAGAGTCTCTCTCTCCTCTAGACCCAACTTCCTTGCTTGACATTGCATGATCTGGCAAGCCAGTTTGATCCCCATTGCAAGCCACCGGTTTTAATTGTTTAACATCAGCAGCATCGGTAATTCCATTAACATCGGGTGCACTTTTAGATATACCAGCATCTTCTGCACCATCTGAAATGTGAGGACGACAAGGAACACATAATAATGGCTCCAAGAATGTTGTCCATAACCTTAAAACTTTGTTCAGTTGTTCCTTGGTCATGCAAATTTCTTCACATGAATATTTAATTAGTTTTAACAAGTCTTGGTGAATGTCATTGTCAATAAATTCAAATTCAAGATTTGGCACAATAAAGTGTCTACTTCCTGCAGCAATACTCATTAGCAAGTCACCATCTTTCTGGTTTTTTTCCTTTATTTCTTTAATTTCTGCCACCAAAGCTGTTCATAAAGACACCAAAAGAGTCTTAAATTAAAAAAGAGAGGATTTCCATACATCAATTTTCATAAAGCATTTAAAAATATATAAACTTACACTTGGTGCTGAGGTTCTTCGAATCTTGTTGCTTAAAATAGAAGCTACGGTGGTCAAGTGACTTGTAATGATTCTTGGCATAGATTTCAGCCCAAACCTTGTTAAAATCTGCTCGACATTTTGTCCAGTCTTCTTGTTTTTGTTTCAAACGGGTAAGAATAATGGGCAATGCGAGAGACGGATTTCTTCGTAATATATCCATCACATCGAGACCATGATCACCATATAAACGTTCAATGCACCGTAAATCAAGAGCTGCATGACCATTAAAACAATTAGAAAAACCAAACCATTATTTTAGTATAGAGTGATGATAAAAGTCAGATAACTACCAGTGAAATGATCCTCAATACGAATAGGAACCTCGGTACTGGTTGACTTGTTGTTGATGCTGTTCAGTAAGTCTTCAGCACGTTTAGCAGTTGCACTCACCGACTCCAACAACATATCCAGCTCAAACCTAGAAACATTATCGAAACCACATGCATAGTTGCTACTTTTTAAATACACTACTATTAGAGAACTTTTCTGTACAGGTCAAAACATATCAAGTTATGATGAGTTGACTTTGAAACAATTACGCGGGACTTGAAATTTTCTTATAACTTTTGTCATATATGATTACATTAACTATATATCTACAAAAAGAGTGTAAATTTGTAATAAAAATGACTCAAGACATTCTATACTTTAAAAATGCAGTCTAGGTGACATTTGATCCTTTTCCTTTAAACTAACATTTTTACCTGTTAGAGATAAAACATATTCCGAACTGAACCATTCATAAGTACATGTACATGGTAAAAATAGCACCACTAAATACTACCAAGGGTACAGAAACTCAATGCATAAGATGCTCATGAAATCAGCAACGAGTCACTTTCCTTTTTTTTCAGAGAGAGAGAGAGAGAGAGAGAGGGAGAGATTACCTGTCATCCTCACATCTGAACAAACTTTCTTCATACTGGTTTCTACGCATATGCTTGAAAGAATAATCCTCACTGCCAGAGGTTACAGACACCCACCGTTCGTTAAGTACTTGAGAACCTAGTTCTGATCTCTGACTTACTGATGGGATTGGATACTACACAACACCAAGTACACACTGTCAGCTAAAGAAACAAAACAGGTCATATAGGCCAAAGGCGGATGGATTGCCGCCTGAAGTGTATTTTAACATAAACAACCTCTAAAATTTCTTAATCCAGAAGCTTATGCTATTATTTTCATAATATTATTTTGCCAATTACATTTAATTATTAATACATTGATTATTTATTCAGGTCAACTGGACCGGTTTTTACTTGGTAAGAGACTCACATCATCAGGAAGAAGCCTGTAACTGGGAGTGCATTGCTGGCAATTAGAAAGATCAAGCTCTTGTATGGATTTTCCCCAATACTTCTCTTTGTATATGTCTTCTTTAGCTGCATAAAGTTCACGTCTATGCTCTCGTTCTTTTTCCTCTGTTCTAGTTGGTTTTGATGCATGGCCTTCATTCCACAAAGCTTCTACCAAGCATAGCAGAATTAATTTTATAATTTGCCGATAGGATAGAAAAAAGAGGCAAATAAATTAAAAATAAACAAGACATACTTTTATCCAACACATCAGAAAGGAATCCATCTACAAAGAAGACATGTTAATGAGAACAAAAGTAAGCTCTATAAATATATAATATATAGTGGACATTGACAGAAAGCCACCTATATTTTCACAACGCTCCAAAAATGCACTGAATCCTTCCATAAGATCTGGGTACTTTCCAAGTAAATCGGAAACCTGAAATAAAATGAAGTACGATAATGCAAAAAAGAACATTCACAAAATGAAAACTTAAGCAAAAGGCATGCATAAAATGATAAATATGCATACCAGGCTCTGTAATTCTTTTCTTGTAATTATTTCTGTGCTATAAATGTGTAGACACTTCAAGAAAGCTTGATAATCATCTGGATTGCGTAACCTATCTTTCACTTTCTCACAGAAAGTGAATTCTTGGCAGTACAAACCTATGATTAACAAATAGTCAAATACCAAAAGTTTGACATGACTTCTTTTTTCTTAAAAAAACAAATTATACAAAAAATTTGTAATCACTTTTTAGGGCATCTTTATCGTCATATGGATCCAAACCAGAATGCACTCCAAAATCTTCAACTTTTCGTGCTGATTTTCGTTTTTCAAAACGGTGATCGATATCAGAATCTTTGAAATCTTGATCGCGAGTTCTTCTATCCCTGCTCTCCTTTTTCCTCTTAATCATTGCTTTATCATCATCCATTTCAAGACCTTCTACAGTTGTGTCCCGCATTCCATGTGGAGGAATTATACTATCTCGACGCCCTCGATGCTAATAGCATACAAAAATTCAGTCTTTTAAATTAAACACTAAAAGAAAAGGAGAAAATTGCATACAAGATCAAAAGTAACACACTTCATTTGCACTCACAAAAAAGACTCAAAACGTTCATGATGAGTTCGTTTAGAGTGATCTTTTAACTTAACCTGTATTCAGATGCCTAATGAAAAGTCAACATGGTCAGAGTTACCTGTCCCATGTCATCATTTGACCAGGTAAAAAGTCGGAATTCCTTAAAGCGTAAGTTTGAAATTTGAAGTTTCTTTATAAAAATTTCTGAAAGTTGGTTACCAATTTATGCAATTTGCCCAAGAGAAATAGTGAAAATACAATAAGCTATTTACTTTATCTATTTGTGTATTTCTAAGGGAGGCCATAGCCGAGTTTCTCTCGTCATAACGATTATATGCTTGTCTGCGAAACGAAGAATGCTGTGCCGATGCAGCAGCAGAAGCGTCTGGCAAAAATCTTGTGAACTCATCAAGAAGATCAGGATGATCATAAAAAAGAGTAGCAACCTGCAAGATTCATACATGTAAGATAAAATGAAATTTAATGTGACACGATTTTCTTATGCTAAAGCTTATAGTACATCACCTCTTGATAGACCTCACTGATACCCTTGTGTTCCTTCCTATACATATTCAAGATGTCTAAAAATGATTTGTAAACATGATCATCATTTTGAAAACGTTTCTGCACCAGAAGAGGGACAACAGAGAATAAATACAAATAAGAAAGATTATCTGTCATCTTTGCAATAAGAATATCTGTTTCACCTTTATTTTGTTTACAAAGCTTATAGCTTCATCAAACTCCACAGTTTTTTTTGGTGGAGGCTCGTCGTCTTCAATTACGGTAATTTCATAGCCTTTGGGCAAGAAAGTGTTAAACCCAAAAATAAGATTATTGTGCCCTTTAAACAAGTTTTTCACTCTTGCTATCACCCCAGTAGTATCAATTCTGCATAAGATAAATAGTCACATGAGTTGCATGTTGACGCAGACACCTATTAAATTTCCTTCGACTATAATATTTGTACCTTTGAGCTTTAAAATCTTTCATAACATCAAGAAACATGTCGTACTTTTCTCTTTGGTCTTGAAACATGTCCTTAACTTCCTTTAAGTATGTTAAAGCGTCACTGGTAGTCAATTTCTGAGCACTACTAGCACTGCCACCACCTACCCCTCCCGGCACATCACCGCCTCCTCCTCCAGGGACTTGGATAGGACCATACCTTCAAGATGAGAAGAAAAAAGTTTAAGATTGATCTTTTGATGAAGAAACACAATACACTATCGAACAAACAAACAAACAAACAAACAAACAAACCCAGTATATCCCACTAAAAAGCAGGGTTTGGGAGGGGTAGGTGGTGGCGAGTCTTTCCTCTATCTTGAGAGATAGGGAGACCGCTTCCAAACACAATACACTATCAAATAAGCTAAATACGCTGGAAGCTGCACATGCAAACCCGTTCCCATAGATAAATTTAGGGATATATCAAGGGGTGTTTGGATGTGGACATAGAATGAACTTATTTGAGTCATATTGATCTAGTTTCAAGTGTTCAGGTAAACTGATATTATGATATTGATTTCTAATTATTTTGACATGAAAGATCAGAATCTGATAATTAGCTAAGGAGTGCTGGAATAGACGTAATTTGTTGTTAATATGAATATCAAATTACCTTTTCTCATGATAATTATCATTCTTGAAATTGCAATAACCATTTTGAAACACACATTAATACACCCACATAGATGCATTCATTTAACAAATACTTGGTCCACGAAAGGAGGTTATATCACATGGCATGCTCTATGCCTCTATGCATTGGTTTTTAAGATATTAAAGCATATACACATTAGTAGAGTCAATAAGTGGCATACAAGATTGGTTCACTTTCTCCTTCTATCCACTTTATAATCTAATAAGCATAAGCCCTAAAACCTAAGAAGGCATAAAAGAAACACCACGCGGAGGGCGTGAAGCAGAATGGCTCGTTTCAGAATCTAAACAACAAGATTATGCATTAAGAAAATATTTTTATCAATCATCGAAATTTATAGCTGAAAAGATTAAAAGTCAAAAGAACGAAATCATAGTTCCTCCTAGATGTGAATTCAAAATCCAATTGATCCTGATCATGTGAGTTTTGCAGCTTAATCAACCTAATTCAGAACTAATCCTCTAAAAGTATTAACAACATTCAAATTCACAAACAATTAAGCAAAAATTTCATATTTGCATGAGAAAAGAACGAAACCAAAAAACATCAACCACCTCAAACCATAGCCCACATGAACAATAACAAAACCAAAATTAACAAACAGAACCACAAAATTGAACAAATTACAAGACTGTAACATACGATTCTCCACGAGAAGAGCCAAAAGGTCGCTTGATTTGAGAATTACTAAACACATCATCTCGTAATCGTTTCATATCTGCAACAACAAACCAAATAACACGAATTGTTAAATCATAAGCGTAAATAACACCGACTAAATCTGTAATTAACATCAACAATTAACAAATCATGATGAAAATCAAAGGGTAACCTGTTAAGTAACCCTCGAGGGGGGAAATTGGGGCAGATCTAACCACCAATTGAAATTGAAATCAAGCTGAATCGCCTTTAGGTCGAGTTTCAAACAACAATTACTTGTGTAGCAGAAACATACGAGTTTCACAAGAGGTACAACAAAGAAAGAGGTGAAGAAATTTGTGCATTGTGCGTGTAATTGTAATCAAAATTAACGTGAAGCCATTTATATATTTTCAATTTCGGAATATATGAGGGGATTTGTATATCTATTCGATTTTCTTGACATTGGGCTTCTAGTTTGGGCTTCTGAAATTGGGCTCAAATGCACTTAGATAGTTAGATACTTAAAATTGTGTATTTGGGCCACTTTTTAGAGTTTTAGGGCTTAAACTAGTCCTATTGATGTCTAGGACTTATTCTCAAATAGTCAAATCTCAACAGTCAACGCATTAAATGTTCCATGCTCGTGGAATGTTTGGTTCCACTTAGAGGTGCACAAACCGGTTTTTTTTTTAACCCAGGTCGGGTTGGACCCGGTTCGGGTTCGGTCAACGATTTCGAGCCCGGTTTTTGACCAAGAACCGGTTCGGGTCGGAACCGGTTTTCAACCCCATCAAACCCAACCCGGTTGGAACCGGTTCGGGTTGGAACCGAACCGGGTCGGGTCTAAGACCCGGTTTGGAAAACCCGGTTTTTTTTTTTTTTTTTTTTTCCTTCTAATTAAATTATATACAAATTAATTACAAATTTTGATTAATTAAAAATTATTAGAGTAGATTAATTATATACGATTGGACGCGTTTTTATTTTCATTTTAATAAATAAACAATTAATACGAGTTTTATACAAACAATTATATACGATTGTACGCGTTTTATTTTCGTTTTTATTTTATTAGAGTAGATTAATTATATACGATTGTCTCAACGTTTTTATTTTCATTTTAATAAGTAAACAATTAAAAATCATACTCGAGTTTTTCTAAAGAAAACAATAAAAATTACATTAATTTATAAAAGTAAATAATTAATTCATTACGAAAAATAAACAATAAAAATTACATTAAAATTAAACCAAAGAAAACAAAATATACATATTACGAATACAAGTTTGTCTAATCTAATCGTCTTCGTCGGTTTGTGTGCCAATGCGTTGAGACAAATCATAAGCGAGTTCTTCGTCGGATAGCGGTGAGGATCGTCCGGTTTGTACCTCGTGCTCGTGTATTTCTTCTTCAATCGGTGTTTCTTCTTCAAGGTTTGATATGTGTTGTCTTCGTTCGGCCGCATCTAAGTGGTCCTTTAAACAAATACACATCTCTAGCGATGTTGGAGTTAACCTTGTTCTTCTAATCGATAAAACCCTGCCACTAACAGAAAATGCAGACTCCGAAGCTACCGTGGAAGCTTGGACGGTTAGTAAATCACGTGCCATGGCGGATAGGACCGGAAATTGTGATTCCTTTCCTTTCCACCATGTCAGAATATCAAATTTCAAAAATTCATCGGGAGACATAGTGGCTAAAAAATCGGTTCCCATATATCTCCCGAGTTCGCTACTTGGGGTGTTACCCCTTTGACGTTTACTGTTTTCATTTCTCAAAGTGTTGTATAAACTAATCATCGGGTCTCTACTTGAGCTCGACGAACTCGATTCCACGTTCGATGATCGGTGGATGTTTGATGTTGCACCATATTTTTCAACATAAACATTAAACAATTTTTTAAAAGTTTCGTTAAATATTTGTTTTGTATTAACATTAAAAAATGGATCATAATCATGTAAATCTAAATCATAAGTTATCTCATCTATTAAAGTTTCTACCCCCGAAACATTTAAACACGGGTCGAGTGCGGCGGAACACGTAAAAACCGGGGGTAGTTCAATGAAATATTTTTTAAATTTTTCTTTCATCGGCGCTACCATTGCCGAAAACATTTCGTTTCTTTCTTCATATTCACTTAATTTATGGGTCATTAAATAAATTTGATGAAGCGTTAGACAACTTGTCGGATAATAAACCCCCGACAATTTTGTAGTTGCGTTTTTAAAAAGCTCTAAAAATTGAGTTATTTCTTGAATATATTCCCAACCCTCTAACGGAAACGGAACAACCCGACCCCGCATCGCAAGACTTGCACCATTTGGTCATATGATTTTTCAAAGTCGAGTTTGAATCCGACTTGAAAAACGAACCACAAGCCTTGCATCGAGCTTTATGTTGACCATTCGACATTTCGCATAAGTCGAAATTACACCAAATCTCTTGGTTTCTCGTTGTTGAAAGAATTCTAACAACGGTAGCGGCACTTGAGGATCCACCGGTTGGAACCGAAGATTCAGAAGCCATAATTCAATAGATTGAGAGAATAGAAAGTTGAGAGTGAGGAGCGTTTTTGCGTTTTTAAGCACGTTTTCGAGCGTTTTTGAAGTTTTGAGTGTTGTGACTAAACCATTACACCCACTACCTATTTATACTATCATATAAGGGCAAAATGGTCCAAAAAATGTTGAAAAAACGGTCACAAACGAGCATATAACGGCTATATAGCCGTTTTAAAACGGTCAAAAAAAAACGGTAAGAACCGGTTCGAAACCGGGTTTTTTGAACCGGTTTCCAAACCGGGTTGTATCAAAACCGGTTCCAAACCGGTTTGGCTTAAAAATTTCAAAACCGGTCCCGAACCGGTGGGTTTTTTCGGGTTGGAACCGGGTTGGGCTATTTCCGGGTTGAAACCGGGTCGGGTCCGGTTCGGTTCTTCGATTCGGGTCGGCAAACCGGTTTTGTTGTGCACCTCTAGTTCCACTATTGTAACACATTGGGTAGTGGATTCCCCACATTGGGTAGTGGATTCGGGAAGAAAGGTCCAATCACAATCGCATCTCACTATAGTAAAAGGAAGAAGGTTTGTTAATATGACAAGATTTTAGTCCATGCATTAGAACACGTTATAACATGACATCTTCACGTCATATAATTATCACGTAATATTTTATTAGTAATATTGTTTTTAAAGAAAATATTTAAATGATATTTAATTTATAATTAAACAACATTATAAAATTAGATTTTAAACGTTAATCATTGAAACAGAAATTTAGAAACTTTAGATTTACAATTCAAGCTTCAATTAAATTCAATTTTTTTTCTATAAATAACTAACTAAATTAGTTAAAATTAAAAATTTAAAACTAACAATTTGAATACTCAAATGGAGCATATGTAGTTCACAAATATTAAATTGTAATCGTAATAATCAATTCGAGTATTTTGGGTTAATAATTTCAAATTTCATAAATCTTCTATAATTTAATAATATCATATAATATTTACTTGCATTATATGACATAATACCATTATTTTATTTTATATAAAATAATTTTTTTTTATTTACTGTTCTTCCACTATCAAAAATATTTCAAATATATACGAAATAACTTCTCATGATCAAAGATTTCAGGTATTCTGCATGAATAACTTATCTTACTTATCCATTATTCACACAATCATTATATTCGACTCATTTCGTATTATATTCAATTACAATATTACGTACACTTGTATTTAAAAAATAATTTTAATGATAAACTTTAGTACTGATATTTTTTTATGCTACAACCATAACTTTTACTTCGTTCATTTTTTATTTATGTATACCATTTATACATTATTGATAAACCATCAAGTTGCTTCTCTACAAGATGTCATCGGTACTACAAGTGACTTTCTTAAAAGAATCTTGACATATCAAGTCGTGATTCATTTATGGAGATAGTCAATGTATAATAATCTGGTAGAAAATTACTCCTTTGAGTTTATTGTGGTTAAGGAAGATGTGTTGTTTAATTAATCGAATAGTTATCTTATTCTTTTAGCAATTATCTTATAAAACATATATGCTATACATTTTTTATTTTTTATATTTTCAATCACATGACAATACAATACATGAGAATATTCTAAAAATATGATTTCTTAAGTTTGAGAAGCTATTGACTAAATTTGGTAAAAATTTTGTATACAAATTTTTTTTTAGATATTTATAAACATTAATATTGTTTTTCTATTTATTTAATTCTTTCAGTTAACTTACATGTATACATATTTATTTAATTAACATTCACATGCGTATATATTACATACTTATTCATAATAAATGATAATTTATGTTTATATTTATTTTCAAGAGTAAATCACATGGATGGTTTTTTGTAGTTTGGTCAAAATTTTAGATTTAGTAGTTAAATTGTTAAAACTTCAAATATAATCCCTCATTTTATATTTATCTTTCATTAAATATTCTAATTATGTTAGTTCACTAATGTTAAGTTTCTTTAAAAATAACTATTTTACCTACAAAGATCTTCAATGTAATTTACTTTTTATATAAATAAAAATATTTTTAAAATGTCTTTTTTTGAATGTTCAGGTTTTTAAATATTTCTCTAAAACTTTTAATTTTTTAAATGCTTCTCCTAAAAATTTTGATTATCGTCTTTCTGAAAACCATTCAGTTTTCTAAATGTAATTTTTATAATTATTCTTTTTCTAAATATTATTTTTAAAACTATTTGTTTATTGAACGTTTTATAAAATACTAAAAATGTCATTCGAAAATGGCTTGTTTTTAAAAAGATGTTTAAAAAAGTGATTGTTTTTTAAAGATGCTTTAAAAAATAAACGGTTTAAGAAAAATCTTTAGAAAACCAAAAAGCTTTAAAATATTAAACGATTTTAAGAGCAACATTTAGAAAATGGACGGTTTAAACATGTTAAAAAGCAAACATTTTATAAAATATGTTACTATAAAAATATATTAATGTATTTAAAACATATTTTTATTATATAATAAACATATTAATAATGAATAATAAAAATATTAAAAATTATAAACTTTGAAAAAACAAGAATATAAAGTTCTTTTTAATAAAAATAATACCATAGTTTAAAACCTAAATTAAATGGATGTTCGATGCGGGTAAAAAGTCATTTTTATAATTTTTAACATTATCAGTTGTTAACTAACATAACTTGAGACCGTAGATAAAAAAAAGAAATATTAGGGATCATATTCTGATTTAAAAAAAATCCAAAATTTTAAGATAATATAGGGACCATACATGTAGTTTACTGTATTTTAAATTTAATTTTTTAATAACCGTTAGTGGTTAGGCTAGTCATCCCTTATAAATCATTAAAAGAAATTAAAATGTCTAAATCATAGCAAATCAAGTTGTTTGAGATCTCGGTTTAAGTTTGAACTTGAAACTCAGTGTATAGTTTTATTTTTTATTTTTAACTTTTAGTATTTATGTGTATGGATAATATTCATAAGTATGTTCATCATTTTTTTAATTAAATACAACCTATGGATCAAGATAAAAAAAAAACAGTTTAAACCATCAAATTAAGTTATTTTCGGATGGTTTGACCCGACAAACCCAATTGGTATGGTTTTTTTCTTTTCTAAAGTAGTAGTTAGTGGTTCAAACCATAACTTTTATCAAAGTTGATTGAACCGCACCACGATAGCCCATTCACCCTACAATCATACACACTAAACGTAGAAATATTATTGAATGTGTTTTATGGTGTCTTGAAAGCATGATTTTTAATCCTAAAAGCTAGCCTCTTAGACCATCTCCAACACGATGCATGGCGTTGGATCTATGGCCGACGTGGGAGAGAGAAATGAATGAACAGGGAGGACGTGACGAGGACATCCACCTCGCATTGGAAGTCGTCTTGTGCATTTCATATAAGTTGGAACCTGTCTTATGCATTTCATATGAGGAAAAATAAGACAACTTTCTTAGCGTAAAACTAGACTTAAGCCCTCCGTGTTGCGGCCAGACGTAAAACTATATCAAATAGCATTAACGTCACATCATCGGCAACTACCACCAACATTAAAGTTTTGATGTGTTAATGTGAAAAAATTAGACCAAACATAAAACACAGAAAAGTATAATTAAGTCGATCTATGACCGCGCATTGCGACAAACATGTCAAATGAAAAAAATAGATGCAAAAACGTTAAAACTCACACGCACGTTACGCTGTGTTAGCTCACAAAAACTGGAACAAAACCTAAAGCAAATGTAAAAATATTAAACCACAAATGCATGTTGCATCGTGTTAAATTGCAAAACTCAGAACGAGACGTATAAATGAAACTTACAAAAGATGAATAGTACAGGGATTAAAATTAAAAGTAAAAAAATTTTTAAGTTAAAAGAAAAAAACAAATTTTGTGAGGTTACACTGTAAACAAAATACAAAGCTATGGATTAAAAGTAAAAAAAAATAATTAAAAAAAACACACCCCAAGATGCAACATCAAAATGTTTAAAGAATTTGATAATTAGTATAATTTAAATACATTAAAAAGAATAATATTCGAAAATACCGAAGGAGAATCCCATTATGTTTGTAGAGAACTTTTTAATAATATATTATTTAGGTTATATGAAACAAGAACTATATAACATTAATAATTTAAAGCTGTTAAACTTCAACTTATAATTTACTTTACATTTTAGATTATATAATATATTAATATATTCGATTCAATGTCGTTAAACATGAATAAATCAGATGGATGTCATTTAATACGATATTTCTTGAATATTTGCAAATTTATACGCTATTAATATAGTCGATCCTCACCCTAAATACTCGTTTCGTTACCCATCGTACAAGCTTTAAAATTTTCCATTAAACTTTCCACTGAAGATTCTTTTTAAAACGATAGTGATTCTATATATCTACTCAATTTCAAAGTCAAAGTTAGTCACGTCTCAAACGTTTTAAAAAAAGTATTTAAAGAGAATATCATGTACATTTAAAAAGAAGATCACCACCCAATTTATTAATTATTCATCACTAACAAATCCTATTGTTTATTATCAATCACACCTCTAAGTATATGGTTATCACTTTTCATTATACAATTATTATACATAATAATGTTAAAAACAACCACTACAAGTGGCCTAATTATTCCATGGTCCCACATTTAAAGCGCGTGGACCTCACGCCACCACCACCAGTAATCTCATTAGTCAACCTCTTAAAGTCTTAATTACTCACTGATTCCATCTTAAATCAATTAAACCCCGCCAATCAAACGACCGAAAGTCAAAATCAACCGAAAAAGTCAACGCGTTCCGTTACCGTCACGATCGTAGTAAAACTCTGAAATTCCGATCACAAAACCCTAGCTCCATGGATTCATTCAGAGGTACTACTGCGATCATGCAGTTAATCGCTTTTGTGCTTTTGTTAGGCATCGAACGGTGGTCTGTGTTTGCGGAGGATGATGTGAAGTGTTTGCGAGGTGTGCAGAGATCCGTCGATGATCCACAATCGGAGATCTCTACGTGGAACTTCTCCAACAGCACTAGAGGATTCATCTGCAGCTTCTCCGGCGTCGCCTGCTGGAACGATCAGGAAAATCGATTAATTTCGCTCATGCTTCATGATTTCGGACTCGCCGGAGCAATTCCGTCGGAGTTGCAGTTCTGTGAGAGCTTACAGAACCTAGATCTCTCAGGTAATAAGCTCACTGGCTCTATACCTAGCGAAATCTGTAGATGGTTGCCTTATTTGGTTACTTTAGATTTGTCGAACAACGAATTCACCGGTGAAATTCCGGCTACCCTCGCAAATTGTTCGTTTCTGAATACGCTTATTCTTTCGGATAACAAGTTGTCCGGGGGTATTCCGGTTCAGTTTTCCAATTTAGGCAGGTTGAATAAGTTTTCAGTGGCGAATAATGATCTATCTGGTTCGATTCCGACGAGTTTATCTGGTTTTGATTCTTCTGATTTCGATGGAAATGATGGACTTTGCGGTAAGCCTCTTAGCAAGTGTGGTGGTGTGAGCAAGAAGAATCTCACAATTATTATTGCCGCCGGTGTGTTTGGGGCTGTGGGATCGTTATTGTTAGGGTTTGGGCTGTGGTGGTGGTGCTCTACTAGGGCAAGCAGGAAGAGAAGAAGTGGTATTGATAGAGATGATGATAGTAGTAGTTGGGCTGATAGATTGAGACCTTATAAGCTTGTTCAAGTTACTTTGTTTCAGAAGCCATTGGTTAAGGTTAAGCTGGTGGATTTGATGATTGCAACAAACAATTTCAGTAGAGAGAATGTTATGATATCAACCAAAACAGGAACAACTTATAGAGCTGATCTTTCGGATGGTTCTACACTTGCGGTTAAGAGGCTCAACACTTGTAAGCTTCATGAAAGAGAGTTTCGGGCGGAGATGAACAGATTGGGTCAGCTTAGACATCCTAATTTGACGCCTTTGTTGGGTTACTGCGTTGCAGAAGAGGAAAAACTCTTGGTTTATAAGTACATGTCGAATGGAACTTTGTCATCAGTGTTGCATAAAAATGGGAGCTTGTTAGATTGGCCAACTAGGTTCAGGATCGCGGTAAGTGCAGCAAGAGGACTTGCTTGGCTTCATCATGGTTGTCGTCCTGTAATATTACTTCAAGATGTTAGTTCTGATGTCATATTTCTTGATGAGGATTATAATGCAAGAATTGTTGATTTTGGATTGGCTGGACTTTTGACTTACTCTTCTCATCATCCAAATGAGATTAGTTTTGCCAAAGGTGAGTCGGGTGAGTATTCGAGCACCATGGTTGCTTCTGCAAAAGGGGACACTTATGGTTTTGGTGTAGTGCTTATGGAATTGGCAACTGGGCAGAAACCCCTTAAACCAACCACTGCTGAAGAAGGGTTCAAGGGTAATTTAGTAGATTGGGTAAATCAACTGTCTAGCTCAGGAAGAATCGAGGATGTCATCGATAGGAATCTTTATGGTGCAGGCTATGATGATGAAATCATTCAAGTTCTTCGAATTGCAGCTAAATGTGTGGCTGCTGAACCGCGGTCAAGATGGTCAATGTATTGTGTTTCTGAAGCACTGAGCAACATGGCACAAGAACCAGGTGCTTCACAACACTATGACGAGTTTCCCGTTCTTTTTAACTTGAAAGATTTGGACGAGATCGTTTGATCCGTGGTGTTGAAGATGTGAAGAAGCTTTGACCATATTGGGTCAAACCCGGGCACACAAACTTAATGCTATCTTATTGTTCTACTGAGGTATGCTTATTATAAGTTATGTACCATTTATCTTTGCTGGCTGTTGTGATACATTTGATATATGCTATACATTAAATCATAAATGTATATTGTCATACTTATACTACTAGCATCATAGAATTAGGACCCCAAAATTGGTCAAAGGTCAAAAATGAAGCACAACCTAGTGTCCCTTATCTTGAGGTGATAAGGTCCCAAACCTATCTTGCCAACAATGTAAATACACAAGCCAAATATCTTTTTTTTAAATATTATTGAGTTATATTAATTTTAATTTCCTTGTTTTTTATTTATTTTTAATAAAATAGTTAGAAAAAAGTTGAAGCACTCAACCATCCATTGGTAGGGTTTGGTATAAAAGAGCCTCAGCATGCTTCTGAAGGTAGATTAGGTAGTGCTTGAGTCTTAAAGTTCATGTTAAAGTTTTTTTCTTTTTCTCAAAAGTATTCAAAAAAGACAAACTCCCAAAAAAGAGGATTTCTACTTTCCCCCCAAGTAAATTCACATAAATAAATCTTGATTTCCTTAACCTATAAGTTCTTTCTTAACACACACACATATATGTATGTGTATGTGTGTGTATATATGTGTGTTGGCTATGTTTGTTCACCTGTGTTTATGAATGTTCGGATGTTCCGTAATGTGTTTGTTATGTAACTTATGTTTGTTCATCTATGCTCGTTTAAGAAATAATTATGAGATGCTTAAGTTTATTATTATTAGGTCAAATATTTTTGAATATTTTATGTAAGTACTTAACTTATATTTATTTTGGGTTATTACGTTTAATGTTTGTCGGTTATTATGTTTAATGTTTGTGATTAAGAATGTTGATTTTTTATTTGTCAATTTAATATATGTTCAATCATGTTTATTTGTTTGTGCATTTGTATATTAACAAACAAACATGAACTAATTCAACTCCTTAATGAAGGACACACACAAGAAATTTTCTTTCGGTTATGTGTTCGTGAACCGATCATTTATTCGATAAAAGCTAAACAAAAGAAAATGAACAATGCCACGTTTGCTTTAATTGAACACTATATATGTGCGTGTTAGTTTGTATCATAGACAACATAGTTATGATTGGTATTAGCTATTTGAGCTTTTGATTGAAAGCTAGAATCACGCTCGTTTCATCAAACATAGTTTTTATACATATTTACAAGCTTGAATTGAGATTAACTCATTTGCAACCCTTAGAAATACGATTAGAAAATTACGGTTTCATGTTTTATCTAAATTCCCATTTCGTGTTCTTTGCGTTTCAAACTTTTGAAACCATGTTGAACTCAAGATGGAGAATGCAATTGTATTGTTGTTAGATCTTAATTAAAAAGTAAAGGGTGGTGAAGCACGTGAGGAGGGAAATGAGGATGAAAGTATGTTAATTTTGTGTCTTCTAACTCATGCATGCCACCTGAAGAAACAAAAGGCACCTTTAAAATTTGATTCTTGTTTGCTTTAAGAATTATATAATAATTTCAAATAAATTCCCAAAATATAAAATCCCAAATATATAACATATAATAAAAGAAAGTTTTCTTTTAACACGTGTCATCATTCTAGCATATCAAATGACACGTGTCATCATTTTAGCATATTCGAAAAATCATTTTCCCGTCTCTCTCTCATAATAAATACGAAAATTATAAAAATAATCAATTTGACTTTCCTTTTTTACTAAAATATCTTAAAACAAATATATATACATTTATGTTTATTGTCTCTCTCATATTAAATGATAATTATTTTAAATAAGTAAACTAAAATATTAAACATCTAAAATATAAATATTTTTTTAATAATTTATTAATATATACTAAATTATATGATTTTAGACTTATTTTATCTTTAAATATAGAGTAATAATTTGAGATTTCATTTTTTGTTATAACTTTTAAATATTTATTATATTTTTATTTCACCAATAGCTAATTAAATTTAGAAAATAAAATATTTAAAAAACTAATGATTTTGATATGTTTTATTTATTCCACCCATGTAATACATGGGCTCTAACCTAGTAATACTTATAAGAAAGGATAAAATGGGAATTTACAATTTACAAACCTTGAGATAATTATCATGCCATGTACAAATCATATTAAAAATTACCTTTCTTATATGGTTTATGGAAGTAACGATGATAAATGTAAATAGCCTCTTTTGTACCTGCGACGTTCACATTTTCTAAATACTTGTTAGTTCGGTGTGTTTTTCTTGTTTATAATTCAGGAAAATATATATATATAGATAGTCTCGATGATCATGTACATGATAACCATCATATATATATTGGAATTATGTTTACGCCTTTACGGTTATTGATACTAATTATTTGAGAGATTATTTCTAAAATCGAACTCTTGGTCCCATACAATGCATAACTTTTTTTTATGGTAACATAGTTACCAAAGTGTTGTATATATGCATTTCTCGTGTCCTTACTTCTATGTTTTTTTTAATTGCAACATGTAATCCACATAGATATTTCTATGTTTGAATGCAAACTTCCGTCCTTATATTTTGATATTTATATTAACCAATCTTTTACTACTTTTATGTTAGATAAACTGATTCTTTCCCATTTACAATAACTACTATTTCTAATCTATTTAATTGTGATGAGAATTTACAATAACAACTATTACCAATCTATTTAAATGTGACGAGGATAAAGAGTATTGTACCACCTTTTAAAGCAGGCTTGTTACCATAAATAACAAAGATGGTTAATTTTAGTTGTGTTTATTTTTTGAAGAGCAACACAAACAATTTTTAGAATAAATTCATCATACTTGTATGGTGCAGAACTAGAACATATAATTTTTTTATAATTTTTTTAATTGTATGAACACATCACTTTCATGACAAATCTATATTAATAAATGATTACATTGTATGGATACATGTAATCATCATATTAACTCTACCATTTATTTTTCTGCTCAAATCATTTATAAATTTTTAAAAAGTTAAAATAATTAATTGTTAAATTTTCTCTCTCTTTCTCTATTTATCTCTTATCCCTCTATCTCTCTCTCTTATTTTAAATATTTCAATTTTTTAAAATCAATATTTTTTATAAAACATAATTTTTATTAACTAAAAACTAAACATTTTGATTAAAAAATACACTTTTTTTGAAATTTTTTTTAGAAAATATGTATTTTTTAAACAACGTATCTTTCTACACATATGATATATTCTAAGACCGATTTTTTTTTAAAATAAAGGTTTTATATGAAAGTGTTTTAAAAAAAATTTAAAAAAATAACTGAAACCTTGAGTTTTTAAACAATGAAATATTTATAAAAATGATATATTTTTATTAAATATGAAAAATTATTTATAAAACAAAAATAACTAAAACCAATAATTTTAAAACAATGAGTTTTTTTTATAAAAAATGACATTTTCCAAAAACAATATTCTTAGAACGAAATGTCTCTTAACATATTTCTAAAACGAGAGTTAAAAAACACTTTTAAATAAAAGTTTTAAAAAAATAATAAAATTATTTTATTAACTAAAGTAATTACTCACACATAATTTTACTTATATCTTATATCAAAATAGTGTTTTATATTTTCTAGCTTTTCATTAATTTTTAATTTAACCCGTGTAATACACGGATTTATAAACCAGTATGATTAATAACCATCGACTTTTGCATATATTTAGATATTGATGTATGATTGTTCTTGAAATACGTAATTTGGACTAAATCAGAACATTTATATATGAACTACTACTGTTTGTTTTATAGTCTGTTGCAACCTCTAATATGCTTTCCACGTACGTTTACCAGAACCACGTAGCTTATATTCAAGTAAGTACATGGTATCAATGGAGTGTATTTGATATATCTAGTATGAGGATTTGATTGATAACTTTTATGGTGTACGTTGTTATGTAATTAGCTAACTATTTGTTAGTCTGATTATGAATAAAATTTTATTGATCTTTAAAAAAAACTAGTGTTTGTTTTATAAATTCTATTTTAAAATAGTTTTCTTTGTAATATTTCAAAAAGAAACTAAACTTTATGTTATATAATGCGATTTACCACATTTACTATCATACGACTTACTATGTAATGACACGTTGTAATGTAAAAGTTAATCAATATAACAAATAGAATAGAAATGATTTAATGGTTATTTATTTATAAACTAAGTTATTTTAATATTTTTAAAATTATCTTTCTTACATAATAGTTTATTATTGTATAAATTTATAACTTAAAATGTTGAAAGCCCTCAAGCAAAAGCTTATTTATTATTATTTAATAACAATGTTATCTACTATATTATTGTTCATGTGATTTTAACCATCAATTTCATGAGAAGGGGTACTGTTTTACACATCAGAATAGTGCTAGGCTAAACAATCTATACTTGCCACATGTTTGCGTAATGCCTTTTTTCTTTATAAATAACTTTCTACACATAATGATACAATAAAACACTACAGGAATGTACTCATTTATCAACAAATAAGAAAATAATTATGTTGTCTTTTGAAATAATCTTTATGTTCTAAACAATTTGCACCAACAATTACACCAAAAGACAACGATAACTATTCACCGTCTCTAAACGGGTAGAAGAGAGAATAAAAAATGGCACATCTATAAGCATAATGTTGATGTAAAGCATAGTGAGGATAATGAATGAAGACCATAACACCTTCAAGAAGTTGGTCATCACTATGCTTTCATTCAAAAAAGAAAAGATCGATTTGTTGAAAGAATAGAAGCTTTAACAGATTAAAATTGCTTTTTTAGGGAACACAACCCACTTAACAAGAGGAATAAAGCCAACACTCTTAAAGTTCAAAGCTCAAAGCTAAAGCAAATACCATAACCCTTTAACAATGCATCTTTACATACCACCTACAAAAAATGTATCCAAAAGGAACCCTAAAGATATAATGTTCGATATAATCTTGGATTATGTTCCAATCCATTTCATGATCATATTCAATATTTATACATTTGGATACATTATACAAGTAATACCAATAGCTTTGCTATAATTAAGATGTTATCAAACAGTATGTATACTGTTACATTTGGATTTTTTAATTTATTCTTATAATTCATGCAAAAATTTTCAGAAGAACTTAGCATTTTTTTTAAAAGATTAATTTCTTAATTATGAAATCCTTTACCAAGTTAGTGGTTAATAGGGTTCGAACCCCCAACCTCCATGTTAACAGTTGAAATCCTTTGCCACCACACCCACCAAGGGGTGGGGCTTCAGAAGAACTTAGCATTTAACACTTATCAAAGTACCTTTCTTCATGTAACTTCTACACAACAAGTAATAAAACCATGTTTTCGTCTCAAGAATCAAAAGAAAACACGCATGTGTGATGTGTCAACTTAACCCCGCAGGTCCCTTAATTTACATAGCTTCTTTATGCTCGATTAGGGGGTTGCCTCGTGTTTCGTGTTCTCCTGGAAACATACATACCCGATTACCCGATACAAATACAACACATAGTACATTTTAAACATGCAAATGCATCACAAATTCAAATTAAGTTGCTTGTAACATACCTGTTGTGGATAGGATCAGGACCATTTGGGACTTGTCTCTTGCTCACATACTTAACCGTTAAACTACCACCCCTCGTTGCTCCTGGCGAATTCAAAATCGCTGCGAACAACAAAAACCAACAAAATCCAACCAACAAAACTGCTCTGAAAAACGCCCCACTATTTCTTTCCATCACACTTTAAACTTTTTATCCCTTTGATTAGAAACCTTCAATCAAAGAGGATGCATGAAGATGGACTTGTGACTATCATATTGGTATTCATAAAACTAACAAGAAGCAAGAAACTTTGTGTGTGTGGTTTTGTAACTTGTGTGAAGTAAGAGTGTCACCTTTCTTTATAGATGAAATATTGCACAAAAGTTATTTTTATTAAATAAAAAGTTAAATATAACATGATTTCATTGGGTCCACCGAAGAACTTTGCCATGCAGCCGTATCAAAGGGCTATCTTCCTATTTTTAGGTGGAGGTGTTTGGAGTACATTGGATTTTGTGAGAGTTTAGTTGAAGTGAAATTTCCAAAATGTTAATTTCATCAAGATTTTCTCTTAAAATGTATTTTTTACCATGCAATTCTTTCAACAATTTAGTTCAAACCGACCGAGCCTAACTATAACGACGCTAGAGACCTCTAGGCCGTCTTTAAAATACCTCCACCCAACAAAATCATCAGAGTCATCTCTACCCCTTAAATAGAGTTGTCCGAACTTTCATGTAACGAACATGATTTGAGATTTTGAGTCATAACTGTTGAAAATATATTATATAATGCAATTTAATGTCAAATGTTTTTTGTGGTGTTGCTTTTTTATTAATGGTTGGTTTCTTTTGTTTCATATAAAATGATGTTGGGCTACATGAGATCTATGGACTTAGAAATCGGGCTAAAGATTAACTGGGTTCAGTAGATAAGAACATGTGGATTATGGACAACTCATGGGCTTGGCATCTTGCTGGTAGGTTTTCTTTACCGTTGATAAAGTTCTTGAGAAGGATGATTATATAATGTTTTTTCCTCATCGGGAAAGATCTAATGGCTTAATCTATGTGGTCATCCTCTTGCACATTGTCTGCCCAACATCTATTCATTATGGACTTGAAAGAATTTCTTCACCTGATGTGATTCAATCGGCAACGCCTGCCTTTGTCTTTTGAAATTTTCTTTAGTGTTTTAGGGTTTGGTCTTGTTTTTTATTCTAAAAATCTAGTTCAGTCGTCTTGTTGTAATTCTGTCTGAGAGGTTGGTTGTCTCTTATTTTATTTCTTGAATTTTTTAATCTCATCATGTTGATAACTATTTAGTATAGAATTAATCACAGATTAAACATTGAATCTGTAATTTGCTTACACCGTTATTGTTTTTGAGTCAATTTAGTCTGATTCATGTTTTGTGACAATAACAAACATAGGTTATTGGTGTATCTTAATTTCCTTTTTGTTGCAATTGGCCTAGACATATTCGACGAAAATGTTGTGTAATCTTAACATGTATTATGCATTTGTCTAGCTCCACGTTGGTTTTATAATAAATAAATTTTCTGGTTGTTAAAGAAAACTCGAATAATATGGGTATTGTTTTAGTGGAAAATCTAAAATTTTATAAACATTATATATTAAAAGTTATAAAAAGAAAACAAAACAGAAAAAAATATACTTTAAAACAATTTTGATGACTTATACGTTTGTACTATGATATGAGTGATAACGTATACATTTTCACGCACAACTATGTTTTGAATAAAATTTATATCGAAATATATAAAAATAAACATGTCACAATATAATTTTTAACAATAGTTTGTTAAAAGTTATAAGAGAAAAAAATATATGGATGGATCGTATATTAAAATCCGACCAATTTTTTTTTTCAAAAAACAAATGAAAAATATAGATTTTAAATAGCATGTGTACTTATAGTTGAATAAGTCATAATGTAACTTTATGAGAATTCACATTTTAACTCTAATATCATTAAATTATTTGCAATATATGTTACCAAATTATAGAATTTGATTTGACAAAATAAACAATAACTTATGAGTACGCATCAATTCACCTACACAAATAATACATATATAATTATTAGAATACTATTCTTTATCATGTAAATATGAAATACGTGATTATTTTTTTAATATGTTTTTCTTATAACAATACTAAGTTAATTCTCAAAATTGGTTTTAAATTTTGATAACGTAGTGAAAGATGTTCAAAAAGATTTACAATTAGTTTACAACCATAGTGGGGTTCAAGTCATGGCCAAAACGTGATTCAAAACTCAAAAAGACACTACAGCTATTTATAATAATGATAAAAATATAAGTTTTGTTTGATACACTTTGTGGCTCATAACTCTTTTCTAATAAATTTTTATGTTTTACATGAAAGTACACCCATTACACGTTAGTAAAGCTAAATAAATTATTAAATATATCAAGGGCTTATTCTCAAAGTCTGTTCAAAATATGTTCAAACCAGACAACTTTTCGAACCGAATCAAACCACACGGAAGTATATATATGATGATGTAAATCTACCCACCTAGTCTTGTGGTGTTCCATACATTCGAATTTTTCAGCTTATATAAGTTTTCTCACATAAACATATAACATGTGGCTTGAGAATTATATTTGATCCAAATTATATAGTCTTTAAAGTTTAACCTGTTTGATAATATAAAAGTCTACCTTTTAATATGACTTTAAAAAGAATTTCAAACAAAATGTATTAGTTTGCCTATAAGAATTTTTTAATACAAATAGAACTAAAAAATAAGCTCGTGTGTTGCGTCGAGTTCATAACTTTGGCTACATGCGTTGCAAATGGGACATTAACGTAGTCAAGTATCATAAAAGAAACGTATTATGGATATCAAAACGTAACTAGAAAATAGTTATATAACGGTAGGGATCATCTTCGCTTGGTATCGGTTTCATTGTTTAGGTATTATTTGTTACATACGTTGCGATGAAGACATCAACATGCTTAAGTATATAAATAAAACATATCAAAGATTAAACGTAGATAGAAAACAGTATTTTGACACACACGTTGTAATGTAACAATTAAAATAAAGCAAACCAAATAAAAATATATAAAAAAAGAAAGGCTCAAATCCCAAAAATTAAAAATAAAAGCCCACAGGATTCGAAACCCATGACTTCTAACTCCAAAGCGTAATTGAGAGTTAACATCATTAGTTTTTAATATCGTGGGCTGCTTATATAACCAAAATACTAAACAGAAAGTTGAAATCAACCATCATGTCCGTCAACCTGTCAATCTCCACCTCTTTTTTTGAACCACTCGACTCGTTGAAGGTAGATTGCAGGTGATGATGGAGGTTAGACATAAGAAAACGAACCTAATAGAAGTTGGGCGCGGCGGAGTTGAAAAGTGACTCAAAGTTGGCCTCGTTTCACAAAAAAAAAAAACTAACAGATGTTAACTCTCAGTTAGTAAGGAATCATTGAAGAAAAATCAGCTTAAAGTTTAAAATGTTTATAAATATTTCTTGAGTTGATAATTTTCCGACCAATAAATGAAAATTAATATTATTAAAATCCAATAACTCATGTTAATATAATATTAAACTAGTGTCCGGCCCATGGTTTTCTTCTTGTTAAAATCACTCTTCTAAAAATAAGTGAAGGGTGATTCACTAGAGAGTGGATAAGTATATTACATGTAATAAATGAGTATCATACACTACATCAGTTATAAAAAGTTCTTTAGGGGAGGGGGTGGCCATGCCATGTCTCCTGGCATGCCTCCGCGTGGCACCCAACACCGTCGCCGGTCTCGGCGTGTTCTCATGACACGTTATCGCTGTGTGTACTCGTCGTGGGTTGCTTCCAAAATTCGACCGTTGCCCTCTCTCTTAACGACAATTTTTACATGATGTGGTGTCATGAGTACCCTTAAATATGAGTTTGTGGTGTAGTATAATATGACTTGACATGATACATTCATATTATTACGTTTTATGGTGTGATGAATGTTTATGGCATCCTTAGTATCATGTAGCACCATTACCCATATCCTAATATCTGGCTCCTTCGTCATTGTCGGTTATAGGAATGCAATTTAGTGTGTGATCTGAAAATAGTTAGAAGTTAATATAATAACTAATTGTATATCTGTTTGATATAAAATAACAAATAAATTATATATTCGTGTTTTAAAGGATATGCATATAGGAAATCAAAATATTTATGACCAACAAAATATCTTAGATGTATGTTTCACTCTTTATTGTTGGCTTTTGATTCCACATATTTTCACTTTTCTTTATTAAAATTTCTTATATTTAAAATATGACATTTTGTTTGTTTTTGTATAATTAAACATTTTATATAAGTGAGATTTATGTAGGATTATTAAAATATTATTAGTGGGTACGTACGCCTTGTAAACAAATGTGTTAAAATTTGCAAGGTCCAGTCTCAACAACTTGTACATTAATATTCATCACATGATTTTAAATAAGATTTACATGTTTAGAAAGCAAATTTACTGGCATGACAAAAAAATTTTAGTAAATCATCCCGATAAACACAATTAATAGAGTCAATTAGTATTCAAGGTACTTTTTTTTCCTCAAATTAACTCCTTAGAGGCGCATGCGCCTATAACATACTTTTAGATGCTTGCTTTTGTTTTGGATGTCCCCTACATCCATGGACAAAAACAAAGAAATATCCCATCTTTATTTGCATACTAGCTTTATTAATCCATGTATTATACGGATTAAATAAATAAAATATTAAATAAAATAAAATTATTAATTATAAAATGATATAATAAGACATGATATCATTGAAATTACGTATGATTAATAACTATAAGTAATAAAACAATAATACAAACTTTTTAATTTTTTTTTGTTTTTTCAAAGATAAATTAAATATTTTGTTTAAAAATAACGTCTTAAAATTTTTTCATTTTTAAAAATGTCCTTACTATAACTCCCTATTTTAATTATTTTTTAATAAAAATTTACTTTTGAGAAACCAATTTAAAATATTAAGTAAAAATAGTTTGATTTTTTAGATAAAAGTTCTTGTTTATAAAAAACTATTTCTATAGAAATTACATTAATAAAAAGATCTCTTTCTTAATTTATTAAAAAACTAATTATAATGTAAAAACAAAATAGTATTGTTATTATTAGTAATTAATAATTAATATAGTTATTTAATAGGAGAGATAAGCGATAAAAGTTTGATTAAAATGAATATGGTGCTGACACGTGACACACATATTTATCTTTTTATTAGATTAGAAAGATTTATAATAAAAAAAGACTTATTTTGTGAAATACCTAAAATACAGCAGTTGCATCAAAACAAATTTTTTTAAACGGCTGTTGCATCATTTTTATCTCCAGACAAAACAATAGAAAGAATAAGAGTTATATTATTATTATTATTATTATTATTATTATTATTATTATTATTATTATTATTATTATTATTATTATTATTATTATTATTATTATTCCGAATAAAACCAAAACGATTTTGGATACCGTTATATTATTACTACTAGTTTAGTCCCCGTGTAATACACGAATTAAACAAATAAAATATTAAATAATTATTAAAAAATTTATGCATTATAAAATCATGCTTGAAAATAAAATATGATTATAAAGTACGTATAAATATCTACTTTAAGTAAATAAATAATAATATATTTTTCTTAAACTTTTATTTTATAAAAATTTATGATTTTAAATATATTGCATTAAGAAAAATGATTTTTTAAAAAAATTCATTGTAATTTGTATTTTATAAAATTTTTGTTTTTAAAAAGTGTGTTTTTTATAAAAAATAGGTTTTTAATTTTTTAACTTATATATTTTTTTAATTTGAAAATGGTATGAGTAATATTATTAGTGTTCAATAGTATTATTAATAATATAAAGAAATGAGAAAGTAAGTATAATGAGATCTACAATTGTTTCACGCTTATTTTAGTTTTTTAAAAAGATAGATAGATACGCTAAACACTCATTAAATAAACGGATTAATTTTTAATGTAAAATATGTATGTAAAATTAACATGAATAATTACAGTATAATATTTTAATGTAAAATATAATTAAAATTATATATTGGTAATAGTTCAAGAAGTAAAACAATTATACCATTTTTAACTCTCTTATGTAAATAGTTTCATTTTTAAACATTCGTTTTAAGATTTTTTTATAAAAAATATTTTTTGTAAAAATCTTGTTTTTAAAAAAATATGATTTGTAACTATTCTGGCTATTTTAGTAAGACTGTTTTAAAATGTTTCAACTGCTTAGAATTTTTTAAAAACAAAATAATTTTAAAATATTTTGTTTAAAAATGTTTAATGTTTTAGAAAATTTCATATTATATAAACTTTAGTTTTTTGTTATTTAGATTTTAACTAAAAATATTATTTTTAATTTCCTTCATAAAATCTATTTTAGAAAAAGATAGTTTGACTTAAAAAAAATAGATAAGAAAGAGAAACATAGTAACTAATAAAATTTATTTTTAGTAAGAAAGAAAATTTTGTATGAGTATTTAAATTATTATAACATCTTTTTGGAGGAAAAATTGATGTGTAAATCTTTAGAAAAATGACAAGTGGAAAAAATATAGGTTAAGAGAATGACAAGTGGTAAAAAAACCTTACTTTATTAAAGGTTATAGATTATACATATTTAATCAAGTAAAATAAATAAAAAAAGAGTTTAAAATAAGAGTCAATTATGAAAACAAAATAACAAGAAAGACACCAAAATACAAACCATCATCGCATGAGGTGTATGATTGTATGAATACTATTGTAGATATTATATCAGTAAATAAATTCGTTAATTTTCCATTAAAATCAAAATCTAATAATAAAGTAGCTCCAAAGTCGTTTTTACATTGGAAAAAGTTGGGTAATCAATTATCAATCCATCATCTCTTCCACAAAAATCAAGAAACCCTAGAGACAATAATGGTGGAGTAGGGCTACCAGATTAAACAACCATTTTCATATATACATACATATATACACACACACATATATATATCCAAATTAAAGCATCACTCATTGGCTTTGCTAATCATCTTGTTTACACACTCTTCTTCATTCGATCCATGAGGAATGAAACCGTTTTGAAGCATTTAGGTTTCCGATTTAATTATCAGAAAGATGTGTAAACGCGCATTGTTGCATCTGTAAATTGGTCTCCATTAATCAATTTGATCAGATTTTGCAATTGCTAACAATTGGATCAATTCGATCACGACAATCGTGCGTAAATTGTTCATCTGCTGCACTGCGTGTTTAGGTGTGGTGTGTGTGTGAGATTGGGGGAGGTGGGGAGAAACTGGGGAAATGGGAGTGTGTGGATCGAAGGAGCAAGGGTGTGTGCGAGTTGGATTGGGTTATCGGAAGAAGCATGGGGATCGAGCTGATGGAGAAGCGGCTCCGAGAGTTCATGGAAGAAGACGAAGACGATTGGGGAGGAAGAAGGCGAATGCTGGTGCTAATCGCTATTCATCTCGGAGCAAAGTTGATCCTTCTGCTGGTGGTTGTAATTCAATCGATCGCTCTTATCGTAACCCTACATTTAACGGTAAATTGATTTATTGTTTTTGAAAATCCCTTTGTTGCTTTCAGAGTTTGAATTCGAGCTTATAGATTAGGGGTTGATTTCAGAATTTGAATTTGAGCTTATAGGTTAGGGGTTTCTGGTTTTCACCTTCACTAGTTGACTATATCAACACAGATTAGCTCCAATTTTCTTTTGATGATCAACCACTGCGCTATGTTAGTTATACTCTTGATTCCAAGCTTTTAAATGAGCTGAACGTTTACTTTAAGAGGGTGTTTGAATGTGAGTGTAAGCTCATTATCGTTGTTTGAACTAGAAATTACCAGTTTAGAGTGTTTAGTAGATTGATTATGATTTTGGTTATCCAAGTATTTAGAGTTCAAATAATCAGACTTGGATGATTGAATTTGCTGAAAGCAAATTTATTATTGTGATAAATTTTAGATTACATGTTCTTGGCTATCCATAGTTTTAAACGAGTGATTATATGTCTGACTCTTCAGATCTCATTAGTCATGGTTCTTTGAATCATAATGATTACTTGAACTTCGCACATCCAAACAACCTTTAAAACTGATAAAAGCTGTTTTCAGGGGAGTTTGGATGTTCATTTTCAAACTGATTATTACAACTTGAAGATATAATATAAGAGTTAGAGATCGGTAAGTAATTACACTTATCTCAGTGATCAATGTTCTTAACTTACATGCTGCTGCTGCTGCAAATCTGATTATTCTGACACCATGCAATCAGAAATCCTAACCAGTTGCCGTCTTGTCAATCACTCAATACTATATTCATTATAATCACTTTAGACATTTATCCAAACATCAGTTCTGAAGAGAAAGTAGTTAACTAGTTAAGTACGTCGAATTATAAGAAATTATAATAAAACGTGGAGCTAAATGACTAAAAGGTTGAGAGTTTATATGTAGGAAGTATCTGAAATAAGTTTATTCATTTGGAGCACTCTTTGTGACGTGTTAAACATTTTAATTTTTTTTTGGTTTCATCTGTTTATACTATTTGATCTTTTATCAGGAAGTACAGAGTGGTTTGATGCAACAGGGATTGAGTCTGATGGTGATGAAGACTTTTATAGCATGCAGGATGGTAAGAAGTTTTTTTGTGTTTTATGGGGAAAATTTTATGATTTGGTTTTCTTCCTCTGTTTTATGGCCGTGAAACAAAACCTAACTGATAATATTATATTATGTTTAGATAATGAAAATCTTCAAGGAAAAGGAAAAAAGAAAACCTCAAAATTGGCTGCCCGAAAAATGGAAACCTTCAACCCATTTACTTATGAATGGGTTGGTTTGGTTTGTGTTCTCTCACAAGTGTCAAATAACTTTTTTTTTGAAAGGGGAATAGGTCAAAGCCTCAAAAGGGGTTGAGAGTCACCCAATGTTGAATTTAGGTAAATCAATCTTCTAAATTGTTTTTATTGAATGACTTACATTACTGTAATAATAGTGTTTTCGTAATTATAAATAACCCATTAATTACGATCCTTTTAAATGGGCCATAGTGTTCGTGGGCATACCGCACCCGAGCGGTACTAAAAAGACACTTCTCCTGAACATGTTTCAACCTGCTATACCATTGACATCACTGATTTGCTTCTTGAAAATTTCAGATACTATATCTCAAAGCAGTTCGGTTAGTGCATCAGTAACTCCGAGAATTTCTGATCATGTCACTAGATCTTCCTTTTCTACATCCGATTCACTAATGAAACCCAACGAGCAACTGCCACCTGTCACCACACATGA
Source organism: Flaveria linearis (assembly GCA_024085815.1). Taxonomy (NCBI): domain Eukaryota; kingdom Viridiplantae; phylum Streptophyta; class Magnoliopsida; order Asterales; family Asteraceae; genus Flaveria; species Flaveria linearis. The sequence goes on from CM044002.1 coordinate 36,916,919, forward strand.
AACTTCTGTTGCATATGACCTAAACAATTGCCTGCCTTGTCTTACCTGCACCACCTCCACAGATGTAAAGAGCAAATCGTCATGTTCAAGCCCTCCAAGTGCAAAAAAGAAAATTTCTTCGAGACTTTCCTTCAAATGGAGGGAAGGACAATCTAGTCTATCCATACGTAAGACTCATGCTTGCTACATATTTTCACTTCCATAGGGCTGAACTAAAGGTGGCAATTGATAAGTCAAACGGGTAAAACAAAAAGCATTAGCTCAAAAGCAAATGAGTCCGGGTTAAGCAGGTTGAAAGTTACCCAAAATGTATTCTATATGCATAAAACTTCTTAAATCATTTAATTTAAAAAATTATAGTACTATTATTATAATATAGTTCTTGTAATTATGCTTTAATACCCTAATTATCTATTAAAAATCTAAACTTAAGCGTTCTGTGTTAACCTGACCCATAACAACAATCACCCGTTTTGATGTATTACCCAATTCGCTCATTTTGAGACCTCTAGGCTGTATGAAATTTTTTGCCTTCTTGTGGTTATAATCCCACATATATATTTTTATCTGTTTCAGTGTCTCCAAAAGCTATTTTGCAAAGACCAATTGCTGGCTCTCAAGTTCCATATTCTCCGATAGAGAAGAAAATGTCAGATTGTTGGTCACCACTTGATCCAAGTACCTTTAAAGTGCGGGGACATAATTATTTAAGGTATAATAAAGTCGATATTAAACTATTTATTAATTTTTTTCCTTTAAATTGTAAGAGGTCTTTATTTGTCTTACCAGAGTGAAATGCTGTTTCTTCTGTTTTACAGAGATAAAAAGAAAGAATGTGCTTCAAATCAAGCTGCTTTTTACCCTATAGGTGTTGACGTATTCTTATCACCCCGCAAGATTGATCATATAGCACGCCTTCTTGAACTTCCAAAAGTTGAATCATCTGGAAAAATCCCTCCGTTGCTTGTTGTAAATCTTCAAGTATGTCCATCTAACCATTTATTTTTATTTCATGTTGTCGTAAATAAAAATGAATCATAAGGTCAAGCTTATCAAATGTCATCAAATTTAGATGCAATACTCAGTCCCAGTCCAAATTTAATAACCTTTAAGGGGTGTTTGTATGTGTAATAAAGCTAAATTAATTGTTTGGGTAAAAACAATTATCATCATGATTTCCTGATTATTAAGGTTTACTTGAAGATGCTGCTAAGAAGCTGCTGTAAGAAAACTGATTATTGAAATAATATGTAAAATATACATGGTTCTCTTTAGCTCCAATCAACTGATTCTAGTTGATCAAGCTGTAACGATAAGTTTCAAATCACACAATTAAATTGCCTACCTATTCTTAGCTTTAATCAATGATTATATGATTTGATTATTCTAGTCGCAATAATGATGTTAAAAACACCCTTTAAAAAAGCTGGTATGTACAAATGCAATTGTTTTTGTTGATATGTATTTTTATTCGATTTCATTGTTTACTTTTCTACTTAGCTTTTTTATTTGTTTATAAATCAGATACCTTTATACCCCCCTGCACTATTTCAACATGAATATGACGGAGAAGGAATGAGTTTTGTTCTGTACTTCAAGCTGTCAGAAAACTATGAGGAACTTCCCCTCCATTTTCAAGAAAATTTTAGGGTAAGATGGTCATATTTCATCGTTCATGCTTAACATATTTATGATAAATGTTTTGCTTTGAGTATATGTTTGTTCGTCATTCTCTCTTTTTTATAGAAAATTATTGATGATGAGGTAGAAAGGGTTAGAGGTTTCCCAGTAGATACCATTGCACCCTGCAGGGAAAGATTGAAGATCTTGGGCCGGCTCACAAATTTAGAGGATCTTCAATTGAGTTCAGCTGAAAGGAAGCTTATGAATGCTTATAATGAGAAGCCCGTTCTTTCACGCCCACAACATGAATTTTTCTTGGTAATATATGCCACATATGTCAACGTTAATTGGTATTTGTATACATATTGTATGCTTTAGTTTTTGAATGAAAATCAAGAGCCCATTTTGAGCAACATAAAGAACTTTACTGGTGGTAATAACAAGAGGGGCAGCTTGGATGGGTTGGGTAACAGGTCAAAACAGGGTTAGGTCGTTAAGGGTCAAATTAAGTAATGTCATCAGGTCTGTTTGGTTGAACAGTTAACGCTTTGTCTTTTGAGTAATGAATGTGTTGGTTATGATTACAAAGACAATATTATTGGAATAATTATTTCAAGACTATTAAACGATTGAGGAGATTGTATGCATTCAAACTAGAGTTTGAGCAACTTTCAACCAGTTTGATCTATTTGATTTGTTCCCCTTTTAGCTAACCTTCTTAGTTTGGCCCATATCACCAGTTAAAATAAAATACAGCCCAAATATCCTTAACAAGTTAATGGATAAAAAATGCCACCTCTAAACAACCCACAAAATGTTTTATATTTTCTCTTGTTGAGGTGTTAAGAAATACCGTCCCTCTTTGGTTGCATTATTTGCATTTTTGTTGTCTTGATATCATAGTGGCTTGCCATGGTAATTGCATTTTTGTTGCATTATTTGCATTTTTGTTGTCTTGATATCATAGTGGCCTGCCATGGTAATTGATAATTAGGGGTATCTGGATGTGCTTTTTGAAATTTGAAAGTGATAATTTGAAACTGAATAATCAATATAAGGGAATCATGTATATATAATTAGGCTTGCTCCATGAGATGGTGTTTGGATGTTGTAATTAGAAGATTAATAACCACTTTTGGGGCTTTCTTGCTTGCCAGTTTATAAATCTTTAAGGCAGTAACAGATAAAGAAATGATCAAAAAGTATTTATATATTCCCTTTGTAACAACCAGTGTTGTTGCAGCTGATATATCTGAAATCATGCAGGGAGAGAACTACTTTGAAATTGATTTGAACATGCACAGATTCAGTTACATCTCTAGAAAAGGTTTCGATGCTTTTCGAGATAGACTAAAACTTTGTATCCTGGATTTCGGGCTCACTATTCAGGTTCAGAAACATATATGATTGATTTCTTTCTTCCCCTATTTTGGGATTATGCCCTAAAATGAAGTTTGTTGATGCTGATACAGGGTAGCAAAGCTGAAGAATTGCCAGAATGCATCTTATGCTGCCTTCAATTGAAGGAGATCAATTACAACAATTACAACCTACTTGGTCTCTAAATCCAAGTACACTCCATTTTCATCAACTTTAAATTCAAAGTTTATAAACACTTTTCTTGTTTATTTCCTGTACAAGTCTATATGAAATAACATTGAGAATTAGAATACCTTCCCGAGTGTACAGCCGTAAACTCTTATGATAAAAGCAAACTTCTTTCGGTTTTCTTCTGTATAATAAAATTTTTATAAATCATTATAACTTTATAATAGAAATCTGCTTTTTTGCTTGTGGACCAGTGTGAAAACATAGAAGTATGAAACAATAAAAGTATGTTATTGTAGAGCATTTCCTGGAAAAGAAATTGTTATGGTAGTGAATTGAATACAGGAGTACTGTTTAGCTGATTAAACCAAGCACGGATGATAATTTTGACTTGTTTACTAGGTCGTATTTTATTTTTTAACAGGTCAAAGAAATCTTTCTAGCTGAAAGAAAAATGGGTCAAGCTCTTACACACATGAAAATTGACAAGGGAACAATGTATTTTGATTTCTTGAACATTCTAGTATTAGTTTTACCATGTAGAAATATGAAACAAACATTAACTACAGATGCTGAGAATTTAGAGATGAAATAAATAGCTAAAAGCTAGAAGATAGGTTGATCTTATACCGCTATGATCAACGATTCAACGCCACTAGAGCAGTCACCCATTACACCCGCTTTGGAGATCTGAGTTTTATTCAGTACTCAGAATATCCATCTAAAAGCTGAGGGAAGTCCATCTGCAATTCCCGATCTCGGTCTAAAATCGACTCAACAAAAGAAACAGAAGTAGTATTTACCTCTAGGCTATTCTTTGTGTGATCTACCCCCATCTCATTGTAACTATTCATGTATTCATCATTTGTGGACAAAATACTGAAATCAGGCTCGGTGGTGCACTCTTGTTCTTGGTCTCCAACAAGATAATCACTCCAAATGGAGGGAGAAGACGGTAAATTCACTTGAACTTTATACGCAGGTGACGATGTAGAAGATGAAGCTGCTTCATTGATGACCTGGAAATGAGCAGTTATTGAATTCATCGGAGTAGGTTGTTCTTGAAATGGATCCATTGTCATTACTGAACTGTCGATTCGTGACAAATCCAAGGCTGGTTCATGGTGCCTTTGATCTGAAGGTCTTGTGTTTTTTGGGATGATGTCATTGATGTTTCCATAATCAGAAAGAAGCTGACTAAAAGGTTTATGGGTGATCGGGTCGATCCCCATTTTAAGCAGCTTCTTCTTAAGTTTCGTGTTCCAGTGATTCTTCACATCATTGTCTGTTCTTCCTGGGAGTTTATTTGCTATCAAAGACCACCTGCAGATTCAATCTTTTGATGTGTTAGATTTAAAGTCAAACAAAACGGTGACTAATTTTCATATTACGTGTTGAAATCGCCCCACGGGGCTGTGTACAGAGTGAGAAAATGGGGTTTGTAAACATACCTGCTACCTACGGCTCGATGATACCTCAAAATGAGCTCTTCTTCAAGCTGGGTGAAACTATCATGCTTGAGATCGGGCCTCAGATAATTCGTCCATCTTAGTCTACAACTTTTCCCACATCTGTTAAGACCTGTTCAGGTATATATACACACAATACTAGTCGAGTCACTATAAAAATGAACGATAATCTAGATTAGTAACCCGAGAGAATAAAATGACCTGCTTTTTGAGGAACCAATGTCCAGTTACCGATTCCATGGCTAGCAACATATGCAAGAATCTTTGCATCCTCTTCGGCTGTCCACGGGCCTTTCTTGACATGTGACTTATCACAACAAGGAGGTCGTCTTCCCATTGATTTTTTAATCGTAAATCACACACAAACACACTGTAGATGCTTTAGAATGGTGATGCAGGTATTACAACTTACAAGCATTCATATAATGATGGAGAGGGTTGGGGGGGGGGGGGTGGCATTTAACAAGTGTCAAAGCAACAAAAGCATGTAGAAATTGGCTCCCTAATGAACATATTGCATGCATGATCTCTTCATTCACCCTTAACAATGACATGAAAAATAATACTCTCTCTCTCCCTCTTCCTCTCTCTCACTCATGTGCTTGGCTCCTCTCCATAGATCAAATCCAAAAACACAAGAATAATGTTCCAGTGACTTGTACCTCATGCTTTAAAAGTTGTATATTACTGTCTATTTGTTATAAAGATTCAAAATGCCAAGAAAGATGCTTTGTGTGAAAGGCAGTGAAATGAAAAAGACAGAAATTAGATGGTTATGTGAAAATGAATATTAGGTCATGACAGCCACTAAACTTAGCATAGGTTAAATGAACCACTTCAATTTTCACTTTATTTTTATGATATTAATCAAAGAAATGCTGTTTATCTTTTACACTAAAAGGAGTACATTTTACTAATATGATAACTTGAAAGTGATAGGAAAAAAGTTGCAACAAATAAAAATAAAAAGAAGATACGTTTAGCCTCAACTCGAATGATAAAATCCGTCACAAGCATAGGGTTGGGGATTTTAGAGATCAATGTGATGAAAGATGAATTACATGGATTAATGGACTCGAATAAAATCTTAAATGTCGTATTGTAGTTAGCCCCAAATGTTCGAATAGAGGCAAAAGTGACATCAAGACTAGGAGATTTATCGCCCTCACAAGGTAAAATCACCACCTTAACTTCCTCCAAAAGACCTCAGACTTTAAGAACTAATCGAATTGTAGATAACTTTTTGAGCTTCATTCTCTAAATAATATGTTGGGGCCTTTAAATTCGAAGAATTTACCTTCAATAAATCGAAGAAGGTGTTTTTAATTCTAGTTGGGTCATGAAAACAAGAACGTGTCGAATTGAAAACAAAGATGAAATATTATGTAGAATAGTAGAATGCTAGAATCCTCCTTTGAAGTTGTTTGATCCTCTTCCCTTATGAAGTGTCGATTCAAAAAACTTTACCACCAAAAAAAACCTTAAAACTAGGGACATTATGTATTATTAACATATATATACTATTCATATATTTAGTAACTAGTTTAGTAAAACTGTGTATTACACGGGTTGAATAAATAAATATTAATATAATAACATTTATTAATTATAAAATGATATTTTAAGATATGATATGACTGAAATTATGTATAAGAAATTACTATAACTAATAAAACATTGATATCAATTTTTTAAAATTATATTTTTAAATTTTTTTCCAAAAAAATAAACATTTTATTCTAAAATAAACCGTATAAAAATGTCATTTTTAAAAATTTTTATTATAACTCCCAAATTAATTGTTTTTGGTTTTAAAAAATTGAATTTTTAAAAATACCAACTTTTAAAATATTTCATATTTTTAAAAAAATTTTATGCTTTAGAAAAATTTATTATTTTACAAAAATTGTTTATTTAGAAATAAAATTAATAAATGAGTAAAATGTCATTTTCGTCCCTAATGTTTTGTTGAATTTGTCATTTCAATCCAAAAACTGTTTTTTACCATTTCAGTCACTATAATTTATCAAATGTTGCCATTTGCATCCACTCAACTAACTCCGTTAAGATCTCCGTTAAATATGATGGTTTTAGTCTTTTTCACCTTAATTATCCAATTAAAATAAAATAATCAATTAATATTTAATTAAAATAAAAAAAACATATGAAGCGACTAGTGAGACCAGACGCTTTGATTTAAAGGTTTCGATTAACTCTAAATTATGTTGTTCAATTGAGGTCTGGTGTGACATTTCAATTGATATTTAATGTTTTGTTTGAAAGTGCACATTTGTTCGATTGATATCTATTGTTGTCACATTTTGTGTGATTGATGTTTATTGTTGTCACGTAACATGACAATATCAGATCTCAATCAAACAAAGCGTGACAACAGCAGACCTCAATTTCACAGTAGATCCCAATCGAATAAATGCACATGTTAGAACAAAATATAAAGATTAATTGAATCTCAAAAATATATCTCAATCGAATAACATGAGTTAGAGTTAATCGAATATTTTAAATCGAATTGTCCAGTCTCACTAGTCTCTTGATATGTTTTAGTTGGATAATTAAAGTTTTAAAAATACTAAAATACCCTAATATTTAACGGAAATCTTAACGGAGTTAATGGAGTGGATGAAAATGACAATATTTGATAAACTACAGTGACTGAAATGAAAAAAAATTTTTGGATTGAAATGACAAATTTAACAAAACGTCTGGGACAAAAATAGCATTTCACTCTTAATAAATAGATATATTTTTTAATTTATTAAATGTAAAAGAATATTAATAATATTATTAGTAATTAAGATAATTATTTAAGATGAGAGAGAGGCGATAAAATTTTGATGAGGATAATTGCAGTGCTGCCACGTGACATCTCAATTTACTTTTTTATTAGAGGAGTAAGATAAGATAAAATAAGATAAAATAAGATATTATATGTACAATGGTAACCCAATGATATAAAGATGTGTTTTGACCAAAGTACTTTTAAAAGTTGTAAGAATTTCACCTGGGTAGAAAGAATTAGACAAAGATTATCACCTTTATCGGGGAAAGGAAGAGTGAAAATAATGAAGTATAAAAGGAAGAGTGAAGATAATGAAGTATAACTTTGAGAAACACAAATAGAAGACATTAAGGAGAATTTTTTAGTCAATTAACGTTTAATCTTGCTCAATCTAAAATTAAAAGGCTGTAAATGTGAAAGGAAAAATCATTGATCTAACACTATATATAATAAATTGTGGGAAAAATATATAATGAGAAACCTAATAAACATAAACCCCAGTAAGGTATACAAAAGAAAAAAAAATTACTGAAAGTGAAGTTATCTCATATATGGTAAAATTATCGTCATGATCATTCTAATAGATGTTATGCTAAAAAGAAATTCAAGAATAATATATTTGGAACGATCTAAAAGAATAGAAATATAAATTGCTATTTAATAAATTCAGACTATAGGCTAAAAAATTTCAAGAAATACATATAATTAGGAATGTTCTAAAAGAATAATTATATAAATTACATAGATGAACATGAAACTTTTATAGAATGTCCGAATTCTTTTATGAAAATAAACATGAAATAAACACATTTAAGTTTTAATAGTTCAATATAAAATCATGGGGTTTGCTTAGGTTATGGAGTTTGCTTGTCTTTTAAAGAAAGGTTGTGCTACAAATTCAAATACTTAGTCAACAAGTCAACCACTAAAAACCTAATATAAATACATTTTAGGATTTTAAAACCATTCATAAATAAACAAGATCATGAAGGCAACCACTTCTTTTGTTCTTTCCATCGTCATCCTCTTGTTCTCAGGTAATTTTTCTTAATAGTTTGTGTTATATTACATTGTTACTAATTGCTAAAAACATTTCACTCAAGGTAACATATAATTTGGACAAACAATTTTCCTCCATTTTGTGGTGTTCTGTAGTAAACATTCATATAGATTTCCAAAGGTGGTTTAGTTATTCTTTAACATTCAAACATTTTTAGTTTTTTGTTTTGTTTTTTTTTAATTTGAAACGAGAAAATAAACAAGAATATATAATAAATTATATAAATTAAAACCATCTAATTATCTAAAATCTAAATTTTTAACAGGTAACACAATAGTTGAAGCATGTAACTTCCACATTAGCAACAAATGCCCATGTCCAATATGGCCGGCAAACGCCCCAAACCAAGGTCACCCGGTGTTAGCCTACGGTGGTTTCTACCTTCCACCGGGTGAACAACGAAAAATTCAAGCTCCGGCAGATTGGGTAGGGCGGATATGGGCTAGAACAGGTTGTGAATTCGGTTCAGATAAGAATCCTGCTTGTGACACCGGCGATTGTGGCGGGAAACTATGGTGCAATGGCCTAATTGGAGCTCCACCCGTGACATTGGTCCAATTTGCATTGCAAGCAGACAAAAGTAAACCTAGCTTTTACGACGTTAGTGTAGTTGACGGTTATAATGTCCCAGTTTCGGTAACAACTATACCTTTCTCATCCAAATGTCACATTGGAGGATGCAAGAAGGATGTTAATGATATTTGTCCTCAAGAGCTTGAGGTTTTGAATGACTCGGGTGAAGTTGTTGCTTGCAAAAGCGCTTGCTTGGCTTTCGATCATGACAAGTTTTGTTGTAGGAACGCGTATGGGACACCTAGTAAATGCAAGCCAAGTGTGTATTCGAGAATATTTAAGGAAGCATGCCCGTATTACTATAGTTATGCCTATGATAATCCCCCACCGTTGGTTAATTGTGTCTCAGATGATTATTTGATAACGTTTTGTCCATCGACACATGTTAGTGAAATAGACATTGTATAGGGTTATTATGGTCGTGTTTCGAACTATAATGCGTGTGATTATGTATGTATACTACCTATATTTATATATGTATTAGTTTGAGAATAATAAATAAATAAAGGCAATTTGATATAAAAATAATAAAGGTCATAATACATGGAACCTTATATTCTTCATATGTTCATATGAGGAAACATTTACTTAGCCATTTGTTGTCATTTCTTTTAAAGAAGTATCAGCATAAAGCAAGAATTGAATTTTGATTTAGGGGCTCAAGTACAGGAGCACAAAGTAGGTATTTGACTCAAACAGATTCCGATTTGGTCAACAGAAGTCAATCGTTTATAGACCTATTTGAAAACGTTGTTGGAAATCGGTTCTCGAGGGGGGTTTGATCTCATTGAAAACAAGACTGAAACCGGGTTTTTACCTATTAGGTACTAGTCAAAACCGGTTGGGTCATAAATGGTTTCAAACCTACGAGTTGAAACAGATTTAAACCTATAGAATTACAAATTGGTTTAAAACATAAGTGTCAGACTCGAATTGGAAAACCGGTTTCTTGTGAAACCATTTTGAGAATGCGGTCTGATCGTTCATTATTTTTTGAACGTCAAATATATGACCTTGCTTCGGAAGATACGTGTTATTTTTATCGGTCCCATCTATACATTTGTAATACCCGGTCTCTCATACCACTAATATTATCCCGTTTTGCCCACGAGGACATCACGTATTTACTTTTGTTTGCCCGGATGAAAACTTTCCCGGGAGGTCAGTCATCCCTGGATTGCTGTCAACTGATCACGCTTAACTGTGGAGTTATCTTTCTATACACAGTCAATACGCTTAAAATACATTGGTGATATTAGAGACCGGACATTACTTATGAACCCAACATCACGTCAGTACACAGTCGATGTAAGAGTTACGTAAAATATTACAACATTTCTAGCCGGGACCGCAACTCCAACTCTCTCATGTAAAAACCCACAACTAAAAAGCACTTTTACTCAATCCGGAGCATTTTACTCAGGGACGTAAACCATAACCTCTTTGTATTTACTTGAATACTGTCGTTATTAGTTATAAACCATTTTACACGTTTCTCCCCAACTAAACTCCGCTCCATTTTCAAAGGGCCAAGCTAATTACACGCCCTGTCAGGTGATTCCCGGACACCCTTTGACTTTGCTCACGGCCCGTGAAGGGCCTCACGGGCCGTAAGGCCCTAGAAATTTAATTTTCACAACTACATTTACTCACGGCCCGTGTAGGAACAAACGACCCGTAAATGTCCACACCCACGGCCCGTTAACAATATATATAACGGCCCGTGAGGCACGTCACGGGCCGTAGTTGTCCTTCTGAGAATTTACTTTCCTCGATTTGCGTGCACTTTTAAATTTTATAATTATGTGACGCGACGTATTATTCATTGATTCGATTTAAGATTCTATGTAAACCGTTATATATATGACTTGTTATATACGGTTAGTGAGAAACGAAACAGTTAAAATGTCTTCTCGTGGAGGTAGTAGAAGACGTTAAAATGAGTTCTCTTCAAACTCACGAGATATTGTGGAAAGTATTCCTGATCCAATAGATAACCATAATTGGCAGAACGGGAGGAACTGGTCTCAGAATGTTATTCACTTTATACGTAACGGTGATTCCCAAACATGTAGAGTGTATTACATGGGTCATTCCGATATTCCGTTACAATTTTGGCGTGAATTACTCGGAAGCGTGTCTTTAGGTACAGAGGTATGATTTAAAGTTTTTTTGCATATTTTATTTTATTTTAAAATTTTAACAATTAAAAAAGCTGTTATTTTATAGCATGTTCGGGCGTGGACAAATAGACTCACAATATGGAGATACGAAGAAATACGTAGAACCGAAGAGTTGCCGGGTAGTGATCGTTGGACGATTCTCCCATTTGAGTGGTTTAACTTAATATACTCGGGGTCCGTTAATGGTAACGAATATGGAGACGGGAGTGACTGTCTATATCTCGCGTTATGGGAAGTTGATACGGTAATACTGTTTTCATGTTTTACAATAAAAATCATGAATTTATAACCGTGAATTAAATCGTTTTGTAGGTTTACGTACCAATGACTGATGACGAAGAAAATTGGTATCTTTTTAAGATTTCTATGGACTCACTACAAGTTCGTATATATTCTCCATACGAATGCCGACCAAATACGTGTGATGATTCATGGTGCATTCATCGTAATGCCCGAACGATTTTCGTACAATTCGAATCGTACTTTTTACATTTTCTGTCACGTATACAATATTGGCAGCACTCCGGACAAGAACAAATCGAAGAACTGGTGGTATCGGGCCGTGAACATGGGTCACGGGCCGTAACCTTTTGAATTTTCAAAGGGTTACGGGCCGTGAAAGGTAGTCACGGGCCGTAACCCATTGAAAATTCAGAGGGTTACGGGCCATGCGTCGGCTTCACGGGCTGTAACCCTTTTTTGTTGTTCTTGTGAATTTAATTATTTTTTTTTTGCAGATTATGCCGCCCCGCAAACGTACACGTCCGGAGACTGAGCCCGAGGGTCAGGGTGACTTCTGGACCCACACCCTAATCTTCGTTTTCCGAGGGAGACACAGCCACGGCAAATGCTGTGGAAGCTGATTGGACGTCCCCTGAAGGGGACACGCACCATCGACTGGGACGTGCTAGAGGTTGTCGGAGACATAGCACGTGCCCAGGATATCATCGGGCTGGACGGAGAGACGCCGTGGAGGCGGATGTTTGATTTGGGATCGAGGAGGGGCTACCGGGAGCTGACGTTGCAGTTTTTGTCTACGTTTCTGTTCACTCCCGCCACTGAGGATCAGGACCCCCGCGAGCACAGAGCGGTTCGATTTATGCTGGGGACCGGTAGGTACGAGTTCACCCTCGCCTAGTGGGCAGTGACTATTGGGTTTTACACCCACGAGGAGATGCAGGATCCTCGTTTTTATACTGACGAGGTCCAGTCAGAGGCGGCTCCTTTGGTCGGATGGTGGCCGACTATTTCCGACCAGCCGTGGGAGGGCGCCATTAGGGCGACCTCCATTAGGGATCCTTTGCACCGGTATCTACACCGGTGCATTGCCGGCACCATTGCCGGCAGAGACCAGAGCATGGAGCAGGTGTCGCTCCTTGACTTATTTTTTCTGAGCGCCTTGCTTTCACCTAGACGGGTGAATCTAGCTCACTGCATGGCCGCCTATTTTTTGAGCGTCATTCAGGGCAAGGTAAAAAAATATTTATAGTAATTCTTAATAAATAAGTATTATCTATTATGCGATTCATAATTATGCCTATTGTTTGATTGTTTTGCAGATGGATAGCCCGATTGTTTGTGGCTCGTACATCACCGTCATTGCCTCGCGCTTAGGGTTGTTTACGGACGCCCTAATTGCGAGGCAGACTACGGACACGCCGCCTCGGATTTTGGGTCGACAGACCGTCATGGCCATGGGGATTGCCGCCAAATTTGGCGATGACCTTCGATGGTCCACTGATGGTGGTCGGACCATCTGGCAGCCGGTGCCAGACGTTGGTGAGGAGGAGGAGCAGCCGGCGCCGCAGCAGCAGCCGCAGCCCCAGCCACACGCCAGAGCACCCGTCCCACCGCCTGTTCCCAGGACCATCATTCGGCAGATTCCGCCGACGGGGGAGTTTATGGCGGAGTCACTACATTGGGCGCGCCAGTCCCACGCCTTGCTAGTATGGATGGCGGATGCGTACAGCATTTTTGCTGCTAGCCAGGGTATCGACCTCCCCCCTCGGCCGGAGTTGCCTCCGTTTGTCAGACGACCTGCGGGTGATAACGAGGAGGCTGCTGGTGGTGGTGATGCGGAGGATGATGGTGGTGGTGATGCTGGTGGTGGTCATGACGCATAGATAGTAGGATTTTATTGTTTTATTTACGTTTCATGTAAAAAAATTGAAAAATTATGTTTATATATTATGAGTTATTTTTGGATGACGTTTAAATGTTTAATTATATGTTTACAATTGGTTGTGCTTTTGGAGGAAGTGGTTTGTACGAATAATATTAAATCAACCTTTTGGAGAATAAAATCAATACTTGAACCTACTCGTCCCACAGAAAGAAATAAATAATCCTTCAGAAAATCCGACGCCAGGCTCTGCAATTATATAAACATACTTGAATCTCAGTCGGAAAAGTTGCACTGAAAAACATACTTGAATCTCAACATATATTATGCATCTCATATCATTAACATTCCTACACACCTTTTATGCTAACCAAATGCCCAGCTCATATAAACAAAATTCAAAGGTTGAAGAAAAATTCAATAATCTTCTTATTGCGTTTTTCTTTGGAAAACGAAAGAATTGATTACATGTTTCCAATTCAACAACAATAAAGAATTGAATAAATAATAGATTACATGTTTACAATTCAACAACAATAAAGAATTGAATAAATAAAGAATTGAAAGAATTGATAAATGTGTAAACTATACTAAATCTATATGTTCAACCGGGTCTACGGGCCTTAGTTCAAGATATTTTTGAATTCGACTTCCGTATATAGCCTCCCAATCATTGGCGTTTTCTGTTTTGTACAAATGCCAATATTTGCTCGGAACAGGTGTTGGATAGTCATCCACTAATCGAATTCTAATGAAATGGCAATCTTGAACATAAGCAATTGAAATTATATGATGTTCACTGATATCACGAGGAGATAACCAGAACGGGAAAAAAGTAGCGGAGTTGCCGATAGATATAAAAATTATAACCACTCGAAACCTGTTAGCAATAAGGATTGTAACAGGTGGCACTGTCATCCAATTTTTGTGTGGAGCCGCACCTAACCCGTTCCAGTTTAATGTTTCCCTTATTTCGTTTATATCAGGAAACATCACAGCGTACCTATGTCTGTTTTCATCCAACTCAGATATAAGTTCCGTACGTATAAAACGCCAGTGATTTTCACCATATCCCAGTGCGAGTGCTATAGCACGAAAACCACAATTGCCGTCCGCTAAAACATCATCCGCACCTGAAATATACGGGAAAAAGAATGATGGAATCCAGCGGTTAAACCGGAAAAAATTGTTTTTATCTTCGTCACCCGGGATATATGAAAACTTGGAACTCTGTTGAGATAATCCATCTTTGGCTCTTGATTTCGAAGACATGGATTGACTGCGCTGCAAAGGCCCTTGTTTTGACTTCACCACCGAACTTGAATATGTTGGCGGACCTTCAAAATTTTCTCTCGGTTGAACATATGAACTATGTCTGGGGGGTCTAATATTGTTTCTTTTTGCTTATCTTTTTTTGGACGACCCCGTGTATGTGTTTGGACTTTAGGAGGTTTTTTATCCGTTTTTGAAGGAGTAATGTAAGATTTGAAAATATTAATCAAAGATCTTTTCACATTTTCGGGTTGGACAAGTAAATGTTTTGTCACCATCTCCATCTCTTTATGTACATCTACTTGAACCTCCCGTATAATATACGCGGGTGAAAAAACTAGATTCCTCCAAAAAACATCAATGGCATCGAGCGGGATACATTGACCTATAAAATAATATATTAAATAAAATATAATAAAAGTTTTCATGAAAAAATAAAAACGTAAAAGAACATTCACCTGTTTGAAAGTAATTGTTTAATTTACAAGCACACGGAAGACCACAGCTGGTAAAAAGATGGCAGCCACATGAGTCTTTGGATAAAATTAGATGATTTATCCTGTTAATCTCACCGACTAACATATCCAAAGCCGCAATAGAAACGTTAACTCGCAGCAATTTAAGCACTTCATGATTATGCTGCACCATAAGCATGATTTTGCTTTTAGTAAAACTTTCTTTTATAGCAATTTCCTGGGTAGCTAAGATATTATTAATGAAAGGAATAAATCTATCCAGGGTGCTATTGGTTGCTTTCAGGTAACTTTTCAACAACGAATGTTGGCTCTCAACTCGGTTCGTTATGTGCTGACCGAAGTTATAACTTCTATTTATCCACGCCGACACAAATCTCTCTTTGTAGGGGTCCAACCATTATTTTTGAGGTACATCAGCACTCCTATTAAAAAAATGCACTTATTTTTATGTAAATATACATATATTTTTAAGAATAACACTAGAAAACTTACTTGAATGGTTGGACACCAATCTGCGATAAAGCCGGTCGTAATTATAAGCGTATATGTCCTCCGTTTCAGAGTTAATAAGTACCGACCACACATGCTGAAAAGCACCCCACTCTTCATTTGAAAAACTCGCCTTACAATGTTTAGCAATATTTTCCGAAATATGCCATCTGCAAAGTAATCGAACAGCACTCGGAAAAACTTCTTCTGACGCATTCATCAGAGCGAGGTCTCGGTCGGTTAGTATAACACGGGGCTCCATACACTTATCTTCCAGCGTTGCTTTTAGTTGCTCTAACACCCATCTGAAGTTGGCTTCACGCTCATATTCAATGAATGCGTGAGCAACAGAAAAAGATTTCAGGGTGGATGTCACACCAACCATTTGAACAAAAGGCATTTTATACAAGTTAGTTTTGTATGTTGTGTCAATCATCAGCTCGTGTGGGTACGCACGCCATAATGTGTGAGATGTGGGATGTATAAAAAAACCCCGTCGACGGTATTTGTCGGTTCATCAATGTGAGGGGTGTAAATATATTGATGTTGTTGTAGTATAGAAAAAAAACCTGCATTAGGGTTTCACCAATTCTGGTGGACTTTTTTATTTTTGCCCTAGCGTTGTATATGGTTCGTAACACAGACACGTTATTGGGATTTTGTTCCCTCAACGTGCCTAGAATGTTTCGAGGGTCAATATTTTGTTCGGTCAGATTCTTTACAGTAGAAAGCTCATTTTCGGTGAGCCTCATTGCGTATGCATGTCCTTCCAGGTGTTCAGCAGGTTCATGGTTATGAGTATCATCCACAACAACTATAATCCACCCATCTCTCTGCATCTGGTACTTACCCTGCAATTCAAATTGACAGTTTGTTTTTTTCGTGCCACTTTTTCTTAGAGTGGATGCTCCCTTATATACACCACCCCGATCGCATTTCAACCGAATTTTAACCACCAAACCATTCGAATTTCTTTTTGAACGTTTGGTGACAATAACGAACCCATTTTCTCGCCCCACGTTGGTTGCCCAATCAACTAATTCTTCACGAGATGAGAAAACCTAATCAATTTAATATTTTTAGTTAGTTATTACTAAATGATAGTAAAATTAAATATGATATATCTTATAACCTGATTCGTGTCGTATAAACCCTTTTTACCGGAACCAGAACCGTCATTATCCCCGCTGCTATCGCCACCGTTATCACCCCCGTCATCGCCGCTGTCATTCCCGCCGTTATTGGACGCGAACTGTCCTAGATAGTTTGAAGCAGCCTCATCGTAATAACCGTAACCCTCCTGAGGGTAATAGTTAGATTCCGAACCGAATAAATAGTTGCTATCCCAGAAAGACATCGTAACGTTAAATATTAACGTTAATATAGTACTTGAAATGGAATATTGCGTTTATGTAGTAGTTGAAATGAAATGAATTTATATCGTAGAAATTTGAATTATAAAATGAATTTATAAACTAACGTTTATATAGTAGTTGAAATGGAATATTGCATCTCGTCACATAATTAACACGAATATCGAGGAATATTACGTCATATCAAATAATGTAATAAATACAAAATTACACGGCTATCGAGGAATATTACGTCATATCAAATAACGTAATAAATACAAAATTACACGAAAAACGAGGAATAATATATTTCGTCAAATTATTAAAGGTGAAACTAGGACCCGTAAAGAAGTTCACAGCCCGTAATGGGAAATCCAAACGGGCCGTTAAGAGCTTCACGGGCCGTTAAGAGCTTCACGGGCCGTTAAGAAATACGGCCCGTGTTCATATTCATGGGCCGTTACGTTTTTGAATTACGTTTTTGAATGACTGATTTGACTACCGACAGGCCATACGGCCCGTGAAGGGCCTTACGGCCCGTAAGGAGGGCGTCCATTTATCCCCGAGGACGTCTCTTTAGTAGGCCCCTTTTCAAATCAAATGCATAAACAATATTCAAATCTCACATCATCACCGTCACTGATCACATCACAATACGATAACTCAAAAGATCGAACGTCAAACACACTCATCAGATCACTTTTCATCAATCAAATCCGATTATCCGATTGAATTTCGATTCGTCATTCGATTTTCCCCAAATTTCACGATCACCAGCTGTTTTAATGCTCGGAGGAGCATTCACTTCAACGCAGATGATCATTTCATCTAATTGCGAGTAATTGTTCATAATTCTGTTCATATTTGTGATAATTATGAAGAAATTGAGAAGCTATTACATGCATTTGAGACATTAACAAACAATACAAATAGGGAGAACCCGTATATAATGATTTGTAATTAGTTCAAGTTATTATAGCGTGAGAATTTGTGATTACAGAATCCGGAAATTTGATGAAAATTTGATAGGGGAGTCGAGAGGAAGTCAAAAAGTTGTTTAATGTGGATCCTTTTTAACATATAGGACCAAAGTTTTTTTGTATTGGTTGATGTTACAGGTTTTGGGCTTAACATGTTGCATTAGTGATTAAGTGTCCAAATATTCTCATAATTAGTTTGCAGGTTCAACTATGATGGAAGCTTTAATTTTAGGAACCAAACAATCAAATTGGGAACGATGATACTCTAAAGAAGAGGATGCCTCCTGTCCCCATCCTAGACATGGTCGCTGATATGTAACCCGTTGAGCAGGTCAAGCTTGAAGAACAAGAAGAAGAATCTTTTTTATACAAATTTTTTTGTGTTTCTTAAATACAAGAAAACAAGTAAAAATGGGATCGTGCTATGCTGCTGGACTTTAATGTTATGTTCCTGAGTTCATTTAAGAAGAGAATAGGAAGGAAAGAAAAACAATAGTTATTTTCTGAATTTTTTTTAAATAAGTGAAAGAAAAATAAAAAAGTTGTGTTTCCGAGGTTACCAGGAAAAAGAAAAAGAAAGGAAGGGAAGTTCAAGGCTAAAAACAATCATTCTAATTATAAAATAATGAAGAGAAACGAGTCAAAAAGAAAAAAAATAGTTTCTTTTCTTTTCTCTCGTTAATAATCCAGACCCTGTTTTATAATAGGATATAGTGGGTATGTTTGTTTATTTCTTTATCAATTTAATTATTTAGTTTCTTCCTGTTTTGCATTAAGTTTTTATTAAACACTTACAATATTTTATTTAATTATTAAAATAATACCTATTTATAATAACCATATATCAAAAACATCAAATCTTAAAAAGTTTTTTCTTGATTTTTAATTATAATATGAGTTTTGATGAATCACTTCCCAATATATGATATGATTATAATAAAAGGTTATTTATTAAAAAAAGCTTAAAAATTGGGTTTGAGATATATATTTTTATTATCTTTGAAAGAGATTCTATTTTGGTTATTATATCAAATACATTATGTTCTTGTGTCAAATATGACAGGTCATTGTACCGGATTTATTTCATAATTCTTTTACGTTTCTATCATTTCATGTTATTTGTGTTATTGTTTTTTAATGAATTATATGAAATGTTGTTATTATATGATTGTAATTTACATATTAAAATACATAATGATGTTATTTTATCAATGTGTTTTACGAAACTATTTATTTTAGAAAAGCACAATTGTATTCAGGAAAACATAATGACGGGCAAGAAAAATAAAAGACATATTTATTGTTGTGTTCTATGTTTTATATAATTTTATGTTATTTTGTCATTATTTTTAATGTATAAGATAATATAGTAGTTATTTTATAATTGTGTTTTACATATTAAAAATATACAAATATAAAAATACATAATGATATTTAGAATAATGATGTTTGGGTGTGTGAATGGTTTTTGACAGTGTTAATTATAAGGTTTTAATGAGTTTATTTGTTCGAACGAGGTTATTGCGGGTGTGTTTATGATTTACAGGTATTGGGAGCTAAATGATGTAAATAAAGTTAATTGAGAGGTTATAGGAGGAAATGGTGCAAAGCTGAGCATTAGACAAGAAAGAAACACAAGAAAAATAAAGAAGAAAATTATCGGCCACCGTAGGACCTGAAGAGGCCGTAACATACGGTGGCCATGAAGGTGGCCAAAGCAGAAAGCCCCCGCCATAAGTTACGGTGGGGAGAGGTCTTACGGTACAGCTAAGTTTGAAAAAATATAAAGACTCTAATGTAACCTACGGTGATCACATGACCTATGGTGCAAGGCGCGCTTAAATTTTAAGTTTTGAGTTTTGGCCTACGAATTGGTTCCCAGCCGTCTACAAGTCCCAAGAACGATATCAAGCGATCCCGAAGACTCCCGGAGGCAATTTCAAGGCTCAAGTTCTTATTTTTATCATTCGGTTTGATTGTTTAATGCTTAGAACAATGTTTTCATCCGTTTTCGTGTTGATTTTCGTTGCAATGTCCGGCTAAACCACTCGTGATCTTCTCCGGTGGTAGGGTTTGTTCACGTTTGACTTGTTCTTTCGTTTTCAATTGGGTTATTGTTGAACTAGGCATCTTAAGCCAAGTGATTTTATTTGTTAACTAAAACTTCTAATATTTATGTTGATTGAAGCCTACATTCCAATTTTTGTGAGTGTTTTAGATTTCTTTACATCAGGAAGCCTCACGAGGGTTAGGATTGGGTTGGTTAACGTAAGTTGGGTTCGATTTGAGTAGTTCATTTACAACAGTCTCGTTCAATCCCTTAGGTCTAGTACTCTAGTTAAACCAATTATGGTTATGTCTATATGACCATTCGCGAACATCTAAGACAAGTCATTAGTTACAAACCTGAACCCGAGGAGGATTACCTTTCCAATTATTGTTTCAGAACCAATCCGATTTCAAGTCAGTTTTACTTTTAAAATCAGTTTCTTTTCAAATTATTCTTAATTAGTTTTCAAACCGTAAATCAAGCTTTTCACTTTTCATATATTCCTTGTGTAGACGACCTTACTTCCCTATCTACTTAGGTGAGCTAAGATCATAAAATTAAATTGTTTTTTATTAGGTCTGCCAAACCGCATCAAATAACACAATAATAGCATGAAATACGCAATGACGAGCATGAATCACAATAAGCTGTAATATTTTTATTTTTATATATAATGATACTACATTCATTTAAATATTAAAAAACACTCATTTTGTGGTGTCATTATTATAAAATTATCGTATATAAATTTATAAATATTAAAAAAAAGAAGAAGAACTTGGGAAAAAACCAACAAACGTAAACATTACTAAAAGTCTATAATGTCACTCAAACAATCTTTTTCTAGAATTTAATATCAACCACTAGTTTTAGTAAACCCGTATAATATACGGGTTGAAAAATAAATTCCCATGTATATAGAATAGTGAATGTTGAAATGCAAGCTTACGTATGTTAAAAACTGTGTCGTTTTATCTATTTTAACATCGAAAACATTTAGTCTGGATTAAATGGCTTCAAACAAGATACCTAGTTTTAGTGTACCTCATCTCATGCCATCCTTGCTTTCTATTTTGACATCTTTAATCATGATTTTGAATTCTAAATCAACAAATAAAACTTTTTTTATTTTCCTTAAAATCCACGCTCAAGAACATAGTTTTAATTAAAAAACATCAAAACAAATTATGTTGTTTTCATCCATTTCCTTCAACCTCCCCATTGTTGTTTAATTTCATCATCTATCTATACGTCATTTATGAAAATAAAAATCATTTGAATAACAAAGTTTCATTGTAGTACAAACTACAAACCGGTTAGGAATTCCAGTTTTTAATATTTGATTTCAAATCATGGTAGTACACATTGTAGTACATATAAGACTTTTTAATTGCAAACCAAATAATAATAAAAAATTATTTAAGATGCTCGATCTTGATACTAATTCTCGTCACTTTCCTGGGTTATTATTCTACTTTTTTTTAGAGACTCACTTGTTAGTACTCACCTTTTTTTTTTTTTTTGAAAAATGTGTTAGTACTCACCTGATCCTTTATTTTTGCATTCCTCTTAAATAAGTCGAGAATTTTAGTGAAATAAAAACTAAATTTTAGTTTTTCTTATTCCGTCGTTCTAACATGTTTCGCATATAAGTTTGTCTAAGACCATTCATAGTCCATTCTCTATTTTTATGTGAGTGGATGTACTATATTATAAGGGATGGTTGTAATTAAAGAAAAAAAATTTATAAGGGTTGTTTTTGTAACATCGTGTATTTTGTTCAATAAAAATTAAAAATTTTATTCGTCGATGTTGATAATTATAATAATAATAATAATAATAATAATAATAATAACAATAATAATGAAGATAACATTAATAATAAATAATAACAACAACAATAATAATAATAACAATTGTTTATAAAAATATATATTTTTAAATCAAGTGCAGGGGGGTATTTTGTAATTTATGAAACTTAAAAAAATTAAGTTTCTAGCATAAAATATAAAACTTGAAACCGCAGGGGCTAAATGTGTAACATTTTAAAACCACCGGCTTCCCCCCCCCCTATTTTTCCGGCGAGTCTCCGGCGAGACTCCGGCCGAACTCCGGCGAAGCCGAAAACGATAAAATTTCACCATTTCAACTCGCAAAACCGGTTCCAATGCACTCATGGACTAGTTTCGAACCCAAGGCACCTATTAAACACGATTAATCGTCGGTAAATTCGAATCCAAAGTTTCCACATCGAAGTCACTAAAATTCCCAACCAAAATCAGTCAATTTATTTGATTTGAACCCCACAATCACACCGAAAGCTTCTTGGATCCAATTTGAATGGAATCCAACATAGAAACGTGTTGAAATTGGTCAAACAAACGGTTATAATTCTCACTTTTATCTCGGATTCTATACAGCTCGATAATACACCCAAACAACAATAATAAACGAATCAAAGCTGCAAAATCAATCACCTATACACACTCAATCGAACTCAGGTTTCAATTTCACCAAAAACAACCACAAACACAGAAATCGATCACCATCTTCATCGCGGACCTGCAACTCGATTGTTAGCCAACCTCCAATCAATTTTAATCGAAATTAACATGGGGCTATTGTTCTAGATCATCATTAGAAGTTTCCCCTAAGTTTAATTTGATTATGGTTGTGGTTTGAGCATCATTGATTGGCACCTAGTCGCGGACCTATCTCGAACTCAAACTCATCGAATACATCATATTAACAGGTAATTAATACCTCTATGAACTCGTTTTCACTTGGGGATTAAAAGCCCCAAGGTTAATTTCATTGACATAATCGATCCGAGCTTCAATTTGGATCAAGTTCATTCTAGGGTTCTTCGGGTTCTGGGGGTTCTGTTGGGTTGTGTTTAAATTCAATTAAAACCGGTTTCTATCGCGGCTTAGGCCCTTGGTTCACCGGTTACACACTTGAATTCCAACCTTCAGGTCTCGGGTTCGAGACCCGCCACCTACACTATTTTTTTAAGGCCTTTTAAGCCTTTAAAAATTCAGAAAAAAATTCTAAAAATCATAAAAACATTTTTACAAACATTAAAAATTTCTAAAACCACTTAATTACTTTCTGAAATTATTTTTATATTTTATTCATTTATTTTTATTTGTTTTCAATAAGTAAAATAACTAATTGTATTATCCCCCAATTTATAATTAGTGTATAATACATAATTATACAATAAATAAATTGAATTCAATATATATACATATATATATATTATTCAATTATCGAAATAACTTTTATCTAAATAAATTACAGGTATATAATTTTACACCATCGTATACAATTTATAACATATGTATATAATTAACATACAATATATAGTTACGCTTACTTATGTATAAATTTATTATATACATATAATTATGTATGTAATTATACATGAAATTAGATATAATTACATGAATATATATAATTATGTATATAATTATACATATACAATTTATTAATAAATTGTATATATGTATAACTTATATGCATAAATTTTTATTAAAATCCTGGACATAATCACTTTCAACATATTCGTTTATTTCAAGACATTTCCAAACCAAATAAAATTAATCAATTTAAACAACCATGGAAATCCTAATACATTCCCAAATTCCCAAATCATTATTATTCTAACTCGAGACATCGTTCCTTAGGTTAATCATAAGGAAATCGTCGGTGTCTAATCGATCACGTTCAAAATCCAATCTCATCAATCAAGTGAGTATTCATATCCCCTTTTTATATCATTTCTTATTTGGGGGAAATCATGTGATACAATATATTCAATCATGATATTCTGTTGTTGTTTCATTCTAAATTCAATTCAAGACAGGTTATGTTATTACTTGCAATTATGTGAACATACTATGATAAACTGGACGACAGTAAAACCCTAATTCAATCAATCAATCCTGGTATCAATGGTAGATCTACTGGTTTGGATAACCCACCCCACATGGCTTACGAGTGGTGATTATGCCAGAGACAATTAGTCAATCTATGGTGTTTGTGTGGAGTCTATTATATGCAAGTGTCAAGTCAAGGGGTTTATATTGTGTTGGTTTATCTATATGTTTCGCTATTGCCATATAAGTCTTAATATTACCTTGTGAATTGAATTATTCTCAATCAATCAATCAATCTATACGTATATTCAAAACTGTGATTACTCACCAGCTAACTCGTTAGCTGACTTTATTTTCTCACATGATTTCAGGTTAAGCAAGATAGTGGACTTCTACGTGCTCATTTAAGACACGGACTTAGTTAAATAAAAGACAATTATTATTTGTGGTTTCGATTGTTGTATTTGTGTATGTTGAACTTATTTTATCTTGTAATCTGATTTTAATATTATTTCCACTATTAGGCAACCATGTGTTATGAACAATCAATCATTCCCTCGTCCGCTCCGATGATTCCGCCGTCGGTCGGGGTGTGACAGATTGGTATCAGAGCCATGGTTATAGGGAATTAGGTTATTAGAAATGGAATGACCTAGACTATAACTAAGTACCATACACATGAGTCCTCTCATGTATATTATATGCATATATAGGATTATATGTGTGCTTTACATGTTTATACTTGATTATATGATTATATGCCCTATGTGATTCTTCCTATACTTTGATTCTTATCAATGCACACACAAATCTTAAATCATATTCAGGGCATTGTGTGCCTAAATTAAATGGGTTTCAAAATGAGCTTTGAATCGTTATTCGTGGTTTTCAAAATCTCGTCAAAGTCTGTGTCTCACAACTGAATACATGTAATGCTGGAAGAGTGGGATGCCTGTATCTCGGGGTGTTCTGTCTAGGCAAGGTATTCGCATAAATCTAAACCAACCGATGGACCTGTTTACCTTACCTGGGAACCCTCGGGATGAGTATCTGCTTATAGGTACGCATGTCTTCAACAAAGTTGTGATTGACCTAATACTTTGATTAGTCAACGTATTCCCTTTGATTTACGAATCAAACAATTACACTCGGAACATATCATTGTTATTATGCCAAATTCCCGATTTTCGTTTACAAATTGTATAACTCATATTACCTAATTCTCATAAAATATCCTAATGATATTTCAGAATGTCTTCTCGTCGAATCCGTTCACGATCTGGAAACTCTGGCCGCAAGATTACTGCTGTAGTGGCACGTGAAGTTGCTGCGGTCATCCCAACTCTACTTACCCACTTGAACCAAGGCAACAATACTGTCCAAAACCCAACTGCACCAAACCCTCCCAAAACTTGTACTTACAAACAATTCAGTTCTTGCAACCCCACCAAGTTCAGTGGAACTGAAAGAGCTACCGGATTACTACAATGGTTTGAAAGCATCGAGAACACTTTCCTCAACAGCGAGTGCCCTGAAAATCTAAAAGTACGGTATGCCACAAGTGTTCTTCAAAAGAGAGCACTCACTTGGTGGAACGGTGAGAAACGAACCCGTGGAACTGATGCCGCATTAGCATTGACGTGGGATGAAGTTAAGGAGCTCATGACTCGGGAATTCTGCCCGAGAAACGAAATTAAGAAATTGGAAGCTGAGTTCTGGGACTTAACTCAAGAAAGTGGAGAAAATCTAGCTTATACCAACCGATTTCATGAACTGAGTCTACTTGTTCCTCACCTGGTTACTCCTTTATCTCGGGCTATCGAGAAATACATCGGTGGTCTACCCATGCAAATTCAAGACACGGTGTGGGGTAGAAATCCTGCAACCTTGGAAGATACCATCCGGTTAGCTGCTTAGTTAACTGATAATCATGTCAAGGCTGGAACCCTGACTAGGAAGGGTGCTAAAAAGGTGCCTGAGAAACCCTCAGCTGAACCCCTTAAGGAGGAAAAACCTGAATCTTCTCAAAACAGGAAGAGGAAGGCTAAATCCCAAAACTTTGCTGTGATTACCCCTGCTGTGCCAATTAATCAAGTCCCCCGCTGATGAAAAAGCCCTACGCTGGACCCTTTCCGCAGTGTAACAACTGCAAGTATCACCATCCCGCTAACGTTCAATGTCGTCAATGCACCAACTGTGGTCGTTTCGGCCATACATTCAACGTGTGCAAGAATACTGCAAGGGTTCCAGTTACCACACCGACTGTTCAGCATACCCCGACAATCACGCAAACAAGAGCTTGCTACCAATGCGGAGATCCTAACCATTTCCGCAACCAATGTCCGAAGCTCCTCAAGGCCGTCCCTGCAGCTCAAGGTCGAGCATTCAACATCAATGCCCAACAAGCCCAAGTTAGCAACGACGTGGTGAACGGTATGTTCCAAATTAATAATCAATACGCTTTGATTCTTTTTGACACTGGTGCAGATAAAAGCTTTGTATCCTTAGACTTTGAGCCATTACTTGCTAGTGCCCGAACCAAGCTAGATAACCCCTTTACGGTAGAGATAGCTGACGGAAAACCCATTACAATTAATTCTGTTATTCCTGACTGTACTTTGAATCTAAGTGAGCATGATTTCCCTATCAATCTTATACCCATGCAACTGGGTAGTTTCGATGTTATAGTAGGCATGGACTGGTTATCAAAGAATCATGCCGAAGTGATTTGTCACGAAAAGACCATTCGTATTCCTCTCCCGACCGGAAGCATACTACAAATCTACGGGGAAAAACCTTACAAGGGGCTTAAACTCATGTCTTGTACCAAAGCTCAAAAGTACCTCCACAAGCATTACGTGGCTTTCTTAGCTCATATCGTGAAGGCAGATGAGAAACCTAAGAAGATTGAAGACATTCCGGTTGTTCGAGAGTTTCCTGAAGTCTTTCCCGAAGACTTAACCGGTCTTCCTCCCGTTCGTCAAGTTGAATTCCGAATCGACCTTGTACCCGGTGCAACTCCCGTGGCAAAATCTCCTTATCGACTTGCACCATCTGAGATGCAAGAACTTGCTAGCCAATTGCAAGAACTGTCAGACAAAGGATTCATTCGCCCGAGCTCGTCACCATGGGGAGCTCCGGTCTTATTCGTGAAGAAAAAGGATGGCTCATTCCGTATGTGCATTGACTATCGAGAACTCAACAAACTCACAATCAAGAACCGTTACCCATTACCCAAAATCGACGATCTGTTTGATCAGCTTCAAGGAGCCACTCATTTCTCAAAGATCGATCTTCGTTCTGGTTATCACCAACTCCGTGTGCACGATGATGACATCCCAAAAACCGCTTTCCAAACGAGATATGGCCATTACGAGTTTACAGTGATGCCATTCGGGTTAACCAACGCACCGGCAGTATTCATGGATTTAATGAATCGCGTGTGCCGGCCATACCTAGACAAATTCGTGATCGTATTCATCGACGACATCTTGATATACTCCAAATCAAAATCCGATCACGAGAATCACCTTCGTCTAATACTCGAACTTCTGAGGAAAGAGAAACTCTACGCCAAATTCTCAAAATGTGAATTCTGGCTTAATGAGGTTCAATTTCTTGGTCATATAGTAAACAGCAAGGAAATTCACGTTGATCCCGCAAAGATCGAGGCAATAAAGAAATGGGGAGAACCTAAAACTCCTACAGAGATTCGTTCATTCCTTGGTTTAGCCGGATATTATCGACGTTTTATTCCTAACTTCTCGAAGATTGCTGTGCCACTCACTGCTTTGACCCACAAGGATAAGCCTTTTTCTTGGGGGCCTGATCAAGAGAAAGCATTTCAAACCCTCAAGCAAAAGTTGTGTGAAGCGCCGATTTTAACATTTCCTGATGGAAACGACGATTTCGTTGTCTATTGTGACGCTTCAAAACAAGGTCTAGGTTGCGTTCTCATGCAGCGAGACAAAGTTATAGCTTATGCTTCAAGACAATTGAAGATTCATGAGAAAAATTATACGACGCACGATCTTGAATTGGGTGCCGTCGTATTCGCACTCAAAATCTGGAGACACTATCTCTATGGCACTAAATGTGTTGTATTCACCGATCATAAGAGTCTCCAGTACATCTTCAATCAGAAGGAGCTTAACATGAGGCAACGACAATGGGTCGAACTACTCAATGACTACGACTGTGAGATTCGTTACCACCCTGGTAAAGCTAATGTCGTAGCCGATGCATTAAGTCGTAAGGGTCAAGTTATGCTTCAAAGTGTTACCATTCAAACCGACCTCGTGACCCGTATACTCGAAGCTCAACACGAATCAGTCACCGAGAGCAACATGTATGAGGAAATGTCATGGTGCTGAACTCCAATTGGAAACCAAGTCGGACGGACTACTGTATTTTCTAAATCGACTTTGGATTCCGAATCGCGATAATCTTCGAACAACCATCATGGATGAGGCTCATAAGGCTCGTTATTCTATTCATCCAGGAGCAGATAAGATGTTCATGAATCTTCGGAACCAATATTGGTGGCCCGGCATGAAGAAGGATATAGCCTTGTATGTATCTAAATGCCTCACATGTTCCAAAGTCAAAGCCGAGCATCAACGTCCCTCTGGATTACTCGTACAACCCGAGGTTCCATTATGGAAATGGGAAAGCATATCCATGGATTTCATCACCAAGCTGCCTCGTACCGCTAGTGGTCATGATAGTATCTGGGTTATCATTGATCGATTGACTAAGTCGGCTCATTTCATTCCAATTCGGGAAGATTATCGAGTCGAGAAATTGGCTCGTATTTACATTAATGAAATAGTCAGTCGGCATGGTGTACCTTTAGATATTATCTCTGATCGCGATGGTCGTTTCATCTCTCATTTCTGGAAAAGTCTCCAAGCAGCTCTCGAGACTCAACTAAATATTAGTACAGCCTATCACCCGCAAACCGAAGGTCAGACTGAAAGAACGATACAAACCCTTGAGGATATGCTCCGGGCTTGCGTCATTGATTTCAGTGGATCGTGGGATTCTCATCTTCCGTTAATCGAATTTTCATACAACAACAGTTACCATACCAGCATCCAGATGGCACCATTTAAGGCCTTGTATGGCCGGAAGTGTCGATCTCCCATCTGTTGGTCTGAAGTTGGTGAATCACAGATTACTGGTCCGGAATTGATACAAGAAACAACCGACAAAATTCATAAGATCCGTGATAACTTGGTCGCGGCTAGAAATCGTCAAAAGCATTATGCTGACAAAAGACGTAAGCCCATGGAATACAATGTCGGTGATCTCGTACTTCTTAAGGTGTCACCTTGGAAGGGAGTGATTCGCTTTGGAAAGAAAGGGAAGCTAGCACCTCGTTACGTGGGTCCATTCAAAGTGCCCGAGCGAATTGGGAAAGTGGCATACAAGCTTGAATTACCCCAGGAACTTAGCAATATACATCCGACGTTTCATGTTTCAAATCTCAAGAAATGTCTTGCCGATGAAAATCTCCACATTCCACTCGACGAAGTCCAGATTGATGAATCTATGCACTTTATTGAGAAACCTGTGGAAATTATGGATCGGGAAGTCAAACAACTCAAGCGTAGCCGGATACCTATTGTCAAAGTTCGTTGGGAATCTAAACGTGACCCAGAGTTCACCGGGGAACGTGAGGACCAAATGAAAACCAAGTACCCCCATCTTTTCATTTCAGCCTCCTCGTGATTTAAATTTCGGGACGAAATTTTCTAAAGCAGGGGAGACTGTAACATCGTGTATTTTGTTCAATAAAAGTTAAAAATTTTATTCGTCGATGTTGATAATTACAATAATTATAATAATAATAATAATAATAATAATAACAATAATAATGAAGATAACATTAATAATAAATAATAACAATAATAATAATAATAATAACAATTGTTTATAAAAATATATATTTTTAAATCAAATGCAGGGGGTATTTTGTAATTTATGAAACTTAAAAAAATTAAGTTTCTAGCATAAAATATAAAACTTGAAACCGCAGGGGCTAAATGTGTAACATTTTAAAACCACCGGCTTCCCCCCCCCCCCGTTTTTCCGGCGGGTCTCCGGCGAGACTCCGCCGAACTCCGGCGAAGCCGAAAACGATAAAATTTCACCATTTCAACTCGCAAAACCGGTTCCAATGCACTCATGGACTAGTTTCGAACCCAAGGCACCTATTAAACACGATTAATCGTCGGTAAATTCGAATCCAAAGTTTCCACATCGAAGTCACTAAAATTCCCGACCAAAATCAGTCAATTTATTTGATTTGAACCCCACAATCACACCGAAAGCTTCTTGGATCCAATTTGAATGGAATCTAACATAGAAACGTGTTGAAATTGGTCAAACAAACGGTTATAATTCTCACTTTTATCTCGGATTCTATACAGCTCGATAATACACCCAAACAACAATAATAAACGAATCAAAGCTGCAAAATCAATCACCTATACACACTCAATCGAACTCAGGTTTCAATTTCACCAAAAACAACCACAAACACAGAAATCGATCACCATCTTCATCGCGGACCTGCAACTCGATTGTTAGCCAACCTCCAATCAATTTTAATCGAAATTAACATGGGGCTATTATTCTAGATCATCATTAGAAGTTTCCCCTAAGTTTAATTTGATTATGGTTGTGGTTTGAGCATCATTCGATTGGCACCTAGTCGCGGACCTATCTCGAACTCAAACTCATCGAATACATTATATTCACAGGTAATTAATACCTCTATGAACTCGTTTTCACTTGGGGATTAAAAGCCCCAAGGTTAATTTCATTGACACAATCGATCCGAGCTTCAATTTGGATCAAGTTCATTCTAGGGTTCTTCGGGTTCTGGGGGTTCTGTTGGGTTGTGTTTAAATTCAATTAAAACCGGTTTCTATCGCGGCTTAGGCCCTTGGTTCACCGGTTACACACTTGAATTCCAACCTTCAGGTCTCGGGTTCGAGACCCGCCACCTACACTATTTTTTTAAGGCCTTTTAAGCCTTTAAAAATTCAGAAAAAAATTCTAAAAATCATAAAAACATTTTTACAAACATTAAAAATTTCTAAAACCACTTAATTACTTTCTGAAATTATTTTTATATTTTATTCATTTATTTTTATTTGTTTTCAATAAGTAAAATAACTAATTGTATTATCCCCCAATTTATAATTAGTGTATAATACATAATTATACAATAAATAAATTGAATTCAATATATATACATATATATATTATTCAATTATCGAAATAACTTTTATCTAAATAAATTACAGGTATATAACTTTACACCATCGTATACAATTTATAACATATGTATATAATTAACATACAATATATAGTTACGCTTACTTATGTATAAATTTATTATATACATATAATTATGTATGTAATTATACATGAAATTAGATATAATTACATGAATATATATAATTATGTATATAATTATACATATACAATTTATTAATAAATTGTATATATGTATAACTTATATGCATAAATTTTTATTAAAATCCTGGACATAATCACTTTCAACAAATTCGTTTATTTCAAGACATTTCCAAACCAAATAAAATTAATCAATTTAAACAACCATGGAAATCCTAATACATTCCCAAATTCCCAAATCATTATTATTCTAACTCGAGACACCGTTCCTTAGGTTAATCATAAGGAAATCGTCGGTGTCTAATCGATCACGTTCAAAATCCAATCTCATCAATCAAGTGAGTATTCATATCCCCTTTTTATATCATTTCTTATTTGGGGGAAATCATGTGATACAATATATTCAATCATGATATTCTGTTGTTGTTTCATTCTAAATTCAATTCAAGACAGGTTATGTTATTACTTGCAATTATGTGAACATACTATGATAAACTGGACGACAGTAAAACCCTAATTCAATCAATCAATCCTGGTATCAATGGTAGATCTACTGGTTTGGATAACCCACCCCACATGGCTTACGAGTGGTGATTATGCCAGAGACAATTAGTCAATCTATGGTGTTTGTGTGGAGTCTATTATATGCAAGTGTCAAGTCAAGGGGTTTATATTGTGTTGGTTTATCTATATGTTTCGCTATTGCCATATAAGTCTTAATATTACCTTGTGAATTGAATTATTCTCAATCAATCAATCAATCTATACGTATATTCAAAACTGTGATTACTCACCAGCTAACTCGTTAGCTGACTTTATTTTCTCACATGATTTCAGGTTAAGCAAGATAGTGGACTTCTACGTGCTCATTTAAGACACGGACTTAGTTAAATAAAAGACAATTATTATTTGTGGTTTCGATTGTTGTATTTGTGTATGTTGAACTTATTTTATCTTGTAATCTGATTGTAATATTATTTCCACTATTAGGCAACCATGTGTTATGAACAATCAATCATTCCCTCGTCCGCTCCGATGATTCCGCCGTCGGTCGGGGTGTGACAGTTTTCTCATATTTGGAGAAATACGGTACAACCACCATAAATTTATTAATATTTTTTAAACTGATTGTGAGTGAATGAGAGGAAAAAGGATAACGATAAATGTATAAAAAATATTATTTAATTAAAAAAATAGAGAAAAATAATAACTTTAATGTAGTTATAAGAATTAAGATAATGGATGGACTGTGAATACTCTAACACTATTTCCCTTATGTATGTATGTCTGAAAGCTAATAAAGAGATGAGTTATAAATGCATACGAGTTATAGATTCAGAGGCTGGAAAAAACCGATTTTAGAGCCGAAACCCACGACCAAAATCTAAACCGGTTTCACTAAAAAAGGGTTCTAATAGGGCCGTCTTTGAGGGTAGAGGAGGTTGGTGGCTACTCAGAGTCCAATCTCTTTAAGCGTCTTAATTATTTATAATTTTTTATTATTATATACATATGTATATTTAAAAAAAACTATATACCTTATTAAACACTCAAACCTATTAAGCCATTAACAAACCAATTCACAATTTTCGTATTTTAGGCCTATTAAATTTAAGTTTATCAACATTTTAATTATTTTGATCCACTACTGCCTGTTATAAAATTTTTAACCCATTTTAAAACCCAAATAAAAAAACTTGCAATTTGGGATGGGCAGAAAAAAATTTGCAATCGAAATATAAAATGCAGGGCAAGAGATTGATTTAACTATGGTATCGTTTTTTTCTATTCGCCTAGGACTTAAAAATTTATATGTTAGTTATTGATTTAGTCTTTATGTTCGAAACTGCTTTTTCTACTTGCCTACGTACTCAAGCCCAAAATTCTCCGAGAATTCTCAAAAACGGCCCTGGGTTTTAACCTGATTGTCTTTATGTTCAAAACTGCTTTTGTAGCCCTGTAGGTTGAAACCAATTTTACCCCACTCAAGCTCAAACTAAATCGTCAGAATCCAGTTTTCAAACCGGTCAAACCCCATCAAAAAATCCACTTTCCAACTTAGTTTTCAGACCGGTCAGGACCATTTTTAACTACCTTTTTAGACCTAAACCGGTTTAAATAATAAAAAAACACCGTTTGTGCACGTCTACCATGTTGTTGTTAGGGATGAGCAATTTTTACCGAGTACCAGTACCATGCCGAACCGGTACTGACCGAACATAATCGGTAGCGGTACTGGCATTCGTTTTTCAGGTGTTCGGTATTGGTACTCTTCAGTTTCGGTATTTCTCGTTATTTTTAATGGTACCGGTACGGTTCAATACCGAACCGACACATCGGCACGGTATTCGGTTTAAACTTTTAGAAATTTTTGGTATCGTAATTTTTCGCCACGGTACTTATTCAGTACCGATAGAATACCAATCTCATCCCTATCTGATGTTTATACATGTATCTAGTATCCTTGGATATATATTGATGAGGATAGTTGTATGGCAGCTCTTGACTTTTTAAATTAAATGCAATGAATCCGTCCCTCTTACTAAAGTGGAACCTTTTTTTTTTTTTGAAAGGATACTAAAGTGGAACCTACCCACACATACTTTGGACGTTACACATTTTCTTGCTTTTTAACTGCACTTTAATTTAGTTTTTATTGACCAAAATCACTCACGCAGTCAACTTATTTGACCATTAATTTGTTGCCTGCATTATAAAATGATAAATATAACTTTGGCCGTTTGACCGTTTTTAATGTTATTCTAACTATAACTTTAAAAAGTAAATATTATTTCGTTATTTGTGAAGGTAGAGTCGAAAACAATTTAATTAAAAGTTAAAAGCAAATCTACTGACATATGCAAAATTAAAAAAAGAAATTAAAATAACACCCCTCATAGGTATCATGATTTTTCCATTCTTTTTCTTGAGAAAAAATGTTAGTATATTTTGACATAATGGTCAAGAGGGAGGTGGGAAGTTTTACATCTCTTATAGGTTTAAGGTTTAAATATTGATATAGACGAATATTAATAAATTGTTGATACTAAAAACTAATCACTAAACTGTCATTCAAAAAAAAAGAAAAAATTAACGAGCTCTTTAAAAGCATTTACATCATGTTAATCCACATCTTTATAATTACAGTAATTTTTTTTCTATTAGATAAAACTTTTTTATACCTTTATCATTATATTTTTATTCTCTTCTATACTCACAATCATTTTTTAAATGAATACTAAATTATTTATAAGAGTGAACCATATATTATCAAATATACAATTGAACAATAATATGTTTTTTCTCACCCACTCATAATTATTCCTTATAATATATAAAACACACTTTTAATAATTCAAGAAATCTACTATGAATGTTTTAATGTGTAATAATCAGACATGACCTAAGATAACTTGAGTCTAAGGCAACTAATTGAAAAACCTTTAGAACCATTAGTCGAGTCCTATGACGCTCAAATTTCACAGAGTTTTGACTATGACACGCTAAAAAGTAATAAAGGAAAATTACATAAGAGCATTCACAAGCCGTTCCACACACACACACACACACACATATATATGAGTGGGTGTCCTATATTATAGAGGATGATTGCGAGTGAAATAATTAGAAATTTTATAGGGATTGTTCCGTATTTGTTTATATTTTAGAAAACACTGTACAACTCCTACAAATCTTTTAATATTTTTTAAAGTAGTTAGGAGTGTATAAAAAATACAATGATAAATAGATAAAGAATATTATTTAATAAAAATAAGAGAGATTATAAGGAATTAAGGATGTTTAAGTGTTAGACCGATTTTAATTACCAGTCGTACGATTATGAAAATAAATGTTTGACCACAAGATCTCCTCACGTGGTGAGATTTTTTTCATGACATGTTGCCCATGTGGCCTTATGCTTGTCCCACTAAAAAAAGATTAATTTTTGGTATTTACAAATTTAAAGTTATTATTTTTTAGTTCTACTTTTCAAAATTTTATAATATATAATTTTCTTGATGTTAGTTTTTATAGATTTATAAAATAACTATGTGTTACAATATATTTAATAACGCAATACTTATGTTTTAAAAAAAGCGATAAACGATAAATGATTTTTTTAAACTTTGATAAGTAAGTTTTAGTGATTAGTTTTTTAGTTACAATTTAAAATTTGTAAATATTAATTTTTTATAGG
Organism: Flaveria linearis; assembly: GCA_024085815.1. NCBI lineage: Eukaryota > Viridiplantae > Streptophyta > Magnoliopsida > Asterales > Asteraceae > Flaveria > Flaveria linearis. The sequence continues at coordinate 36,952,423 of CM044002.1, forward strand.
TCTTCACTTGTTCTTTAGAAAAGTTTAATATTGGTCGACCTATTAGATATGGTTAGATATTATTTTGTTTTAATAACTTTTACTATAGTTTTAAATTTATAAAGCTTTTGAAGGTTTTTTAAAATAAATATTATTTTAAAAGTGAAAAAGGTAAGCCCAGATTAAAATTTATTTTCAAAATACGGGTGAGATTTTTAGCATAACTAGGATTGATCCCCGCACGTTGCCGCGGGAATCTTTTTGTAGCGTCGTATAAACCATATTAGCACAAAAGAGTAAGAAATCTAAGCATGTTTTCTATGTAGAAATCTCATAACTGTCTTAAACATAAAAGTACATCGATGTCATTTGTCAAACAATGATTATTAAAGAAAACGGCCTGGTTAGATATACACTTAAATTACGTGATAGACTAACAAACAGTTATACGTTGTAACGATATATTCTTTTCAAAAGTTATAGAAAGAAAAACAAAATATTTATAAAAAGATTATAAAGATTAACTTTTTTTCAAAAAAAAAAAAACAAAGCTTTCATATAGTTATTGTAGTTATTGTAGTTTTTTAGTATATTTATATTAATGTGTGTATAGTAGTGATAAGGGTGAGAATGTGAGATTGAACTAGGGCTGTAAACGAGCCGACCCGAGCCGACCCAGGATGGGCTCGAGTTCGAGCTCGAAGCTTATCGAGCCGAGCCGAGCCGGCTCGAAAATTTCTAACGAGCTCAAAACACCGGCTCGAGTTCGGCTCGTGAAAAGCTCGAGCCAGCTCGTGGCTCGTTCGAGCCGGCTCGATTTATTTTTTTTATTTTATTTTTTCACATTAATTTATATAAAAACACAAAAAATATATATTAGAGTTTTTATCTTTTGTTGGGTACTCCGTACTAAGGGAAACAAAGAGCATTATTTTGAATATAAACAATTTACTGTTAAGTTATATATTTTTTAAATAAAATACTTAATGTTTATAAAAATAATCCATTTTTATTTTAAGAAAACTTTTTTAAAATCCTAATATAAAAATAATAATAATAGTAGTAGTAGTAATAATAATGATTATTATTATTATACAATATAAATATATATATACACATATATTATATGCACCGAGTCACGAGCCGAGCCAACGAACCGAGCCACGAGCCGAGCTCGAACCGAGCTAACCCTGGCTCGAGTTCGGCTCGCTTAGAATTCGAGCCGAGCCGAGCCGGCTCGTTTAGATTCGAGCTTTTTTCGAGCCGAGCTTTTTTCGAGCTTTTCTCGAGCTTTTCTCGAGCGAACTTCGAGCCACGAACTTTTTGTACAGCCCTAGATTGAACCCATGTTCCTTTCCATGGAATCCAACTAACTAATCACTCAACCAAAGTTAAAATTGAATTTAGGCTTCAAATTCATTTTCATTTCAGCTAAATGTTATTAATAAAATCCCCACCAACATATATAATATATCATATAAAAAAATAAAAATTTAAAAAATCCCCCCACCGACTTAGAGGATTAATAGTAATAGAAATTCGTCGCCTAACATGGTTACCTGGGCAAGACCTAATTAAAGATAAAATTTTGTTTTTATTTGTCCTAAAAAATTGGTGAGATATTATGAGAATTCCTCCGTGTCGCGGAAGCGAGAAATTATGGGATTTTCTTCCGTACATGACGAGATATGGACGGGTTGAGCCACATCATTGGGGAAATAATTTGTTAATAAGTATTAAAAATTTTATATTGGTAAAACACATCGGTCAAATGTTAATTAACAACAACTATAATAATAAAATTAATATGACAAACACTTTTTATATAGTGAGATTATTCTACAAAGTGCATTTTTGCTACAAATGGAGATAAGACACAACGAGTCAAAAAAATTACAAGAAGAATTATATCTCACAATCTAAATCGAATTTCAAAAAAGTAATTCGGATTCTCTGTTCCTCTAATCTTCATCTTTCAGAAAAAAAAGAAAAAATAAAAAAAAATTATTGTGTCTTTATATGACACAATGACGTTATTATGTCTTTCATAATTACATAATGACGTCATTGTATCATTAATGACGTCATTGCATTTTTCATAAATGACACAATAAAAATACGTTAGTTTTTTTATTTTTTTTATTTTTCATTTATTTTTTTCTTAGTGAGGACGGGTAGGGGAACAAAACCTTGGAATTACTTTTTTGAATTTCGATTTATATTGTGAGATATAATTTGTTTTTTGACTTTTTTTACTAATTTGTGTTTTCTCACACTTTGTAACAAAAATACACTTTGTATTTAAACCTATTTCTTTTTTAAATACGAGGCCTAGAAAATAATCCAACAACGACATGGTCATAGATGTCATTCACTCAAATCAATGGCGGAGGATAGTGAGGGGGGGCGCCCTCTCTATTTTTTTCGTCGGTAGTGTTAAATTTTAGCCCGTTAATGTAATTTTTTGGCCCGGTAGTGTAAATTTTTATATAAATCTCGAGTTCGCCCCCCTAAACAAAATTAGTTTCGCCCCCGTCCGTTATACGTGATGTTCGCTGACTCAAATATACTTAAACAAAAGGTAGCGATCAAACTCACTGAAAACGAATTATTGACTTCTTAATTATTTAATTATAATTTCAAACATGGTACGTACACTTAAACGCCATTATTATTAATTTTATGCCGTTCAAACCAAAAATTATTATTATTTTAATATTATAACAAGTAGTGACAATTAAACACAGTTTGTCGTTGTTCATGTGCGTCTGGGTTAAAAGCACAAGATTTGATACGCAATTTCAGCATCTCCACGTGTTCATGCAAAAATCCAAATTGATTCATTGTGAATACAATGCAGCCACGTCACGCAACACACGCGTATGCATAGCATATGTATTTCCAACAACATTTTTTAAATCAAACCAATTTGATGGTTTTTATTCTATGTTGCACGTTATGGGTAAATGTTAGCCGAGTTAATATTAATTTTCTAGTTATTATTATATGATTTATTATCTATCTTTAAATTTTTTTATTAGTCAGTATTATATACCTATTTTGACTATTTGGATAGTCGTTTATATTTTATCATTATCATTAGTTAATAATATTTATTATTTTCATTTTCTTTTTAAATCTCTATATAAAAGGATCCACTTTTCGGTTATACAACGGTAAATATTATTCACCAGTGTAGTTTTCAGTTGATTAATATTATTAATTGGTTGCTTTGGGGTGGCAAATTTTGGTTCTTATTGTCAAGAATCCCAAGATGAGTTTCATGGGCACCAAATAGTGTAACAATTCTTGCAAATAATTGACGTTATGTATACAAACCTCAACATTGATAATATGTTGTACGGTTTAATATTGGAGGTGCATTAAAGATGGACTCAAAATTAATGCTCTCCAATTGTTAAAGTTGTTAATGATCGTGGCATGATATTCATTAAACTAAATAACTAAAGAGATTCCTCATGTGTGATGTATAAAAAGTATGTATCGTAATGATGTTAGGTTTTAGAGATTATATTCATTATTGGACCTTAACGAGCTGAGGACGGCTAATATAACGTGCACTTTGTTAATTAATTTTTTGCAAAACCTGAATAACGGTGATGACGTATGTGGTGATTATTTTAGTCTAATAAAATTTATTTTAGTATAAATGGATTTACTTAGAACATTCACTGTTGAATCTCTAAAAATATATGAGTGTGTTTCATATATTATAAAATGTTTCTTTGTGAGTGAAAAAGAAAGAAAATATTACTGTTTATCGATATATTTGGGGAATCACTGTTGAATCCCTATAAATTTTTTAATATATTTTGAAAGTGGTTGTAAATGAAGAAAAAAATATAAAAAATATTATTTAATTAAAAAATAGAGAGAAAAATAATAATTTTTAATATAATTATATTGATAAAGATGATAAATCCACTGTAAATGTTCTTATAACCACATGAGAAATTAAAATAGACATAAACATAAGTTAGAGGTGAACAATGTACAACTGATCAAGACCATTCACTCATTATATAAGGAGGTCTAAGATAGAACTTTTGGTAGCATGATTCAAGAGGCGGCGACCCCTTTTGACGACCGAGCTGTCCAGTAAGTATAAAGTTTTGATTGAAAGTTGCTTTAAATTCATCTCATTGATGGAAATTGATTTAGATCCAAGATATCTAAGTTATCCATGAATCATAAGTTATTGAATGCATATAATAGGGATTTTTTAAATGGTAGTCTATAGGAACACTAAATACGTGGTTATATGTTTGTTAAATTATGTTGAAAAAAAGAAGAATACTTCAAAAATTGATAAATGTTTTATACATTCGTCACACTTATACCATAGAAATTACGATCTATTGGATAACCGGAATAATATAAGATTCGCGGTTGTAAGGAAAGTTCTACAAGATAAGTCCATTGTGCTAAAATTAATAGAAAGAAAAAAAGAAAGAAAAAAAAGTCACTAAACGGGTTATTACTTACTACATTCGTAATCATCATAAATCAATATCCAACTTTGTTATTTTAGATTATATGAACACTAACCTTAAATACTTGTTTTCTTATCATCTTATGCTCCATAGAGATGTTAATAACACTAATAATAATAACACTAATAATAATAATAATAATAATAATAATAATAATAATAATAATAATAATAATAATAACTAGTAGGATATGCCGCGCGTTGCGGCGGTTTGTTTTTGAATGTCGATATGTAAATAAAAAGTATTTCGTAAAAAAGTCGTTGTAACATTAAAAATACGAAAGCGAACATTAAAAATTCGTTTAAGTAAAATCTAAAACAGTGTAAAACCGTCACATGTCCTGATTTAACATTTAAAATCATATTTTGTTAAATATTATAATTAATTAAAGTACCAAATCATTTACAAAATTATGTAGTTCAATGGTTAAGAAAAGGGTGTACCTGGTGCTGCAAAGAGCTCCCGCGTTTTCGCAGGGTCCAGGGAGGGTCCGTCCCATTTAAGGGAAGATGTACGCGGTCTTTCCCCCACATTTTGTGGGGAGGCCGTTTCCACGGATCGAACCTGAGACCTTCGGTCCCTTAGGAACAGCTTTTACCGCTGCGCCAAGGCCGTTTCAATGGTTAAGAAAAGCAAAGCTAAAATTATTATGCGAAGTTTCAGGAGTAGTATGAAACTAAAACAATTATTTTTTATTTGAAAATTAAACTTGTAGAAAATTTAATGCTAAAAGTATGTGATGCGTAAACAGGCAATTATTAACCTATATGTTAATAAAAATGGGAAATGAACAGTAGCTTCTCCATCTGCCTTCTCCAATCTCCAAATACACGTGTTGTTCTCAGGCGTGTTACGTGTTCCGATTTGTTCTTATGGAGATCCCCGTTTTATCGCTTAGTTCTGGCTGCTGTGTTCGCTGCTGTGTTTCGTCGGTTCCTTCGAGTGGCTTCGGTTCGTTCGACTGGCTGCTGTGTTTTATCGGTTAGTTCGTCGTTGAGCTCTCTTCTCACCCCTGCCTTTTCTTGCATTGATGGTTGTTGACAATTCTTCATGCTCCGTCTCACTTCTCGCTGCTGTGTTCGCTGCTGTGTTTCTTCGGTTCGTTCGACTGGCTGCTTGCGTCGGTGAGTTCTCTTCTCACCCCTGCCTTTTCTTGCATTGATGGTTGTTTTGATTAGAATCAACCCGTCTCTTTGTGTTTCTGTGATTGGCGATGGTTTTAGGGTTTATCTTTGTTTAGATCAGTCACCCAAAATGCGATGCACGCCAGGTGTTTGATGAAATGCTTTATATCTTTTGGGATGTGATTTCAGTCAAGATGCAGAATGATTTTATTTGATTTTGGGTTAGATGTTTTTTGGTTGCTTGATTGCTGTGTCAATTCATAGTTTTTATTGTGTGGTTACAGATGGCTTGGTTGATGAAGGAAATGAACGATGTTGAACGTCTACTATGACAAGTTGTACATGTAGTATTTGCATGAGGCTTTAATTCTACGTAATAGTCTCGGGTATGGTTAAAGTTACTTTTGGTTTTTCCCGCACTTTGAGTAATGAGAATTCCTCCCCTTGTTTGGTCTATTATGTCTCTGTTGGTAAGATTTTGTTGGTTTTGATTTATTATCCACATATCTCAAAGGCCCTTTACTTTGTTGGCTTCTCTTGTCCTGCTTTCCTGTTATTGTCATGTGAATTTGCTATTGTGTCTTGCTTTTTCTGTTGTTTTTATGCTTGATTGTTCTTGCATGTTTCTTAGTTTTGCTCTTGCCTTACTCGATTAGGGTTCTAAGTTCTTTTCTTTTTGAAGAACGCAAGTTGAAATCAATTTGTTTATTAGAAATTGTAAATTTACATCTCTTGTATGATATTCATTTATGGATTAAATTAGGGATCGCTACTCATGATGCATAATCAGGTGTTGGTCTCAATGGTTTGCTATTGTAGTGTAAAATATTGTTGTTTAGCGTATGTTTCTTGGTTTTCTTAATACATAGATGTTAAGAGCTATAGATTATATTATTAAGTGATGACGTAAGGTTAAAAAATTACTTTTGGGTTGACGATCTGATTATTGGAATAAGAATTAAAATAAACTATTTGTGTATTTCCATCTAAGTTTAGATTATTTAGTTTAGTTGTGTAAAGCTACCTATGATGTTGTTGCATTATAAGAGATCTTTTTTAAATTGGACGTTTTCTTTTATTATTGGAGGAAAGTTTTATTTTTACCGAGCACACCCGTTTTAAAGTGCATAGTACTGTTCTATTTTTTGTAATGTAATGTGGTCTTAGACAGTTGTTTGTGCCATGATGTTTTGTTAAAGTGAATAAGGGCAAATGGTCACAACAGTTTGTTATTAGAAATGCCTTCTATTTTTCAATCGAAATGAATATTGAATATTACCATGATTCATAACATATTAAAGCTAAGTTAGAAATGTGGAGTTTAAAATATTGTCTTTGGTTTTTAGTCATGTTTTGTTATTAGTTAAAGGTTATTGATAACTAATTATAGTTTTGACTGTTTGGGTTTAAACCAAAAATATTACTGTTTTCTTTCAGGTATAGCATTTTCCGGTATAAGGCAAGGATACATTCTACAAGTACTAATCCACAGGTCATTTGAATTTTAACTTAATGTTCACTGGCTTAGATCAGTGTTTTAATCCAGACAATGACATGTTTATATACACGTTCTCTTAATCGTATATATTATATATGGTGTTTTAATCGTATATATTAAACGAGATTGATATGGATCAGGTCAATCTCTATTATAGTTCAATCTCCTTTCTCTATATAATGATGATAAATACCTGTATTTACATGTTTATTTGCCAACTTTAATAGAATTACCTTTATCCTCATGTTCCTTCTCCAAATAGGTGAATAGAAATGGAAGACACTGAAATATCAAGTTTAAGACCGGGCGGACCAGCTCCTGAACTGAACGTTCGCGTAGTTCGTACTTGGAAACCCGCCTTCAGAGACAATGAAACGTGCTATGTATTTGTGGATCAACAGGTATACTGAACCTAAATACAAAGCTATACAATAAATCACAAGAGACATACATCATAGAACTCTTTGAAATATCATTAAATATTGTCCCCCTATTTTGTGATTAACCACTTTTATTTCTCTTTAATAACTTTTATCCTAATTAGCTAAGTCTTAAACATCTTTTTAAAACTTGTATCTAAATCTAACCTTTGAAGTAAAATATATCAATAATAATAGCCGATGATTAAGTTACATTCAAACATTATTTTTGACTTTGCCATTTCTTCAAATGGTTTTAGGATATTTTATGCCTAGCTGAATTAAAAATCATAAATTAAATACTTACTGCAATTTTTACAAAAAATGGTATAATGTCAACAGTAAATATCATTTAAACAACCACCTTATTCCCAATAACTTACTGAAAATAATTTGTGTTAAAACGTAAAACACTAAATTCATACTTTTATTTTCGTTAACCAAACTTACAATTATGAATTACAATACTGCAACAGGGCATAGGAATCCAGGCTGTTACAAGGGGTAAAGATCAAAGAACAGTGACATCAAAACTTCAAGTGCAATCATGTTACCGGGTTAAAGGGTATGCGTGTACCGAACCTGACAAATTTACTTCAACTGTTTGCCACCTTGCTTACATGCGAGTAGGAGCAGCAACGATGTTTACACCTATTGATGACACTCCGGACCTCCCTCGTCAATACTATGAATTTGCCTCCCGTGTAAGACTGGATTACCTCCATGAACAAAGCAAAGATCCAGCTCAAAAAAACAAAAGGGCAATAGTGGGTAAGGACATCCATCATAAATGTTTTCAACAACTATCCACTGTCTACATGTTCATTACTGTGATGCACAAACACTATTCACACAGACTACATAGGAATATTGCAAGAGATGCACAATAACAGAACAAATGCTGGAGCACCTTTCGTTACAATGACGTTGAAAGACATCAGGTTTGTCTCTTTCAAACCCCAAGTAACCAACATTAGCTAGAGTGTCTCAAATTACCTATATATGTTCCTGCTGGCAAAAGACAACTTGTTCTTCAACCTTTAAAACAGGAAATTCACTACTAATAATGAATTGCAACTAATGGTGTTATTTCCAATCTTGCTTAGATAATCTTGCAATATTTGTGTGCCTTTATCATTTCAGGATAGATGATATATAAGTCATTCTGAAAAGTATATATTCATGTGATTAGGTTGTTCAAGAACGATACAACAATAAAGAAATGAATGGCTAATCATCCATTACTTTTGAATTTTTATGTTTTAACACAATATCTTTCATTCCTGCAGCAACAAGGACGTCAGTGTCACTCTGTGGGGCGAAATAACAACATCTACAACAAAGTTTCCGAGGACTTCAGTTGAGACATCAGTGCCACCAACAATACTTGCAATTACTGGAGTTAGAGTAACTGATTTTATAGGTATACACTATTGCATTAACCACTATCACTCAGTGTAAAAACACTTAATATGCCTGTCGACACAGGTAAATTGCAACTCCAATCAACAAACGCAACACATGTCTATGTCAACCCATCGACCGTGGAAACACGCACACTCCTGCGCCTGTAAGATTTACATATTTATTAATGCCTTTTGCACGAAGAACTTTATCGTATGTAGGTGGGCAATTAATGTATGACTGTGCATGACTTTTATACCCCATTTATCCACCTGTTGTATAAACATAACATACACATAACTACACATAATCATCAAAAAAATATTAAACACATTTGTTAAACTTTCTCAGGTTTGAAGAACATGAGTCAGCAAAAGACACAACTGACATCCAGTCACAGCAACAGAAACAAACATCCGCAGGCATCCAAAACCACATTACCATGTCTGAACTTCTGCAAAAGAAAAGAACGAACTCACTGTAAGAATAAACATTATACAATTAACTTTTATAGCCAACTACACAAATCAACTCAGCTAAGCACATTCAACCTTTTCCTAGGGACAAATCTTTGTGCTTAAAGCTGCATTCACACACATCGCCACAGACAAAGAATGGCACTTCACCGCCTGCCCCAATTGCGACAACTCACCCATCAAATCAGACAGCCTTTGGTTTTGTTCACATCATGGCTACTACCCTACCCCAACAAAAAAGTAAGTAAACACTAAACCAGCATACACTACAAATTTATCAACCACTTAAATTTGAGCTGAAAAAATAATTTTAGGAGCATGCAATAAGAAAAGTTTCTACAACCACATAATATAATACTAATCTCTGCATAGCAGCCTCACACATAGACACAATTCCTCCACAATATAGTACAAACGTTGCTGATTTAGAATGCATCAAATCAAACATCAAACACCAAAACTAGACATACGTTAAAGTCTTTAAACTAAGTTATATCTAAATACGTTGCAGGTACCGAATAAGTGGCACCATATCAGACAACAAAGGGAGTATCCATGCCACAATGTTCAACGAACCTTCAACAAAATTGATTGGAAAGAAATGTTCAGACTTGCTGTCAAACGAGCATCCAGACGCAATGCAGCACACTGTCCTTAACAAAGAGGCATATTTCCATGTTCAAGCCCAAAAGAACATCAGAACAGGATCGGTTCGTTGCACAGTTAACACAGTTCAAAACATAAATGCAGATGTACCCTCAACTAGCACCCCAGCACCAAATACCCCAACACCACATGCCGCTGCACGTAAGAATCACCCAGAGAATCCAGTAAAAAGAACACTATATCTGGAAGAAGGTACAAACAAGCAGGCTGGCACAAAGAAGCAGAAAAACGACTAGCAAATATGCAACACGACTTTTGAACAACCGCAATTAAATGCCTTTTGATGCAGTCTTTTGATAAACATAATGGGTGGCACTGCAGAAGAACCATGTGATACTTGCAAAAAAAGGAAACCAGTTTTCAACAGCCGCACTTTTGGTAACCAAAATATATGCACAACACCATGCAGCCCAAACAATATAACAAACCTTTTGAAGCTTTAAAGCTAGATGTTGTACGTCCATCAGGTTGTTGAAAAGTTGTTGCATACAATGAAAACCCATGTATGGCTTTTATGTATTACCTGACATGCTGAAAACTCTACACTACTGCTGCTTGTATGCAATGTCTATATTAGCTGTGTTTTAATGATAACCCATGTATCACTTCTATGTATTACCTGAACATGCTGAAAACCCATCTAAACTACTGCTACTTGTATGCAATGTCCATATTCGCTGTGTTTCATCAAAAATACAAGCAATTATACAAAATGTCAAAACATTTCGCGCAACGCGCGTCCAGGATTGCAACTAGTTATTGTAAAAATAAATAGAAAGAAACAGCCTAATAGAAGGCTTGAACACAGGTAGAATTGAAAAATAGAATCTTAGAAACCATTGGAGCAATCTTAAACTATGGGTTTAACTTGCAACATGTAATAGTTAACTTAAAAGAAAACGACAATAAAAATAAAATAAAAAAGATATTGTAGCTACCGACCTAAGTTTTTAATATGTATATATAATATATAATATATAGTATATAATATATAATATCCAAAAAAAGCAAAAAATCAAATGTATATATAATATATAATATACGATATATAATATATAATATATATATAATATATATATAATATATAATATATAATATATAATATATAATATATAATGTATAATGTATAATGTATAATGTATAATGTATAATGTATAATGTATAATGTATAATGTATAATGTATAATGTATAATGTATAATGTATAATGTATAATGTATAATGTATAATGTATAATGTATAATGTATAATGTATAATATATAATATTCAATAAAAAAAACTCACCACCGACATATGAGATTAATAAGTGATAGAATAATAATAATAATAATAATAATAATAATAATAATAATAATAATAATAATAATAATAATAGTAGTAATAATAGTAATAATAATAATAATAATAATAGTAATAATAATAATAATAATAATAATAATAATAATAGTAATAATAATAATAGTAATAATAATAGTAGTAGTAATAATAATAATAATAATAATAATAATAATATTATTATTATTATTATTATTATTATTATTATTATTATTATTATTATTATTATTATTACTATTATTATTATTACTATTATTATTATTACTACTATTATTATTACTACTATTATTATTACTACTATTATTATTTCTACTATTATTATTTCTACTATTATTATTTCTACTATTATTATTACTACTGTTATTAACTATTATTATTTCTACTATTATTATTTCTACTATTATTATTTCTACTATTATTATTACTACTATTATTATTACTACTATTATTATTACTATTGTTATTATTATTGCTATTGCTATTATTATTACTATTGTTATAATTACTATTATTATTATTACTATTATTATTATTACTATTATTATTATTACTATTATTATTATTACTATTATTATTACTATTAATTATTACTATTACTATTATTACTATTATTACTATTACTACTATTATTATTATTACTATTATTACTATTACTATTATTATTATTACTATTATTATTATTACTATTATTATTACTATTATTATTATTACTACTATTATCATTATTACTATTATTATTATTATTATTATTATTATTATTATTATTATTAAAGAATTGTTTAAATTGAAAAGTAAAAATTATATATATATATAACTTTCCTAAAATTAATTCATGTCTAACTGTAACTAGACTATACTAACTTCTTTAGTTCTTTACGTTAATAAAAGATCATAAAGCATGGTAGTGAATGTCGAAATCTATATATTTTATCTTTTGTTTACACGAGGCATCTCTTGTAATTTGAAATCTAATATATCTATAAATAATTTTTCCATACTGTTGCTACACGGGAGTTAGTCGAGAGATTTACGTCCGGAAGCAGTGCGATTGGATCAGTGATTGTTGTCACGACTTGGGCTATCGAAGTATCTGATCTGCAAAACAACAGAAGACACCATGAGTCTCGCCACGGGCAGAAGGGAGTTCTCCCCGTGACCAACCTCCGGCGTGAGAATAAGTATCTGGGAGAGAGAGTTTAAGTGTCAGTATGTTGAGTTAGGATGAGATGAGATGAATATACCTGAGCCTTTGTATTTATAGTGACTTACGTATGTCAAATTCCTCCATGTAAATCTATTTCGAGACATCTGGAGTTTAGGCATTTGGACTGGAATTCCTTGGTCAATGGAGTTGTTTCCCTTTTGGTGCAAAGGATTTTCTACTTAGTATTAATGATGTTTGTCCCTTATAGTTGACATGCATTTCATTGGCTCTGCATGGCCACCCTGCTGTGTCTGCTTCCTTTAGAATTTATCTTATACTCTTTGTCTTCTTCTGCCTCTAATTGTGTTCCTGAAGCAACCAATAACCTTCCCTCCGTACTTTACGAATTCTTTTGTTCGTTGACGTTGATTCCTTAAAGGATTCCTCGAGTATTGAAGTATCCTGGCTGAAAATCCTAAAACATGCGAGGGTTGGGCCTCGCCCTTGCTGGGTCACGGCTGGCAGCTCCGGAAGAAGATGGGTCGTGGCTGGAGGGTTCGAACACATGCTGGGCCGCGGCTGGAAGCTTCGGAAGAAGGTAGGCCGCGGCTGGCAGCTCTGAACACATGCTGGGCCGCGGCTGGAGGGTTTCGAAAGAGGGTGGGCCACGGCTGGCATCTTCGAACTAATGCTGGGCCGCGGCTGGATGGTTCCGAAAGAGGGTGGGCCGCGGCTAGCATCTCCGAACTAATGCTGGGCCGCGGCTATGTTGCTCGTTGCTTTTTTCGTGTATTGCAATGGATCCCGGGTGGTACCCCATCATGTCCCCCTAGTCCAATGTTGTGGTTTATACCATGGCATTGGAATAACACCCCTAGTTTTTTCAACTCCTACCTTGTTACATCAAGCCATCCTACCCTTTGTTACATCAAGCCGCCCTATTTTCTTATAGGGCGGTTACTAGGTTTAGCCTGCCATCATGGAAGACAACTTCATGTCTTCTTGTCTCCTCCTTTCTTCTCTATATAAACCACATCTTGTTCTTTGTTTTTCTTTCATCTTTTGGAAGACATTGTGTTGGTCTCTCTCTCTAGGTAAGTTTTCTTTACTTCTTGTTTTCATTTCTTATGGAGTGTAGAAACGATATGCATTTACAAACGTCGGTGGTCACGCAAGATTATTTAAACAATTTTGCGAACCGATATGGTATTAGCCAAGATCTTGTGCCGGTGGTCCCTCCTCCTGGCTCAACGGTGCGGGATGCACTTTCTGGCCCCGTAGCTTTGTATACTGCCTTCTTTGCCTTTAGTAACTTTCGAGTGCCTGTTAGTCGCTTTTTATGCCTTATTCTGACGTATTATTCAGTACACTTGTCTCAGATCATTCCCTTAGGTTTGATAAAGGCTTATCATTTTGAGATATCATGTCGCGCCCTTAAGTTAGAGCCTAGTGTTAACTTATTTAGAGCCTTTTATAAGCTGACCCGAGTGGGTGACTGGTTTACATTTGAGAAAAGGAAGTCTCCGCGGCCAATTATTGCGCTGCGCACATTCACTAGTCTGAAACACTGGAAGGATCATTTCTTTTTTGTTTCTGATCGGATTGTGCCTTTTGAGATGCACTGGCTTGGTGTGGATGAGGATGTCAAGGATCCTCTTCCCAAAAAGGGTGAATACGATATGGCAACGTTTAACGTTTTGAAAGCTGAGGCGACCATGCTTCGTTCTTATTCTGAGCACTTTCTTGTGATGGCTGGGATCAGCCGCATTTGGCCAGACACGAGCCTTTATCCATATATGACTTGTCAAGGGGAGCGTAAGTTCTTACTTCATTGTTTTTACGCTTCCACATTTTTAGCTAATCATTGATGTATTGTTATTTTTTCCAGGTATGGGTTTATTCGATCGTATGAAGTTGTCTGCCACTATGGATGTTACTGAAGAAATCGAATTTCCCCCTCAAGGAGCTTGTCCCTTTCTTGACACGACTGCCGATTTTGTGGTTTAGCCAGGGGAGTGCTTGCCAGCTTCTTCCTCGGACGCCGGAGTATTAATAACCATAGTCCGCCGGCGAAACGACAGAATGTGAGCCGCATGAAGGGGTTGGAAGGCCCCGGACTGAAACCGCAGGATCCTCCTTCTGCTGCGGGGACCTCGGCCGCGACTCGCGGTGCAAAGGTCGTGATGGGCCTTTCGGCCGCGTCTGGGGGTGTGTCGGCTGCCGCGGCCGCGACTGGTAGAGTGATCATTGTTTCGGCCGCGGCTGGAGGTGGAGTGTCTGCTGGCGATTCTTTTGCTAGTTCGGTCGGGAAATCTCACAACGCTGCTACTTCTGCGGGTACTTCCTCGGGGGATATTGGTATGGATCCTACTGAAAAGTTCACTCCGGATTGGGATCTAACGAATGGGTCTTTGTTTGATGATCCTGAGTTCTGTAGAGATTTTATGTTTAATGCTCGTACGCCGGCCGAGTTTTATCGTGGTGGGGGTTTGAAGAATCGAGACTTACCAACGCTGGTTGTTCGTCAATGGTGAACAGTTTCTTTTCTTTTATTGAGGTTCATAATCGTTGGGTGGATGGTGTCAAGGAAACTCGTGAACTTAAAAGAAGAACGACGCGTCTCGAGGATGATAATGCTTCCTTGAAGCTTCGATGCGATTTTCTTGAAAAAGAAAAAGAGAAAGCTACCCTTAGCCTCAGCGAGACTCAACAAGATCTTTGCATCCAGTCTGCCGCCGTGAAACATCTGTCATCTGAACTGAAAAGCGTCAAGGCTTCCTCGGACGATCAGATTTCTCATCTTCAGGGGGAAAATGCACGACTTCAAGCCGAGAGAAAATGGCTTATTTCGGACGGGATTGGTTTGGCCTTTAACAAAATTCGTGATAGTAACGAATTTCTTGATATGTTGGCCAAGATTAACGGCCTTGCTGATAAGGTTGGGTATAATGTAGGTGAGGTTTTTACCTGATGCTTTAAGGGCGAGTTTTGTAACTCTTGCGAATATGATTAGTAAACTAACTTTGAGCTTGGTTTTATTGCAGGTCTTCGTGATGGTGCACGACTTGCTGCTGCTGGGAAAAGGCTGGAGGATGCTCAAAGCTTCAACAGGAATGCTTTGTTTGATCTTCAGGAGCAATCGGCCCTGTTTGATGAAAGCACCTTTCCGATGACTGACACCATTGCCGTGATGTGCGACTCAGATTTATCCGACATCAAGGCGTTTCTTTTGCCGGTGGCTCCCAAACAGCCCAAGGGTTGACTAGTGTGCCTTCAGCTGTAGCGCATGTTGTATCTTTTGCTTGTTGTTTGTATGAATGTTCGTAGAGCGTTAGCTCGAGACTGTCCTTTTGGTTGTATTGACTTTATGCTTTCCTGCTATGTTTGAACTCCCTTTTGATTACTGGTAGTTTGCTTACTTTTTCTTGTTGGTTGTAATTTGTGATGTTCCGACTTGGCTACGTTTTATCGCACCAGATTTCGTTTCTTTTTGTAAGTGAACCGCATGTAACGTTATTTGGCTATGGTTTCCTGCCTTTGGTTGCTTATGCTGGTTAAGTGACGACCTATCGTATCAACCTTCAGTTTCCCGTATTCGCGTTTGTTTGTTTCGCATTTTGGTTACTTCTATTTATGCTGGATATTCTACATGGTTATTAGTGTGTCATATGGTTATCTGACATCCTTTACTCTACATGTTACTGGTTACTATATTTGCCACAAAAGGATAGGTTAAGCCATGGTTTTGACTTTATTTTTAACGCGCGTTGGCTCAATTATGACTTGCAATGGTTATAAAATTTGGAGATTTTGTGAGTGCTAATTCTAGTGCTCGCATGCACCTTTATTCATTGAAAATTGAATTACACTCATGGTTACACCTCAAAATACTTGGTTACATATAACACCTACGGAGTTGTGCTCCGTTCCATGTTCGTGGAATGCTTGTTCCATCTATGCGAGCGAGTTTGTACGCGCCATTGCGTCCTGCTTCGATGACCTGATATGGACCCTCCCATTGTGTCCCTAGCTTCCCTTGGCTCTCCGCACGGCTTGCTTCATTGCTGCGAAGCACATAATCTCCTTCCCTGAAAGTCTGTTTCTTGACTCGTGAGTTGTAGTATCGTTCAACCTCCTTTTTGTGCTTCGCTTCTCTTATTGCTGCTATCATTCTCCTTTCTTCTAACAGGTTTAGGTTGAGCCGTAACTCCACCTTGTTGTTTGTCTCTTTAGCTTGTGATACTCGTGCTGTTGGCATTCTAATTTCAGCTGGAATCATTGCTTCTGAGCCATACGTTAGGCTGAAGGGTGTTTCTCCATGGCTGGTTTTTGGCATGGTGCGATGGGCCCATAATACGTTGGGTAGTTCTTCCAACCAGTTCCTCCCTTCTACGCCCAGCCGCGTCTTAATTCCTTCCACAATACTTCTATTTGCTCGCTCTACCAATCCGTTGGCTTGTGGGTGTGCGACCGAAGTGAAGATTTGTTTGATCATCAGCTCCTTGCACCAGGATTTGAACGGGTCGTCTGCAAACTGCTTCCCATTGTCTGTGACTATGTAAAGTGGCAATCCAAAACGACATATTATGTTCTCCCATACAAACTTCTTTACTTGTTGTCCTGTTATAGTTCTCAAGGCTTTCGCCTCCACCCATTTGGTGAAGTAATCTATTGCCACCAGGAGGAACTTGACCCTACCTGCCGCGGCTGGGAACGGGCCTACAATGTCCATGGCCCACTGTTGGAATGGCCATGCAGACGTGACTGGGATCATATCATTTTTTGGTCTGTAGCACATAGGGGCGTGCCTTTAACAACTTTCACATCTTTGGATTTCTTCAACCGCACTTCTGTGCATTCCTGACCAATAATATCCTGCTCCCATTTCCTTGGCGACACCATTCGGGGACCGGCATGGATTCCACATATGCCTTCGTGTATTTCCCTGACAACATAATTGGCATCTTCCGGCGTCAAGCACCTCAGAAGTGGACCCATGTATGATCGCCGGTACAAAACTCCTCGTTGTATTTCATAATGCAATGCCTTGGCTTGCAATGCCCTTGCCTCCATCCTCCCCTCGGGCAAGGTTCTGTTTGTCAAGAATTCCATGATCGGCTTCATCCAACACTCCTTCTCCACCTCTGCAGCTGCTGCTACTTCCCCTACATTTATGGAAGGGGATTGCAGCACCTACACCCTCACCTCTCGTGCCAGGTGGCTGAGTGTCACGGATGCTAGTTTGCTTAGTGCATCCGCCTTTTTATTTTTGCTCCGTGGGATATGTGACACGTTACACCTATAAAATCCCTGATTGCTTCTTTTGCTTTACTCAGATACTGCTTCATCGTCTCTTCCTTTGCATCATACAAACCGTTGATCTGATTTGCTACCAATAATGAGTCTACATGTGCGTGTAGTCTTTTAATATTCATCTGTTTTGCTAGCCTGAGACCAGCCAAAAATGCTTCGTACTCAGCTTCGTTGTTGGAGCTTTTGAAATCCAGCCGCAGGGCGTAGGTGAGTTCTCCTTCTGGTCCTACGAGTATTAGACCCGCCCCCGATCCTTCATCGTTTGATGCTCCGTCGGTATGCAAGCACCATTCGGCTACTTCCTTTGGACTGGTTTCCATCGGATCCGGGATGGACTCTTCATCCTGCGGGATTTCTGCTAGTCTGCAACTACTTGACCTTTCATAGCTATCCGGGGTTTGTATTCGATCCCGAAAACTCCCAACTCGATTGCCCACTTCGCTAGTCTTCCTGAAATCTCCGGCTTCCTCAAGATCTGCTGTATAGGGTGACTTGTTCTTACTTCAATAACATGGGCTTGGAAATATCGGCGTAGTCTTCTGGATGCGTGAACCAGGGATAGCACGTGTAACATCTCACATTTTACGTTAAATGAAAATTAACGTCCTTAATTCTTGTAAGGACTTTTAATGCCGTTTGTGAATTTTTAGGGTTTGTTATGCTTGTTTAGCTAATTTAAAAGTTAATAAGTTAATTTATCTAAATAATAATAATAATAATAATAATAATAATAATAATAATAATAATAATAATAATAATAACTATAATGATAATAATAATAATAATGGTTTATAAATGTTATCTAACTCAAAATAAAGAAAGTGATGAAAACTTAAAGCTTATCTAAAAGTCAAGGGGTTGGCTTTGCCATTTTGGAAACTTTAAAAGAAAGTATTTACATAAAATAATAGAGTTGCAAAGTTGAGGGGCCATTTGTGTAACTTAAAAAAAAGAAAAACAAATATCCCTCTCTCTCTCCCCGTTTTTCCGGTACACCTTCCGGCCAAGCCTCCGACGAGGCTCCGGCCACTCCAAACCGCCATTTCACTCTCTGTTTTTAAGGATAAATGGTACCAAACCGTTCGTGGGAGCGTTTCGAACTCGAGGGTACATATTAATTCGGGTTTTGAACAATAAATGGTGACCTTACAACCGAAACCGAAACCCACCAAACAATTGAATCTGAAATCCGTTAAATTGAGTCGTTTAATCGATGAGAAACGTATGCCACATCATCACGAACCTAAATGTGTTGTTTAATTTGAGTTTAGTAACCAATTAATCACTGATTCATAACCGAACTAAACGAAGAAAAGATGAAACTTGTTCGGGACTTAATCGACTAAATTGAACCTACTTAACAGAGAGGAAACACCACATTCGATCTCTTTAAACTTACTATACACTCAATTGCTTGAAGATACAACAAAACATCGACATCAAGATCCCTGTTCTTCGCAAAGTGGACAGAGACTAAACCGAGCATGATCGCTTCAATTCGTTCATAATCAAGTAAGATGAACCCACTCACACACTCGATTTCGCATAGGGATTAAAAGCCCTAACGTTAATTAGATTAACATACGCGAATTGATACTTGATTTGGATCCACCCGATTCTAGGGTTCTTGCATTTGGGGGCGTTCTATTGACTTAGTTTAAAACAATTTGGAACCGGATCACACCGCGGCTGAGAGCCTTGGTTCACCGGTTCACACTCCACAATTCAACTTAGAGGTCCCGGGATCGAACCCGGGCACCCTCTTATTATTTTTAAAAATGGCTTTTTAGCCTTAATTCTATTTTAGAAAATTTTTATTAAATATAAAAAAATGATTTTTACAAACGTCTAATCTTTTAAAATCAACAAAATATTTTCTGTAAATTTATTCTTATAAAATATTTTAACATTTATTATAAAAATTATAATTAAGTATTGTTATAAAAATGGATTTATATAATACTTTAAGTTATTAAATTATTAACTATTATTGAATCTTATGTTTTCTTTGATTAAAGATATATGTTATATCACACAAATTATTAACAATGGTTATGATTCCTTTAAAATTTTATAATGTTACTTCCTTATTGAACAAAATATAAATAAGAGTTCACTAAATTTGTTTACAAAACCCCCAAAATCCTAAAACCCTAGTTCGCGTTAAAAACGTTAATTTTATTATTAAACTTAAACCTTGTGAATAATATATATATATTTTAGGTGTATTGTGAAGGGCTACATTGAAACGACGCTTGTTATTATTTTCTTATTAATCATCCACTATATACTTATTTGATCATGTGAGTATTTCCATACCCCTTTTTCTTATTTTCACACTTTGGGGTGAAACATGTTAACTTATATCATTGCACTTGTGAACTTATTCGAGACTTGTAAACTTTATGGAAATTTACTTAAAGTTGTGGTTAGTTGAACTTTTGTGGTTACCATGTTATGGCGTTATATGTACAATCATTAACTATTGCTAGCCCAGCGAAGTCATAGATCTATGGGACAGACAACCTATTTGGTGCTAAAGTCGATGAACTGCCGACTCCTAGGAGCCGTATGCTTGTGCACTAGGGAACCAAATACACTTAGCTGATCGTATATACTTTTAACGTATAAGACTTGTAAAACTTTGTCGAGGTTTGATTGTTGCATTGTTTATAACATCCCTAATCACTTTATTCACTAATTTACAACTTGAATTGCCATCTTTTATATACTTATGTATTGAAAACTGTGGAATACTCACCAACATTTTTATGTTGACCTTTTATTTTTAACATGTTTCAGGTTACTCTTTGAAGTTTATCACACTTAGGATTGGACTTAGAGAAATAAACGAATGATCTGGATACTTTTATCTTTGTATTCTTAATGTATCTTTGTTTGAGCCTTTTACTTGTATTGTTACAATTGAATCTTGATTAATATATTTGGAATTAATAATAGCGTTATGTGGCTGTGAACAATTGTAACTCTCACACCTCGACGATTCCGCCATCAAGGTTGGGGTGTGACAGATTGGTATCAGAGCCCGTAACTATAGGATTTAGGTTATTAGAAATGGTGACCTAGACTATAGTTGCATGAACCTCATAGAAAGATCCTTATACTCATGTGCTTACTTATTGTTTCCATGCTACATAATGATATGCCTTTTGTGCAACTTGATGCCTTAGCATAGGATTGCCTTATGTATGCTTAAAACTTAGTTATTTGTCTCCCTAAACTTAACTTTGACTCTTTGACTCTCCCCGATAAATGAACTTCCTAAACTTATTCTCAACGACATGTGGAGGCTACACTTATCGTCGTGGGTTCAATTCCTTAGACTCTATATCTAATCTATGAAAATCTTATCAAGGTTTTGATTCTATGAACCAAAGAAATTTGTGTGACCATAGACACCTGTATTCTGGATTTCCTGGCAAAAGGCATTCGGGCTAAGGCAAGCATATCGTATAAATCTCATTGCGAGACCGATTATGCTTACCTGGGGATTTCTGGGATGAGTGATAAACTATGGTCAACATACACAAGTCTCTATGGCAAATAGGTCAATTTACCTTGACGTGTCAACGATTCCCAGTGGTAATGCGTTACCAAATGGAACCATTCTCTTTGTATCTTAAAATCTTTGATTCCTTGAACTGGTGTCTTCTCATTCTTATCATACATAATGTTTCTGCGATATTGAACTCGTCTTAAAAATCTTTTTCTGCTTCTTGCGTCCATGAAAAGTTTTTCTTCCCAAGACAGTTCTTCAACGTTGACATGAAAGGCAGGGTTCGTTCGGCGTGCTTGGATAGGAATCTGTTAAGTGCCACGAAGCGCCCATTAAGTGTCTGAACATCTTTGATGGACTTTGGAGAGGGCATCTTCAAAACTGTCGTTACTTTCTCTGGGTTGGCCTCGAACCCCTCTTTTGTCACTACCACGCCCAGGAATCGTCCTTCTTCGACCCCGAAAGAACACTTCTTAGGATTTAGTTTCATATTCATCTCCCGCAACCTTCCAAAGGTCTCAGCTATATCTTGTAATAAAGCGTCTTCATTGCGACTTTTGATGACTATATCGTCAACATCGACTTCGATATTTTTTCCTATCTCGGACCCGAAGGCCTTGTCCATCAGGCGTTGGTAAGTTGCCCCTGCATTTTTTAACCTGAGTGGCATTTTCGTAAAACAAAAGATACATATATCGGTGTAGAACGCCGTTTTGTCCTCGTCCTCTGGAGACATCTGAACCTGGTGATAACCCTTATAGGCGTCCAAAAAACACTTTAGTGGGAAACGGGCCAGTGAGTCTACCTTCATGTCAATCTGTGGGAGTGGATAGCAATCCTTAGGGCATGCGTTGTTGAGGTCTTTGAAGTCGATACACATCCTCCATGTCCCGTCTCCCTTTTTCACCATTACTGGATTAGCTATCCAAGTCTGATAACGAGCCTCCCTGACGATGCCCGCTTTTAGTAACTTCTTCACCTCCTCTACTACTGCCCGACTTCTTTCCTCGCCCATGTGTCTCCGTTTTTGAGCGACTGGCTCCTTGGATCGGTATGCATTTAGCTTATGCTCGGCAGTATGGAGGGGCACTCCCGTCATGTCGGAAGGTTCCCATGCAAAAAAGTCCAAATTACTTTGCAGCAGGCACTTGAGTCTGTCTTTTGTGGCATCCCCGAGTTGTCCCCCGATTGTGAGCTTCTGTACTGGAAATCGCGCATTGATCACCCATTTTTCGTGCGCTGCGCTCATGAAATCTTCCGTCGGGTTTGCTTCCTCCGTCTTTAACAGCTTCACCTCCTTGCATTCTCTGCTGGAGTATATGGTGACTACTCCTGTTGGAGTTGGGAATTTTATTGCTGCATGTACGGTGGATATTACTGCTCCTAGTGCGCACAGCCCAGGTCGTCCTAAAATCACATTGTGGGATGACTCTGATCGTACCACCAGGAACATCATTGCTACTTCCTGCCAACCTGAGTGGTTTCCAATGACAACCGGGAGCTGGATCTGCCCCAGCGGCTGGACCACCTCCCCGGTGAAACCTGTTAGCATGTGGGTTTTGGTGTCGAGGCCCCTTCTTACTTCTTCGTCTAGTTGCAAAAAGCAATGCTCATACATAATCTCCGAGCTACTTACGCTATCAATATACACGCGATGTACCTGGTGTCCCGCTATTATGGCCGATACCGTGACAGGCCCGCTGGCGAAACTTCCTCCATGTATCGAAGGGAAAGAGATTTCTTGTGCCATCAAGGCTTCCATATGATCGGACTGCCTCTTTCCTTTGTTGCTGACGAGTTGGACCATGAATATCTCTTTCCTTTTTTCTCCGAGTTGTGGCGTCTTCTTCAACTCCCTCAGCAGGTGGGCTAGCTTTCCGGTCTTGATCGCAAGTTCTATCTGTCTTTTCAACGAGAAGCAGTCGTCAGTTACGTGACCATTTTCCTCGTGAAATTCATAATATTTGGTCATGTCTCGTCTTCCGCCAGGCTTTAAGGGTGCGGGTTTTGCGAAATTTACATTTTAGTGGCTGAAATCTCACTTGGAGTCTTTGTTAGGGGTGGGAGGGTGACATTAGGCCCGAGTGGGTTTCTGGGGGGTGGTGTGTGCCGTGACTGGAAAAATGAATGTTGTTGTGGATGGCGCGGCTGGAATCGTGGCTTCTCCCAGGGTCTTGGTCCTCCAAGCCTCTTTGGAGATTCCCACGTGGATACCGTTGGTTTCTTTAGAGCTTTCTCCTTCAACTGTTCGCACGCCTTCTTTCCTCGGACAAATGCCTTGGCGCGCTCTAGCATTTCATCTACTGACTATGGTAAGTTCTCGTGGAACCGCTCCACCAGCTGGTCATTTCTTACACCATGAATAAAAGCTGAGATCCGTATCGTCTCCCCGGCCCCTCGGACCTGCATACTTTCCTTGGAATATCTAGTGATGAAGTTTTCGATTGATTTGCCATCTCCTCTCTTGATATTATGTAATTATGTTGGGTCTTTGGCAGACATTCTTTGCTGACTGAAGTTTTTTAGAAAGCTATCCTCCAGTTCCTCAAAACTACCGATTTCCCCTGCCGGAAGACTATCAAACCATACCCTTGCTGCCCCCTCAACGTCTGGGTGAACATGTGACACCATACCGGCACGGACCATTGCTCCACTTCGGCTGCTCCAACAAAGACACCCAGATGATCATCCGGATCTCCTAAGCCATTGTATCTTCCCACTTTTGAAGGCATTTTCAGCTTTGGGGGAAAAGTGACCTCCGCTATCCTTGGGATGAACTTGGACCTGGCACGTGCGGAAGGGGGTCGGTATGGTTTGCCATAATCGTTATCCCCGTCCGCCCCTGCACCATTATCCACTAGAGTGTGGTTCGTCCTTTCCCCCCCCCCGTCGATAGGTTTGTCTCACTACCAGGATGACTTCTCCCTTTCTCATGCTCCGCTCCCTCCGGCGTCTCTTCGTACTCCAGACGGGTCCGTACTTCTTCAATGCGATGAGTTCGCTCTTCTTGCTGCAGGAGGGATAATATCCGCTTTCGGTTTTTGGCTGATAAACTCCGGAGTAATTACCACCCCGTCGCCCGTTGGCTCCCCTGCAGCAGTGTTTGTACGATTAAAGAGAGGGGGCGTCGCGCTTTCACCTCCCATATGACTACCGCCGGGGTTCTTATTAGTTGGTGTTTTCTCGCCCAAGTCCATGAACAATAAGGGGATAGGTTTCGAGGCTTTACAGTCGGGTCCCACGGATGGTGTCACACCCTCAAAATCCGCTAACGGGGTTTTACCGTCAGGCGTGTGACATACCAGGATCTCAGATAGCATCAGTTACACCAGACACGGTAATTACAAAACATCACATTAAGTAATTAGACTTTTAAATTAATCATGAGTGTTTCAGATTTACGGAAGCGTTTCAAAAGTAGAAATGAACAGTGAATCGTTTCAACATGCGTTTCAACCATAAGAATCAATATCGTTCAACAAAATAGATCAGTTGAGTTGTGATGTATGCCATGAATGCATCCTAGCTTAACCCTGTGCATTTCTGTGACCTGAGAAAACATGCTAAAATATGTCAACATAAAGTTGGTGATCCACAGGTTTAATCAATAAGAAATGTGTCAGAAAAGCGTTTCACATGGTTTAATCAACCAGAAATGTGTCAGAAAAGCGTTTCACATGGTTTAATCAACCAGAAATGTGTCAGAAAAGCGTTTCACATGGTTTAGTATATAAAGCATATCGATAGGTAGCGAGCCTATAAACAAGTTAGTTAGTGTTTCAAACCGAAGCTGACTGTGTGTGTTTAGTGCCTTTCCACCACGTCTTAACCGACCGTGGCAATCGCTAGGTCAATTTAGCACCCGTTCGACCTCTAATCAAGCTAGCGCGACTAGCCCGGGCGGGGTTTGTCAAACCCAGTAGTACTACTCAAAATTACATCGCTAATCCATTACTAACGGTTTGATACTGTAAGGACTTTCAAACGTGTTTCCCACTAACATAACAGGCGATATTAATAATACTGGAAACCATAACAAAAATACTGTTTGCATGTTTTCTCCCCCAAAAAGGAAAGAAAGTAAAATGGGGCCGTGAAAACTCACCTTGATTGCACAGCAGAGAAATAATGCTCGAGCAACAGTTAAGGTTTCGGTTAACCTGTGTTTCATTTAATATTCAATTAATATTAAATACCAATAATGTGATCGTACGGTTTCGCGTTTCACGACTCGGTTACGGTGTCGGTTATCTATATATCCGCATTATATACGTTATATAATACCTAGTATTATATTCCCACATATATATATTAAAAATACAAGTAATAATAATAATTTCATGATTTCAACTGTTTATAGTTTATTTTTACATAAATAAACTAATTATATCGTTTGTTGATAATATTATATATAAATTTATTAAAATGTTACAAGAAATAAATTTCCAGAAAATAGTTAGATAATTTTTAAAATAAAGGAAGTTTATAAAAGTTATTTTTATAATTTTTAGGAATTTTTGTATATTTTCTAAAAGCTCAAAAAGACATTAAAAAAATAATTAAGGGTCCCCGGGTTCGAACCCGGGACCTCAAGCCTGCCGCACACACTCTTAACTAGTGAACTAAGGCATCCAGCCGTAAGAGGAAACAGTTCCATTTATTTTTAAACAGATTCACAAGAGTTTTCCCCCAAAACACAAGAACCCTAGAACGATATAGGATCAAATTGATCCTCAAAAAATACCGATTACTGAAATAAGCATGGGGCTTTGATTCCCATGTAATAACGAATCAAAAGAGTGTT
Organism: Flaveria linearis; assembly: GCA_024085815.1. Lineage (NCBI taxonomy): Eukaryota > Viridiplantae > Streptophyta > Magnoliopsida > Asterales > Asteraceae > Flaveria > Flaveria linearis. The sequence continues at coordinate 36,978,616 of CM044002.1, forward strand.
TGATTACCAGTAATTGATGATAGATTGATGATGAACACTCGATGAACAAGCCGCGACCGAGGTTGAATTCGAATAGTGAGCAATTGATGATGATAATCAAATTAATCGCACAGGTAGCTTCTAATGGTGCTAATGATCGAAAGCCCTATGTTTATTGCAAGTTATGAAGGCCGGAGGGTGGTATTCAATAGAGTTGCAGGTCGCGGTTTTTATAGGGATCGAATTCGGTATTCATGATTGTTTCAGATGGAATTGTTTGTTGTATTCGATTTAAAAATAGATAAAGTTGGAGTAGGTTGATTTAATTTTTTATCATTATCGTTTAAGTGGGTTTGTGAGTTGGAACCAATCGGGAAAATAAAGTGGATCGGTTATCTGCTCTCGTGAGTTGTAAAGCTGATATGATTAAAGTGTTAGATTCGAAACATATTCTCGAAGCGATGTGGGGCGGTTTAAGATCAATAATTGATCGAATCTTGGTGTTTTGAGGTGGCCGGAGAGCCGCCGGAACAGTGTGGCCGGAAAACGAAGGGGAACCGTGGGCGGGGGGTTGGGTTTTGTAAAATTACACAAATGGTCCCTTTGGTTTTCAGTGTTAACATTTTATGTTAAAAAAACTTATTTTAAAGTTTCAAAACTACACAATTACCCCCTACACTTATTATTATTATTATTATTATTATTATTATTATTATTATTATTATTGTTATTATTATTATTATTATTATTATTATTATTATTATTTTAAAGTTAACACGAACAAGTATACGAACAATTCGATTAAAACCACAATTAGATTATGAAAAATAATAAATGTGTGAGGAGAGTTAACGAACTTTTAAGTTAATTAACGGGCCTGAAAGTGACGAGTGTCACAGTATCCCCCAGTTGAAAGAATTTCGTCCCGAAATTCAGCTGGAGTTAGGTCTTGAAGTTGTATCTGCGAACAAATGCGGATATTTGGATTTCATCCGGTCCTCGCGTTCCCAGGTGAATTCTGGACCTCGCTTAGAGTTCCATCTAACGCGCACAATGGGAATTTTGCTACGCTTTAGTGTTTTGACTTCTCGATCCATAACCTCTACTGGTTCTTTAATGAAACGAAGCTGTTCATCGATTTCTAGTTCTTCTAGCAATACACTTTCTTTCCAAATCATACAATCCCCTTTTCAGGGAGAGACTTTGAGTCAAACGTGATCTCCCACATTGAATTCTAGAGGATTCCTACGAATCACCTTCTCCTGATGGTCTATCTTGGTTTCATGCTTCGATAACCAATTCATACGGTATTAAGTCTATGTCAAAAGCATGATCTTCGTGTACTTTTGTGTAACCTCTAATTATTACCATTGGTCATTTCAATCGAGTAAATAATTTCTAAGCAACTAGGGTTAATGCTAAGTTCAAGAATAATTCCAGAAGAATCCAAGCTATTATCAACCCTGATATCAAATAGATGTGTAGCTATTGATGATAAGGTACGTACATGTAACAACATTTAGTCTTGTCGAATGTGGCTTGCTTCAGTCATAAATGTATGACCGCGTGATGTATTACCTTGACTCATATGACCTTTATTTCCATAATTTAACTGTTCTTACTTTCTAGCTATAGCCATTTCCTAATTCTGATTGTTTCTAATTTGTCCTGGGGTCCTAATCGACCTAGGGCACACTTATGGTAATGGTCGGAACTCCAACATTCTTAATGTCCCCGTTTAACGCATGTTAGCTTAATCGTATTAACCAACATAGCTAGGTTCACAACATTGGCATTCTTGTCTACCATACCGCTAGATTGCTTGTTCGACCCTCCAACTTCTTTCTACTACTCACTAGATTTTCCCAGTGTCCTTCCTAATTCTATTTGGTCTAATGTCATAAGGTATGACATCAGCTTTGTCAATTCAGGGAGTTTGTCAGTATAAAGAGCACGACCTAACCCTACTATTGCACGATTTTAGAATTACCATTCTAACTTTTGCATTTCATTCCTTAAGTAATAGTACTCAATCACCAAGGCTTTGAACTAACCTCAATAACCCTATATATAAGCATCACCGGTATACTAAGAATGTGCTTAAACCGGTTATACGACATCCTAATTTTCCTTAGCATCATCCCAAAGAATAACGTAATGTATGTATAGAGAGTATCATCATTCTTCTATATTTCCTGTAGTCCACTTTCATTCTAAGCATTCAATCAGTTCCTCAGTTACTGAAATGCTAAGTGGAGGAATGTCTCTTAAAAGATAAAATTAATGTCATGATTGGAAATACCATGAAGGCTCTAAGTAGGACAGGACTTAAGTAATAGCAAGTTTAGTAATGTTTTGTTACCCTTAACAAGGTCTTACTAGAATTATGATCCTGGCATCTCCGAACTAATGCTGGGTCGCGACTATGTTGCTCGTTGCTTTTTTCGTGTATTGCAATGGATCCCGGGTGGTACCCCATCAACCAAGTTCAAATGTTGAAACCTAAATTATTTCCAATCAAATTCCATAAAAATTGAACACAAAATGCGATTTGAGTTGACGATTGTTTTACAGATGTTTTTTTAAGTTCTATCTTGTATTTATTAACCTTTATTCTTATAAAGTCATAACTTATTTATTATTTCTAAATATACCCGCACAAGTTACAACATGTTTTTATTATTGTGTTTATATGTTTAAAATTGAAATACAAAGCAATAATCCTTAGTCCAAGTGATTGATTTGAGTTAACCAATTCAATGAAAAATAAAAAATTTTTGAATGTAAGTATCACTCTAAATAAAAATGCTCAGGGTTAATGTATGATTTATTCCAGTTGTGGGTTTAATCGTGAAACGGTTAGAGATGCAGACCCAGCTAGAAAACGGATATCCGCGTATAATTAATATAACACATATCCTCTACAGTGGTGGACCCATAATAGGGGTCAAAAACTTTTAAGGGCTAGTTGTCTATCAGCAAATATTAATTTTTTTGGTATGGTTCTGGTTAGGTCAGGTCGGGTCAAGCAATAAAGAAGATAAACATCCAGATTAAAGCAACTAATTTGAAAAATGATCCATCAAACATGTTTTAGTTTTCAAACTAACATTCACAATTAACAATAAGGTTATAACAACTCATGAGTTACTCAGGATTGGCTCGCAAAAAGTTTAGATAGAACCGATCTTAAAACAATTCGAGCTTATATTATGACTCATTTAATAAACGAGCTCGGGTTGGAACCTCATGTATCAAGTTCGCTCGTGCGCCTAAACGAACTTTTTATTTGCGTAATTAATTTTTTATACATTAAAATATATTTATATGAATGACTATGATAAAAAAAAATAAAAAATAGCTATCGGTAACAAGAGAGCCTAAGCCGAGCTCGAACTTGACCAGATTCAAACTAAAACATCTCGAGTCTCAGAATTAAAGTTCTATAGTAGTTCAACCCAAGGTTTAAAGTTAAAGTTTTATCCAAACTGAGTTTGAGAAGGAGCTTGAGTAAAAATTAGTCCAGCAAAAGCTTAGACAAGCTGAGGCTTGATTCAACTTTTCTACTTTACTATTTAACACGTGTTTAAATTTTGTACAAATTATTAATTGGTAAATTTGGTTTTGTTAAAGTAAATGCGCTTGATAAATTTAAATTAAATGAAATACGGGCTTAATAGTTAATTGTTTAATTTTTACTTAAATGATCCAAAATAATTTTTAATAAATTTATTATCCAAACTAATTAAATTATATTTGTTAATTATTTTAAGAAGTTCACTTTCTAAATAGGTTGATCTCAAAATTTCTTGTCAACATTTTCTTAGGGTCAACTAAATATTTTATGATGGTCCGTGTCAAAACTGAGATTTCAGATTTGTTCGTACATGTGGAAAAATTTTCATAAGGTGCACCCGATCTTCACCACAAACAATAGGTGCAGGAATTTTAGTAATATTGGGTTATATATATAAATATATATATTTATATTATACTATTTATAAATTAAATCTATTAGTTAAAGTTTAGGCTAATTATGAAACATGGAGTAAACTCAAGGGGTATAAAGTGAATATGTATATTTGTTATATTGGATCGACAGTTTGTAGAAAAAGAAATCAATTCTCAAAATCATTCTACAGGAAAATCAAAGCACTCTCAAAGCACAAAACTTCATCAATTCAATTCAGGTTCTTGTTTCAATTTCTTGATCTTATCCGATTAAATCAATTGTAAGCGCACAAATGGTTTAATCTGAAAGAGTAATCGATTTCAAGAACATCTTGGTGATTTAGTTTCAATTCAAGTTCTTTATAAAATTAGGGTTTGATAATTTGGTAATATTTTCTCTTCATAATTTCAACAAAGATTAAACCAATTGTTTGATTTAGTACTAATTATTGTGAAGTACTATTATCGTTTTTAATCTTGTGGATAATTGAAACTGTTTTCAATTGGATCAAAATCCAAATTGTTACGTAAATCCGATTATGTTTGACCACTTGTTGAATGTTGAATTTTGTGAATTATTGAAATGGTTTGTGATAATGGATCGGAAGTATGTTGTCACTGGTGTGTATTGGGTGAATCAAAGTTTTATTTACATTATTTGCACAATCAATGAACACATCATTCCGTTTGAAAACAAATGATAATAATTCATTTACATTATTTTACAATTCAAGTTTGAAAAAAACAATAACAATAGTAAATCGATTACTTCAGTGGGTTTTATTAGACCAAATATTGATTTTTCAGTGGGTTATAAACAATAAAAAATCGATTTCTTTAGTGAATTAAATTGAATCAAAGAATGACTTTTTAAATTGTATTATCAATTCAGTTCAGATGGCTACGGGGGAATCGATTAAGGATATGTCTAGTAAGTTCTCAAAACTTGAAAAATTTGAGGGGCAATACTTTAGAAGATGGAAGAAAAAAAATACATTTTCTCTTAACAACTTTAAAAGTTGTGTATGTCTTGACCACTTCAATGCCTGAAGTAACTGAAGAGGAAACTCTTGATTAACAAAGAAGGCGATTGAAGTGGGAAAATGATGACTACATATGTCGTGGACACATTTTAAAATGGGATGTGTGATGCACTCTTTGATGTATATCAAAATGTCGAGTCTGCCAAGGATTTGTTTGATTCTTTAGAAACCAAATATATGACAGAAGATGCATCTAGTAAAAAGTTTTTTGTAAGTAACTTCAATTCTTACAAGATGACTGATAATAGGCCAATTATGGATCAATTTAATGAATTGCAACATATTCTTGGCCAATATTGTGACAATTGACATTCTTAGGTTAATAACTCCAATTTTTAAACTCCCCCTTATCGCTCAAAAAATAATAATAATAATAATAATAAATTCTATTATTGTTGTTATTATTACGTACTACTAGGTTAGTGCCCATGTATTACATGCGTGAAATAAATAAAACATATCAAAATCATTAGTTTTTTAAATATTTTATTTTCTAAATTTAATTAGCTATTGGTGAAATAAAAATATAATAAATATTTAAAAGTTATAACAAAAAATAAAATCTAAAATTATTACTCTGTATTTAATTATTACTCTATATTTAAAGATAAAATAAGTCTAAAATCATATAATTTAGTATATATTAATAAATTATTAAAAAAAGTATATTTATATTTTAGATGTTTAATATTTTAATTTACTTATTTAAAATAATTATCATTTAATATGAGAGACACAATAAACATAAATGTTTATATATTTGTTTTAAGATATTTTAGTAAAAAAGAAAAGTCAAATTGAATATTTTTATAATTTTCGTATTTATTATGAGAGAGAGGCGGGAAAATGATTTTTCGGATATGCTAAAATGATGACACGTGTCATTTGATATGCTAGATTGCTGACACGTGTAAAAAGAAAACCTTCTTTTATTATATGTTATAGATTAGTATTAACATTATTAATACTTAACTTGATTATTAATATTGTATTAATTTAACTTAACTATTAAAATATAACTAATTGAGTTTAAAATCTATTTAACCTAACAACACCCCCCCCCCCCCCCCCCCCTTTGACTACTTCTTCTTCCCCGTAACCCTAACAACCATCCTTGGCAGTTTCTTCCTTCTCCACGCCATCCCGATCGTGGTACGCCATCTCCATCTCCGGCAGCCCTTTCATTGCAACCGCGAGTCCCTCGACGACCTTCTTCATCACCACGCGGTGATCTAGTCGACCCAAATCAACTACCGTACCCACCGGCTTTATTCTCGGCAGCCTCCTCTTTGTACGGCGAAACCGCCCGGCACCCCGTTCCTTCTGCGAGTGTAGGCAGCGGTGATCGACGACTGAAACAAACTCGTACTTCGTTCGGTATGATTCTCCGATCTCTAATCATGTTCGTACGGTTACGGTTTTCGGTTTTATGTTACGGTTAGACGCATTTTTGTTACTTGTAGTTAATCTTCTGTTTCGGGTTGCATTGATGGGTACGTGTGCGTTTGGTGCGACCGGCCGTATGTGTGTCCCGTATGTACGTGTATGTGCGGTGCGTATGTATGTATATGTATGAGATCTGCGTTTCATGCGATGTGTGAGTATGTTTTTATTGTTGATGCATGTATCTAAGGGTGCTAGAGAGATGAGTAAAGATTCGGTGGTTTTGTGTTCTATGGTGGCAGTTTGGTTGCATGTATATATGCATATGACCTAATATGTATGTTATGGATGGATGTGTATGTATATGTATGTGTGAAGTGAGTATTAATCAAAAAAAAAAAAAGGAAAAAAAAACTCAGTTTGTGTGTGTGTTATGAATTATGCGTGTGTGTGTGATTGTACGTGTTAGGTGTGTTTGACCAAAGTACAGAGGATGGTATGGTGTATGTTTTGTAATTAATGCAAGAGGAGTGTTCATGAGTTCTGGTATGTATATGCATGCATGTTGATAATGTAATATTGGTGTATGTGGGTCCCCTTGTGTATGGCATGAATGGGTTTTAATGTGTTTGGTGTGTGGTTGTGTATGATGACATGGATAGGGCAAACTGTTTTACTGAATTTAAATAATAATATATGTATGTTAGGTCCTATTAGCTTAACAGAAATGTTGCATGCATGGTTGGATTTATATATTGTGCTAAGTATGCCTTATGTGTAATACATAATTCGTGGTGTTGGATATTATGCATGATTTATATGTATTATAGAATGTAACGTATGTAGTTGGTCACGCATAATTGTGATTATAATTATGTTTGCTTATGCTCGTGTGTGCATGAATGAGTTTGTGTATATTGTGCATGCATGAGTTAGGGTTAGGATATCGGTGATTTTGTAATTGAGACCAAGAACACGAAACCGTATGATGTAATTATTGATATCAATATTAATTATATATTAACTGAAATTCAGGTTATTCGGAACCCTAACTTCTCGTTCTTTGTGTTACAATGCTGCTGTGCATTCAAGGTGAGTTTTCACGACCCCATTTTACATTCTTTCCTTTTCGGGGGAGAAAACATGCAAATACTATTTTTGTTATGGTTGTCAGTATTATTGATATCGCTTGTTACGTTAGTAGAGACACATTTGAAAGTCCTTACAGTATCGAACCGTTAGTAATGGGATTAGCAAGGTAATTCTGAGTAGTACTACTGGGTTTGACAAACCCCGCCCGGGCTAGTCGCGCTAGCTTGATTGGAGGTCGAACGGGTGCTAAATTGACCTAACGATTGCCACGGTCTGTGATAGACGTGGTGGAAAGGCACTAAACACACACAGTCAGCTTCGGTTTGAAACACTAAGTAACTTGTTCATAGGCTAGCTACCTATCGATATGCTTTATATACTAAACCATATGAAACGCTTTCTGACACATTATTTGTTGATTAAACCTGTGGACTCACCAACTTTATGTTGACACATTTTAGCATGTTTTCTCAGGTCACAGAAACGCACGAGGTTAGGGACTCAGCTACGAATGCATTCATGGCATGCATTACGACTCAACCATTTTATTTTGTTAAACATTATTACCTTTATGGTTTAAACGCATGTTGACTTTATTGATTGTTGACTTACTGTTTTCGAAACGCTTCCGCAAGCTTAAAACATTTATGTTTTATTCAAAAGCCTGATTTTTTAATGTGATGTTTTGCAATAATTGATTCATGTGTAACTGGTGCTATCTGAGATCCTGGTGTGTCACACGCTTGACGGTAAAACCCCGTTAGCGGATTTTAAGGGTGTGACAAATATGAGTAACATAAGATGCACATGGATGAGTCAATTGCAGTCTCTAGCATCATTGACAAATTGCCCCTATCATGAAAGGACTTTAAGCATACCTTGAAACACCAAAAGTGGAGTTAAGTTTGGTTCAACTGGGTAGCCATATTAGGATTGAAGAATCTCTTAGGATTCAAGAATCTAGGAAATTGAAAGGGAAAATTGAAACGGGTCAAAACTCGGTTAACTTGGTTGAAAAAGATGGTAAGTTCAAGAAAGGAAATCAATTTAATGAAAAGAAGAGGAAGGAAAAAGGTGGCTATCAAAAACCAAATAACTTAATGAAGGATGTTGGAGATGTGGTAAGATGGGTCACCAGAAGAAGGATTGTCGCGTGAAGCTGCCGGGTGGAAACAAGGGTTCAAGTGGAGCCGGTCCAAGTGGGTCGAAGGATCCACCACCTCAACAAGGTAAGTTATCTAATTCATCACTAGATTCAATGAATTTGATTGAATGTGAGTCTTATAATCCAACTCAAACACACCAAAATATGAATTTGTTACAAACTAAAATTTTTCAAAAAAATAGGTTAGAAAGTAATAAAGGTGAAGTAAACTTTGGGGCCCAAGAAACTCCGGCCCAAGTGCCTTCGGTTCTAATTGAGTCAAAGGCTGTTGGGCTTAAATCCATCATTGATAGCACTAAGGCTATTGCTGAATCATTGACGATGACCGTGAATAATTCAAAAGGGTGTTCAAATATTAAATTGAATAAAGTTGAACACATATCACTAATTGCTGAATCATTCTGTGTACAGGATGATTTGACAGCTTGGTGGGTAGACTCGGGTGCTACTAGCCATGTTTGCAAGGATTCAAAATGGTTCGTGGAACTGGACTTAATTAAAGATGGATCCGTGCTAAGGATGGGGAATGTATCAACCGAGCCTATCAAAAGGATTGGAAAAGTCAAACTTTTATTTACTTCTGGAAAACAATTAATGTTAGATAATATGTTATATGTACCGGGGATTCGAAAGAATCTTATATCCGGAATTATGTTAAATAGTCATGGGTTTAAACAAGTAATAGAGTCGGATAAGTTTGTGTTGTCAAAACATGATGTGTTTGTTGGATTTGGATATCTATCTAGTGGTATGTTTAAACTTAATATTCACATACCATTTGATAAAGAATCAATTTACATGACATCTTCATATCATTATAAAGTAGATTCTATATCTAACTTGTGGCATGCTAGATTAGGCATATTAACTATTCTAGAATGCAAGACATGGCAAAAATAAGTCTAATACCTGGTTTTTATATGACCAATAATAAATGTTATACCTGCCAGTTAACAAAAATAACAAAAAAACCTTTTAAAGATGTAAAAAGGGATTCTCGCGTATTAGATCTCATTCATTCTGACTTATGTGATTTTCACAGCACGCCATCATTAGAAAATAATAAATATGTAATCACATTTATTGATGATGCAACTAGATATTGTTATGTCTACTTATTACATGGAAAAGATGAGGCTCTTGATAAATTTAAAATTTATAAACAAAAGGTTGAACTGTTTCATGGTGATCTAATTAAGACCCTCAGAACAGATCGGGGAGGGGAGTATTATGATCCGGTGTATTTTCAGTCCACTGGAATCATACATCAGACCACAGCACCGTATACACCTCAACAAAATGGTATGACAGAAAGAAAGAATAGAACTTTAAAAGAAATGGTCAATTCTTTGTTATCTTATTCTGGTTTGAGTGATGGGTTTTGGGGAGATGCAATGCTGACTGCATGTTGTTTATTAAATAGAACTCCTAATGAGAAAAGCCAGATAACTCCGTATGAGTTATGGAAGAAAAGATCTCCAAATATGCATTATCTTCGGCTTTAGGGATGTAGGGCAATTGTACGCCTTACTGATCCTAAAAGAAAGAATCTAGGTGAGAAAGGCATATATTGCATATTTATTGGATATGCTACTAACTCAAAAGCATATAGGTTCTATGTAATAGAACCAAATGATTCAGTGTCTATTAATACTGTGATTGAATCTAGAGATGCTATCTTTGATGACGAAAGATTTACATCAATACCTAGACCTACTGATGTGGGTCAATACTCACGAAATAGGATAAGTGATTCTACTAATAATACAGTTCTTCCTTATGAGCCTAGAAGAAGTGCTAGAACTAGAAAAGCAAAGTCATTTGGAGATGATTTTCAACTATATTTAGTAGAAGGTTCTAGAGATAAAATTAGACATCAATATCATATTGTTTTATAGTAGAGGAAGATCCAAAGACCTTTGGTGAAGCTATGGCTTCAAGAGATGCAAATTTTTAGAAGGAAGCTATACAAGATGAAATTGATTTCATCATGCATAATAAAACTTGGAAACTTACTCCAGGGTGTAAACCTTTGGGGTGTAAATGGATTTTCAAGAAGAAGGTAAAGGTAGATGGGAGTATAGATAAGTATAAAGCCCGTTTGGTCATGCAAGGCTTTAGACAAAAAGAAGGGATAGACTTCTTTGACACTTATGCTCTAGTTGCAAGAATATCTACTATAAGATTATTGTTAGCTCTAGCAGCTATACATAATCTTATAATACAGCAAATGGATGTTAAAATTGCTTTCTTAAATGGTGAATTAGATGAAGAAATATATATGAAACAACCTGAAGGTTTTGTTGTGCCTGGACAAGAACACAAAGTTTGTAAGCTGATTAAGTCTCTTTATGGCTTAAACAAGCTCCTAAACAATGGCATCAAAAGTTTAATGAGGTTGTCCTGTCAGATGGTTTTATCCTAAACCAAGCTGATAAGTGTGTTTACAGTAAATTTGATTCTTCTGGAAAAGGAGTCATAATATGTTTATATGTTGATGACATGTTGATCTTTGGTACAGATCAAGGATAAGTTGATAAAACTAAGGAGTTTTTATCATCAAGATTTACCATGAAAGATATGGGGGAGGCGGAAGTAATTCTTTGAATAAGAATAACCCGAGGTAGCAATGGAATTACTATCTCTCAATCACATTACATTGAGAAGATATTAATTAAATTCAATTGCTTGAATTTCTCACCTGTTGGAACTCCTATAGATCCTATTGTTAAGCTTATGCCAAATCAAGGAAATCCCATTGCTCAGTTGGATTATGCCAAGGCAATAGGATGTTTGATGCATGCTATGGTTAGTACAAGACCTGATATAGCTTATGCAGTGGGAAGATTGAGCAGGTACACAAGTAATCCAAGCTCACATCACTGGCAAGCAGTAAATAGATTGTTTAAGTACCTAAAAGGAACCATGAACTATGGTTTATGTTATTCAGGTTCACCGCCTATTTTGCAAGGATTTTCAGATGCAAGTTGGATAATGAATTTAGAAGATCATTCGTCTACTAGTGGATGGGTATTTCTACTAGGTGGAGGTGCAATTTCTTGGGCATCTAAAAAGCAAACTTGCATTGTAAACTCTACAATGGAGTCTGAGTTTGTAGCATTAGCTTCAGCCGGAAAAGAAGCTGAATGGTTAAAAAATTTGTTGTATGAAATTCCATTATGGCCTAAACCTATATCACCTATCTCAATAGGGTGTGATAGTGCTGCTACACTGGCTAAGGCATATAGTCATGTGTATAATGGGAAGTCTAGACACTTAGGTGTAAGACATAGCATGGTTAGGGAACTAATCATGAATGGAATAATATTTGTTGAGTTTATAAAATCTCAACACAACATGGCTGATCATTTAACCAAAGGGTTAGGAAGAGATCTCGTGAATAAATCAGCCATAGGGTTGGGTCTGAAGTCTATTTGCTTGTATTTCATGTTAAGGTACCCAATTCCCATTTAATACAACATTAAATGTTGAATTCAATGTGGAAGGCTTGTCATGAGATATTGGAACACAACATAGCATCCCAAGGTATGTGTTCAGACTGCAAGATAAAGAAGGTTGAAACATAGTTATCTTAATAGTTCTTTGGTAAATTGCATTTGAAGGTGCAAGATGAGAACTACCTATAAGGGTATGAAGTTTAGCCGCTTCAAGAAGCTTGGACTTGGCTTTGATATGCTCATTGAAGGATGGGACATAGGCTAGTAAAACATTATGTCAAGTTAGAACTATAGAATTATGAATATGTGTGTATATTACCTTCAAGTATTCAGATGGATAGAATAGGTTCAATCATTGCGACACCTTGATATTCGAATATTTGGATCGCGTAATATACTAATGTGAAATTCAATCCGTAGGATATTTCATTTATGCATAAGTTTGATTATGGTGAAGTTTACTTGTGTTGATCATGAATATTACTAAAATGGGGGAGGAATGTTGGAATTTTAGTAATATTGGGTTATATATATAAATATACATATTCATATTATACTATTTATAAATTAAACCTATTAGTTAAAGTTTAGGCTAATTATTAAACATGGAGTAAACTCAAGGGGTATAAAGTGAATATGTATATTTGTTGTATTGGATCGACAGTTTGTAGAAAAAGAAATCAATTCTCAAAATCATTCTACAGGAAAATCAAAGCACTCTCAAATAGAGGTGCACACACAAACCGGTTTTCCAACCCGACCCGATGACCCGACCCGACCCGGAACCGGTTTCAACCCGGAAAACCCCCAAACCGGTTCAAACCCGGAAAAAACCACCGGTTCCGGACCGGTTTCGCGAATTTTGGCCCAAACCGGTTCCAAACCGGTTCCAACTCAACCCGGTTTGGAAACCGGTTCAAAAAACCCGGTTCCAAACCGGTTTTGCCCGTTTTTAATTTTTTTGACCGTTTTAAAACGGCTTTATAGCCGTTATCTAGCCGTTTTAGACCGTTTTTTCTTTATTTTTTGGACCATTTTGCCCTTATATGATAGTATAAATAGGTAGTGGGTGTAATGGTTTAGTCACAACACTCAAAACTTCAAAAACGCTCGAAAACGTGCTTAAAAACGCAAAAACGCTCCTCACTCTCAACTTTCTATTCTCTCAATCTATTGAATTATGGCTTCTGAATCTTCGGTTCCAACCGGTGGATCCTCAAGTGCCGCTACCGTTGTTAGAATTCTTTCAACAACGAGAAACCAAGAGATTTGGTGTAATTTCGACTTATGCGAAATGTCGAATGGTCAACAAAAAGCTCGATGCAAGGCTTGTGGTTCGTTTTTCAAGTCGGATTCAAACTCGACTTTGAAAAATCATATGACCAAATGGTGCAAGTCTTTGAAAAGTACACCGAGTCAAGGGCAAACATCAATCGGAAACGATGGTGGTTTATGGAACTTCAACGTAGATATGGTTCGAGATAGAATGGCAAAGTTTGTAATTCAAGAAGGATTGCCGTTCGATCACTTCGACAACCCTCGGTTAACAAAATTGATTCAAGAAACTCTTCAACCACGCTACACTCACGTAAGTCGCACCACTCTTAGACGTGATTGTTTAAATCTTTGGAAACAAGCAAAAAATGATTTAAAGGTTTTATTTGAAAATTTACAAACCGGTGTGAACTTAACTACCGACGTTTGGTCCGCCCCACACGGTTTACCGGAATCGTACCTTTGCGTCACGGCCCATTGGATAGATCCAAGTTCGTGGCAAATGATGAAACGTACGATTGCGTTTGAATTATTTGGATATCCGCATACCGGTGAAAATCTTTTTCAAATTTTAGACTATGTAATTAAAACGTATAAATTAGAAAACAAAATTTTTTCAATGTCATTTGATAACGCCTCGAACAACACATCCGCCGTCGAAAAATTGAAAATAAAATATAAACCGGTTTGTGACGGCGTATTTTTTCATTCACGATGTGTTGCACATATTATTAATTTAGTTGTGCAAGATGGTCTTGGCGTTCCTGAAGTGGAAGATTTTAAAACGTCTTTCAAAAACATGTTACGTGACGTTTTTAAAACTAGTAGAAAAAGGTATGTTAATTATAGAAAAATGTGTCACGATACGAATTCCATTTGTTTAGGACCAAATTGGGATGTCCCGACTAGATGGAATTCGACTTGGAAAATGTTTAATAGTGCTTTACGTCAAAAAGAAACGCTTCATGTTTTCCACGATGGTCTTGCGATGCGGGGTCGGGTTGTTCCGTTTCCGTTAGAGGGTTGGGAATATATTCAAGAAATAACTCAATTTTTAGAGCTTTTTAAAAACGCAACTACAAAATTGTCGGGGGTTTATTATCCGACAAGTTGTCTAACGCTTCATCAAATTTATTTAATGACCCATAAATTAAGTGAATATGAAGAAAGAAACGAAATGTTTTCGGCAATGGTAGCGCCGATGAAAGAAAAATTTAAAAAATATCTCATTGAACTACCCCCGGTTTTTACGTGTTCCGCCGCACTCGACCCGTGTTTAAATGTTTCGGGGGTAGAAACTTTAATAGATGAGATAACTTATGATTTAGATTTACATGATTATGATCCATTTTTTAATGTTAATACAAAACAAATATTTAATGAAACTTTTAAAAAATTGTTTAATGTTTATGTTGAAAAATATGGTGCAACATCAAACATCCACCGACAATCGAACGTGGAATCGAGTTCGTCGAGCTCAAGTAGAGACCCGATGATTAGTTTATACAACACTTTGAGAAATGAAAACAGTAAACGTCAAAGGGGTAACACCCCAAGTAGCGAACTCGGGAGATATATGGGAACCGATTTTTTAGCCACTATGTCTCCCGATGAATTTTTGAAATTTGATATTCTGACATGGTGGAAAGGAAAGGAATCACAATTTCCGGTCCTATCCGCCATGGCACGTGATTTACTAACCGTCCAAGCTTCCACGGTAGCTTCGGAATCTGCATTTTCTGTTAGTGGCAGGGTTTTATCGATTAGAAGAACAAGGTTAACTCCAACATCGCTAGAGATGTGTATTTGTTTAAAGGACCACTTAGATGCGGCCGAACGAAGACAACACATATCAAACCTTGAAGAAGAAACACCAATTGAAGAAGAAATACACGAGCACGAGGTACAAACCGGACGATCCTCACCGCTATCCGACGAAGAACTCGCTTATGATTTGTCTCAACGCATTGGCACACAAACCGACGAAGACGATTAGATTAGACAAACTTGTATTCGTAATATGTATATTTTGTTTTCTTTGGTTTAATTTTAATGTAATTTTTATTGTTTATTTTTCGTAATGAATTAATTATTTACTTTTATAAATTAATGTAATTTTTATTGTTTTCTTTAGAAAAACTCGAGTATGATATTTAATTGTTTACTTATTAAAATGAAAATAAAAACTTTGACACAATCGTATATAATCTACTCTAATAAAATAAAAACGAAAATAAAACGCGTACAATCAATCGTATATAATTGTTTGTATAAAACTCGTATTAATTGTTTACAAAATGAAAATAAAAACGCGTCCAATCGTATATAATTAATCTACTCTAATAATTTTTAATTAATCAAAATTTGTAATTAATTTGTATATAATTTAATTAGAAGGTAAAAAAAAAAAAAAAAAAAAAAACCGGGTTTTTTAAACCGGTTTTTGGACCCGGCCCGGTTCGGTTCCAACCCGGACCGGTTCCAACCGGGTTGGGTCTTATAGGGTTCCAAACCGGTTCCGACCCGAACCGGTTCTTGGTCAAAAACCGGTCTCCAAAACGTTGACCGAACCCGAACCGGGTCCGACCCGACCCGGGTTCAAAAAAAAAACCGGTTTGTGCACCTCTACTCTCAAAGCACAAAACTTCATCAATTCAATTCAGGTTCTTGTTTCAATTTCTTGATCTTATTCGATTAAATCAATTGTAAGTGCACAAATGGTTTAATCTGAAAGAGTAATCGATTTCAAGAAAATCCTGATGATTTAGTTTCAATTTCAAGTTCTTTATCAAATTAGGGTTTGATAATTTGATAATATTTTCTCTTCATAATTTCAACAAAGATTAAACCAATTGTTTGATTTAGTACTAATTATTGTGAAGTACTATTATCGTTTTTATCCTTTGAAACAATATTGTACAACTGCACTTTTTTCTACCAGCATATTATTCAGAACCTGACGATCTATCGTGACTGTTTATCCTGGATTTAGCCGTCAGCAGGGCCGACCCATCTGTATACTTAAAGACGCGCTGGGCTTGGGGCCCCAAAAAAATAGGGGCCCATTTTAAAAGAAAAAATTTTGTATACCTAGGCCCATTTCCCAAACCTTGCATACGGTATACCGTAATACCGACCGTCCCCTTCAATCCTTCATTCACCTTCTTCGAAGAGTCCGACCAAGAGTCGGAGTGTCTGACCAATCGGCTACGGTTTTCTTCTAGGGTTCTTCGAAATTCCAATCGATTGCGGATTGCCGATTCATCGAAATTGCTTTTCAATCAAACGAAGTTTTCTTCTAGGGTTCTTCGAAATTGCTTTCAATCGAACGAAGTTTTCTTCTCCATCACCACAAATAATTGCTGTGAGCTCTCTGAATTCGATCAATCTATACGAGTTCGTGAAGGTGTCTGTGTAAATCGCATCAGGTTTTACTAAATTACAAATTTCTTACTTCTGCTTTGTTAAGCTGTTATTCATATTAGGGTTCAATCTGTGCTTGATTTGCTTCTGCTGATTAGTTTGTTCAATCTTGGCAAGATGCCACTGCTCGTATGAGGGTATGTTTGTTCAATTGTTCGATGATTTTTGTGTGAAAATTGATGTGAAATTGGATGCTAGTGTTTTGATTGGTTTGTTTGGATTTTGAATTTTTGATTGTGGTGGTTTTTAAGATTAGGAGTGGATGATGAGTGGCTTGGTTGTGTAGATCTGTGAAATTGAATTTGTAGGGTTGCAGAGAACATGTTCTTGAGCTGAAGTACAGAAAGTGTCTGGTTTGAATCTGGATTTGGAAAGGCATTGGCTGAGTGTGCTCTGTTGCTTGTTGTAACTTGTATTGATTTTGATTTTTTTAGAAAGAGTTACATGCCGGTATAAGGGCTTATATGCTCCCGTATATGTTTGTTTTGAACTTGTAAAAACCTGTATATGATTGTTTTATATATTATATAATATGTACTCTCTGTGTTCCCATACCATAAGGTAAGTCTAAGATTTGACCTTTTTAAGTGTTAACATACAGCAGTTCAAGTAATAGACTCTGTATGAGTTCAATTTAACATCAAGCTAATAAAAAACCAAATTGTTATAGTGATGTTTGTTGCTGAAATTAGATAACCTATTTGAAATAAGAAGTGCCAGTCTTGAAAAGCCAATTTGTATTCATTAACTAACTTGAACTCTTTTGCGTGTTAAGGTTGAACATGTGATGAGAGAACAAAATATTCTTGCTGCTAATGAGTTTATCGAGCTCTTCTGTGAACTTATTGTGCAAAGACTTACCATTATTGCAAAACAAAGGTATGTTGGTGTTATTGTGTTAAAATAAAAGAAATGTGCTGTTTACTTCTATAGTTCTATATCATCTTAATAAAACTGCTCACTGTTTTATAAATTAATTTTTTTTAGAAAAGAGCCTCATTTTCTTAGTTCGGTTGGGGCCCCAAAAAACAATGAGCCGGCCCTGGCCGTCAGTCGTAAGTCATACCCCCAGATGCGCGGGAATCGGATTGAATCCTTAAACCCTCGCCTCCCCCTTCAAGATCGAACCCGGGATGAAACCCTGAGCCAAACCTTCAGCTGAATGCCGCAGAAGTTAAATGAGAAGGGTGAGATTTGAACCTGAGTCACTTAGTACATTAGACCAACCCTTTAACCATTTCATCATTCGCATTGTACAACTGCAATTAAAAAACCAAAATACATACAAACACGCAATGTACTCGGTTGATAAAAGTGTATTTAAATTTTAAAAAAAATTGTGTTTAGCCAGAATGTACCCACCTCAGTTGATGACGAAAAGCACACCCCACTCCAAATAACACCTATCCACACACACACCACTTCGTGTCAGCGACCACCACATCCCTCCAAACCCCGTGACGCACGCAGTGACATCATCACCCCTCCACGCGTCCCCTCCTCATTCGCCCACGTCACCACCTCCTCTCCACCGCAGTCAACAACCTCCAACCGGAGCCTTCTTATCCAAGCAACACCACCACCTTGTTCTCTCTCCTGCTCGTTCCTCGAACCCACCTTTTCAACTACTGTCCTCCACGTGCTCCAAGTTGCTGCTAAGCGGGTCGTGTTCTCGGATTGTCGGGTCCAATCCCGTGCTCCATCTTACTTCTACGCTTGAATTTGAACTCAAGACCTCCACTCTAAAAGAAAAACCTCTATTAAATAAGCTAGCCCCACATTGACGTCAACCCAAACATGACATGAATATTTATGTGTTGCCACGAACACGATCCTCTTCATCCGAATTTTTAATATTTTAAACTTTTTTTCACATTTTAATACTTTAAATTACTATTTTACAACAAAAAATACAGATTAATATAAAACAATTATGTTTTAATTTTAACTATGAAATCTTATGTTAATTTTATTCGAAGTTTTAAAATTTAGTATAAAATACATAAAAAATTTGATTTGTGACATAAAATATATAAAAAATTAAAATATATAAAAAATAGGTTAAACTGGTCAACCAAGAACATATTAGGTTGAACCCGAACCTGTTTATAGTATACTCAAGCCCTAAATTTTATGTTAGGTTCGTGTCAGTTTATTTTAACTGTATGCTGTGTATTGTGTGTCGTATGAGCTAGGTTGGTGCGGGGGATTAAAATTAAGAAATTTTAGTAGGATCTATCGGTAGAAATGGTTAATGTAGACTTGGTGCGCGGCCTAAGGTGTACGCAGTTCACAACTGCCATCTATAGGTGAAACGCGCCGCTTCTATGATGTTTGCGATATCTTTTTCATGTTGTGTGCTGTGTGTTGTATGATATATTATTTGTTGTCTTGCTATTGTTATTGCTTTTGTTTATTGAGTCGGTGGTCTCTTTGAAAACGGTCCCTCTACCTATCTGAGAAAAAACTTGACACTACCTACCCCAGATCCTGCTGTGAGAGCATTCACATCCCATTCCTTATCTTTATCTATATAATTACACTAAAAATCACTACTTCTTCTCTCTCCTTTTAATTAAATAATACTTTTTATACCCTTATCATTACTTCTTTCTCTCTCATTCACTCACAACCACTTTAAAAAATATTAAAAAATTTATAAGGATTGTACAGTGATTCTTCAAATATACCAATCCACAATAACATTTTCTCTCTCCTTCACTCACAACCACTCAAAATCATTCCATATAATATACCAAACATACTCACATAAATATAAGGCATGGGTTATGAATGCTTTGAGATATACTGAATTTGTTTATTTGTTTGTTTGTCTTTTCGTGTCAGTTTATAGAGTGCTCCCACACTGTCTTCTATTATATATACACCTCTGCATCGTCCCCTTCATCACTGCCGAAGACCCTACCTCCATAACGATATATATAGGTGATACAGATCTGAAGATATACGTAGCATTTGACGAATCGACGTTTTGAAGGAGGTTTCGATCGGTTTTGTTGATGAGTTGTGGCGATTTGGAGTTGCCGCCGGGGTTCAGGTTCCATCCGACGGACGACGAACTAGTTACGCATTACCTTGTTCGGAAATGCGCGTCGCAGCCGATTACCGTCCCGATCATCGCTGAAATCGATCTCTACAAGTTCGATCCATGGCAGCTTCCCGGTAATTTCATCTTTCGTCGCTTCGATTTGGATCTGATCTAGGGTCTAGGATTTGTTTTGATTGTTGATTGATTTCGATAGATATGGCCTTGTATGGCGAAAAGGAGTGGTACTTCTTCTCCCCTAGAGATCGGAAGTATCCCAACGGATCACGCCCCAACAGAGCTGCCGGAACTGGTTATTGGAAGGCCACCGGAGCCGATAAACCCATCGGAAAACCGAATCCGGTGGGGATTAAGAAGGCGTTGGTGTTTTACGCCGGAAAAGCTCCGAGAGGTGTGAAAACCAATTGGATTATGCACGAGTATCGCCTTGCTAACGTCGATCGATCCGCCGGAAAACGGAACAACAATCTTCGGGTATGTGATTGTGAATTCAACATTAATGTTGGTGATTTTTTGCAGCAATAAAGATATTAACAGTTTTAGGTTTTGTTTTGCAGTTGGATGATTGGGTATTGTGTCGAATATACAACAAGAAAGGTACACTAGAGAAGCATTATGCTACCGATCATCAGTCGTCGGATATCGAGATCGAGACGAAACCGTACATTGCTCGATCCGATGCTACGACAACGGTGCGTCCACCATCGGTACCGCATCATGTTATCAACGACGTGTTTCATTTCGATACATCGGAGTCGGTGCCGACGTTACATACGGATTCGAGTCCTGAACAAGAGGTCCAAAGTGATCAGAAAAGTAATGATTTTGCTTTTAGTTACGTTGACCCGTTTCAGAATGACGATTTTACCCCTCCGTCGCAGTTTTATAGTGATTATCAACTCTCCCCGTTACAAGACATGTTTATGTACACATCGAAGCCGTTTCAGATGTAGAAACTCTTATAATATCACGAATTCGCGTGTGTGGTGGTGCTTTTGTGCTAGTATTTGAGCACAAAGTACATATCATCGCGCTATCCGGTGGTGATCATCGGATACTTACGGGCGGATTCAAAACATTTATTTGTTTATCAAGTTGCATTTGATCACAAGTTGAAGGGCAAAATGGGTTAAAGTTTGTATGTGCAAAGGAGCACAAATGGTTGATTTGGGAATGGATAGTGTAGGTAATATGGGAATATTGCCATAGATGATTTTCCTATTTTTAGAACACAATCATTTACCTTTTGGATATGTAGTTTGATGAAAAAAGGGAGATGAATTGTATATGTGTTGGTTTTGTACCTAAAGTTTAAACGTGTGTTTTTGGCTTGTATGATTATTCAAACATTTTCTAAGAGAGTGTTGCATATTGAAGTCGTTATTGTCGGTAACAATAGTGTAAATCAGTGTATTAAAACTAGGATGCTCTTGTAAACATATATGATGCAATTAGTTAACATTGAATACTACTCGAGAGACGATGAACAGTCAAAGATACCGATGAAAAATATCCATATGAGTGTGCATGAGATTTGAGATTATTCTAAGAAAATTCTAATCTTTAAATTTTATGGAACTCTCTTTTTCTCTCTCTCTACGTACACACATATATAAAGAGATATATAGATAGAAGAGCATTAACAGTAGCTTTTTTATTTTTGTGTGTATATATGTTATATATTATAGTAGATAGTTGTGAGTGAAGGATATATAAAATTTATGGGGTTGTATCATGTTTTTTATATTTGGGGAAACACGATACTACTCTAATTTTAAAAGTGATTGTGAGTATAGTATAGAGAAAATATAATGATAAAGATATTAAAAATATTATTTGATTAAAAGAGATAAAAAATGTTTTTAATGTAAATATATGAATGGAGAAGGAGAGTCGGGGGTTTCTTCGGAAGCGGTCTCTCTATCTCTCAGGATAGAGGAAAGACTTGCCACCACATATACCTCCCAGACCCTGCTCTTCAGCTAGATACACTGGGTATGTTTGTTTGTTTGTTATATGAATGGAGAAGGAGAAGCTAGTATAATGCTTAAAGAGTGTCTTAATAATCCAAATAAGTTGCCAATAACCAAAACATCTTTAAAATCAAAACAATTGGTGTCATATAACATCAGTGATTTCTTTACCCATCATTTATGTATCGAGAATCTTTGTGGCACCGTATATCTCAGACAATAAGACCAAGATGTATTTAAAAGATTTGGATTGTGAGAAAACAAATTTGTATATTAACTTCATTAGTACGTGGATAATATGAAAAAAAAAAACATAAAAGACTTACCAATTAGAATGATATATTCAACCTTGTAATATTGAGGGTGTAAACAAAGGAAAGTCTTTTGTATTCTTTGGTGTATCAATTATCAATTTATGATGATTAATGGAACATGAGAAGTCGGATTTGCATTATTGGATTAGTGAGTAGTTTTGAGCAATTGATAGCATTTGTTCTTTAGAAAAAGAATAAATAACATGTTAAAAAAATATGAGTTGTAAATTAATTATATTATGTATTTCTTTCGTCATTGTACTTTTCTTATAATTAATTAATACCGAGTTCATTTCAGTGACCTGACCTGAACCTTGAGAGTTCGCAAGTCAAGTTAATAAACATTCAAAATTTCACAATGAATTAGGTAACATAAACTCGCCACTAATTATAACATTAGTTTTAACATTAAACATGTTTTATTTTAAACAAAATATATCTCATGTATTACATGATTGTGAATTATTACAAAAATACAATTGATGAATCACTTATACGCTTATTATTATTAGATTAACGCATGTATTACATTACATTAAAAAATAAAAAATTACAGTTATAATTCATAAATATTCAAATAATTTTTGGTATACAACATTTGCTCTGGTATTAACGTTTTACCTTTTTTTAATTAAAAAAAACTAATATTTTGGGTGTGCCTTTAGTTGTAACTCTAAATTTACTTATCACTAAAAACAAATAAAACTAAATTATATTATTTATTTTTATCATCCAAACCAAATCAGATAATAAATATAAATAGAATTAATAAAAATTCGATAGGTTGCAAACTGAGAGATTTAAATTATAAATCCAGTCAAAAATCCCTAAAATAAGGGAAATAAGTGAACAGCATTATAAAAATAATAAATCGGTGTTTAATAGTATATTATCTAGACAAAGAAATAAGTTAGTTGATTTACAAATTGTTTACCAAATACAAAATTTAAAAAATTAGGCGACAAAGTTTGAATTCTAAACAAGAAATTTGTTATCATTTGCATTAACAATACGACGCATAACAAAAATGACTTAACAATCTGACAAATGGCAAAAGTTTTATTGTTTTATTAAAATAGAAAGATGATTATCTAACTTCACATGTTAACAAACATAATACATGCCACTTTCAAAGTGAAACATCTTAACACACCATCCATATTTGATCAATAATCAAGTGTTTATGTCCGTTTTCAAAACACATAGAACGTGATAAGAAACACTTTTTTTTTAAGGTAATGTTTTAGCGATAAACCCAGAACAACCACAACCCCTTGACCTAGAACATAGAACGTGATAAGGAACACCAAACCAGCGTTTTACTCTTGAAAGTGATTGATTTTCTCTTTATTGTCGACTTTCATGCCACTTTAACCTCAAAGACAAACTTTTTATTAGCCACCTACACATACCTTTCAAGGTGACCAAGAAAAAACAAGTGGACATATACGACAAGACCAAAAGTTGGTTTGATGAATTCTATGGAGGGATTATTTTAATTTTGTTCAATTAACAAGTGTTTTAAATTTATTTATTTATTAGTTTTTTTTATTTTCTTAAAATGCCGACTCATACACGTATCCATTTTTATTTTTTTTAGCAACACAAACTATTAATCTATCACATGTGTACGTATTTAAACAATAATTTTAAAAAAAAATATCTTTTAACTCTTACCACTAGCTAAAACCTGAGTGATAATAATCTATGTATATTAATAAAAAATGTTTTTTGGTGACACGTGATCCAATGATAGGGCTTAAATCTTAGTTTTCATTTCTTTTTACTAATAAATAATTACGTTAACTACTAATAACTTTATTTAATTTATTTTAAGATTAAACATATTTTTTATTAATTAATAAAAGAGATCTTTTTATAAATGTAATTTCTAAAAAAATTAATAAAATTTTTAATCAATAAGAAATTTTTCTAAACATCAAACTTTTTTAAAATAAGAAATACTTAAAAACTTGTGTTGTTAAAAAATAAATTATTAATGAAACAAAAATGATTAAAATTCAAATTTTTCATAAGAAATTTTCAAAAATAGCACTAAATTTTTAAAAATTACTTTAAAAAATAAAAATTTTAAAAACGATATCGTTGTTTATTATCTAAAGTCTTTACTCATAGGTAATTTCAATAATCATTATCTCAAGATATTGTTTATTTCATTACTAAATATTTAATATTTATTTATGCAACATATATATTACACGGGATACTAAACTAGTTGTTTTATATAACCTAGCTAGAAGATTTATTGTTTGTTAAGTATGTTATATTAGAGATTTCTTTTTGCTAGAATATATTAGTGTTTGTCAAGAAAATAAAAGAGTTCAATTGAGAAATAAACTATTTGTTAAAAGAAAATTGGTGTGTGGCACTTTGAAATTAAGTTTATCAAGTTATACAAATATCGATCACATGTCTCTTGCCTAAAGGGAAAACAACGATGATAGGCCTAAATCAATGTTGTAGGTTCTTCTAAATCTCGAAACAAATAGAGGTTCAATAGATGACAAGCATGTAGATCACAGGCTGAGGATGGGTTCAATTCAAAAGACTTGACTCAAATCATTTTGGGAGTTCATAAGAAATTTAAGGATCTTAAAAAATATACATAACAAATAACAACTAATAATATGTTAGTAACGTAACCACAATATAAAATGTTGACGTCAGTGTCGAAGGCATATGACTTTTTAAGGTCAGGTATTAAAAGAACCTAGATAACAACTACATGTCAAATGTGAGTTGGTTTTATTTATACTAAAATGTACAGGGGCGGCTCTGAGGGTGGGCGACTGCCTAGAGTCCAAGATCCTCAGGAGCTCGAAATTTATAAAAAAAATATTATACATATATGTATTAAAAAACAATAAAATATTAATAAACTCGTTACAAACCCAATAGCATTTTAATTATTTTAGTTTATTAAACAGAGCCCATTAACATATTATACAAATTATTCAGTTTAGACTTTTTCATACATCGAATTATAAGATATTTTTTTATTTTCACCCCGGGCCCAAGGCCTCAAAGAAATTTTCAGGGCCGGCCCTGAAAATGGATTTTGGATATCACAATAACGATATGATAAAGACTAGGAAAATGCCAAGCAAATTTGTTCTAACGGGATTCTACACAAACACTCAAAATGCATAAGCAGATATGCCTCAACAAGTGCCCAAGGATGCACCCATGGGATACTCTTAAGGGGTTATATATATATATATATATATATATATATATATATATATATATATATATATATATATATATATATATATATATATATATATATATATATATATATATATATATATATATATATATATATATATATATATATATATATATATATATATATATATATATATATATATATATATAGGATGAGGTTAATTTGAGAACCCATGGTTTATGTGAAAACCCTTTAACCCATATTTGAACCCTTGATCTCTAAAGCAACTTTTGATCCAAGGGCCAGGAATATTTTGTGATTAAATAATACATACTGCAGGATTGACTTCTACTTTTAAGGGTATTCTGGTAATTTGACATTATGGTTGAAGTACTCAACCGTACCAAGTATGGTTAACCCCAAAAACAAAAGTCACATCAGTCAATCTTCACAACCACCATCCCCTTTTCAAAATTTTTCAAACCCCAAATAGATTGAAATCAGTTCACCCCACCCCCGTAAATTTCTCTTGCTCGCTTTCTTCTTCCTTGTTCGCCGGGTTCACAGCACCTTTGTGAAAATTCGATTTCGGTTTGCATCAAATCGACGGGGACAGATCATCGGAACAGTAGTTTCATCTTCATTTCGGAAGAAAAATGGAGGAGACGTCAATGGGGTAAGTCTTTTAATTATTTAAATATATATATATATATATCAAGCAATTCGTGAATGTCGCATCGAGACGCCATATTTCGCCTTTCGTTTTGAAGTTTTTGATCCTATCGTTGATACTGTTTTGTTTCGTCGTTTTTTTCGGATTATTCTCTCAATTTAGTCTTCAATCTGCGTCTAGTTCTGCTGATTTTGGTTTTGATGGATTCCGCATCGATAATTTTAGTATGAAGATTGCTTTCCTTTTCCTTGTTCGTGATAATCTCCCTCTTGATTTCCTCTGGCATAACTTCTTTAAGGTTCGTTTGTTTATGGTTTTGTTGTGCTAATTTTTGTAGTTGATGTTTCAATTGGAGTTAGGTTACAGAATGCTAGTTACAATGTACTGCCTACGATCCTATATATGTACTATTAAGCTGTAGTTGGTTCTGGTTTATGCTGTATGCATTCCGTATTGATTATAAATGCTTATGATTTTTGCCCCAATTTGGGAGTTAGAGCTCACAGAGTCACAAAATTGCAGATGATATGAACTCATAAGTTATATTTTTGTTATGGTTTTGTTGTGTTAATTTGTATAGTTAATGTTTTAATTGAAATTAGGTTACGAAATGCTAGTTAGTAGTTACAATGTACTACCTATGATCCTGTATATGTACTATTAAGCTATAGTTAGTTCTGGTTTATGCTGTAGGCATTCCATATTGATTAAAAGTGCTTATGAATTTTTCCCCAATTTGGGACTTTGGGAGTTAGAGCTCACTGGGTCACAAAAATGCAGATGATATGAACTCATAAATTATATTATTGTCTTTGTTATGGCTTTGTTATGTTAATTTTTATAGTTGATGTTAGATTTGGTTTATTTTATCTGATTATGTGATGTGTACTGGTGGAAAAATGTTAGTGGTAAGTAAAAACTTAAAACCTGTTTTTGATTATTACATATTATTACACATGGTTATATAAGCTTACACAGAGTTCGTTTTTCATATTTTTCAACATGTAACCAGGTGTAATTACATGTAACTTCATGTAACTACATGTAACTTCATGTAAGAACATGTAACTACGTGTAAAAAAATGAGAAATAAAATAAATAAAGCTTAACTGCTTCCAGAAAATTGTTTTACTGCAGTCACATGTATGTTTGAGTAAGGTCATATAATTACAAGTGCCGGGAGCCCTATAGAGATAGACAGTGGTGGAAAAAGTAACCAAGATTTGTTTGTAATTACCTAATAATATTTTGTTAATATAGTACAAACGTTTATGAGCTTACTAATTTTAACAAACAAATTTTCTCCAAACTTATAAACTGAAAGGTTCTGCCGATGATTCAAACATGCAAATAATTTCATTATTGTCTTCAGAAGGCCCAAGTGTGCGTGCTAAAGGAAGAAGTAAGAGAAAAATAGGTAAGGTGTTGTTTATTATTGTCTTGAGTTGTAAACTGTGAAATTGAAATGTTTGTCATGTAATTAATAGTAACACATACATCCGTGCTTATTTTTAGTTGTACTAGTTTGTAACTGGTTTTTTCTGAATAACAGTATCAGAAGAAGGGACTGCTATGCCAGTTGTTTCATTACTATCATCCGGAGGAAATACTGTTTGTCGAAACGCAAAGAGTAAGGATTGGTGTTTTTAGGATATTGTATTTGTTGTTTAATGTCATCTAATGTTATGTATTTGATAAATGGTATGTAGTTGTTGTTTAATGTCATCTAATGTTAAACATGACCTGTAGTGGGCTGTAAAAATAAATGGTATGTATTTGTTGTTTAATGTCATCTAATGTTAAACATGACCTGTAGTGGGCTGTAAAAATATGTTAGATTTGGTTTATTTTATCTGATTATGTGATGTGTACTGGTGGAAAAATGTTAGTGGTAAGTAAAAACTTAAAACCTGTTTTTGATTATTACATATTATTACACATGGTTATATAAGCTTACACAGAGTTCGTTTTTCATATTTTTCAACATGTAACCAGGTGTAATTACATGTAACTTCATGTAACTACATGTAACTTCATGTAAGAACATGTAACTACGTGTAAAAAAATGAGAAATAAAATAAATAAAGCTTAACTGCTTCCAGAAAATTGTTTTACCGCAGTCACATGTATGTTTGAGTAAGGTCATATAATTACAAGTAATAACATGTAACTGATAGCAACCTAGTACATGTAAGAAGGGGTGGTAAAATCATTTGAGGATAAAAAAAACATAAACACATAACATCAAATTTAAACAGATGATTGTTACAAAGTCTTAATAATCAAATGATGTTTCATAAGACCATATGTATGCGTTGCCCCAAGACAAATCTATAAGGGAAACCAAAAAACATATGGCAAAGAAACATAATGATCTAACATAACAAACAACCGTACACAAAAGATAAAAAGTCATTGAAATAGGAGAACACCTTCTGTTACCCATAGTAAGATAGTGGTAACCAAAAAAATAAACCAGATATTTCTACGATAAACTAGAGGGTTTGGTCGGGACCTCCCGGCTTAACCTTCTTGTGGCAGTTCCTAGAATCATGGTGAGTATACTCATTACATATTTTGCACAACCTTGGCTTCTTCATACTCTTCTCGATAGCTTTCTCCCCCGGTCCAATTAATCGTCGATTGGTGCCACATCCCTTGTTTCTAATACCTTGAGGTACTGTTAAATTAACTTCAGCTACATCTTCAACACCAACAATCATGTTGATAACTTCGGTCCTACTCTTACAACTATTTTCTATTAACGTACATGAAATATTAATACAGCCAGTTCCCCTACATATAATTACATGTAGTTACATGAAATTACATGTATTACACGTAAGTACATGCAAATGTTGTTATTTAAAAAAAAATTACCGGTAATACAGCCAGTTCCCCTACATATAATTACATGTAATTACATGAAATTACATGTATTACACGTAAGTACATGCAAATGTTGTTATTTAAAAAAAAATTACCGGTAATTACTAGAAATTACATGAAATTACATGTATTACACGTTACCACCACACTACTTATTACAACATTTGTTTATTTAAAAAAATATTACACGTAAGTACATGCAAATGTTGTTATTAAAAACAACTGCTATTAATTTGTATTTACATGTACATACATGAAAATAACATATGCAAAGCTGTTTTTTTAAGAAAAAACTTCATTAAAGAACATGAAAATTTAATACAGCAACTTTCCCTTTCATATAATTACCGGTAATTACTAGAAATTACATGTATTAGGGCAGAAAATTTTGTATGTGTGCTGATAAAATGAAAGTCCAAAAAAAACTTACATGAAGTTTTAGTAACTGCTTGTAAATAAAAAAATAAAACATTTAAGCCCATTACATGTTAAAAGTCATTCCCACCACACAAAAACAACTTCAACATACATGGTACTGATAAACTCTTATGTTGGTAAAATAATCAACATTTATTTATTTTAAACAAATATTACATGTTAAAGGTCATTACCCAACAAAAAAACCACACCACATATAAATATTACAGTTCTTTTGTAAAAATACAAATGTTAAGATACAATCACAAAAAAAACATTTTTAGTGGGTATAGGTAAAAAAAATTGTAATAACTAAAGGATAAAACAAACTTTTATTTTGCTAGGGTGTTGAGTGTTGTTGAAATAACAAGTCATAACACCATATACAACAACCCAAAAAAATACAATGTTATAGAAAAAAACTTACATTAATCATTATTATGTGGGTAACTAAAAACTAACAAGCTTTTGAAGACCAATTTTTATGTTTTGAATGAATATTATAAAAATTTTAAAAACATTTAATACAAATGATTAATGTCAATCAACAAACCTTAATAACAAAAAGAATAAGAAAAATAAACTTTGACATGAATAAATAAAAAAAATTATGAAGAAGAAATACAAACACTGAAAAAAAAAGAAGCAACAAAATGAAATCTAACCACGACGATCATAACCGACGTATCGCATAGGAGAAACTGAATAAACAGGGTCTCGTGGAGGGGTTTCATTAGCAGGAGATTCTTCATCATGAACACGATCCGAGTTATCCGAAATCTCGAGATGAGCATTTGTTGATGTAGGAACGGGGTTCGATACAGGTGGTTGCACACTAATGTCGACAACTTGCAATGTTTGTGAATTGGGTGTATGAGAAACATCACTGCCACCCATGAAAAAAGGATTGAACTTGGAAATTTAGGACACAAAGGAAAATGATGGAAAATTGAAGAAGATGGATGATATTGGTAAAGTGGTAGAATTTGATTTGGGTTAGAAAGTATCGAAAATATAAAAAGTACATGGATTTGATTGGTTGGTGGGAATGGGTTTGACATAGTACAAAAGGTACTGCCAAAAAGCATGGTATGCAAATGGAGGTTGGGTGAAAATGACCATAATACCCCTCACGAATTCCATGAAGGAGGGTGATGTGTCAACTCCTGATTGGTTCTTTTGAGTTAAAGGGTTCTCATATTAATTAAGGGTTTTTCCTAGAACCCAATCCTATATATATATATATATATATAAATATATAGGATTGG
Source organism: Flaveria linearis (assembly GCA_024085815.1). Lineage (NCBI taxonomy): Eukaryota > Viridiplantae > Streptophyta > Magnoliopsida > Asterales > Asteraceae > Flaveria > Flaveria linearis. The sequence continues at coordinate 37,009,176 of CM044002.1, forward strand.
GTTCAAGTAAAAACCCTCTTTAATTGTAAGAACCTTTTAACTTAATCACATCCTTTGATTTAATATATAATATTAAAGATTTCATTTCAATGGTATGGATGAGATGAGGGACATTTTAGACTTTAAACGCCTGACAAGAATTTGACTTTATTTCTTTAACTTTTCAGATGCTCATTTTAACCATATCTTTTTCTTATCTTCATCTTCATCTCCATTTCTCATTTTTCATCTTCATCTACTTTTCTCATCTTCATCTCCCTTTCTCATATTCATCTTCATCTTCTTTTCTCATCTTCATCTCCCTTTCTCATCTTCATGTTCATCTTCATCTTCACTCTTTTAACGCAACTACATTGTCGCCGCCACCTCACGCCACCGCCGTCACGACATCAACCACCACCAACGAACACAAATCCCACCATGACATTTGTTTTGCTTTAGGCCTATCTTCGCCTCTGTTCGCATCGGCTCACGGTTTTATACTTCTTGTTCATCCAATCGTGACACCATCTCAAGTATATACGTTTTCTTTTACCTACTGTTGTTCTTTTTTTATTATTATTCTGATTTGCATTTTTCCCTAGTTAAAATTGTTATGTATGAAACTATAATACTTGATATGAAATTATTTAAAATTGACTCTTGCAGATCCACTACTGACCTAGATCTAGTACGATGATGAAGATGACAAAAAGGGTGTTTCAGATCTGGTGCCAAATATGAAAAACGAACTCTGTGTAAGCTTATATAACCATGTGTAATAATATGTAATAATCAAAAACAGGTTTTAAGTTTTTACTTACCACTAACATTTTTCCACCAGTACACATCACATAATCAGATAAAATAAACCAAATCTAACATCAACTATAAAAATTAACATAACAAAGCCATAACAAAGACAATAATATAATTTATGAGTTCATATCATCTGCATTTTTGT